>OY970782.1:12500-612500 GCA_963853795.1 Xestia rhomboidea | reverse complement strand
GTCTCCTATGACGCACTTACACATGTCATGAACACCTACATTTAAGAAGTACCTAATCAATAATAATTTTCCTGAAACCTACAAAAGTGCTTGTAACCGACTACTTGGAATAAATGAATTGAGTTTGAGTTTTTTCCCTGATGCAAGGCCGCTTCCATCTCCTAATATAAAGGGTGTAAACGGACCCTTTACGAAGCTGTCAACCAAGCATTATGTAGGTACATCAATCTAAGTAATTTTACGCAAAAAATATTGCTGGGAAACGACATTTTATTGGGGTGAAAAATCACGTTTTACGGTAGCTACAGTACTCAATGTAAGGCATTCAAAACATTGTGCTGACACGCTGTGTGAATAGTACGGTATTTAAAGTAAAAATCCTAGATTAAAATTATGTATTTAATAAAAAAACTTGTGAAAAAGTTGAATCTTTGACCCCCAAAGATACTAAGTGCCTTTAGAGGCTTCGTTAAGGATTTTATTACACCCTTTATTGCCGTGCATGCAATCGTACACTATCATTGCGCCTGCATGAAACTCAGTTGAGTCATCTACTATCTAGCTTGGTGCTTTTGCCTCTCGAACAATGCCGGGAGGGCTCTACTGTGAACATTTTTGTGAAATTGTATGCGGAAGTTGTATTAAAATTAAAATACAAGTTAGCGCAGATAGTTTCGACTGATGGCCCACAGCATATACTGTCCTTCCTGTTGGAATATTTGGTTTAAAGAGTTGGAAGAGTATTAAATATTTTTTTTGTAAAATAAGAATTAGAAAAAAGATGTTCATTGACAAGAGTGTTTATTTCAAGTAACTAGGAAATATATTAAGAAGAAATATAACTATAAAACAAGTCTGCACAACAGAGGTTACTGATCTACAACAGCCGCCCTTAATGGAAGTTGTGCAAGACAAACAACACACAAACAGAAAAAACATAAATAATAAAATTAAGTTTCTAGACCTAAGCTAATTGTACACCGTTTGTGTACTATAGGCCCTAGTGGCTTTGTTAGCACATCAGCAGGCATATTACTTGTTTTCACATATTCTAACATTATTACGTTATCTGATACTTTTTCCCTAATAAAGTGAAAACGGATATCGATATGCTTCGTCTTGCTGTGATGTACGGGATTTAGAACGAGATTAATGGCACTCTGACTGTCAGAAGCTAAGTTAACTGATGAAAGTTTACCTGTTATCTCATAGATAAATCTACGCAAGTAACACGCTTCCTTCGTGGCAGACGCTAGTGCCATATACTCTGCTTCCGCCGAGGATAAGGCAACAGTAGGTTGCTTTTTGGACTCCCAGGATATAAGACCTCCACTCAACTTGAAGGCGTACCCAGTATATGACCTTCCATCTATCGTGCAGTTTGCCCAGTCAGCGACACAATAGCCTTTTAACGGTTTTCCGCTTCTCCTGTAAACCAATGAATAGTTTAGTTTAGGTACTGCAGAACCCTTTTAGCAGCATTCCAGTGTTCCTTCGTATAACACGTATTATACTGACTTAAGTAGCTCGTGGGCGATATCGGGCCTAGAGTTTACCGAAAGGTATATTAGTCCTCCTATTAAATTCTGATACGGATAAGACTCTCCAACTTGACCATCAGTTCTTCTTTCAATATTATTTTTAACTAAAGGAGTATCCACTGTCTTGCAGTCTTTCATATTAAACTGATCCAGTAACGATAAAATATAATTTCTTTGATTTACTTTTACTCTCGGAATCATATTCAATTTGTAAACCTAAATAACATTTTAATAATCCAAGATCTTTCAGAGAAAAATATTTCGACAAATCATTTTTGACAATGTCAAATGTCAATTCTGATTTAAAGAAGACGATTAAATCATCGACAAAAATACCTAATATAACGAGTTCTTCACTAAAAAGTTTCGTATCAAGGCTCAGAAGGAGTTACTGTAAAACCTATTTTTATAAGCGTTTCGTTTAACTTTTTGTTCCAAGCTCTTGGCGCCTGTTTAAGGCCATACAAGGCTTTACGCAACGAACAAACCTTGTTTTCCTTGCCTTTTGTTATGAAGCCAAGGTTGCTCCATAAAAACTTCTTCTTCTAAGTTGCCGTTGAGGAACGCGGTATCAACGTCTAAGTGTTTCATTCTTAAGCCCATCTCTGCAGCTAGAGCAAACAAGGTGCGGAGAGAAGAATGACGAATCACTGGCGCAAATGTCTCGTCGTAGTCTACGCCTTTAACTTGATTGAAACCTTTGACGACGAGTCTGGCTTTATATTTAGTGACATCACCATAAGCGTCCTTTTTAAGTTTATAAACCCATTTACATGGTATGACCCTTTTGTTTGGTCTATCTACTAGTTCCCATGTGTGGAGTTTTATCAGAGAGTCGTACTCATCACCCATCGCATGATGCCACTTATCAGCATCATCACCATGAGTAGCTTCATAATATGTCGTAGGTTCATTTGCACCATCTGTCGACACATTATAAGAAAGAAAATCTGGTGGTTTTCTGTTTCTTGTGGGGTACCTCCTCTCCTCTTCTAATCTAGGTGGCTCTTCATCGACACTTGGAAGTCTCAGCTCAGAGAATGGGCCTGGTTCTCTCATATTTGCTGATTCTTCTGCACTTTCTACATTTGCCTGTAAAGTTGGCTCATCTATAGGATCGGTACTCCTGCGGGAGAACAGCTCCCGAACATGAGAAATAAAATTCTTGTGATCCATGAAAGTAGTACAATTTTTAATCCGTTCGTTAAGTGTCAAACATCAGTCACCAACCCTAGGGATGTGCCATCTGAGTAGTGATGTGCATATGCATTGAACACCAAAGAGGGCGATGTGATAATCGCCACACCACCCCCCTACGGAGAGAAAAAAAACCAGGCTAAAACAACTAACAATAAAGCACAACAATACAATTATAACACAAAAAAAAACTTCAATTAGAGCACAACAATACAATGAAACAAGAAATTAATCAAAATTCTTAAATCTAACGCGCCTACCCGAGCGTGTGGTATAGGACTGCTTTACTGGTAAATGTACCTGTACTGACTGTTGCGGGATTGAGGGCTCGGGCGACTTATCTGTTACGGCTTGCCGTGGAGGAAAAACAGCCGGGGCGGGCAATTGCATAGTGAGAGTCGTTTGCAGATCGGAATGATCAATGAACGCTGGTTTGAGTCTGTCGACGCTTACGACAGCCTTTTTACCCTTTACCATTAGGGTGAATGTTTTCCCATCACACGAGCGCTCCAGGACTTTGTATGGACCCGAATAGGGTGGCTGCAACGCTCTTCGAATGGTATCGTCTCTAAGGTATACATGAGTCGCTGTCGACAAATCCTTGAATATAAATGAAGCTGGTTTATCATGTCAACTAGCTGGCAATGGTCGTAACAATGACATTTTGTCTCGCAGCTGTACCACGAAATCGACTGGGTTTTCTAATGTTTCTGATTCTAGAGCTGGAACCAAAAATTCTCCTGGGAGCCTGAGAGGCTCTCCGTAAAGTAATTCTGCTACAGTGGCTTCGAGATCTTCTTTATACGCCGAACGCATTCCTAGCAGAACCATCGGAAGGGACCTCACCCACGAATCATTATGGCACATTAACGCCGCTTTAAGTTGCCGATGAACTCGCTCGATCATCCCATTTGCGCAGGGGTGATATGAGGTGGTTCTAATGTGCTTGGTACCGAAATGCTGTAGTAATCGGTGAAACAAATCAGACTCAAATTGAGATCCCCGATCTGTAGTAATAACCGACGGCACGCCAAAACGAGATACCCATTCTTTGGTAAAAGTCTCGGCTACCTCCTCCGCGGTAATAGATCGCATGGGCCAAACCTCGGGCCATCTGGACACTCTGTCTATTGCGGTCAAACAATAACGGTATTCGTCACAGACGGGCAATGGACCTACGATGTCGACATGGACATGCATGAAACGACCGGATGGTAGCTCAAAATTACCGACAGGGGTAGAATTGTGCCTTGAAATCTTGCTACGCTGACAAGCTACACAAGATCGGGACCAGGCTCGGCAGTCCTTTCTAACCGAAGGCCAGACAAAACGCTCTGATACCAAACGAGTCGTGGCTTGGGCACTGGGGTGACTCAAATTGTGTAACTTGTTGAAAGCGGCACGGCGAAAGGAAGGGGTCAGATAGAGACGTGGCTTACCAGTAGAGATGTCACAGTAAACCGGAGTGTTGTTCCCTGATGTACTGATTTGGGTGAGTGTTAAACTGGAACCACGTTGCAATAAATTTGCAAGTTCTTGGTCTGATGCCTGTGACTTAGCCAAAGCTTCAAAATCTAAGTCTAAAGTGATGGCATCTATGTCAATGCGTGACATAGCGTCGGCCACGATGTTGTCTTCACCCTTAATGTACTGGATATCAGTCGTGAATTGGCTAATGAATGATAGCTGGTTAAGTTGTGGAGGTGGAAGTTTCTCACGTCGTTGTATAAAGGCGTACAAAAGGGGCTTATGATCTGTGAATATTGTTGCATGCTGGACTTCTAAAATGTACTGAAAATGTTGGACACTTTCATATATCGCTAACAATTCACGGTAATAAGCTGGCCACTGTGCCTGCTGCGGGGTCAATTTTTTGCTGAAAAAAGAAAGTGGACTCCACTGGCTGTTTAGATTTTGCTGAAGGCAGGACCCAATGTGAACACTAGATGCGTCAGTAAATAAACCTAATCTGGCGTTGCTGATTGGATGTTGCAGCAGTGTTGCGTTGGAAAGGCTCTTTTTACAAGCTTCAAATTGTTGCAAGAGTTCGGGAGACCATGGAAATGGCTTTGCACCTTTACTGTTAGTTGCGACCAGGGCATCAATCAATGGAGCCTGGAATTTCGCTGCTCGCGGCACGAATCGACGATAATAGATAAGCATACCCAGAAACCTGCGCATACCTTGTACTGTCTCAGGCGGTGGAAAATCCAGCAACGTTTGAATTCGATTCTGAGGGGGGCGAGTACCATTACCACTGACGTGGTAGCCGAGAAATACGGTTTCGCTGACACCTAGGACACACTTAGAAGGGTTCAATACCACACCGTAGTCCTGCAGGCGTTTGAAAAGGACGCGCAGGTGCTGAAGGTGGGTAGAGTCGTCTTTGGAAAATATGAGGATATCATCTACATAAGGAAAACAGAATTCGAGACCCCGTGTGACCTCATCGATGAAACGCTGAAAGGTTTGGCCAGCGTTCCTTAAGCCAAAAGTCATATACGGGAATTCGAAGAGGCCAAACAGGGTTACGATGGAAGTTTTGTCAATATCCTCTTCAAAAACTGGAATTTGGTGGTAAGCTTTAACAAGATCCAGTGTGCTAAATACCTTGACACCAGCGAGGTTATGAGCGAAATCATTAATGTGTCGAACCGGGTATCGATCTGGTATGGTCCTGGCGTTCAGGGCGCGGTAGTCACCGCAAGGGCGCCAGGTGTTGTCTTTTTTAACGGTCATATGTAATGGTGAAGACCAGGCACTCTTTGACGGTCGAGCTGTCCCGCATCTTACCATTTCCTCGAATTCTTTTTTAGCCGCAACTAATTTCTGCGGCGCCAAACGACGAGGTCGACAGGAAACAGGGGGTCCGTCTGTGGTCTTGATATAGTGAACTGTGTTATGCTTGATGACTCTAGGAAGGCCAGGAGGTCGAGTGATATCTGGAAAATCCGCTAAGAGCTGAGTAAATATTGACTTACCAGACGCTACTGCTCGTACGCTGGGCTGGTCAATACTAGCGGTGGAAGCAGCAGATTTTAGTCCAGTAGTACCGTCGACCAATTTCTTATTTCGGCAATCGGGTAAAAGGTGATAAAATGCCAAAAAATCAGAACCAATAATGGCTGTGCTGACGTCGGCTATCACGAACTGCCAAGTGAAATCGCGACGCAAACCAAAATTTAATTTAAGGTTTACTGTACCAAAAGTTTGTATACTGCTTCCATTAGCTGCACTTAGTTCATAATCAGTAGGCTGTCTGCGTGACGGTAACCAGCGATGCGGAAAACAACACAGGTCTGACCCAGTGTCAATAAGGAACCGACGGCTGGTCACACGGTCCGTGACGAAAAGGCGGCGGCCGATATTTTCGCAATCAGTTGCCGCCGCTACTGACCGCTGGTTAAGTTTTCCGACTCCCAGTCGCATGGCCTAGTACATCTAGTTGCTTTAACGCCCCATCTCCTGTGGTACCAGCAACGCTTTGAATTGTTTGCTGACCTACTGGAAGATGCTGACCTGCTGGATGATGCGGACCGGTCGCGTATAGGACGGTGTTGCTGCCTCGAAAGTGCAGCTACTTGTTTACTCACATCTTCTAATTGCTGGGCTAATGTAGCTAGAGTTAAAGTTGAACTTGCCGATGTGCAACAAACAGCAGGTGGTGGTGCCAACTCCACGATTTTGTCAGCTAACTCCGACACTTTATCTAAATTGAGGTCAGCCTGTGCTGCTAGTATTGCTTGAGCTTGTTGTGGCAGACGGCGCAACCAAAGTTGGCGTATGATATTATCATCTGAAAGAACCGACCCTGCA
The DNA here is from genome assembly GCA_963853795.1 of Xestia rhomboidea. Classification (NCBI taxonomy): domain Eukaryota; kingdom Metazoa; phylum Arthropoda; class Insecta; order Lepidoptera; family Noctuidae; genus Xestia; species Xestia rhomboidea. The sequence goes on along the minus strand of OY970782.1, from coordinate 605,946 downwards.
AGTGAGCGAAGGTGACGAAGAAATTGAGACGGTTTTCGGTCGCCGAGCTCTTCATCACTTAGAAGCTGTCTAACTCGTTTCTCTTGGGAAATTGAAAGTCGTTGTATGAGGACTTCTTTCAATTTTTCAAATTTCCCTTCGGCTGGTGGATTTGTTATTAAATCCTCGACCTCACCTGCCAGCCTCTGATCCAAATGGCCTACTACATAATTGTATTTGGTAGTGTCACCAACAATATTAGCAATTTGGAATTGGGCCTCCACTTGTGCAAACCAAATTGCGGGCTTGTCAGCCCAAAATGTAGGTAATTTTACTGCTACCCTACATACCTTTGCCTCCACTTCATTCTGGCCTAGTCGCTTTTGTAGTGCTGCATTTTCTGCTATCAGTTGCTCGAGTTGTGCCTGAAACTGTTCGTTCGCCATGATACAAAACCTATACAAAGCAAGTAGCAGTAATACCACACACCCAAGCACCGCAGAACAAACAAACAATAATAAATCAATTTTAGTAACTACAGTACCAAACCCAAAAGTAATTAATGATGTGGGTTAGTTACCTAAACACTTATTTCAATTATGTATGTATGTTAAGTATGCAGTGCACCTTAAAATTAACATAAAAATAAAAAAGGCTATAACAGAATTGGAAAAAAAAATAAAAAAAAATAAACCAATGTCCTGGAATTGTTCCTGTTACTCGGCGTATTAAAGGATTCTATGAGAATACTGTTCGTAATTTCACCGAAGAAGATTACTACTGCGCGATTTGAAATGAAGAAATGTACTGTTCAGACACTCATCCGTTTTTGAAGAACTATGTGAAGCCTGGAAATATCTCCCTTGAAAAGAAAGTACATGTGTTTCTTTGGTTATTGGGCGAGGTATCCGTCGAAATCGCCGTGAGAAAAAATATCCAATAACGAATCCGACCATGAACGTGACAAGGCAGGGCGCGACGACAGCGGTTAGCAATGCTTGTGTTGCCGTGAGCGGCTTCCACAGTCAACAAGTCTCCTGATGTTGCTTGGTTAGCTGAAGGCGGTCAAGTCACCAATGCGGGATCACGTCGGTGTCACCAATGCGGGAGAACAGCTCCCGAACATGAGAAATAAAATTCTTGTGATCCATGAAAGTAGTACAATTTTTAATCCGTTCGTTAAGTGTCAAACATCAGTCACCAACCCTAGGGATGTGCCATCTGAGTAGTGATGTGCATATGCATTGAACACCAAGGAGGGCGATGTGATAATCGCCACACTCCCAACACAATCGAAAAATGCACAATCGTCATGTTCAGATTCCTTATTTTCAAATAACAATATGGAATCTGACTGTACCACAGGCTCAGATTGCCTCTGTTCTTTCAACCCTGTAAAGCAATTTTCAAAAAAGGTTGCATCTCTGGACGTAATCACTTTTCGTAGATTACCAGGTTCCCTAAATACATAAGTATTTGGATTTTCTGAATAACCGACAAAAATCGCTTCCTTTGCCTTTACGTCTAATTTTTTCCTGTGACATGACACTTTCATGCATCCAAATCCATTCTGCATCCAAACACTTTCAAATGACTTAGGTCATTTCTACAACCACACCACCTGTCCTCGGGAATTTGACCACCTAAGGCTCTGTGAGGAGACCTATTTTTCAGGTATACGGCAACATTGAAAGCATCTTCCCAGAATGCTTTAGGCAGTGAGCTTTCTGCTAACAACGTCCTCGCCTTCTCTGTAATTGAGCGGTGGGTACGTTCAGCTATTCCCACTTGTTGAGAGCTGTACGGCACCGTCGTTTGATGTTGGATACCTTTAGAGGCAAGATAATCATCGAATTCTATATTAACGAACTCCTTACCGCCGTCAGTCCTAACTGCTTTAATTTTCTTTTCTAATTGATTTTCAACAAGGTTTGGAAAATAAAAAAAATATCTTTAACCTCTGTCTTGGAAGAAATAAAGTAAGCAAATACCTTCCTTGTATAATCATCAACAATGGTTAACATAAACCTATTCCCCTGAAAAGAGGTTGTAGACACAGGTCCCATTAAATCCATATGTATCTGTTCTAAAGGAGAAGTAGCTCTATGATATGCTACCTTCTTAAAAGGTTTCCTTGCCTGTTTTCCTTCCACACAAGCGGTGCAACTGCTTTTATCTACTACACTAAACTTTACACCTACCTCGTGATTCTTCAGTTGGGTCATGCCTATACGACACAAATGTCCTAACCTCTTGTGCCAGATTTTATAACTAATATTCTGACAGTCAGAGTGTACATCTTGCGTCAAATGATTACTTGCCACATTCTCGGGAACATTAACAGTACCATCTACAACGTACAGTCCACCACAGGGCGAGGCATGAAGTACCGAATCATCTGTAAAATGAAAATTATTAGTTTTATAAAAGTTACATCCATTTTTATCAAAAATACAAACAAAACCCTTATTAACAGCTTTCTGCACAGACAATAAGTTTGCTTTTAAGTCGGGGACAAAAGCAACATCGCCTATCTTGTTGATTACGTTCTCGGGTGTATTTATAAAAATGTCTCCTATGCCGCAGCATTTAATCTGCTCTCCGTTTGCGACGGTAACATTACCTTTGTTCTGTAACGTAATGTTCTGAAGCCAATCTTGTCTAAAACTCATGTGTTTAGTACAACCAGAATCTACGTAAAATACTTCCTTGCTTGAGCGGCCAAACGTATTGAGAGCTGTAAACGTGGTGTTCGTAGCGTTCTCCGTATTGCCTTTCTCCTTGTTTCTCAGCGGACAGTCAGGCCTCTTATGACTTTGCATTCGTAGCAGACTATTTCCTTCTTCTTGGATTTAGGCTTCTTCTTCGCATGAAAGGCGGAATCTATAGGTATACTCGTTGCTGCATTTTTAGACATTTCATTCAGCAGTTTTGTCTTTACTAAGTTACTAGTCACGTCTACATTGCAATTTTCTAGAGCCATAATGAGAGGTTCATATTTTGGAGTGAGACCTCCCAAGAGTATAGCAGCAATAGACTTGTCCTCTATGACTACATCAATATCCGCGAGATCCTGTGCGGTTGATAAAACTGCATTAATGTACAGTTCAATATTTCCGAAATCTGACAGACTCAACCTGTACAGTTTTCGCTCTAAAGCTAGTCTTCTTCCCATACCTTTATCTTCAAACGCCTGTTGCAAATATTTCCATGCTTCGGCTGCAGTTTTCGCACATCTAACGTGAGTAATTGCTGCACCGTCAACTGTTAAGCAAATTTTTGCAAGAGCTTTCTCGTCGTTGCGTACCTTCATCGAAGCAGGGGTCGTGTCATCTTCCGAATAACCATTAATTGTCACCCACAAATCCTCGTGTAAAAGGTAAGTTCTAATCTTAAACTTCCAAGTAGGATATCCATCTTTATCCCGAAGACAAAATGATGGAATCGAAAATGAATTCGACGTAGAAGGATTCGACTTACTACTAGACGACTCGACTAGTAAAATGTTCAGTCACACAAGAAAAATCAACTAATTATATTACAAATTATATTTTAAACTCTTCCAGAGCTTCGTGCTGATAACGTGTTGGAATATTTGGTTTAAAGAGTTGGAAGAGTATTAAATAAATGATTTGTAAATTAAGAATTAGAAAAAAGATGTTCATTGACAAGAGTGTTTATTTCAAGTAACTAGGCAATATATTAAGAAGAAATATAACTATAAAACAAGTCTGCACAACAGAGGTTACTGATCTACAACACTTCCATTGTAATTTTATCTCTGATTTTGCAGTACCTACAGTTACAGTAACCTTCATTCTTGTCTACATAAGGTTTATGAAAAAAGGTTTAAAGAAAAATATCTGCGAATTGACTGTACTGTAGTCTAGCTGCAGCTTGTCATTAATGGGCGTAAAAAGACCCTTAACGAAGCCGCAAGGCACTTCAAATTCAAATTCAAATTCAAATTAATTTATTTCGTGAACACAGGGTACATACATACAGAAGATATTATAATAAAATAGATTAGATCCGAGCTGTGTCCCGCCAAAAGGCATACAAAATATCAAAGGTCCTTTTTTAAAACAAATACATTTCAGCCATTAAAAGTAAAATCCCAATAATTATAAATCATGTAAAAATTAGATAAAATGTCAAATTAAATAAAGTAAAAAAAACGAAAAAATAATAATAACAATGTCACTAATTCAATAATACAACAAGACAAGACAATACAACAATTCAAGATTAACAAAATCATTTCGTATGTCACATAACATTTTATCAGATTGGATTTGGCAAGGAATTAAAATTAAAATTTGTCATTTAAATATTCGTCAACAGAATAATACACCTTGTTATTTAACAATTTGAATAGACTTCTTTTAAATTCATTAATGTTCACACTTGAGATAACTTGTCCTGGTAACTTATTATATAGTTTTTGAGCCATTGCATAAAAGCTTTTGCTATAAAATTGTGTTTTTGTTGCTAACACCTGCAGCTTTTTTGAGCGCCGTTTACTTTCTACAAATCTATATAAATGTATGTTGTGTTTTATAAAAATACAGGCTTCATAGATATAGAGTGACGGTAAAGTTAATATTTTTAGCTCATGAAAATGTGGCTTGCAAGATTCTTTTTGCTTTATTTTACAAATAGCTCGGATACATTTTTTCTGTGCTACAAGTACTTCTTGAACCTTAGGGGCATTACCCCAGAATATGAGGCCATACCGTAGAGCTGAGGCGACGTAACCATGATAAGCTGCTAGTAGGGCAGTCTTATTGGCAATTTTACCCAGCATATAAAGAGCATATGAAAATCTACTCAGCTTTCCACAAACACTTTCAATTTGAGTCCTCCATGTCATGTCATTGTCAATATATAGTCCAAGAAATTTCGTAATACTAGATTCAAGTACTTCATTCCCTTTATAGTTTATTTGAAACTGTGGTTGTTCTTTATGTCTAATTTTGAAATTCATTACTTTAGTTTTAGTTAGATTTATTTTAAGGTTATTAGAATTTAACCAGTCGATAATAGGAATAAGGCTATTGTTAACATGCTCTTCTATTTCTTTTGTAGTACCAGAATTATAAATAACAGTGCTGTCGTCGACAAATAGTGACATATGATGTTTGATTACTTGGGGAAAGTCATTAATATAGCAAATACATACACCATACACCACATGACAGTAATCTTGGTCTTTACATTTACTTTACTAATTTGTGTAATTTGACTTCTATTCTCCAAATAAGATTTTGTCAGATTAAGCACGTTACCTCGGATACCATATCTTTCGAGCTTTGTTAATAGCATTTTATGGTCTACGTAGTCAAACGCCCTGGTCATGTCCATAAACAACGCCATCACTGGTTTTCTGTTATCCATGTTATTTATGATGTATTTTTTCTAAAAAGTTATAAATAGCCATATTAATGGTTCTATTTTTTCTAAAGCCCATTTGTTCATTGCAATAGATATTATTCGCTTCTAAATAACTGTTAATGCTGTTATAAATAACTTTCTCGAAAATTTTAGAAAAAATTGGTATCAGTACAACTGGCCTATAACTGGTAACTTTTGTTTTATCGTCTTTTTTGTGTAATGGCTTTATTATTGACATCTTTAGCTTATCGGGAAAAGTGCCTTTCTGTATACTTTTATTTATAATGTCACTCAATATGGGCGCTATAATAAGAGCGACTTTTTTGACTACACCGGTGCTAATATCATCATAGCCTGTACTATTTGTATTCTTAAGACTATTTATTATTGTAATTATGTCTCTTGGTACGGTCGGTGACATAAACATGGATTTAAGCGATCCTGCTGTGCTAAAAACATTTGACTTTGAATAGTTAGTATTCGGTTGGACTGAGGATACGAAATAGTCATTAAATTGTTGCGCTATCTCTTTGGGTTTTGTTATGTAATTGCCATTTACATTAATCGCATTTATGTTATTTTTAGGAATGTTAGGTTTTATAGATTTAATAACTTTCCAAGTTGCCTTCGACTTGTTGGTGCATGTTCCAATATAATAAGTATACTGAGCTTTCTGTGTTAGTTTGATAACATTTTGATATCTTTTCGAGAAAATATTGAATGCCATTTTTTAATCAGTGTCTCGAGTCAGTCTATATTTCCACAATAATGATCGTCTAGTTTTACTACAACGCTTGACTCCGCGTGTGATCCACTTTGGTTTAGTAACTGTAGAAATTTTGCGTCTGACAATTGGGAAACAGAGATCATATATTAATTTAAACAGTTCAAAAAAAGAATTAAAACATTTGTTTACGTCATCAGATTCATAAGCTTCGGAGAAACTGAGACTGGCGATATGTTTTCTAAAAAGGTTAATATTTTCCATGCTGTAATCCCGTTTATATACATAATAATATGGTAAAATACACTTTTGTTTTACCGGGAACTTCATAAGTTGGGCTGTGTGGTCAGACACACCTAGCTCCAAGACCTCACTTTTGCAGCCTGATATGTTGTGGAGAAAATTATCTAGGCATGTACCACTACTAGGACGTGTTGGTTCGTATATTTCTAGTTTCAGATTAAATTCCTTCAAAAGTTGCTTAAACAGTGAAGAGTTTTTGGTATTTTGAAGAACATCAATATTAAAGTCGCCAAAGATTATTATTTTTTGGTTACTTTTATAACAAAACTGTTGCAATATATTCGCTAAATTCTCAAAGAAAAGATGTACCTTAGTTGAATTTGGAACTCGGTAAATACACAAAATTATAACGTTATCGTCAGTTAATTCCACTGCACAGCATTCAAACACATTGGGAATGTTACACTTGTTTACAGATTCTATTTCTTTGAAATGAATGTGGTTATCTATATATATAAAAGAAGAAACTGACTGACTGACTCATCTATCAACGCACAGCCCAAACCACAGGGTCTACAGATTCGAAATTTGGCAAGTAGGTTCCTTATGTGGTCTAGAGGTGCACTAAGAAGGATTTTTCAAAATTCACCCCCTTAGGGGGATAAACGGGGCTCCAAAGTTTGTATGGGGAAACAAGATTAGTTTGACTATTTTATTTGAAACTTCACAGGAGTGCTTCTATTGATAAATGAGTGAAAATGGGTTTCAGGTTTTTTCAGAATTCAACCCCTAAGAGGGGAAAATGGGGTGACAAAGTCTGAAAATCAACATGGGTATAGTTTGTATGGTGTATCTGGTCAGGTGTATTGCAAAAACAACGATTTTAAGATTAAATATGGCGGACCTGAAATACCATCATCCCCTGTAGGGGTGCGATGGGGTCGAAATGTCTAAAAATCAATATGGGTGTCGATACCGAGATTATCAGGGGTGCTGATTACGAATATGGCATTTATTTTGAGTTCCAGAAGATGATGGATTCGACTTCTTTAAAGGGTTCTTTGTGATTTATTGTGATGATTGTGATTACGATGATAATGATTGTGATTACGATGATGATGATTGTGATGATGAAGATTGTGATTGTGATGATGATGATTGTGATTACGATGATAATGATTGTGACAGTGATTGTGACAGTGATTTTGACAGTGATTGTGACAGTGATTGTGACAGTGATTGTGACAGTGATTGTGACAGTGATTGTGACAGTGATTGTGACAGTGATTGTGACAGTGATTGTGACAGTGATTGTGACAGTGATTGTGACAGTGATTGTGACAGTGATTGTGACAGTGATTGTGACAGTGATTGTGACAGTGATTGTGACAGTGATTGTGACAGTGATTGTGACAGTGATTGTGACAGTGATTGTGACAGTGATTGTGACAGTGATTGTGACAGTGATTGTGACAGTGATTGTGACAGTGATTGTGACAGTGATTGTGACAGTGATTGTGACAGTGATTGTGACAGTGATTGTGACAGTGATTGTGACAGTGATTGTGACAGTGATTGTGACAGTGATTGTGACAGTGATTGTGACAGTGATTGTGACAGTGATTGTGACAGTGATTGTGACAGTGATTGTGACAGTGATTGTGACAGTGATTGTGACAGTGATTGTGACAGTGATTGTGACAGTGATTGTGACAGTGATTGTGACAGTGATTGTGACAGTGATTGTGACAGTGATTGTGACAGTGATTGTGACAGTGATTGTGACAGTGATTGTGACAGTGATTGTGACAGTGATTGTGACAGTGATTGTGACAGTGATTGTGACAGTGATTGTGACAGTGATTGTGACAGTGATTGTGACAGTGATTGTGACAGTGATTGTGACAGTGATTGTGACAGTGATTGTGACAGTGATTGTGACAGTGATTGTGACAGTGATTGTGACAGTGATTGTGACAGTGATTGTGACAGTGATTGTGACAGTGATTGTGACAGTGATTGTGACAGTGATTGTGACAGTGATTGTGACAGTGATTGTGACAGTGATTGTGACAGTGATTGTGACAGTGATTGTGACAGTGATTGTGACAGTGATTGTGACAGTGATTGTGACAGTGATTGTGACAGTGATTGTGACAGTGATTGTGACAGTGATTGTGACAGTGATTGTGACAGTGATTGTGACAGTGATTGTGACAGTGATTGTGACAGTGATTGTGACAGTGATTGTGACAGTGATTGTGACAGTGATTGTGACAGTGATTGTGACAGTGATTGTGACAGTGATTGTGACAGTGATTGTGACAGTGATTGTGACAGTGATTGTGACAGTGATTGTGACAGTGATTGTGACAGTGATTGTGACAGTGATTGTGACAGTGATTGTGACAGTGATTGTGACAGTGATTGTGACAGTGATTGTGACAGTGATTGTGGCAGTGATTGTGGCAGTGATTGTGACAGTGATTGTGACAGTGATTGTGACACTGATTGTGATTGTGACAATGATGGTGATTGTAATAATGATGGTAATTGTGATAATGATTGTGATAATGGTGGTGATCGTCATAGTGATGATAATAATTGTGATCATTATGAAATTTGGCACATAGATAGTTTATAACCTGGATTAACATGTAGGATACTATTTATCCCTTTAGTATGAGCCGTGGGACAGTTACCGAACTTCACGCGTGCGAAGCCGCGGGCAACAGCTAGTTAACTAATATGCAAGAGCCACCATTTCGCTTTAGTCTAGTGAAGCTTGCAGCTAAAATAAAATTTGGTATATTAAAGTAAAGCATAAAATATTAACACATTTCCCATTCTTTAAGAGCGTATCTAAATGTTCTGTCCTTACATCAGCCTTGGGTAACAGTCCATTAATGTTCTGATGCAATACACATAATGCATTATACACGAAAAAAAATTTGGTCGAGGACATCAGTAGTACATGAATGAAAGAAAAGAGGTGAGTCACAATACAAAAGATCTTTTTCCGACGCTGGCTCGTTCGCAGGTTTCTGAATATTTAAATTACAATCAGTTGAAATATAATCTTTAAGATTTGAAAAAATATTTGAAACGGCATAATTGTTAATTCGACCAGTCTTTCTTTGAAACATTGAATATTCGTATAGTAGGTCAAAATTGGAATCAAATAATGTAACATAATTGTCAATTTGTATGTCCTGATATAATAGATTATTAAACATTTCCATTCTAAAATTATACATTCCACAATAATAACCATATTTATAAGTAGGTAAACATAATATTATATTCGTATGCTTTATAACTGATAAACTTTCACGTATGATCGATATTAGTTCAAAGTAATTGTTCGTTTTTAGGAAGTCATCCTCACCAATAAATATTATGCAATTGTCCTTCATTGTAAAGCCAGTTAGTTTAGTGCTAATATTACTTAATAAGCCCTTTATGCCACAATTTGGTGACAGAAAGTGACATGTTTGGTGGCATCGAAAGGTATTTTCTGCAATTGGTAATATATTATTCGATCGGTTGCTACTTATAATGCAGAGCTTGCTCTTTTCCTGAATGGTCGATCTTCTTCTCCTTTGTGTCGTTGTTTGTCCCGGTTTATTCTGAGGAGTAGCTCCAGTGGTGACTTGAGTGGAGGTAAATAACTCTGGAGTCCCGCATCTTGAGCTGTCTGATTTGTGTGGTTTTTGTATGGTCAGTTTGAGAGGTGTGTGAAATTTCATTTTCCTATTTGGAGTTACTGTCTCGCTAGCCAACTTCTTGGTCGGTTTTTCCAAAATTTTATGTTTATTATTCATTACTTTCATCGTCTTCAATGGAAAGATTATTTATCTCCTCATGTGCCGCCTGCAACTTGATATTAAGTTCACAGGTTTGACGTTTGAGTTCTTCCATTTCTTCATTCTCGTCATCCGTAATAATATTAGGTACACTATTATTTGTGTCGCCCTCTATTGTCGAATTACTACATTCCTCGAATGTTTCTATTGCGGGTTCGGAAGTTCGCCGAGTGCGCAGAGTAACGTTCTCAAAGTAACTCATTTTATTATTAAAATTTGTGTCCGTTTATTTTGGTAATTTTTTGGATCATATCCTTAAATTCAGTGAAATGGCAACTGTCGATGACAGTTTTTAGTAGAAAAATTAGTTAAGAAAATAATTAAAAAGTCAAGTTGTATATTGTGGGATTCGAACTCGGAGACTTTTCGAGCGTAGCCCACTCAGCGAGGGCTCTTACGATAACCACTGCGCCAAACGTGCTTTGACTGTTATAGATGAAAATAGTGGCCGGTTACTTCTTCCTATATTTATTTAGATGTCATTAGCTGTTCGATGTCGGGGAAGTCCAAAGTCCAGTTCTTTGTTTGAGGAGCGTAGGAACTAGTGCGGTTGTGATTTGAAATTTTGGGTTTTTTCCATCGTATTTTGATCACTGTTTTTACCTGAATTTGGTCAAGAGGTTATGCAATTTGTCACAACACTGTTATATATCCACCGTTCAATAGTTTATGTTATTTGAGTAGGTTCTTATTTCTACTTATTCTTATACAGTCTATTTTTAATTCTTAGATTTCTATGTTTGCATTTAATATATGTAACAATATATTTGAAACATAGTTTAATTACCTTATTTGCTTTTGTTTCGCTCATTTACTTTATTACAGATTTTTATGCAATAGTCTAAAAATTCTTGTCTCTCTTTTCCTGCTATTATTTCCGATATGTTACCTCTCTCTAGATTTATATCTATTTTGTGTTCCAATTCGTACCTTTCCATTGCGTACACCGGGCAGTCCAAAAGTATGTGTGGGACAGTCTCATCTATTGCAGAATCACATATGCACGATGGGTTCCCCTTACACTTGAAGCGATGCAAGTATTCGGAGAACCCACCGTGCCCCGTCATGATTTGAGTTATCTGCGGTTTAATATGAAACTTTTTGACCGTCTTGTACGCCGCCACTGCGTCCGGGAAAAAAATTCTAGTGATAGAGGCTGTCTGACCCGCCGTATACCTTTGGTTCCATTCATCGAGCGTCGCCATACGAATGTGACGCTTGATGAAAGAAACCGGGCACAGGTCGTAGTCAGGCTTCCTCTTGCTATTCAGGGCGGCCTCCTTTGCCAGCTGATCCGCTCTTTCGTTGCCCTCTAACCCTGCGTGCGCTTTTATCCAAAACAAGTTGACTACCTTGTTTTGGTGGGATATTAACGTTAAATTATCCCTAGCTTCCACTGCCAGGGGTTGAAGGCAGCAGTGGTTTTTCACTGTCAGGAGAGCCGCCATGGAGTCGCTGTACACTCCGAAACTGGATGCCGAGTGCTTCTGGATTTCCCTTGTTGCCCGGCATATCGCCAGGAGTTCCGCCTGATAGACCGTGCAGTAGTCCGACAGCGCCAACTTGATAGCACGCGCCTCGGCGTCGCCCCTCCATATAGAAAGTGCGGCCCCGACGCGCCCGCCAATTTTGCTGCCATCTGTGAAGATTTTAACCTCCAAGTCGGCGCTGGCGTCGACTTGCTCACGGTTCACCAGGCTCACGAACTTCAGGTCGATACGCCTAGCTGGATGCGGGGATTCCATAGCGGATGCCACCCGCTCCACCTCCCTACCCGCCAGCACTGCCTGGGATACGCCTCTCCTGGTCTCATAAAGTGAGGCCGCCTCGCGGACCCGGAGATCTAGAGGGAGCATCCCAGTCAGAACCAGTGCCGAGTTCAGGGAGACAGTGCGGTAGGCTTTGCACATTTTCTGTGCAATTCCACGTTGCACGGCAGCCAGCTGCTTTTTGATTCCCACTTTATTCGCCGCTTGGGCCCATACACTGGCGGCGTACAGGACGATCGGCTCTATGGTGGCTGTATATATAATTTTAATTACCGCTGGACTAAGTCCCCAACTCACCCTTGCCGCCCTACACAATTGCTTGTATACACCTATGGCCCTGCGGCAAACATTAGAGACATGAGTGTTAAATGTCAGCTTGTCGTCGATGGTGACACCCAGAATCTTAATTTCTCTCGAGATCGTAATGTCAATCCCGCCCATGCTCAGGCGTGGGGTATCAAATTTTAATCTCTTTGTGATGACCATCGCATTCGTTTTCTGTGGTGCAAATCTAAGTTTGTTTTTAACCCCCCACGCCCGAACATGGTCGAGGGCGGCGTTGGCTTTCCGCTCGATTTCTATTGCTGTGTCACCATCGAAGACAAGAACAACATCGTCCGCGAAAGCCTGGGAGTAATCCCCCCTACTCTGCAAAGTCTTTAAAAGTGGGTCCAGGAGCAGGTTCCAGAAGAAGGGGCCTCCGATGGAGCCCTGCACACAGCCTTTGCTTGTTCCCTTGGTGTATTCCTCTCCACCATACCGGACTCTGACCCTTCTGTCCGTCAAGTAGCTGTCGACGACCCTCCTCAGGTTGACCGGACACTCTTCCTCAGCCAGTCGGACTCTGATAGCCGGCCACCAGGCGCTGTCGAAGGCTCCCTCTATGTCTAACGATATAAGTATAACAATTTTCTTTTGGTTAATCTTGTTGCGGATGTGCTGCATAAGAGCATAGAGAGAGTCTTCGGTGCTCCTCTGTGGCATGAATCCGTACTGGCGAGTACTCATCCTAGGTAGAATGTGAAACCTGAGGCGGGCCATCAGCATCTTCTCGTATGTTTTCCCCAGGACAGGCAACAAGCCGATTGGTCTGTATGCTTTCGGGGTGGTATAATCAGCTTTACCCGGTTTCTTTAGTACCACAACCGTAGCCTCCTTCCAAGGTTGTGGGAAGTACCCATGTTCCAGGCATTTGTTCAGAAGGGCCAGGAACATCTCTGGCGCACTTCCAATGGCACGGCTACAGATGTCGGCTGTGAGGCCATCTATTCCCGGAGCCTTTTTGGGGTTAAACGAATCGCTGGCTGATTTCAATTCTCCCATGGTGAAGGGTGGATCGTGACTATTCCTGTTCTCCTCTTTGTTGACTAGGTTGACTCAATTGGCTTTTTTGGTGTTATAAATTCGTGTAGTTCTTTCAATTCTTATACCTATGGATTTCCGTAATTTAATGTTGAAGGTTATGCCGTTGTGGTCGGAACCCGTCAAGCCCTCGTCCACTCTCCAGTCATCCACCAACCCAAGAATGTTCGTCGAGCAAGCTGTGATGTCGACATGGCTGGTGTACCTCTGTCCTCCTCTGATAGTGTCGAAGGTCGGGATTTCCCCTGTGTTGAGTACGTGGAGCCCCAGCTCTCCGAGAGTTCCGCACACGTCTTCGCCTCTACTATCTATGACTGGGCTTCCCCACCACGTGCTCTTTGCGTTGACGTCTCCTCCAATGATCAGCGGCTTGGAGCCATTGACAGTTTCAATTTTCCTGAGGTGTTCCAGGTATTCCTCTATCGACTTGTCTGGCTCAAAGTAGAGCGAGACGAGTGTGATCTCCCAAGCACTGGTTTGGATTCCCACCACAGAGATGTTATTGGTGGTGAGTTTCGGGTACTGTATAACGTTTATGTCTTTATCAAAGACGGCAATAGCTGCCTTAACAGTCCCGTTTCCTGCATCAGTGCTTTGGAAGATCCTCACTCCTCTCTGACTCTTAACAGACCTGATATTTCCAACGTAAGGCTCCTGGATAAGCGCAGCCGCTATTCCGCGTTTTTCTGCCTCTATGAACAACTCATTTGTCGCAAGCTTCTTTCGCTGGAGGTTAGCCTGTGCGAATTTGTAAGCGTGGTGGTCCCCCTGGGTGCCCTTAGCAGTACGCTACTGTCGCGCGCGCCAAGTCATCCCATTTCTGACGCTGCGGGCAACCGGCGCTAAAAGCATTGTGTTCCGTATGGGTGCTGTTTGCTTTCTTGCAGTTTCTGCATGCTGCTGGTATTCCCGTCATAAAATCCGAACATTCGGATCTCAGGTGGGGGCCGCCGCAGTGGCTGCACATGTCCACTGACTCCGCACAATGTTTTTTGCTATGCCCGAAACCCAGACAGCGCGTACATTGCATCAGTGGGGTCTGATCTTCGGCCCTGATGCGCTGGAGGTCAATATGTACGTATCCCTTTGCTGTCACCCTTTTCCAAATAGTTGGCGAGACGCTGAGCACAATGTTGCCGGTATGTGGATTCCTAGCCCTTTTCCGATATTTAATCTCTACCCTGCCCGTCCCACCGCTGAGGCCGTGGAAAACATCCTGGTTCTGGTTTCTGAATGCCTTAAGGACGTCTTCATCGGTATTAACCAATAGGACGCCCCTAAGGATCAGCAACGGATCCTTGTTCTTCACCTCCTCAACGGTGAGATTGGCTCCATTCTTCCTCAATCTTTCCTTCGCCTTATCTCTTTCTTCCGTCGTCTCAAAACCCATAATCACCTTTCTGTCCTTCGCCTTTCTTACTTTCTCCACCTTTATCCATCCCTCTTTTGCATCTATTACCTTCCTTACCCTTTCAAGAACTTCCTCTCCTGAGTCCTCCTCATTGCTGGAGGTGACCACAACTGAGTGCAGCGTTCGCTTTTCCAGCGCGCCGCCACTCCCACCCGCGACCATCCCCGCATATGTAGGAGTCTCTACATTCTCCATTCTTTCCTTCTGTGCCTCTATAACCCCCTTGAGCTCCTCCATCCGTTTGTTGCTTTCCAGCAGCAACTTGGAGTGCTCCTCAATTTTTTCCATGAATTGGCTTGTGTTGCTCGCATGGATGGTTGGGTTCAATTTCTGCTCCGTGTCAATGGAGAATGTTGCGTCTATGTCGGCAGCTTTGGGTTCCATGTGCTCCTTAGTCCTGTTTGTTTTGGCCTCCCTTTCAGCTTCTCTGACCAGCTGATAGAGACGATCCAACGCTTCAAAGACGGCTGTTTTTATCTCGTTCTTGGTGTTTCTTGAACTGTTAAGGTGGAGCTTTCCTTTGTTTAAGCAGGCCCTAGCTTCTACTGACCGATCCGCGTACTGTAACTTTGGCGGCTCGTTCGGTTTCGCTTGCTTTGGCAGGGTTTTATTTTCCTGCATCTCTAGCTGTTCTTTCTCGGCAGGTCGTGGTGGGCTTTTATAACTTTGTTCGCTAATGTCTATTTTAGCCGCGTCAACACGTTGCTTCGCTGCTTCGGGCTTTGCCTCTTGTGAGAGCGTCATGATTGCCTTTGTTTTAGGGGGGTAGGTCAGGACCGTTTTCTTGGGTGGCGATGGTGTTTTGTGGGGTGGAACTATTTTGGATCCGCCTTCCCAGTGGCCGATGCTACGCCTCACCGACGTGCCCGACTGACCTGTTTGGTTCCCTTCCACTTCTAAAGTCTCCGAGGGATTTGCCTTTTTTGCTGGTGTGCGTGTTGCCGGCATTTTGTCAAAGAGCTCTTCCTAGGAACTAGTCAACGTCAAAGGTCTGCCGGGTATTGTAAAGGGATACCGCGGTCAGTTAAGGTGTAAAGATATAAGCAAAAAATAAAATAAAATAAAATAAAACAATATAGTGTAAGTAGGATTCAATGAATCCTGTCGACTTATGTACTAATTTTCCGCTTTTCTTTCCAGATGGTGTACGCGTCTTGGAGGTCAACGGCGCACTTTGGTACTTTAACGCACGGGCGATGGTGTAAGGCAGGAAAAGAGAGCAAGAAAAGGGAATATAAATAATACACACAAAAGTAAAATAAAATCAAACAAAATGCAATTCGTCTGCCTCAGATTCAAGATCTTCGGCGGTCGATCTCTATGTAGAGTCGCGGTCCTTAGCTCAAAAGAGCGGGTCAATAGAAACCAGTCGGAAACAGTCTACGGAAATTTTTCCGAGTCAAAAACACCCAATAGTAGAGTGATTTTTGGAAGGGCTCTACATAGAGTCGTTCTGTCTAGTCCGGTGGATAGCTCTCACCGAGCCCTCCAAAATGAACCCAAACTCGGTGCAGTTACACCAAGGGGTTCCGGA
This sequence comes from Xestia rhomboidea, assembly GCA_963853795.1. NCBI lineage: Eukaryota > Metazoa > Arthropoda > Insecta > Lepidoptera > Noctuidae > Xestia > Xestia rhomboidea. The sequence goes on along the minus strand of OY970782.1, from coordinate 589,664 downwards.
GATCGGAGCTGACGTTAACTTGTCGACCGTTGCGTTCCGTTTTTCCCTTGCACTTATTCTGTAGGTCTGGGAACCTTCTAGTTAGAGATATTGGAGGTCAAGATAACAACTTTGTCAAATTAAAAAAATATACTAGTTTTCAATGTTATAACCGTAATTTAAATACTTCAATGGGGTCATTGAAGTACGAACTTTTTTTTTTTCGGATTGGAAATCATCAAATGACTCCTCCCGCTCTGGGTGGAGCAGGAGGGAGTGTCAAACTTTTACTGACTAAAACCCATCAATGTTCCTTCATCGCCCTTTGTGTTCCGGGGCCACGGTATCTCTTTCGAATAGTCCCGCAGCCCTGGACTTCAATGACCCCTGTACTATATAATGCACCTGTGGTGTTCACTAGAAACACTAGTTAGGTTTGGGTTTAGAATAAAACCACCAAATTATCAGTAAGTAGATGAACTCTTTAAGGGTACGTGTGCTCACTGCCCGGGATAAGTGCGGACTACTCAAACGACGGATCCTTAAAGCTCACGCTACGTTTATTATACATCTCACACCGCAGCGTACGGAAACAAATCACGATTAACACTGAATTTCGCAATAGTAATATAGGTTCGCCCCTATTAGGTACATGGGACTTAACCGTAACTAGCGAAATGTTGGAGTACCTATTGATAGGTACACTTCTGTCTAATCCTACGGTGATTACAGGCGTGATTATTTTATGATGATGTTTGACGCTCAATTTCACTTAGATCACCGTCAGGATAACAGGTGTGATGTTATGATTAGGCTTCTTACGAATTTTCACTGAGATCACAGTCACTATATTTCAGAACTCTTTTTTTTTTTTGCAATCTTCTATATATATATATATAATAATAATGAAACCCGTTTTCCTTGGTCACGGCATCACGCGTGAATGGCTGGACCGATTTCACTAATTCTTTTTTTGTTGTATTTGTTATTATTAGGAGAAGGTTCTTACGGCAAAAAATATTAAGAAAATCTCTCAGAAATATTGAAAAATATACATTTAATTTTGCATATTTAAAAAAACGCGCGTAACGAATGTCAATGTCATTCACAGCCATAGACTATATTGAAAGAACATTGTTTGTTCGGAAATTTGGTTACTTAAAAACATCTTTTAAGGGTGTCTCACACTCTCCCTAACCATCTCTCTGTCTCTCTTATATATCGCAGACGAAGTTGCGCGGGTCAGCTAGTTAATTGATAATTTTGTTGTTGACCAATTTCTGTAAGCAAGTACATAATTTCACATACTGCGCTTTTACTCGTCGCCAATGTGGTGTTCACTAGAAACACTAGTTAGGGTTTAGAATAAAACCACCAAATTATCAGTAAGCTGCCCGGGATAAGTGCGGACTACTCAAACGACGGATCCTATAAAGCTCACGCTACGTTTATTAGTATACCACAGCACCCATCAGCACTATGTCCTGAGTGCATTGTATTGAGTTCAGCTCATCATCTGCCTCTTTCCGCAACCAATTTAGTGTCCGCATTCAGCCTATTCTAACCGGATGCAGCTGAATACCAGTATTTTACATGGAGCGACTGCCTATCTGACCTCCACAACCCAATTAATAGATACCCCTAGACTTTTGGGCCACTGATTACCTGTACCCGCTGTCAAAGAACTACAAATGACACCTAAGGCTTAACGTGCTTTCCGAGGAGCGGAGAAAACTTGGTATGAAATGAATGGTCGCCCATCCATGTACCAACCTTGGTAAGCGCTACTTAACCTTGAAGACTGACCCCGAACAGATGTTATTATTTAGCCACGAGCTCCAACGTAATATTAACAATATTGCAATACATTAATTACAACTTTAGTTAATAAACATTACTTTGTTTTGAACTCTTTTGAGTAAGCTGACGCAATAAGCAGATACTGTACGGGCACAATACGCGTATAAAATATGCCACAATTTTATCTTTAATGTCAGTAGGTACTCAAATCAACTCCCAATACGTACGTTCTCCAAAATGTGGTCGAAACTAGTTATGTTGTTGTTGATCAGTTTTGTGGGACACTCGCGGTCTGCGCCATCAATGCATACAGAACCTGAATGTCCTGGTAACATGCCGGGATTTTCAACTGGAGACTGTGTGCCAACGACTCCAAAGCCGTGAGTACTATCTAATACCATACTATAATATAGGTGTGGGGCTGCCAAGTCAGAGGTAGTTTGAACCCAAGACACGCACCTCTTATTTTTCGGATTCATGTGCGGACTGTATCACTTGTTTCCGTGAAGGAAAACATCGTGAGGAAACCGGTATGCCTGAGAGATATTTCTCGACGGCATGTAAAGCCAAGTCAGAGGCCCAGCATGGGCGGCATAAGAACTCTGACACCAGGTTAGGCACTAACCATACGATACAGAAAGACGTGATGTTTTAACCGTATTTTTTTATCATTTTCAGTAACAACCACAACGTTATCTCAATTATATCTTCAGATGATATGGTGAATAAATATGGTTATAAAGTGCAAGCTCAAAGTACCTATTAATGGAACTGTATTTTTATACCTAAAAACCTAAATGGTAAGTCAACCTATGGTAAATCAGCAGTAAACTTAAACTTCTTCGCACTATTCTAAACAACCTAAGAAAACGGCCTCTACTCCATGTACCATTCGCATCGACAAAGTACAGGCGCAACGCCTTCTGCATCCGTAGTGTTACTGGTGTTTGCTCTCAATAGTTTACCATCACACCTGGAAATCGATTTATTTTGCACCAGCGCACACAAAATTAGAAATATTCTAAACAAGGAGTATTTTGGTGACAATAATAGATATAGCTTTTAATTTTGATTTCGATACTGCACGACTTGACATACTTGGTATATTATCGCAACCTATATGTCGACATTGTAATCTGTTTACTTACTTAAATCGGTGTAACTGGTCAACGCAAGTAACTCATAATTAATTAGATATAATACATGTGTATGCTTGTGTAATTAGCAAATGTCACTACTTATGCATGATATTCAAGATAGTTTTTAGTCTATTAAGCTTTCTTTAAAATTAATTAAATAAATATAAACAATTGGTTTGAACAAATTATACCTATAGTTAATATACCCAATGTATTTTGTTCCACAAAAGGTCACTTAAGTGTTGTTAATCAGATAAACTTCAAGGCAACGAGTAGCGTTAACTTTTCGTAGATGTGCCTACCATTAATTGTAACGTGTATTCAGTGCATTTTGTATTAAATCATTATCCAAACAATTTATTGTTTTATTTTCCGGTGTTGATCCTTTTATACAGGGTGGATTACATGAATGCACAAAAGATTACCACATCATTCCAAAACGACTACGTAAATGTTGTGCAAAATATTAATGTAGTTTTTATTCCGCGATAAAGATTCGGCCAGGGCCAGTCTCGACAGAGATACTCGTAACGACATTTTCGTTAACTTTCGATCGCCAAAATAAAATGGAAAAATTCGTTTGCAAAAACGATGCTTGCGAGAATCGCATCTTGGATGAAGAGACTTGGGTTTCCCGCAAGCATCGTTTTTGCAAACGAATTTTTTCAAGGTAATTAACGATCGAAAGTTTGCGATTTTGTCGTTATCTATGTCGAGACGCCCTGGATGCAGGATGCAGCACCACCCGCCGGCCGTACATGCAGGAAAAGCAATAATAAATTGCATGGTATTAAAACTTCATAATATTTTGCATATCATTATTTTAATGTCCTGGATTTCCGCAAAGTAACGCCTAATTCTATAACTTGTTATTATTTATACGTAACATGTTAATTATGCGCAGTTTGCTTTATAAAGTTGGTAGTGTAGGCACATGAAATTATTTATCTTAATTTATGAAACCGGCCAAGTGCGAGTCGGACTCGCGTATGAAGGGTTCCGTATTATCGCAGTAAGGGAGCCCCCTTTCATGTTTAATTTAATTTTATTATTTGTTGTTATAACGGCAACAGAAATACATACTTAATCTGTGAAAATTTAAACTGTCTAGCTATCAAGGTTCATGAGATAAAGCCTGGTGGGTGACAGACAGATGGACAGTGGGGTCTAAGTAATAGGGTCCCGTTTTTACCCTTCGGGTACGGAACCCTAAAAATCACGTGTCATTATGTTCAGACACGCTAATCTCTTAAATATATTATACTAGTGAACCGCTCTTGCTTCGTACAGCGCCACCTATCGGGTCTAAGACTGGAACCAACCATACGTATTGACAACACTTCATTAACCTCTCGATTCCCAACATAAATAACGGTTACCCCCTTCCCTCTCCACCTGGTTACGTCATCGCGTGAGTCATCGGACCGCGCGCGCTCAAGGGCCTACCACTCGACATATACGGGCGCTTATCGCAAAAGGTAAACAGTTTCACGTTACGGAATCGTGCTAGCATCTGTTTGAATATAAACAACACTTGTAAAACTACTTGAGAATTATAATTGTTATGTTATGAGATGAAGGTATATGAAAAAACTTGCCGCGCTAAGAGCTGTGGCCGCATTTCTTTTTTGTTGGTCTACCTACTGATTCAATTCACACGAAACTTTAGAACGAATGTAATAATTATATAAGAAACCTAATAAATAATTCTCATAAGAGTCTGATATACAATAATCTTATAAGAATTTACTCAAAATACCTATTAGAATATATTTATTGCGTAATGTCCACCACGTAATGTGACCTTGACTTGAAAATACTTGAATCTACATAAATATGATGATTTATGCTTCGAGAACACGAAAATCATGTTTTCGTGCTCATATTCACCTAGCTAACACTATTTCCTACACTATATTTCATAATAAAAGAGTAAAACTTACGTTTTCAATTGTTCGTTCCGTGTTCATTGTTGAAATTCTTCCGACGAAACTTTTGTTGGCTCACAAAAGATTTTTTGCCTCTCCCGTGTTTATTGTTTTTTGTCGCGCACAATCACTACACTATAATGATGTCGTAAACATCCACTTCACACAGTTTTGAAGCACTTATCTACACAAAAACACAATAAATCACTTCACAGTCACTCGAATGTTTACCTAAACTGACATAACTGACATTTCAACGACAACGAAGCGCAATCTTATATTTTTTTCTTAGAGTTGCCATTTAAAGTTACTAGTCTTTGGTCTCGCGACAAGGAGTATTACTATCAATGGAGTGAAACTTTTTGCAAACGATTTAGAGCCATATCTTTATTCTGAAAAAAGATTCAAATTGCCTGTACCTGCCGTTCCGAAAACGGTACGGCCGGGCCCGAGGGAAGTTTATTGTCCGTTCCGAAAACGGTACGGCCGGGGCTGAGAGGAGTCGGTTAGGTAGTTTCGCGGGTAATCCGGGAATGTTTATAGAAGATACACAAGTTTAATTTAAAGGAATGTGGTGTACCTATGATGTGAATGTGGTGTACCTATGATGTGAATGTGGTGTACCTATGATGTGAATGTGGTGTACCTATGATGTGAATGTGGTGTACCTATGATGTGAATGTGGTGTACCTATGATGTGAATGTGGTGTACCTATGATGTGAATGATGGGCTATTCTGAAATGATTTCATAAACAAACTTGGATCCAATTTTGCTTTAGGTGTAATACCGGTAGTCCCTCTTATTTTAGAGTTCCGTACCTCAAAAGGTAAAAAAAAGCAACCCTTTTAAGATCACTTTCTTGTCCGTCTGTCTGTCTGTCCGTCTGTTACCACTAAAACCTTCCTTTTGAATCACTCTATCTATTAAAAAAAACCGCATCAAAATCCGTTGCGTAGGTATAAGTTTTAAAGATTTAAGCATACATAGGGATATAGGGACAGAGAAAGCGACTTTATTTTATACTATGTAGTGATACTGAACTCTATAGTTCCTTATTCGGTGTATAAAAATCAAGGTCGTGAGTCAACACGACAAAAAGATATGGGCAAATTTAGACTTTGGCGAAAACTTGTAAGTACCAAAATTTACCTCAATTTTCCACTTTTATTTTTTATTTTTCGGAATTTTCTCTTTACTTGTGCTGTAAGACCTTACTTTTAACCCAAATTGACAATTATAGGTCAACCGGAAGTAACTATTAGGTTTTGGGTCGATAACCTATATGGTAGTTCCCGTTGACCTAGAATCACGAAATTTGGCAAAAAGCAAGGTCTTACAGCACATGTAAAGGGAAAAGTATGAAAACTGTAAATATGTGGTTTAATAACAAAAAAAAGTAATTTTACTATTACAAACTTATACTTTGCGGTTGGAGCAATAACCGTTTCTAGGGTTTGAACAGCAAAGTTAAGTTTGTCCTCTAAAAAGTTTGTACGGAACCCTCGGTGCGCGAGTCCGACTCGCTCTTGGCCAGTTTTTTAATATTGTACAAGGACAAACTATTGTTAATTAATTTTAGGTAAAAGGTTTGTTTTGAGCTCATGTTACTAAGCTGACGCAATTAACCGATAATGTGCGGTATAAAAGGCGCCACTATTTGAACTTTACTTTAGTGTTCAAATCAATCTGCAATACGTATCTACGCTCTTCAAGATGTGGTCGAAACTAGTTGTTATGTTGCTGTTGATCAGTTTTATAGGACTCTCATGGTCTGCGCCAACTCATCCTGACATATCTATTGCCTGTCCCGATAACATGCCGAGATTCCGTAATGGTGAATGTGTGCCAACGACTGAGATCCCAGAGTGAGTACTAGCTTATACTGTAGAAGTCGGAACAACATTATTTTCGTATTAAGCGCAAGCCCCACCGCCAGAGAGCGCTAGCGAGCGAGCCGGGTGAGCCGGGTGAGCCGGGTGAGCCGGGTGAGCCGGGTGAGGCGGGTGAGCCGGGTGAGCCGGGTGAGGCGGGTGAGGCGCAACAGCCGAAACAAACAAACCATCTTTTTCGGTTCTTTTGGTAGTTCGCGGCGTGAACCAAAGTAGGAAAAGAGGTGAAACCAGCCCAGCTCGCTCTCTAGTAGTCGCTAGCTGGCGGTGTGGCCAGGGCCGGCAGTCTCGACAGAGATAACGACAAAATCGCTAACTTTCGATCGCTGTAGGCTTAGCCAAGTTGACAATCTACAATCGTTAACGCTTATAGAAAACTAACCAAATGTATGGGAATGACATCTATCAACGATAAGTCACGTGGTCAAAACAAACGAATGGAAACTTTAAAGTTTAGTCAAAACTGTAAGTTGGCCACGATTTATATGGGATGTAGGGATCACGATTGTAGAAACGAATACATTTCATTCTATCATCTTGATCGATGTAAACTTGTCGAGTTTATATTAAGTTTATATTCGCTTGTTTTGACCACGTGACTTAACGTTTACGATTGTAGAAAGAGAATCGATACGAATCGTTTGTAACTTGGCTAGGCCTGCTGATTACTAACGAATAAATTCGGTTGCAATAACGATGTTTGCGAGAAACGCATCTTGGACTTGCGTTACTCACAAGCATCTTTATTGCAACCGAATTTATTCGTTAATTAATAATTGATTCGTTCAAAATCGCTAACTTTTGATTGCTGAATCGAAAGTTAGCGATTTTGTCGTTATCTCTGCCGGCCCTGCGCTTAAATCTCCGATGGTCCTAACCATATTTTTTGTATTTTTTTCAGTGGTGATAATTGGTTTTAATATGATTCATAATATGACGACAACGTTGGGACTAGACCTGCAGGTGATATAATGAAAAATATGGATAAAGCACGTCACTCTACATCAGTCAAAAGTCACGCTATGATATAATTACTGTTGCCGATACCTCAAAGTACTGAACTGTATTTTTGTATCTTAAAAGCCACAACCAAAAAAACTGACTATAGTTTTTTTCTGAAACTAAATAGTAAATTAACATAATATTGTAAATCAGCATTATAAAGCTATTTTTGACAATTAATTATCTCTATAGGTAAATATCCAATGTTTTATTTGTCACCAAGGCTCATGACTGTGTTATTCAGATAAACTTCATGACGAGTAACGTTAACTTTTTGTAACTGCATCTATCATTATAACATGTAATCAATGCATTTTGAATTAAATCATTATCTCAAACAACATACTATTGTTTTATTTCCCTGTGTTGATCCTGTTTAGAGTTCCGTACCTCAAAAGTTAAAAACGGAACCCTTAAGAGATCACTTTCTTATCCGTCTGTCCGTCTGTCACCACCGATTTTCTCAGGAACGGGTGGACCTATCAAGTTGAAATTTATACCAGATACTGAAGTCCCTATTAGGTGTATAATAAAAATCAAGGTCCTGCGTCAACACAATAAAAAGATATGGGCAAATTTAGATTTTCGCGAAAACTTGTAAGTACCAAAATTTACCTTAATTTTCAACTTTTTATTTTTCGGACTTTTCCCTTTACTTGTGCTGTAAGACCTTGCTTTTAACCAAAATTGACAATTCTAGGTCAACCGGAAGTAACTATTAGGTTTTGGGTCGAAAACATATATGGTAGTTCCCGTTGACCTAGAATCACGAAATTTGGCAAAAAGCAAGGTCTTACAGCACATGTAAAGGGAAAAGTCTGAAAACTGTAAATCTGTAGTTTAATAACAAAAAAAAAGCGATTTTACTACAACAACGAGCAATAGCCGTTTCTAGAGATCGAACAGCAAAGTTAAGTTTGTCCTTTAAAAAGTTTGTACGGAACCCTCGGTGCGCGAGTCCGACTTGTCTTTTTTAAAAATGCTAATGAGCATTTAAAAAACTCCGCACCACATGTCCATACCACGATAACCGATTGGCACCCACCACGATAACCTACCACAGTAACCGATTAGACTGGGGCTTCAGAATCATACAATAAAAGTTAGGTGTTCTTTTTAATGAACACCTAATCATCATCATCATAACATCTAGAACACTGATCTTTTTGGCGAGGTTCTTCAGAAAGGTCAGGTGCGTAGCACTCGCAACCGGCGCGTGTATGATATAGATGTTTGAACGTGGATAAAGGAGAAGTAATAGGTACATAAGGACCGTACCAGGTGTCGTTCTGTAATTCTGCCTACCTCCAAGGAAATATAAGGCGTGAGTTTATAAACAACACTAGAAAATGATCGTGAAATTGCTGGCTGAATATCTTATCGCTAGTAGTTAGTATCTAAGGGTAACGACCCTTAGATACTAACCAATGAAAATCATCCCTAACACTAGGATTTGAAGGCGCTACTAATACTGCAATAGAAAATGGACCATGGGCAATTTTCTATTAAACCTGTAGGCTTAGCCAAGTTGACAATCTACAATCGTTAACGCTAATAGAAAACTAACCAAATGTATGGGAATGACATCTATCAACTTTAAGTCACGTGGTCAAAACAAACGAATGGGAACTTTAAAGTTTTGTCAAAACGGTAAGTTGGCTACGATTTCTAAGGGATGTAGGGATCACGATTGTAGAAACGAATACATTTCATTCTATCATCTTGATCGATGTAAACTTGTCGAGTTTATATTAAGTTTATATTCGTTTGTTTTGACCACGAGACTTAACGTTTACGATTGTAGAAAGAGAATCGATACGAATCGTTTGTAACTTGGCTAGGCCTACTGGGCGTAAAACCAACTACATAATATCTCAAGATATAGTAACTTATTTAGGACCTCATTCCATACTTAAGCAACTAGTACCCAAGTCGCCGGAGAACAGAAATAAAGGTAACTGAAATAAGTTGCCTTTTTATGTATCTTGCCGAATATTTAGCTAATAATAAACCTATGACTGGCTCGTGGGTCGAGTGGTCGCAAGCGCGACTGCTGAGCATGAGGTCCAAGGTTCGATTCCCAGGTCGGACAAAGTGTTATTGGGTTTATCCATCACGAATTTCTCATGGGCAGCCATGCACGGAGTCTGGATTTGCGCCCGGTTGAGGGCAACTTCCTAGGACTCTGCCAGCCTAGTTTTCATTGACAACTGTGTGCATAACTTTGGCACAATACTTTAAACCTTCGACAATAATCGTCGTCATCATTTCAGCCCGGACTCACCCACTGCTGGGTATAGGCCGCCATTTCTTCTGCCACACTTCGACAAAATACAGGTTATTCAAACATTTTTATTTGGCCTTATATCTGGTCTCCGGCAGTTTTGGTACTTGCCGCAATAATATGAATTGGACAACATATTGTGAGCTATAATTTGAGATACATTTTAAATCTGTTCGCAGATTTTGACCAAGACCCTTTACAAAAAAAAGCAGCCGCCTGAAAGTCCGACAAGTAGACTTAGACTGGTTGTCAGTAATGGGTTGTGGAGGTCAGGTGGGCGCTCATTGTAAAATACTACAAATTCAGCAGCATCCGGTTAGAGTGGAAGTCGACCCTAAAAATAGTTGTGAAAAGTCTGGGCTGATTAGGATGAAATCACATTTGTCAGCATCGATGTGCATTCAACTGCGTGGTTTTGGTCACACTCATACGCATCGTAAGTCATAGATGGGTATCGCAAGCTTTCAGCTTCAGTGGGATTCGAAAGTATGGTATAGCCTACTTAAAGACACTAAACAGTATATTTGTTAAGCAACGCAGCGCTTTGCTCTTGCTTTCTCTTGCTTTCCTCCCCTCGGGCCCCTAACCATTTCTTGCGTTTATCTATCTACACTAGCAGTTGATTAGTAAGTTATAGTGTGTAGTAGTGTAATTAACTGTGTTAATACACATTTTTACATTTAAAATCGAGTGCTACACTTAAACGTATTTTAAATACAAAAGTGCGACAGCTGAATCCACGCGAAAAGGAAAATTGATGCGTACACATCTTCATACAAAAACTACTACAGTCACAACTGTCAGCGCCCGTTCACGAACATGACGCATGTACCGGCGCCATTCAACTCAACCAGATCGAAGGGAACTAAATGACCCGACACACCCGCCACAATCAGCGAGACATTTGAGTGAGCATGACATTCTCTCAGCCACCAAGGCATATTCAAGTCAATGAAAGATAACTAAATGTAAATGGTGGCTGAACAGTACAAAGTACTCACACATGTGCTATGCAATTATATAATACTAAAAACTGGAATCTATACAATGCAAGTATTATAATCTTCTGCAGCACCGTGCATGCAGCAAGCATGCAGCATGCAAGCAAGCACGCAGCATGCAAGCAAGCATGCTGCATGCAAACTTACATGCAACATGCAGCAGCATGGTTTCTGTCACGGCTCCGGCGCTGCGGGGTTCCGCGCCTACGCAGGTTTAAATTACACTCTAGAGGTAATAGTGGCGGTAAGTCGCCTCTTTGAGGAGCGGCTGGAGAGACGCCACGGCGTCCTCACCTTCCGCCTGACGCAGGTTCTTACCGGACACGGTTGTTTCGGTAAGTTCCTGCACCGAATCGGGCGGGAGGAAACGCCCGGGTGCTATCACTGCGAGGATCGACCGGAGGACACGGTGGAGCACACTGTGGAGGTGTGCCCTGCTTGGGTGGAGCACCGCCGAGTCCTCGAGGTGGCGATCGGCGGCGGTGACCTCTCGCTTCCGGCCCTGGTTCGTGCCATGGTCCGGAGCGAGACGGAATGGGACGCCGTCACCTCCTTCTGCGAAGCAGTCATGCTAGCGAAGGAGGTGGCGGAACGTGAGAGGGAGATATCCTCACGTCCCGGCCGCCGCGGGAGACGCCCCGGGCGTCGGGGGCCACGTGGTGGCTTCCGGCCACCGTAGGCGCGGGCCTGTGGACGGGGAGCTATGGTCTAGCTCGCCGTCCGTATGTCTCATGACGACAGGCCGTGTCGACGGCGCGTTCGTGTTCCACGCGCGCCTCAAAGAGAGTCAGCAACTATGAAGGGGTCCGCAAGGGCCGAAGCCTGCCGGGGCTGCGGGACTATTCGAAAGAGATACCGTGGCCCCGGAACACAAAGGGCGATGAAGGAACATGGATGGGTTTTAGTCAGTAAAAGTGACACTCGTGACACTCCCGTCTCTCCGCCCAGAGCGGGAGGAGTCATTTGATGATTACCATCCGATAAAAAAAAAGGGGTATGACAGACAAGATTACGTGGAGTCGGTTTTGGAGTGATTCGTTTCTGTCACTAACTATTGTGTTAGAATTTGTACTGTGCTAAGTTGTAAGTTTAATAATCTGTCTATAAACAGTCGTATTTAATAATAATTTAATAATTGTGTATGGTATTATTGATTAATTTAGATCCTTTTTCTAATTAGTTATTTCGAACTAATAATAAAGTGTACAATCAAATAAGTATTGTCAAATATTAAATAACAAAATATTACATAATACAAATAAGAAAAACATTAAAAGTATTTTTAGTAAACTGTAATATCCGATACTTCCGTTAATAATTAAACTAGACTTAAAACGATATTTGTTGTTTTATACTTTAAAGTGGGGGTAGCTTTCATGAAATGGTCGACAACGAATGTGTAGTGAGTCGGTGAGTGACCACCGAGGTGAATAGACAGCTACCCCAACATCTGAGAAATGATAAGTGTTTGAACTTTGATAAAAAGTAAAAGTGTTGTGCTGAAATTAAATCTTTTATTTTGTGAATCTACCCTGGTTCCTGATAATTGTAGCACAACATATTGACTTTTCAAGACAATATGTTAAGTTTAAATTTTGGTTAAAAATGCTATTATAAAGAAATGGCAATAATGCCAAGTGAAATTATACCAAATAATCTTCGCTCTAAATAAACGTTATTCTAAACGAAATTATGCGGAATATACACATTGCCAAAGGTAATTATGCCAAATAAAATTCTGCCATCTTAAAAGTATGCCATTATAAATTCGGACACACAAACATTCGGCCAAACAATAATTATATAAAATATTTTTTATGCCTTAAAAATATTCGTATAAAGAAAATTATGGCAACTGTATTATGCCAAATAAATTTCGGAGCATCAAGAATCTGCCAGATAGAAGGAACCCATGGCAAAGCAAGTGCGACAACAATTATGTAAATAAAATGATAAATACGTGTACGTAACAAAATTATTACCGTTTAGCTATGCCACAGGAAATTATTAATAAAAACCGGCCAAGAGCGAGTCGGACTCGCGTACCGAGGGTTCCGTACAAACTTTTTAAAGTACAAACTTATTTTTTCTGTTCGATCCCTAAATCGTTTTTTTACTGTTTTCAGATTTTTCCCTTTACACGTGCTGTAAGACCTTGCTTTTTGCCACATTTAGAACTACCATATAGGTTTTCGACCCAAATCCTACAGGGTACTTCCGGTTGACCAAGAATTGTCAATTTTGGTTAAAAGCAAGGTCTTACAGCACAAGTAAAGGGAAAATTCCGAAAAATAAAAAAAAAATGAAAATTTATGTAAATTTTGCATGACCGATCCATAGTCACACCAAATTGCTACACCAGTGTGACTATGGTTAATTTTATTTATCCGTAGTCACACTGGTGTGGGTTGCTTTTTTTCCCAACCGATCCATAGTCCCACCAAATTGCCACACCAGTGAGACTACGGTTAATTTTATTTCGAAAGTCCGACACATTCTTGACGATCAAAAATAAAAACCGATCGAAATTGTATTGAAATCCGTAGTCACACTGGTGTGGCAATTCGGTGTGACTATGGATCGGTCACGAAATTTTGGTAATTAGGTACAAGTTTTCGCGAAAATCTAAATTTGCCCATTATTTTATCGTGTTGACCCTGGACCTTGATTTTTATACTCTTATTATGGACTTCAGTATCTGGTATAAATTTCAACTTGCTAGGTCCACTGAGTAAATCGGTGGTGACAGACGGACAGACAGACAGACGGACTAGAAAGTAATCTTATAAGGGTTCTTTTTTTACCTTTTGAGGTACCCCTAAAAATAGACTTCCCATATAAAATATTACATCGACTGAACTGGTAACTGGTGATTCATAAAATAATATATAAATAATTATTCAAGTTAAAATCACTTCACCGAGGGTACAAGCATAGATTCGGAAAACGGTAAATTTTTCCTAAACTGTTTATTTGCCAGGAAAAATGAGATTATACCGATTTTAGGTTTGATGTTGTTGTTGAAATTCCGGTGATTAACCAAACCTAATATACCGACAGTATAAAATGTGCCACAATTTCAATTTAGTTTTAGTTGTCAAATCAACTTGACATTCGTACATACATTCATCAAGATGTCGAAACTAGTTGTTATGTTGCTGTTGGTCAGTTTTGTGGGACTCTCGTGGTCTGCGAGATCTATCAAGTCCTATAACGTCTGTCCTGGTTACATGACGAGATTCCCAAATGGTGAATGTGCGCCACCGACTTCAGATCCGTGAGTATTTACTATATAATCCGCTCCATGTCCACTGCCATATTTTTGACCGATTTCTAAAGAAGGAAGTGGTATTGTTTTGTTTGTGTATGTACAGTCGTTGTCTTTTCCGCCTGATCAGTTAAACATTTTTTCGCTTAAATCATGCGGAGGCGCCGAGCTACGCCCCCTTAAAGTTTAGGTCTATTAGGAAAGCGTCAATTTGGCGCGCAAAATAACAATAACTCTCGTTTGTCGTGCGAGGTTCCCAGGTATGGTCTAGAACAACAAAATGATCGCAATGGGGAGAACAAATACCTTTTGGCTTCGTTAAGAGTACTTTTACAACCTTAATAATTATATATTATTAAATTATATCACCGACTTCCGAAACTAAAGGTAATTTTGTACTTTGTGGAGCTTTTTTTTTTGGGTCAGGTCAGTCAAGTGGTTTTTATAAAAACCGGTCAATTGCGAGTCGGACTCGCGCACGAAGGGTTCCGTATCATTATCTACACAAAATTAGACAAAACGGCAAAAAATCACGTTTGTTGTATGGGAGTCCCCCTTAAACATTTATTTCATTTTAATTTGACTTTTTATATTTTAAAATGAGTAAACACTGTGAATATTTCAAGCGTCTACCTGTTGCCGTTATTAATATCGAGCAAAAACGGCAAAAAGATCACGTTTGTTGTATAGGAGCGCCCCTTAAAAAATATTTTATTCTGTTTTTAGTACCTATTCGTTGTTATAGCGGCGAAATACATCATCTGTGAAAATTTAAACTGTCTATCATGGTTCAAGAGATACAGCCTGGTGACAGACAGACGGACAGACGGACAGTAGGGTCTTAGTAATAGGGTCCCGTTTTTACCCTTTGGGTACGGAACCCAAAATACAAAACATTGTGAATAAGAAAAACTGAGGTTTCCTATAAGGTTTTCCGGTATCTCTTGTGAATTTGTATTTCCCCATGTTCTTGCGCTTAAAACAATCCCTGTGAATAAAAAATGACCCATGAATAAATGACAGATCGCAGATTTACAGTATTTTTTTCCTTTTTCAGATCAATTTTGATGAAATTATTTGAACAATTGGCGAGCAAAGATGAACATGGAGTCGAATACCAAACGAAAAATGACATCAACTACTCACGTTATCCGTCTGACGTATCCAGAGACTCGAGAAAATGATTTTTATTTTTATACCTGCTTAATAAAACATAATTATTTTGTAAATATTTTTTTTTTCCTTCAAACCTCCATACTATTTAAGTAAGATAAGTTTTACCAATATTCTCGTAGAATAGTTTCCGAAAAGAGTAACTTTCCACCAGCACTTTTAACAACAGTTAGTCCTCCAAAACGCGACTTCTTTCATATATATATCATAATCTTTATTGCACACAAAATTAAAAATATACACACAAAATTCAAATATATAGCTTATGTACAACGGCGAGCTTAACCCAGAATTGTGATTGACTTCCTGGTGCACTGCATACTGCTTTAAAAGTTGTGGTAGGCACCCCTTTTTTTGTTGCTGTATTGAAATCCTCCTGAATGTCTTTCGCCCTGGGGCGGGCGGAGGGGTCTGTCGGACTCTAACTGGCTAAAAACCACCCCGGTGTTCCCTTTCGACACTGGCACCGGGGATCATGGGAACTAGTGCGTCTTCCACGATCCCCGGCTGTGGTAGGCCACTTTAACTTCAACTTACTACTAATCCGGTCAGCCTTCCTAATGTTCTAATAAATATCGTTCTCAAGTGAAAATAATAATAATGGCCGAAGTAGGTATGGTGCCCAGTTCTCGAAAATGGATATACGACATTGTACTGGGATCAATTCATTACCACTGACAGGACCATTGTAGCCAATAGTGGTGCAGGATCGATTAGAGCAGCGCGCAATGTCTGTTGACGAGAACCTCGTGAAAGCCGAGAAAGAAAAACAAATCAAGTATCTTGACTTGGCCCGCGAGGTGGTCGACATGTGAAGTGTCAAGTCAGCGATCATTGTGCCGATAGTTGTTTCAGGTAATGGCTTTATTACCAAGAGGTTCGACCAATCCCTGAGGAAGCGCTTGTTATTCAGCTGGATCAGGGGCTTGATTCACAAAGCGGTTCTCTTATAGCTCGCGTTGTTAGGAGGTTCCTGTCTCTACATAAATGTGGTTTTTATTCTGCGACAAAGATCCTGAGACGGATGCAGGATGCAGGATCCAGGAGTATAGTGCAAGGCATTAAAACTACATATTTTTATTTAAGACCGCAATAGTACGAAACAAATCAAATGAACCATTTATCGTTTTTCATTAGAAAAAATGTTGACGATCACGATAGATGACAATATTCAAGACATAAACAGGCTTATTTTTGGATTTCAAAGTTAAGAACTTTAATAAATGTAGGTGGGTCAATGACCTCTTTTGCGATCTTAACTAGCACCAACTATAACGACCCGCCCTTACTTCGCACAGCGCCACCTATCGGTCTAAGACAGAAACCAACCATACATGTCATATTGACAACACTTCATTAAAATCGGTTAGGTAGTTTCGTAGATTAGCGTTTACGGACATAGTTGCACACACGGGAATGTTATATAGAAGATTTTTTTAATTTGCCTATATTGTCCCACTACTGGGCAAAGGCCAGGCCAAAAGGTGTAAAGTCCAGTCATATTTATTTCCAACTCTCCCGGTGTTTTGCCTTATCTGGCCAATCAGTCAGGAACCAGTCCAAATCATCACGCCAGCGTTTCTTGGGCCTGCCTCGGTGACGACGACCGTTTTCAGGCACCCACTTTGTGACGATTCTGGCCCGTCTGTCCTGACCCATCCTGGAAATGTGACCCGCCCAGTCCCACTTTAACCTCGCAGACTTATCGCCAACATCGGCGATGCCTGTCTTGGAGCGTATTGTGGTGTTGCGTTTTCGATCGGTGACTTTGATGTTTAAAATGGTGCACTTCACCGCTCTTTGGCAAACCTTTAGTTTGAACTTCCAAGCCTCCGTCAAAGACCAAGTCTGGACGCCATAAGTTAGGCAGGATACACATGTCGACGAGCTTACGCGTAAGTGAGACTAGAAGGTCGCTCTTCATAAGCGCCTTCATGGACCAGTAGCTTCTCCAGGCATTTTCGATGCGACGGTCGATCTCCTTGTCCTGTTTGTTGTTGAAGGAAAATCTATATAGAAAGAAGATACATAATTTAAATTCAACGGAATGTTATATAGCATCTATATAGCAACTCTCATATAATTTTGTGAGATTGTATGTATGTATGCGGTGGGTAATTTCCGGGACTACGAACCCCTATTTGAAAAAAAAAAACGGGCCAAGAGCGAGTCGGACTCGCGCACCGAGGGTTCCGTACAAAATTATTAAAGGACAAACTTAACTTTGCTGTTCGATCCCACGAAACGGCTATTGCACCAACCACAAATAATAAGTTTGAAAAAAAAATATTCCGCGCACTTTTTCTTTTCGCTGTATTTGTATTATTTATTTCCTCGAAAATATGTTATAAAACGTCGTATGACATACGTGCGCTTTGATAATTACAGCCTCTGCTTTTTTATCGCCCTCGACTACGGCTCGGGCTAGCAATATCCCCTCACCTGTAATTTTCAACTTACCGCACTTATATATAGCATGATTTCTGTGCCCGGACATTCATTGGGAGTAGAGTAGAGTAGGGACTCCATTTTCCGCACTTAGATTCTTAATCGGTCCGTTGTGCGTAAGTGTCCTGGCTAAGTTAACCAGCCTAGCTCCGCCCAGAAGCACAGAAGTTTCCTGGGAGCTTCACAGGCTTCGCGGAGCGAACCCACCGTTCCGAGGATTTGTTTGCGTTAGGTAGCCACTGCCTCGCATTCCAGGATTACGTGGGCAGCCGATTCTTCGGCGTCAAAGCAGCCCCTGCAGAGTGGGCTGTCCGTGGCGCCTATGTTGAAGAGATGTTTGTTTAGGGGACAATGGCCCGTTATTGTCCCTATTATTATTCTGAGGTTATTTCTACTTAGGCTGAGCAGTCGTTTTGTTAGTCGCGGATGAAGACTTGGCATCGCCATTTTTGACTGCCTGCAGTCTGTGGACCGTGACCATTTGTTGTTATGGAGTTCAGTTGATCTCTGGCGAATCCATGTACGGAATTGTGAGAAAGGTAAGGGAAGGAGTGGGTACGGGCCTAGCACTACCATCTCGGAACCTCTCTTGGCAAGTTCGTCTGCGGCGTCATTGCCTAGGGATCCACTGTGACCTCTGATCCACTGGAGTGTAATTCTGTTAGACAGCGATATACTTTCCAGGGCGAGGTGACATTCAAATATTAATGTACTGTTAGTTTGTTTGTTTTCTAGGGCCTTAAGCACAGCTAGGCTATCGGATACGAATCTGATTGCGTAGTTGTGAACCCCTAGACGCTTTACGGCTGTCGCAGCTTGTGTTAGGGCGACGCACTCGCATTGGAATATCGAGCTGTGTTCGCCTAGTGGTAAGTGAAAGTTAAAGTTGAGGTCAAGGGAGTGTACACCAGCCCCTGAGCCGTTTTTAGTTTTAGAGCCACCTGTGTAGATGCGTACTTCATTGGCTCCTGACTGATCCCTTAATTCCTCTGTTGTTTGTATGCTATATCTTTTGTTGAACATAGGTTTATTAGGTGTCCTATCACACGGGGCAGCGATGAGTGGTTGATACTCAATCACCCGGTCCAGGATGCCTGCGTGGGGACTGGTGTGGTTCTTGCCCCATATGCCTAAGTGCATAAGCCTGATGGCTGCTAGTGCTGCCTCCTGCTGTATGTACAATTCAAGGGGGTTTAATTGTAGGGCTATCTCCATTGCCGCAGTTGGGGTTGTTCTCATACAGCCCGTGATGGCGGAACAGGCTAGCCTTTGGAACCGCTGAAGCCTAGAGGCGGTGGTCGAGAGTTCAGTTCTCGTCCACGAAACAAAGGCGCCATAAGTCAGCATTGGTCTGATCACCGCTGTGTAAAGCCATAGCGTGATCTTTGGAGACAGCCCCCACGTTTTTCCTAACATTTTTTTGCATTGGTACAGTGCGATTGTGCTTTTGTTGAGTTTGTTGTGAAGATGCCTATTCCAGAGCAATTTGCTATCAGGAATCACCCCTTTTTTTTTTATAGGATGGGAAATCATCAAATGACTTCTCCCGCTCTGGTCGGAGCAGGAGGGAGTGTCAGACTTTTACTGACTAAAACCCATCCATGTTCCTTCCTCGCCCTTTGTGTTCCAGGGCCACGGTATCTCTTTCGAATAGTCCCGCAGCCCCGGATCAAGAATCACCCCTAAGTACTTGACTTCTTCTTTGAGTGTTAGTTCGGTGTTGAATAGTTTAGGGAGTTTGTGTGGTCCAAGGACTCTTTTGTTTGTAAACATTATTAGTTCTGTTTTGGTGGGGTTAACCGATAGTTCGTGTTTAGTACACCAATTCTCGATTATATTGAAGGCTTTCCTCATGAGGTCACATAAGACGCCTTCAAATTTCCCCGTGATTAGAATTGCTATGTCATCTGCATAACCCACCAAGTATAGACTGCTAGCGTTGAGCTCTGTAATGAGCTCATTTACCACTAGGTTCCACAGTTATAGTGGTGACAGCACCCCACCCTGTGGGCAGCCCCTACTAACGATACCTCGTGTGGTAGTGTTTACAGTAAATTGAATAGCGCGATATTTTAGCATATTGTGAATCCATTGTGTAAGCGTTGGTGCCACACCGTGCACGACTAGTGCCTGGCTGATGCTGGCGAAGTTCGTTTTGTCAAAAGCACCCTCTATGTCTATGAAGGCGCCCAGTGTTGGGTTTTTGGTTTTTAGAGCGTTAGAGCGGATTCAGTTGACTTGCCTTCGCAGTAGGCGTGTTGGTCAGGGTGTAAGGGTTTAAGTAGCGAAATTTGATTCCTAATCCTTCTGTCTCCCAGTCTTTCTAGTGTCTTTAAGAAAAACGAGGTGAGGCTGATGGGTCTGAAAGACTTGGGTTGAGTATAATCGCTCCTACCTGGTTTTGGAATAAAGATTATTTTTACTTCGCGCCATTTCAAGGGGATGTAGCGGTGGGCCAGACAGGCACGGAATATCTTGACAAGGTATTCGGCTAGCGAGTCACCGCTCCATCTAAGTAGAGCCGGAAAAATACCATCCAACCCTGCTGCCTTGAAAGGTAGGAAGGTGTTGATTGCCCATATTAATTTGTTTTTGTCTATTACTTCTGAAGCCACCTCCCAGTCCAGGTTGCTCGTAGCCCTTTCACTGTACGGTGCCCAGCTCTGCTGGGTCGCAATCTGGCAGCCTGGGAAGTGGGTGGTGAGAAGTAATTCACTGGTTTCCGCATCGTTGATTGTGAAGGTATTGTCTGGTTTTTTAAGGCATCCTATTGAAAGATCAGTCCCGGCGGCGAGACAAGTTTTGACCCTCATTGCCTGGTTGCTGTTCTCAATGTTAGTACAAAAACGCCTCCAGCCGTTTTTACCTCTGAGGCGTATTAGTTTTTTATAGGTTTTATATATAGTATTTCTGTAACGGTCCCAGTCGCCTGGCGACCGTGTGTTCATGGCTCTGTTGAAAAGTCTTCGCAACCTATTTCAGTGTCTTTCTAGTTCTGGACCCCACCACGACTGCCTTGCCCCCTGCCTTGGTACAGTGAGTGGGCAAGACTGCTCAAAACTAGTTAGTAGGATTGATGTGAGGTTATTTACGTGTTCATCTAAGTTAATTAAGGGTATTTCAGCTGGAAAGGAGGGTAAATTACGAAACTCTGCCTTGACTAGCCTTATAAACTTAGTTTGGTCTGTGTTTCGAGGGATCCTCCTCGGTTGTGGCTTCGGTAGGTTGAAGTTGATGGTGTATCGAATCCATCTTGGTCCGAACATGATAGTTCTCTGGACACATGCCAGTCCTGGATGGAGTTGGAGATACCTATAGTTGATAGAGTTAGGTCTATTATTGTTTGTGATCGTGCGTTGATGAAAGTTGGTTCTGAACCTTTGTTGAGTAATACAAGATTATTGCTAAGAATAAAGTCGAGCATTGCCTCACCTCGGTTGTTGGTTTTGACATTACCCCAGAGAGTGTGATGCGCGTTGGAGTCGGTTGCGATGATTAGTTCCAGTTTCTCCCTTTCGCAGTATTCCACCACCGAGGCGAGCTCTGGTAGCGGCACGTCCTCGTCGCCTGGCAGGTAGGCCGAGGCGAGGACGATGTCTGGGAGATCCTGTTCTGTCCTGCAGAGCCTCGTTGCTGTCAGGTCTCTTGAACAGAATTCGTTAATTAATAGGTTAGGTATATGTTTTGGGATAAAAATGCAGGTTCATGGGTTACTTACGGAGGTGTCTAGCAGCAACTTACCTCCGATGTTCGTAAGGCCACATATTCTGCCGCCCCTAATCCACGGCTCTTGGATAAGGGCAATGGTGTTTTGGTGGTGGTTGTCCAGCACACTGCGCAAGGTAGCCGACGCAGATTGGCTGTGCTGGAGATTGGTCTGTAGGATCCTAGTTGTCCCGCATGGGATAAGAGGAGAGGCTGCTGTCATGTCCTCGTCCGAAGTTAGTCCGGGTGAGGGTGGATCCTGTGTGGGTAGGTCGATAGGTATTTCGGCCTCCACGGCCGGGGAAGAAGCCCGCTCCCCCACCCCCTCTGCGGCCTCCGTCGCGTGTGGCGGCGGGGACCGCCTAGGTGGTGGCGGATCAAGCTCCGGTCCAGCCACTGCGGGGGCCGTTGCGGTTGAAGGCGCGGTGACCCCCTCATTGGCTACACCCTCCTCCAGGAATCGAATGTAGATGCTGCCCATGAGGTAGTACACGCGCCTATTTTGGTCTTTAATTGTTTTAACCATGGACTCTGGCACACGGAAGAAGAGACAGGTACCCGGGGGCTCCTGTCTTACCCTCTCGTGTGTCAGTGTCCAGGTATTTATTTTTAGGTTTGAATTTTGCCGTGTGAGAAGCTTGAGTAGTGCCGGAGTGTCCTCGGTGTTCTCCGGAACAAACAGCATACACAACGCCTTTTTTGGTATTTCGGCTTGGGGCCGAACGGTTAAAGTAGTCCCTGGTATCGGGGACGTCATATTGGTGGTGATCCGCTTGAGCCAGGCCAGTGTGAAAGAGTCTTCGCACCAGGTTTTCAGAACGCCTTCGGCGAAGTGGGCCTTCCCTCGAAAGTGGATCGCGGTGTTTATGGTTGGGTTGGAGGGGTCGGGATCTGCCATAAGCAGCGTCCGCAGCTCTTTTTCAATGTTAAGGCGGATACCCTCCGCCTGTTCTTGCGTCATGTCCTCAAAAGGCTCCGTCATGACGGCGACGCAAAGCTCGTTATTCCTGTACGACGCGGCCGCTTCGGCGTAGCTCACCAAGGAACCGTCTACCATGTGGGAGCGAGCAGGCTTGCTCCTCTTACCTTTCCCAGTCGGTGTGACGGTATCCTCGGGTCGCTCACGCTTCTGCGCTCTAGCAGGAGGTTCCCCGCTCGTTGCTTTGGGTTTTTTGCGTCCCCTCGGTCTGGCGCTGCGCTTGCTCTTGTTTGCCGTGGTAGCCGCACCTGCCGGTGTCGGGTACTTGCCGACACTCTGGCAGTGGCCGCCACAGTGTCTTGCTGCGCAGGCTTGACCGGTGAAGGCTGACGCTTCTTGGAAGATGTTGCCTTGTGGGGTACGGTGGTCCAGGTTTGCTCGACCGGAGATTGAATGGCATCCCTAAGAGACGACATGTCGATCCCGGTCGTGTTGGCTGTCTCTGCCGGTATGGCTTCGGTCAGACTCGTAGGTCCCTCTCCGGGGCTACTGGCGTTGACGCAGCCCTTGTGAGCGCATCCACGCCACCAGCCACCGTTGAGTCGCCATGTGCGAGAGCTGCCCTAGGCCTTGCGGACAAGGTTGGGTCAGAGCGCGCATCACCGGACGCAGATGGGGTTGGCGTTGCCTTCGACGCAGCCTGGTTTGGCGCATACCTGGCGACAGCCTTCCTCATCGCATCCTTGGACGCAGCGGACGGTTTATGTTTGTGGTGCCTAGGGGCATCAGATGACGCAGCCTTAGGCGTTTTACGCTTAGGCGCATCTTGCGACGCACCTCTAGGTTTAGATATGGTTGGCGCATCAAGTGACGCAGCTTTAGGTGGTTGGTTGGTAGCTGAGTTAGGCGCATCAGAGGACGCAGCCTGAGTGTTGGTTACATTTTTAGTCTCTTTAAATAATAAATAATAAATAAAATAAATAAAATTTTATTCAAAAAATATAAGGTAAATGTTTACAGTTTTTCTTAAATCTATGTCAAGTTCACCCATGCTTTGAGCCTGAACTAGGTAATCCTGTGTTTCAGGCGATTTGAGGTAACATTAATTGATTAAATAATCATATGTCTTATTAATAATATTGGTAACAATGTAAAAGGTATATAACATTTTTACTATTTTAACTTAGCAAACTAATTAAAAAAATAACACTAATGTGAACAATATTTACTTTAGCACAAGTAATAACTTCTCTGTATCTTCATAGGACATAGTTTGAAGAGCTTCCTTGAGGATTTTCTTGCAGTTATTGTGATTTAAGGAGTAGATGCTTCCTTTTTCATTAAGCCTGTTATAGAGTAGCGGTCCGAGGTACATATAAAACTTGGCTGTGAAAGCGTGTTTTGTACTTTTTTGAGGGCAAACTATATCTTTCCGTCTTTTTTTTGTGAATTCAGTGCTGTATGGAAGTGCTGCGTGTTGTTTTAGTACAGTGCTCATAATAAATAACTGTCGAACTGTTAGTACTTCACAAGATTTATACAGGAGGTTAGTGGGGAAAAGGAAAGGGCGGCAAGTAGCCACCTTGAGAATAGCTCTTTGAGCTCTTTCAATGGGCAATAACAGAGTTTTTCTCGCCCCACCCCATGAAGTAATGCAGTAAGTCAGAATTGACTGACAAAGAGCAAAATATACTTGCCTAAGTATTTTTGGATCTGTAATATATCGTATTTTTTTGAATACGAATATCAGCTTACGAATTCTATTATTTAGAGCTTCCATATGTTGTTTGAAGGAAAGAGTTTCATCTATTATAATACCCAGGTATTTTATTTTATCAGTCTTCTTAATATTGGGACACCTACACTGGCTATCTGCAGGGACTGGGCAACAATGAGCGTGCAACGCTGAGGGGATATTGGCTATATGCTTGCGCATAGAAAACTTAATGTAATTTGTTTTCTCTGCATTTAGAGTTAGTGAGTTATTTTGAAGCCATTTATTTACAATATTAAATCCGTGTTGCGCAAGCTTGTAGACTTCATTTTCTGAGTCAGCCGAAAAAAGTAAAGCAGTGTCGTCAGCGTAGGTAATGATAGTACCATGCTCTAGCTTTAGATTGCAAAGGTCATTTATGTAGATCAAAAAAAGGGTGGGTCCAAGAATACTTCCTTGGGGAACACCAAAAAATGTGGTTTTTTGAACAGCGCTGAGAACATCGCCAATCTTTACGCACTGGGAACGATCTTCTAAATAACTTTTGAATATTTTCAATTGGTTGCCTCTTACACCCATGATCTCAAGCTTGCGCAATAGAATTGGAATGGAAACTGTGTCAAAAGCTTTGGCGAGGTCCAGGAAAATTCCTACTGTGTGGTTACCCTTGTCAAGTTCTTTCGCTAGATAGTCAGTCAGATGATGTACCGCATCGGCAGTTGAAACTTTAGGTCTAAATCCAAACTGTCTTTCAGACAGAATAGATTTATCTTCCAAATATTTCAACAACCTTTTGTTTATTATTTTCTCCAATATTTTTGACATAGAAGGTAGTAAAGAAATAGGTCTATAATTTGTCACTTGCTCTTTGCTGCCTGATTTATAGACAGGAATAATAACAGCCTTTTTGAGACACTCTGGAAACTGTCCTGAAGATAAACAAATGCGGAAAATGTAGGTCAGTGGTGGTACTAAAATGTCCTTGAATCTTTTAATAATTTTATTCGAAATGTTGTCCCAGCCAACTGCACAGTCTTCTTTCAAGGTCATGATTATACTATCTACCTCAGTCTCGTCAGTATCTAGCAGCGCGAAGGATGTTAAAGCAGTGTTAGAAGTTAAAGGAATGCTCGTCAGGTTTTGGAATTGACCCAGATTTTTTTTCTGCCAGACACTTACCCACATTAACAAAGAAATTATTTGCTATGTTAGCGGATTCCACTGGTGACGAGTGTGCTTGTAATAAACTTGAAGATGACTCATATTGTTTTGTAGAATACGTTGCGTCTTTAATATATTTCCAGATCTTTTTACTATTTGTTCCAGCCTTTTCCAATGCCACTTTGTCGTAGTTGATTTTAATTTTTCTAAGAAGATCATTGCAGAAATTTCGATATCTTTTGTACGAAAGTTGCAATACAACATTTTCTGGATTAGATTTAGCTTTCATATGCAGTTTATCCCTATGTTTCATACAGCGAATAAGACCTGATGTGATCCATGGTTTAATGTAGTGATTTTTGTTGCTCAGCTGCGATACGACTGTGTTTTTCTTTATCCATGGGTTAGGATTGAGATTCTTCACCGTCGGAGCTCTCCACCCGCCACGGAGCCCTCAAGTCGGGGACGCCCCTCGTTCCACGAGTAGGACGCCAGAGCTACTCCTTCGGTATAGGACCAGCTTATTGAGAAGTAGACGAGCCCGCACGCAACGGAGGATTGCGGGACTGTGAACGGCACGAGACTATGCCGCCACTCATCCCACAACTCCACGCCGCGCCGGCTGCCCCCCCCCAATAAACCGGCCCTGGCTTGACAACCCGCTTATGGGATGCCCCAACCGATTGATAGTGGGTAGCTACTCCTCTACCACCCGTGTGAGAGGAAATCCAGACCAAAGAGATGTGTTGTGTGCAACCTGCTCCACTCAATCACCAGGATTCCTTCATCCTTCCGTACGGGTCCCCGCGCACGGCACAAACACGCGGGTGGTCATTGCTATCCATCATCTGCTCTTGTTCGATGGTGGACACCCAGGGGCATGACCTGTCCACCCCTGTGTTTATATCGCCTGGTGATTTTCGTTGCGTCTATTTCTTAAGGAACTAGACCAAGAACAGGGCGGCAACCACGTGAAGGAGAACACACCAGACTTGCCTTGAGGATCTACACGACTGTATAGCGCTCACCCTCAAGAGCCCGCCACCTTACCGCCTCTGAGGGAAGCGTTAAGGTAGGCCTGTATCTATACTGCCAAGCCAAGCAAAGCATGTCGTTGTGCAACCGCAAAAGCATAAATACAAGCCAGCCCACATTCATTGGGAATAAACACAGATTTTAATCAGGTCTCATTCGAAGCGTCTGGTACTTACCAGACGCTTCGAATATGGGTCCCATAGACAAAGTTGTTCAGTTTGATGGTATTAGATCCTCTGACCTTTCTGGTATACCTATACTGTATAGGTACTAAATTAGGCAAAAATGGCCATATCATGAACCGCGTGAATAATACCAGGAAAAATATTAAACAACAAGCAAACAAAATTAGTGCATACCTACCGCTTTGTTGATTGTACCAGGACAAAACTGCTTGAAATTAATTTGAATTTCTAGGTAATTGGCTAGGCATATCTTTGTGTTGACCTCATGTTACTAAGCTGACGCAATGGTCTGATGTGTACGGGTATAAAAGCTGCCAGGTGTACTTTATTTCATTAAGTTTTCAAATCAAGTTGACATAAGAACGTTTTGAAGATGTGGTCAAAACTACTTGTTATGTCGCTGTTGATCAGTTTTGTGGGACTCTCATGGTCTGCGCCAACTCATATGCTCTCCACTCATCTCTGTCCTCGTGGCATGCGACCATTACGTAGTGGTGAATGTCAGCCAGTGACAACTTCAGAGCCGTGAGTACTATCTACTTATTTAACTGATTTATTAAAAAGAGTAGGTTCTGTAATTCAGGGAATATTTAGTGCCTTTTTGCTATTTGATCCGATGTTATTAATTTCTTATATAATTGTTTTGTGTGCAAATACCCAAAAATATCTCCATAACTTTTTGAAATATTTTAGTTTAAAGTGTAGTGTGGCCACCAAAATTGAAAACCACCCACCAAAATCGAACGTGCCCACCAAAATTTAAAATTAGTGGCACCAAAATTGGATATGCATCGCATGTGCTGTTTATTTCGACCTGATCCCGAAAATGAGGATTCCAGAACCACCTTAACCCGTCATTTTACAGAAGACCTGTCAAGATTCAGCCTAGATGAAATCGAGGCGGCTCAAACAGCTTAAAAATGGAAAAACCCCTGATGAGGATAGGATAACGACAGAGCTCCAGAAAACGGGAGGAAGGCCTGCATCAAGAGAGCTTCAGGAGCTTTTCAACTCGGTTCTGTTATCTGGGAGACCTCCAGAAGCGTGGAGAAGGGGCGTGATCGTTATTTTCTTTAAGAAGGGGAACAAGACTCTATTAAAGAATTACAGACCAATTTCGCTCCTTAGCCACGTGTATAAGCTGGCTTCAAGAGTCGTCCCGAATCGTCTAGCGCAAAGACTCGACGACTTCCAGCTACCGGAACAGACCGGGTTTTGAAGAGGATGCAGCACCATAGACCACATCCACACTATGCGGTAGAACAAACAGAAGTCCGAAGAGTATAATCGGCCGCTCTGTCTTGCATTTGTGGACTATGAGAATGCTTTTGAGTCTGTCGAGACCTGGTCAGTTCTAAAGTCTTCCTAGAATTGAACTTTCGAGAATATGTTTATCTCGGGCAAACTCTGAAGTTTGGTAAGAACAACTTTGAGACTCACAGAAGAATTCAGCTGCGAGAAGACCGGACGAAGTTTCCCAATTGTTTTTGGGAAACTTCGTCCGGTCTTCTCGTCGCGTTTCCACAGTGCCTAAAGATTGAAGGTATTCAACCAGCCCGTCCTGCCTGTTATGACTTACGGGGCCGAAAAGTGGACCCTCACGGTACGGCTGGTCCATTAATTTAATGTCACTCAGCGAGCTATGGAACGGGCTGTGCTTCGAGTCTCTCTGAGATGGGGTGGGTCTCCGGAACGAGGTGATCCGACAGAGAACCACAGTTGTCAACACAGCTCACAGAATAAGTAAGCTGAAGTGGCAATGGGCCGATCATTTAGCCGTAGAACCGATGACCGTTGGGGTAGACGTGTCTTTAGTAGAGACCGCGAATCGGCAAACGTAAGGTGGGATGCCCTTAGACTCGAGTGACTGGAGTGACGATCTTCGCAAGGAGATCGTAGCAACTGGATGAGAGTTGCTGATAATCGAGTTGAGTGGCGTGCCATTGAGGAGGCATATGTCCAGCAGTGGTCTGCTGTAGGCTGATGATGAAAAATTATTCTTGCTTTTCTTCTTCTTTCATCCATTCTCTTTTTAAGCAGCCTCTTTTCATTGGTCTGTTTTGACATTTTAAAAAGCAACAAAATAAAAATAAGATTCTTCATCTTTAGCATGCTACCCTTATAATAATAGGTCTTACTTACTGCCAAGTACATAACGTTTATTTGTTTCCTAATGAAACTGTCCTAGAACGTAAAAACTGGCTATATATGTACAATTAGTACGTAAAAACGCCACCAAAGCTACCGAAATTGAGCCACCAAAATTGGAACCAGGCATAAAAATATTTAAATAAAATAGGGGTTTTAAGTTACAATTAAATTAATATCACTGATTTATCGCGTTACCCAAATCACTAGCTATAACGTGTAGCTTACTATTAAAACACGTTGTAATCAACAGCAAAACGATCCACCAAAATTGAACAATTCTTGTCCCCCGTGCCACCGAAGATGAATACTTACGTTTTTATCGAGTAATCGCAGCACTAATCACACACCTGTTAGAGGAAAGTCTAGCGCACGACCGAGGGTTGCGAAATAAAAAAACGTGATTGGTCGCACACGCACGAAACTTTGTTATAGTAAGTTGAAAAAGTGCCACCAAAATTTTGAGTTTTGCTTGGTCAAACTTTGATCAAGTGTTCTGTGCTTTTAAATTCGTTTTTCTCATATTGTTTAATTGTTTTTAGATAATGTGTCTAATGCATAAACTAAGGAAATGGTTTATTTTTTATTTTCCCTTAAGTAACAATTACTTTGGTGAATGCAATTATATCAAACAAGTGCGTGTCGGGCCACGCGCAGTGTAGGGTTCCGTAGTAGCCCGTTATCACAATATAAAATGAACCCGTTGGTACAGCGTCATCTAGCGGGAACTTTGTGAAACTTATGATATTTTTTAATTTTACATTTTGTTTTTCAATGCAAGTCTTTAAGTACCCGTTATAAATAAGCAACTACTTCATCACTTTACTTCTTCTTTTTATAGGATGTTTTCTAAGGATTTTGTATTTGGTACAAAATTATCCAACACCCAAGTTCAACGACTATTACTGCTAAACTAATAAAGTTATCTTAACCGCTATATACGTAGTTTTCCTTTAAAAGTTCATGAAATGCACTATCGGTTCAATATTGGGTCCCTTCCTCTTTTTAGTATATATTAATGACGTACCCCGTTAATTTAACAACCATCCACATAATGGTGTTGTTTGCTGACGAAACTTCTTTAATATTTAGGATAAACAGCCGTGCCACTAATCTTCACGACGTAAATAACGCCCTACTGCAGGTCCATAATTGGTTTACCGCTAATAATTTAGTACTAAATGGGAAAAAATCTAAGTGCATTAGATTTGCTCTACCAAATGCCAAAAGTAGTGAATGTGACATAATATTGAATCCAGAGAAACTAGAATTTGTCGATAAAACGGTTTTCTTGGGAATCACGCTCGACTCAAGGTTAATCATGGGGCCTCATTTAGCATCTCTTGCGGGACGGCTGAGTTCAGCTGCATATGCTGTTAGAAAAAATCCGTCAATTTACTGATATTGATACCATATATATATGATATATTATTTTCATAGTATTATGTCATACGGTATTTTACTATGGAGACGGGCTGCAGACATCGAGTCTATATTTATTCTGCAGAAAAGAGCCATCAGAGCCATATATATTATTTACGTAGACGCGATTCTCTAAGAGAACTGTTTAAAGAAATTAATATCATGACAGTACCTTGTCAATACATCTATGATAAAAACTGAAAAGGAAAAAATTAAGGTCAGGAAACAGGACATATTGAATGCAACAGTCGGCACCCATCTAATATAAGTAAAGACTAAAATAATTACATCCAATATGGGTCCCGACTGTTGCAGTCAATATGTCCTGTTTCCTGAAATTGTTTTTTTTTTCTGTTTTTTTTTTTAGTTATTTTTATGCAGTCTGGTTTAGTAGAAAAAATATTAATTACTTACTTAATTAATTAATAATCGAAAAATATAGTTTGTTGAAAAATATTTTGAGAGCTGTGTGGTGTTGTGGCTGCTAAGCAAAATCAACAGAAAATACTAAATTGATCATGCATATGTTTTGTATCTGTTTCAGTGATTGGTACTTTGACGATTTAACTGGGCATGACCTAATGGAGAACCAGATTACGACGGCACGTTCGTGAGAGTTCTGAAAACCTTCGAAGCAAAGAGTAACAATACCTATCCGAAATTGTATACATTATAATAAATGCATGTATCATTTAAATAACAAAATATGGTTTCCTTTTCCTGTAGTGGTGCCATATTTTATACAGAGTGTACCTTATTAAATTTCTCCACCAAACCGAATCTTCACTTTTCGTACTACTTCGTACTTACTTAATACCTGTGTGTTGCCAACAGTCACGGAGTAAAATGGCGGTGACATACGAACGGACAGACGGACAGGGCGAATATATAAAGTTTGATTTTAGCCATTTTTTTACGGTGCCCTAAAAACGCGCAACGCGATGCGGGACGCAACGCTGCACGCGCTTCGCGATGCACCCTGTCTTCATAGATGAGGCCTTATTCATTCGGTTTCCAATCAACAACAAGGATTGTTAATTTACGTTTTTGGTCATCGTTTATAACCACAGATTTCCGGAAATAATATTAGTACTTAACTCATAACATAACACTTGTGATCAGAGTACATTAGGGATTGACTATAGGATACCTTATAGGACCTGGCCAGTCTCGGTTGATCCCCCCTGGTCGATCCCAGTTTCGGTGTTTCTTCTCAGAGTAGTCTGATAAGTAACAACGACCTAGATTTCACCCAAAAAAAAAGTTGAAGAGTTTGTTAAAACCAATTTACAGCATAAATAAACATCATGGTCTTACAATAGATGCCTAGTTATTTTTAATATTAATATTTGAAATTTGGTTTATTTTAATTTTATGTTTATTAAATACTTACATGATAAAATAATTATTTTGAACAGAATAACTTTGAACTTTTTTGTTGTTAGTAGGTAGGTAATAAAAATAAGTTTAAAAAATGACAAAATTAAATGCTTCTAACAGTTTTATTGAGTATTTAAATAAAGTTCATGTTCTTTTGTATCTAATTTATTCAAATCTAAAAAATAACAACATTAAATTTATCTTATAGAAAAAATATATATTGAAAGTATCAAAAAGTGTCATGACGCATTACTTGTGTTACGTCGCAGGGGCGGCGTCAGTTACTGTCATCATCAAACATCATAAAACTTGTCAAGGAGAGTTCTGAAAAAGAAAAAACAATTGACAAATCAGCGTGTTAACTATACTAAAATAAAGTTACTATAAAGGGTGGTGATTCAGTTCCCTGGACGGAGGTATCTATATTATGTATATTTATGATTGATGATAAAAAAGCTTTTCACACAGGCATCAACACAGTAATTATGTCTATAGTTGAATCGGATTTTTTTTTCACGAAACTTTCAAGAGTTTCTTTGGAAAGTTGTTTAATATAACAGGTAGAACCATCTCCTTGAAGAATCCAGGTAACTAAATTGCCACCCTGTATAATCATTTTGTGAGTTTGTATATATATACAAACTCTCAAAATAAATAACACTCCGTGCACAGAATGTAATTACCGGAACCACGGCACCTATTTGAAAAATTATTTCACCATTTAAGAGGTACTTTATTAGGATAGGCATAGGCTACCTTATATCCGGGTACCAAGCGGGTTTAGTTACGCACAGTGGCTAATAACAAATAAAATAGTGTTTTTAAAGCCACTACGCCTATCTGACTTCAACCCAAAAAAACAAACAAAGTGCAAAATAACTTTAGTTTCGGAAGTCGGTGATTTTGATTCACTGTTTTTGCCATCGTCTTCCGTAAGTTAAGTTCTGTGAATAGGTCCTCTTTCGTTTTCGTTTCGTTTTCGGGTCACAAATAAAAACATAAAACCCAATGAGTTTTAAAGTAAAGTCATGTTATTATTAATACAGACGGTCAAAAATATTTTAAAAGATTTTCGCAGTCTTACTTTTAGTTTTAATCGTGACACAAAATGATTTGGTGAAATTGACAACTTCCGCTTTCTGTAGAAGTCGTATAGAAATATAACTGTCGACATACAATAATATAAGTATAGGTATTGGATAGTTAGTACTCACGGGTCTTCTGACGTCGTTGGCGCACATTCACCATTATAGAATCTCGGCATGTTACCAGGACAGCCACGAGACATGTCAGGCTCAGTGGGCGCAGACCATGAGAGTCCTATAAAACTGATCAACAGCAACATAACAACTAGTTTCGACCACATCTTGAAGAGCGTAGATACGTATTGCAGATTGATTTGAACACTAAAGTAAAGTTCAAATAGTGGCGCCTTTTATACCGTATATTATCGGTTAATTGCGTCAGCTTAGTAACATGAGCTCAAAACAAACCTTCTACCTAAAATTAATGGGGAATTTTCCACTAACGTTTGTCACAACGCTTCAGTATATATCAATAGATGGCGCAGCTTTGGGAATATGTTTTTAAGCGGCGTTCTATTAAAATCCAATCAAAAAGAATTTCCCTCGTAATAGATTAAAGGTCAATGGTAAAA
Source organism: Xestia rhomboidea (assembly GCA_963853795.1). Taxonomy (NCBI): domain Eukaryota; kingdom Metazoa; phylum Arthropoda; class Insecta; order Lepidoptera; family Noctuidae; genus Xestia; species Xestia rhomboidea. The sequence continues at coordinate 556,425 of OY970782.1, read as the reverse complement.
AAAAACTCTCCTAGACACATGTCAAACTCATTGTATGATAAAATTTCTTTTTTATTCATTGTTGTATATAAAGTGAGAACTATAAAGAACCTTTTTTCTGTCAAAAATGTTAACCTAAAAAGTCTAATATTCTTTAGCATCACAGAACTGAATTACTTCAAGTTTTGGCATGGTTTTTGCTGTTGTTCTTCTAAGTGTTTTTGCGTTACGTCTAAACTCCTGGTGCATCGAGTCGAGCTTAGGTTCCTCCAAACTTCAGTTAAGGCTTTGTGGACATAAAAACGAGCAATTTTATTATTCCCAAGGTTGATCAGCGCCATCTAGTTCGTTCATAAAAAGCACTGGAAAATTCCCAATATCAGTAGTTTTCCTAATGCAATATTAATAAAAGAGGCACGTATACCCTTAAGTGACATCGGTCCAAGTTTGTTTATGAAATCGATTTAGAATAACCTATCATTCACATGGTTCACCACATTTAAAAAAAAATGAAATTGTGTTTCTTCTTAATATATAAAATTCTCGTGTATGTTCGTACAGGCTAATCCTAACCTCTGATGCACCTGTAACACAGGCTTCTTCGAAAACCTACTTCAGGCACCAGTCTCTTCCAATGTTGGAACATAACCTTGCCAAAAACATTGTTAATTTTTATGAACCAATATTGTGAAGAGAGAATAAATTTGATTGAAATTGAACCAAACCTAACCGTTGTAAAGATAAATAATTCTAGGTACAGACTAACATATATGGCAAACTGCGCATATCATGAAACGTATGAATAATACCAGGAAAAATATCCATACTATACAAAACCCTCTCCACTCCGAAAGGGATTATAATAGGATTAATAGGTATACCAACGACATTACTAAATAAAAATAAATAAATAATTAATTTTATTTCATATTGATGACCAAACTAACATTGGTAATATGATAACACTTTTTGTTTGTATGAACTAATCATAAATAAAAGTTTCACATACATACGATAAAATTTTTATACATGTATTTATTAAAAGTACCAATTACATTCATATTTTCTTATTCTATAATGCACACCAAAAATATACACACAAATTGCAATAATATATAGCATAATATGTACAATGGCGAGCTAAAAAGAATTGGGTTGTCTTACAGCAAACCTCATATTAGGTTTTATTCAGTACAAAAAACATGTTATCTAGCTTCTGATTAGTTACAAACTAAAAATTATTAAACAAAATGATTAACTTCTTTTATTTCTTACAACAGGATACATTGAGACTCAAAGTATCAAGAAGTGTTACGATACTATAACTTGCGATACGTCAGTTGTGCGATGTCAGCGGCTGTGCACATACATTTTCTTTAATCGTCCATATCCATATCAAGCAAAGCTTTTAATACTTCAGGCCTGAAAAAAAAAAGCAAAATGCATAATTTTATTAAAAAAATGATTAATCAGGGTGTTCCGAAACTTTTAAATCATAGTTTAAAGAGCTTGCCTTAAAAAATATTGTAAAAATAAATATCTTACTTAGGGGTATTTTCACCAGCAATCTACAGCAATAAACTGCGTTCAAGAGCTTACAGTGACAATATTCTGCAGGTATCAGTGATGCCGCTGGTAGATACACCTTTAGCGGCTTATACAGACTGTTAAATAATAAAAGCTGCTCGGATCAATCTTCAAGTTAAGCCACGCTTGCCTAGATTGGTCTGTGGATGGGTGACCACCCATTAAATACCGAGTTTCCTCCGTGCCTCGGAGAGAACGTTAAGCCGTTGGACCCAGCTGTCATTTGTAGATCTTTGACAGTCGTTACAGGGCATACCGTTAACAATTATGATATTTAATGATGTGATAGGTACATGATGACAATAATTTAGTACCTAAGTGATAATTTGACTGCTTATATGTAAGGCTTTACTGACAGCCCTTAAATGAGATTTAAACATGATGATCGATTTCAGTTTCAGCGGCTAAAATAACATTAAAACAATAGTTAAGTAGAAAAGAATAAGAGGTACTCACTTAAAACAACGACCGCGATAGAAATCGTGGCCCCTTGGGCATGAAACACCTATTGCATTTGGACTGGACAGCCCAAGTCCCACAAAACAGACCAACAACACCAGGATGACTATTTTCGACCACATTTTCTTCAGCAAAGGCCCTTAGTAAGACTGAATCTCAGTAAAGTGGTTGCCCTATTTATAACAAGTAAAACAATAATTAATATTAAATAAATAAATACGGTTATCTTTTCATGACCACATGTTATGGTCCCACTTGTTAAAAACAGGAAAATGAGTCTATTAAATCTCTGAAGTATACAAGTGTTCCTTTGTAACTCGTTTATAAGGTAACTCTGTATTTATTATTTATATGATGACCTCATTATCATCATTATTCGCCTCGTTCCTTCCATCATGATTTTGTCATCAGTCCTTATTCCAATTTATTTGGAATCGGCGTCGCATGTCTGCTTCTTCCATATTTGTCTGTTACTCGTCATCTCAGCATCGAGTTCTAGTTAATATCATCATTGTTTTACCCACTACCGAGTGTAAATCCTTTTTTATGCCATAATTCCATAAGACGAGTCTTATTCATGTCTTCCCCGGTATCGTTTGTGGATCATCCACTTATCTGGCTGTTGGTCTGCAACACTACTTTGCCACCTCTCGCAAACTATTCCCACGACCATCACCATGTCTGCCAAAGTGGCCACCATCTTTTTAGCCTTACGTCTTTTACGTCCTTAGTATAAGCAACTTTTTAGTAGTTTCGAACATTACCCCCTACATAAAAACTTACAAACTTTACCTCTTTATAATATTGCTAGCTTCGTGTTATGAAATTACGCCAAGTAAACGTTTTGAGGCTTCCTATTAGTGATAGAATTACGAAATTTTTTATTATTTCAATATTGACCAAAAAAGATAGCACTAGGTCTTTTTATCGATCTGAAAAAAGCTTTCGACTCCGCTAGCCACTCAATATTACTGCAAAAGCTCAGCAACATAGGTGTTTCTGGGGTCGCACTCAAAATGTTTGAATCATACCTAAAGAACAGGTTTCAAATAGTAAAAGTCGGGGAATACCAAAGTAAACCACACAGCACCGGCTCATTCGGCGTGCCTCAGGGATCGGTCCTTGGACACGAAATCTCATTACACGGACACGTGTCTCATTATGCTGACGATACCTGTCTCTTTTACTATAGTGCTTCGATTGATGACATGATCAACAAAGCGCAGCAAGATTTAACACGTTGTCTATTTGGTTCCAACAAAACTTACAATAAATGCTGCTAAGACTAGTACGTTATCTCTAAAGCCAAAAATAAAAAAAATATAAAAAATACAAATTGAACACATTTGATCCAAGCTTTCCTCACTTTTGGGCTCATTGCGCAATGTTGTCCATTGTCTATCTCTTCGAGTGCGCCAGACCATTTACACCTCTCTAGTGAAGCCACATCTGATGTATCTCATTGAAATCTGGGGCAATGCGCCAAAAACTAATCTAAAGTACCTATAGATTGCTCAAATTAAAATCATTTAATTTTTTACAGGGAAACGAAACTCATAAAAAACAACACATATAAAACAAAAACAACGTTAAACAAAACAACTCCACACATACTGTACCAGCATACCTTCTTATAAGAAAAATTCTAAACAACTGCATACACACACAAATACACTTCACTAAAATACATCAAGTACATAATCGTAGCAGTCGTAGGAAGGATCACATTTTACTGCCACGAGGGTGAACAGCCAATGGTGGGAGAACAATTCTTTTTTCACCTCAGCACCTCAAACAGGCAGGTTTTGCTGTTTACAGACAGTGAGCAAAATTCGATTTTGCTGCGAGCGTGAGACAATAGTACATTTTGATACAAGTGGAGAGAGTTTGTTATTGCACCCGAGGTGGAATTAACTCCCGAGCCGTAGGCGAGGGTGTTTTTGAGCCGAGAACCGCAATAACAAATGTCCACGCGTATCAAACGACGTTTTTCAATACACTTTTGAAGAAATAAAATAAAAGAACGAAAACTATTTTTGTCATGAATTAATATGAAACTATGATTTGAATTTTCTTTTTTTCCGCGCTTTGCTTTCGCCAGGTTGAAGGAGAAGCAAAGGTATGAAGCCGCTAAACAGCCTAATATTTTTTTTTATTATGTAAATATTATTAAAAGTAAATATTAGTTTTAAATAATCATGTTTATCTATGATATTCTATTTATAAACACAATTTGAATATTTTAAAAATATTTACGCCCTATAGACGCATTAATGCTTTGCCAAAATGAAAAAAAAAACATCACCTCCGGCTTTATGCATTGAACCAATTTGGACTAAGTATAGATAAAGTTATCTGTGGCAATTTTCATTCCCACACCCGTGTTGGAAAATGAAAAAAATCGCACGCGTGTGAAATACATTGCATGTTGAACCTAATCGTAGTGCGTTATGAACCAGTTTTCGAGGAAGTGTATTGAAAAGTAACTTTTTAATTATTATTTTTTAATACCGAGAACCGTGCAGGTCTACCAAAATTCGAAAGATTTCAACATCACTTTGTTCTGTCACTTTCACTTCGATACGAAAAAAGCGAGAGATAGAAACCAGTCGATTCGAAATTCGATTTTCATATTCCATATCTAGTACCTAGGCCCAAAAATGAAACAAACAATAAAACGTTCGGATACCGATATTGTAAATCGATAAACGTAATGTTGTGAATCACGTGTTTAGGTTTTAAATGAAAAATTGATATATTCCGAATAATCGAATTATATTTTTTATAATTAAATCAAGATGAAGAATATTGTAGAAAAAAATACGAAGTTTGTCATGTATCTACTTATTTATTTATAGTTTTAACTATCTTATAATAAAGATTGTTAAAACTATAAATAATATGGTATGGTACGGTATTATGTCTCAATATTTTGAGACAGAATACCGCGAGTGTAGTTTCAGAACGCATTTAAAAAAATAGCGGGATTCAAATTTTTATTGTTTTATTTTCTGTTACGCTAGCAATGATTAGAATAAAACGACACGGTGGATGGAGGTTGAATACAGTCGCAAAAGGATATATTGAGGATATTATCCGAAATAAATCTCAAATATGTAAGCGTATAGTAGAGACATAAGATTTTTGATATTGTTTAAATATATATGGTGTTGTGGTGGTTTAATTTTTTACCATGTTGTTTTTTTTTACCTTTAGGTATATGTTCTCGCTGCTGAGGTGAAAAGTTGTATGTGTTACACGAGACCAAAGTTATTTGCATCTCGTGTCTTTGAATCCCTCGCTACGCTCAGGATTCTAACCTAGAATCACTCGCTACGCTCGTGATTCAACTATAGAATCCTTCGCTTATTCGGGATTCAAAATCAACACTCGCAGCAAAAACCCACTTTGCTCTCTTGTTGCACAAATAACTATTTGCAGGAGTGCAACATTATAATAAGCTACCCAAAGAGGTAAAGAATGCGAGCTCGTTAATATTTTCAAAACTAAATTAAAAAATCACATTCTTTATAAAATTGTATTAAACAAACTTGCCCTACTGCTGCGTTGCCGTCATTGTGGCACCGAGCTCGCAATCCCTATCTGTAATGATTATTTGCGACCACAGTAACTATTTCTTTTGCGGGTGGATGCAATGGAAAAAAAAATAAGTTTTATGTTTTGTAAATGTTATTTGCGTACGAATCTCATTTTATTTAATAGATTAGTGAATTGTTATAAAGAAAAACTACTGATCTACTTAGTTTGTATGTCAAAGTTAATGTAATAAGTTAATGTTAATGTACTATATTTAAGTTCCAAAATGGTCTCAAGTAAGTGAAATACTGTAATTTCTTATTGAGAAATAAATTTCTTTAACCATATGAATTTATGGAATCGGATCAGTATTTCCGAAGATCACCCCCTACATTCAATTCAATTAATTCTCTGCGTTCTGCTATGCGATGCTGGTGGGGCTGCCCTGCTTCTGTAGTGTGTGGACGTTCGCAGATACACATGTGTATTGTTTTTACGCAATAATGCGTAAAAGGTGCGCTTCCCTGGTGCGCACGGTGTGGGGCAGCAACAAGGAGTATCCGCAGCATGATTGCCAGTCGCTGTTAGCCAGTCATGGGTTGTAGCAGCAGTGATTCACCGTTATTTGTTGTGTTGTTGGTTTCTACTAACAAAAGTTTTACTAACAGTTTTTGAGTCAGGGATATTCGAATAAAGAGAAATTCTATTCTATTTTAATAGGGTTGTCCAGATTACATGGGCCTTTAATGTAACTGGTGAAATGTGCCCTTCAGGGATTACAGCCATCATTATGTTATGGAATGAGTAAGTACTCTGTGTAAGTTTGAATTAAAGATACATATTTTGATAAATGATGACAAAAATACAATTTTGTGTTACGAACTTTGAAATATAATGATGATTAATGAGTAGGTATACGTTTAAAGGCAATAAGCGGAAAGTAAACGACTATTGTGTTATTCTGTCGTATCACCTAATCGGGTCGTTAAGATGTGCTAACATTTTGAACGCCAGAGTATAAACGCACGCGCGTTCCCTTCACGCTAAGCCACAATTTCACCTACCATTTTTCAATGATACACAGGTAGACACATATTTGTGTCGTTTGGCGTACAGGGGGGCGACCCCCTGTACGCCAAACGACACAAATATGTGTCTGCTATTACAATAGTGTCACAATGATCTATCATTGATTTCATAATAGTTGATTTTGACTAGTTACGTAATCTACTAATATAGTGGCGTCATTATGACTTTCCAATGATCAACCACTGACACTCCATTGAAAGAACTTCTACTTCAGATTGCATAGAACACTAATAAATAATATGTGAAAACATATACCTTACCTACTTACATTATTATTATTTATTTATTTGCCAGACTACAGAGAGGTCCACTGAGTTAGTAACAATACAACTTAGCCTATGTTAGTACTTAATAACAACTAAAACAGATCGGGTGCGATTAGTTACATTACCTTGACGCAAATCTTTTGACTCTGAATATAAAAAAACTAAGTACATTACCTTCTTCAAAACAATAGCTTTTCGACCTTCACATCATCTTATACTTAAATACGACACATGCTGCAGTTACCAGACATCACCGCTTACACCATGTACCTGTCTTGTTATAGATCAAACTCTCTCAATTAAATACCTTGGCATCTAGACGAAAACCTCTCATTCAAATCACACATACACCTGCTGTCTGGTCGCGTTAGGAAGCTGATATACGTAATGAAAAAATTACGTGACTGTACACCCATTGAAATTCAGTGGTTTTAAGGAAACCTTTCCATTACCCAACAGACCTAATTTATAAGGAGTTTGCTGTGCTAAGAGTTCGGCAATTATGTATCCTAAAGGCAACTCTACTTGTTCACAAAACCCTGAAAAATAGATCCGATTATGAAAATCTTGTCTCGAAACGCGTCCTCAACATTCCTCTTCCCGATGCGAATAGCCTCTTAGCCAGACGATGCCCATATTACTCGCATATCCATATATATAATAGAGTTAGTAAAAGCTGCGACATTAGAGACATGAGCAACTTTTCATGCAAGAAAACTATAATAAAATGGTTTGATAAACTGACATATGAAGAGACGGAAGAAATTTAAATTAATTATACTATAAAACATAAAATAACTACAAACCCACACATCTGCGCGCACACACACATACATACACACACACACACATACACACACACACACACACACACACATATACACACACATACATAATACACACCACCACTCTCTCACACGACATTGGAATTCTTTATTTTTTACTCATTACTTCTTTTTACTATTGTAATATCATTTGTATTTTTTCTTTTTGTTTGTAAAAAGGTATTCGTCTTACCTAGCATTTATCACATCAAAAAATGCGTTCTAATTTTAAGTAAACGCAACTCCGGCCCCCAAGATACAGGCACAGCCTAGTTTGGGGACCTCTGCTTTCTAACTATTTTGTTAGAATTTTACTTGTTACGATTTTGTCATAATGCTAAACTAGGTAAAGTAAATGTCTGTTATAATGGATTAATAAAATTATTCTTATTCTTATATATAAATGAAATCTGGCATGATTAGATGTTCAAATTTAATTCTAGTTTTTCGAAAATCATTTCTATTAAGGTTTTTAATAATGGCAATACAACAATGTCATTTTATCACAACACTATTACGAGACCATTGACCGAACAATTGATCGACCATTATGAATTTAGCAGATTACGAATTTTTAGCAAAATGACCATTGTCATCGATCAACAATAATAATTATGAAATCAATGAAAGATCATTGTGACACTATTGTAATAGCAGACTCGGCCCCCAGGGCACGCGCTTGCTTGTCACGTTTATGTGACAATTGCGTTCAAAACGTTGGTAAAGTTTTATTGGATACATTAAGTAAACTACAAGTTTTCTAGTGTAGATTTATTTATTACAAAAAATAATACATTGTGTCATGGAAAAAAGGTAATTAACAAAAAAATATAAAGTTGTGAAGCATAAAGTATCAAGATCGTCGACGTCAGTTAATGTCACGTCTCTCCGACAAGATTTCTTTACTCATAATTATAATCATCTTCTGCACCCAATTTGTCATATTGTTCTGGGCTGAAAAAAAAACAATCTCAAGTTACCATAAAAACCATCGTTATCATCTGCCTAGCCTTTTACCAACTATGTTAAGGTTTAGTCTCAACTGGATGCAGTTCAATACCAGTAGGTACTTTATTTTAAATAATTGTGTATTTATATTGTACGTCATTTTTGAAACCGTTAGAAGATTTTTTCCATCACTCTGTACCTAACAAGTGTGTCTTCGAAATCAACGCCATTTGAAAGTGGACTGACTTAATTATCAGGATAGAACCTTCGACCCACAAACGGTTACCACGAGTTAGATTGAAAAATAAAATCTGCTTTTTCCTGCAAAAGTGCAATACCTGTGCAAGGCCAAAATGTACCTACGGAAAAGCTGTTTTTTATTACCGGTGAAAAATTATTTTTTCTTTTTTAAAGTAGAATTTTAAAATACGGTGCCTCTTACCTGAAACAACGGCCGTGGTACTCTATAAAATCTTCTGGACATATACTATCTTGGTGCACTACCTCGGACCACGAAAGTCCTATAAAACTGACCAGCAAAAACATTAGAAACAGTTTCGGCCACATGTCGAGGAAAGTACTTAGTCAAACTTAGTTCGCATAATACACTCAAGACAATATTGTTGCACTTTATATAGTCTGTGTCATCAAAGTGCAATGACGTAAGTTTGTGGTGCCACTGTGATAAAACCAGGAAAAAAAGGGTTTCTAATACTAAACTTTGCCATTTATTTATTAAACGTTTACTTTAGATTAAAAAATATAAGTAATATGTAACTATAATAATAATAAAGTGTGTTTATTTCTCACCACAAGCCAAAAAATACAGACAATATTTACACTTCATCAGTAGCCAACGATTTTTGATTGTGGATCGCTGGTGCCTGTGATAGGTAGTAACACCTGAAATACAGACCTGTAGAGACATCCACAAAATTGTGCCGTTTTGGAGCTACCAGGGAAGCCGCATGCGCAGAAGGAACTAGAGCCAAACTTCTTTTTCTACAACGTAGTCTTTGATTTTGTAATATGCTTTTTTAATAAGGACACGTTTGATATAGTTTTTGAACTTTCCATGGGTCAGTAATAGTTCATACCTCGAACCTTGCACGCCCAATGAAATCAATCAAATAATTGAATCACTAAATAATACCAACGCAGTGGGATATGATGACATTTCCACCCACTTAATAAAATCATGTGCCACTATATTGTCTCCTTTATTAGCTCATCTAGTTAATTTAAGTTTCTTTGAAGAAAGATAAAAAATACAAAAAAAAAATATATACTTACAAATGTATAAATAAATAAATGTACCCTAACAAATTAAAATTCTCAGTTGTAAAATCATTATATAAAAAAAATATCGTCCTAGTGACCTTAATACCTTTATTTTCAAAAATATACGAAAAAGCAATGTATAACCGAATTGTCTCATTTATATCCAAATACAAAATAATAAGTTGGGAACAAAATGGTTTTTAAAGAGGAAAGTCAACCGCACTAGCTTGTTATCAACTATTAAAGCGATTACGGAGAATATAGATAAGAAGATACAACACTTACTACCGGTCACTGCAATAGTTTTCGACATGACCAAAGCATTTGACTTTGTTAATCATGATATACTGTTAGAAAAGTGTCAGACTTACGGAATTAGAGGAAAAGCGTTAAATTGGCTAAAAGATTACTTAACGAATAGACAACTACGGGTTGAAATTTTAGGCGTTAATAAAGACAAAGAAGTGATAACGTATAAACTCAATACAGGACCAATACATGGTGTGCCTCAAGGTATTATTTTGGAGCCATTGCTTTTGTCTTCTTGACGTAAATGATTTGCCAACAGTGACGAGTAATAAGTGCGTGTTGTTTGCAGACGACATCTCAATGATAATAAATAAAGATAATGAAAATGAACAATTTGAGAATAAAATTAATGCTGGTGTAGAAGCTGTGATAGAATGGCTTGAACAAAATAATTTATGTGTGAATGTTTACAAAACAAAATATATTAATTTCTCTAATTACAAAATGACAAATGAAACATATTTAATGATCTACAATGCAACATAGACCGCCGTGAGTAGCAACACAATATTGGCAGCCATGCTGGGCGCACCGTCTCCCGGCGGTGGTCGCTCGACGGGGCCAATCATGTACTCGTACATATGGTCCAGGACCGCTTGCTTCACTGCCTCTAGCTCCGCAGTCTCGCTGCTGCCTGTCGACCTGGAAAAGAATGGATAAACTTTTTTTAAACCATACATGTATATAGAGACAAAAATTGAAAAGCTACTAAGGGTTTGATAATGTTGATTGGATTACTGAAAGGTGACTAATAAAAGATATTTAAGGGAATTGTGTATAGAAACGTTAGGACGGGGGGGGACACTTTGTCCATATTGTTTGTGATCTTTGGAAAGGTCAGAGCTTAGTGGTACAAAATGAAAAATATTTCGCCAATGCTCGGACAGTCTCTCTGTGAGAGGAAGTGGGCTAGTTGCATTATGCGTGGTGCGACGCTGCATATGGACTTGGTTTTTTCCATCAGAAATTTTTCAGTAAATGCCGCGGCGCCGGCGTCTGGATTTGCGCCCTGTTGATGTCAAAAGGGCACAAGTGTTCCCGCTATTGCATGGAACTATAGGTCTAACTAACCTTTTGGGGTTTACAGGAGTAGTTATGTTCATCATACTTACATAATAGCCCTACAATGTGACACCCCAGGCACGACATACACGGGAGCGTTGTGATGCGCATGCGTCTCATTGGGCCCCATCGGAGACCAGGGGTCGTGGCCCCCAGCTACCGAGACCACGCGGTCAGGTAGGTGGGTGAGGCCCCCGAAGAACGTATTGGTGCGCTCGATGCCGAAGCGCAGTCTTGACTCGTTGAAACTGTTGAGGAGATAATGTTCAAATTATACAATCACTAGTTTATATCCGCAGCTTCGCCCGCGTGGAGTTCAGTGATTGTCCCACGGGATCATACTTTCGGTTATTAATCCAGGTTATAAGTTATATGTGTGCCAAATTTCAACCAAATCCGTGTTGTTTATTTGCGTGAAAGGGTCTTCTTAGCGTATCAACGGCTAAAAGTTCAAATGTGCTTGACCCTAATGGTAAAAAAGAAGTCTTAAGAGGAAATTTGAAAGTAGCGCCTGTTAGAGTAAAGATGAAAGGGAGTCGTCTGTCTCGGTATGGGCATGTGATGAGGAGAGATGAAACACTTGTGCCTACAGGTGAGTGATGGATATGAATGTTGATGGATGATTAGGGAGAGGAAAACTAAAGAAAAAAAGATCGATGGGCTGTATGAGGAAATGATATATGTAAGAAAAAAAACCGGCCAAGGGCGTGTCGGGCCACACGCAGGTTCCGTAGTAGCCCGTTATCACAATTTAGGAACGATTTATTGCAAGGATTTTATATTTGGTACAAAATTATCCAACACCAAGTTCAACGACTATTACTGCTAAACTAATAAAGTTATCTTAACCGCTATAATTTTGCTTTAAAGGTCATAAAATGCACTATCATCATGAAAGTTTAGCATTTGGGGGGTAGGGGGGTGGACGCCCTACTACTACTACAAAAATTTTCACTTAAAAGTTTAATATTTCGTAAATGGAGCATTCAATCGAAAAATAGTATTTAGCAACCCCTAAGTCACTTAAGACCTTTCAACGATACTCCACACGGTGGGGTAGAAGAAGAAAAAAAATATTCATCTCCACTTCACATGTACGGGATCTACCCTAAAAAAATATTTTCTAAAATGTTGTTTTATCATTTTTTTCTCGGCGTAATTGATATATACACCCCTACAAAATAACAGCTTTCTAGTACTAACGGTCTCTTAGCAAAACCTCGGACAGACGGACATTACGAAACTATAAGGGTTCCTTGTCCGGACTAGGGAAACCTAAAAAGGAGCTAATTATAGCGTGACGGCTGTCAGGGGAGAAAGGAAGAAAAAAAAACGTAAAACATGAGACAAGGGCAGAAATTTTACTATCGTGGTGAAACGAAGGAATAATGCTCAAGCAAAGCTCTTAGGTTTGATTCTCAGGCCGGGTAAGAGTAACTGGGTTTATGCATCAGAAATTTTTCTGTAGCAGCCCGTATTGTGCCCAATTGATGGCAAAAGGCTCGCCCCCTATTACATAGGATTGAAACACGCCTCTGTCTGAGCCTGAACTAAATTTAAGCGTGATACAATGGTATGTTAACGGAGAGACAGAGGACACCTCACTCTTTGTAACTTGTAAAGAGGGAAAATATACTATGTGCTACACAACGCAAAGTTAATTTTCCAGTAAACTATTTTAGGAGTCAGTGTAACGTGGTCGACGGCCACAATTTACCTGAAATCTACATCTACACTATTATTATAAAGAGGAAAGCTTTTTTTGTGTATGTTTGTAATGAATAAACTCAAAAACTACTGAGCCGATTTCAAAAATTCTTTCACCATTAGAAAGCCACGTCTTTACTGAGTAACAAAGGCTATATACAGATGAAAAAGTTCAGGCTATTAAGATTCTTTCTGATAGCTGTAGGATCCTGACCGACCTACATTATTCTGAAACTCAGGTGAGGACAAAACTCATAACTCCCTGTCTGGACAAGTCTTTTACGCCACTTATAAAAGACCACGAAAGAGACGAGATGCTTTTCGGAGAAAAGCTGTCATAAACCATAAAAGCTTCTAAAGCAATTGAACGATAAGGATCGCTGATTAAAAAATCCGCTCAAAGGGCGACGACTTTTCCCGCATCCACAGCTGGACCATCGACAGCGAGGACTCGGTTTTCGGGAAACGGGACGGGCTCCCCTCGTTGTGTCTCGGCGAACAGGGGGGGGCGAGGAGGATATCCACGAGCAGGGGCAGCGTACCGGCGGCAGCCGACGACGACGCGACCTCGAGCTGCTCCCAGCCAGGGTAAGCACGACTCGACGCTAGCGATACAGGTACACGCAGGACGTTTACAATATTTTTACAATTGTTGGATGAACATCACTAGCAATAGTACAATCTTTGATTGGATTAAAAATGGATACGTGATACCATTTTCTAAAAGAGTTTATCAACATGTTGTACCCTCTAACACGTTTACGAATGAAGAACAGAGAGATATGTCTGTGGCGATCAACAACTTGATACAATTAGGCGCCACACATGAGTGTGAGCCACAATCAGATCAATTTATTTCTAAAATATTTTTAACTTCAAAATCAAATGGCGGAAAATGCGGATTTATTTTAAACCTAAAATTGTTAAATAAATTCGTAACACAAAATCATTTTAAAATGGAGGACTATAGAACAGCTTGTAAATTAATTCCTCTTAACGGCTTTATGGCCACGATTGATTTAAAGGATTTATTTATTTATTGGTACCAATTAATCCATCACACAGAAAATATTTAAGATTTCAATTTCATAATGAAGTCGGTGAAAATTTAACTTATGAATTCAAAGCTATGCCTTACTGCCTATCATCGGCCCCAAGAACATTTACGAAAATTATGAGACAGGTCGTAGCTCACCTCAGATATCGCGGCTATTCATCTGTTATTTATCTTGATGATTTGTTATGTATTGGGCATACATATACTGACTGTTTAAAGAACGTAAAAGAGACTGTTAAACTGTTACAATGTTTAGGATTCGTGATAAATTTCGAAAAAAGCTCTTTACAACCATCACAACAGACTAAATTCCTAGGTTTTAATTATAACACTATTAATATGTCTTTATCCTTACCGATGATAAACGAGTACATATTTCAAAATTTGTTAAAAAATATATTTCCTTACCACGTTGCACTATTAAAGAGTTTGCCAGTTTAATCGGGGTCTTAACATCCGCCTGTCCGGTGGTTAAATACGGTTGGGTGTTTACTAAACGTCTCGAGAGACAAAAGTACTTAGCATTAAAAACTTATAAAACATACAAATCTAAATTTAGTCCTTCGCCTGTAATTCTAGCGGATCTGGAATGGTGGTCACAGAACATTTTTTCGACATCTACTCCCTTAAGGCCGGATAAGTTTCAAGTCAACTGAGTTAGAATTCCATATCAACTATTTAGAGCTGCTGGCAGTGTTTTTTGGTCTCAAATGTTTTACACGCGACATACGTAACTGTTCAATTTTATTACGTGTCGATAATACCACAGCATTGAGCTACATTAATCGCATGGGTGGTATCCAATACCCCCATTTAAACGACTTGACACGAGAAATCTGGCGTTGGTGCGAAGAGCGAAATCTATTTTTGACTGCCTCTTATATTAAAAGTAAGGATAATAAAGAAGCTGATGAAGAATCTCGTAAGATTAACAAAGACATAGAACTAAAATTGTCAAATGAAGGATTTGATGAAATTGTTACTAAATTAGGCAAACCAGATATCGATTTATTCGCTTCTCGCACCAATACAAAATGTCATTAATATGTATCATGGAAACCAGACCCAGATGCCGTTAGACGCGTTCACAATTCCATGGGATAACATGTTCTTTTATGCTTTCCCACCTTTTTCCCTAATACTAAAATGTTTAGAAAAAATCATCATAGATAAGGCTGAAGGCATACTTGTCTTTCCCTATTGGCCTTCGCAACCCTGGTACCCTCTATTACAAACATTGCTCACTTCAGTAATTATATTTTTAAATTCCGAAAATAACAATATATGGTCTCCTTCTAGGAACCCAAAAATCAAAGGAGTTATCCTGGGTGCAGCGAAGCTCTCAGGAACGCGTTCATAAAACGAGGTGTCCCTATAACCTCTTTGGATTTAATGATGGCATCTTTAGCCGAGAACACATTGAAACAACATGGTGTGGCCTTAAAAAATTGGTGGCAGTATTGCCGTAACAGTGAATTAGATCCATACAAATCTTGTATACCGTCAGTGTTATCATTTTTAACGGAACAGTTTGATAAAGGTGCAGCTTACGGCTCTCTTAATAGTTACCGTTCGGCTTTAAGTTTATTATTTAGTGATGATTTAGGATCTCATGAACAGATCAAAAGGTTATTAAAAGGAACCTATAAATTAAGGCCAAACATCCCAAAATACGCATCTACGTGGAACCCTCAAATAGTTTTACAACACATCGCTCGATGGGGCCCTAATAAAGAATTACCTTTAAAAAACATTTCCCAGAAGCTTGTAATCTTATTAGCCTTATGCACAGCTCACAGAGCGCAAACAATTGCATCTATTAAACTTAAAAACATTCATATTAATCCTAACGGAGTCAATATTATAATCTCCGATATCATTAAAACATCTGCTGCCGGTCGTGAACAACCGATTTTATTCCTGCCTTATTTCAAAGAAAATATAAATATTTGTCCAGCAACAACGTTGAAAGATTATTTGTCGGTTTCAAAAGATTTAAGGCCAATTTCAGTTGAAAACCTTCTGATGACATACAAGCGACCTTATAAGGCCACCTGCTGACAAACCATCAGCCGATGGATAAAGCAGGTACTCGCGGAAAGCGGCGTGGATGTGTCGGTGTTCGGCGCGCACAGCACCCGACACGCTGCCACATCCACGGCGCGCACGCAAGGCGGTTCTCTTGACGTCATCAGGAAGACTGTTGGTTGGTCGCAATCATCGCAGACGTTTGTTAAATTTTATAATCGTCCAGTGAGCGATGATGCTAGTTTCGCAAGATCAGTTTTTCTCCCTGGTTGACAACCGGGACATTACCTGCGATTAGAGTAAATACATTTATCTGATTGTTCCTAATTGTTCTTAACAGTGTATAAATGAATGTTGTAAACTTATAGAAGAACTAATTTTTAAATTAAAACCTTTTTTGTTTTGTACATTTCTATTAAAATTGTGTTGATGATTGAGTAATTAAATGATTTCTAGAAGTAAAACACTAGTTTTTAATCTTGTTCATTTAATACTATCTAGTTACAAAATTTTTAATCTCTAAACATCTACATGTGTCTGTTATTTATCTGAAGAATGAAACGTACGCAATATAATTGATGATTAAACGAACTTATACCTGTAAGTGAAGTTCTATCCCAATTATATGAGTACGTTTCATTCGAAGATAAAGGTCCCTCCCTTCCCAGAGCCCTAAATCTAAAAATTTTGTAATAGGACTCTAAAGAATGAGGAGCGTCGCCGCCGTTGCGGCGGGCCGGGCGTGGCGCGAGCAAGGAAGTTTTTTCAATCTACCCTAATATTCTAATATGTGCGAAGTTGCTAGTACAATGAAGGTACTACATGTGTCTGTTATTTATCTTCGAATGAAACGTACTCATATAATTGGGATAGAACTTCACTTACAGGTATAAGTTCGTTTAATCATCAATAATACGCATGAAATGAGTCAATGTGGTTAGAATTAGTAATAATACATAGATGACAAATTAACCAATATTGAATTACCACGTATTAAGCAGTGGTAAACATGATAAATTAGTTAAATGTAAACAAAACAAGGATAATTATTATCAATCGCTCCACAATATTGCCATGGTTAATACCTTATTATTTGTTAATGCCAGCCATATAGGTTATTTATTTTAGGTTTAGTTAAAATAATACAGTTACAGTTGTAGTTTTATTCATGTCTGTCTTAGGGCATGCGTTCTATATCAGATTTGCACCGTTTAAACCTGCTTCGCAAGGTCTTCACTTGCTACGTAAAGATATATTCTTGCTACGCAGGATCTACGCCTACTACGTACGGCCTACGACTGCTACGCGCAATCTGCGTCCGCTACGCCATGTCTTATTTTGCTACACACGGCCTACGCCGACTTATTCCTCGTCGTGCCACCAAATTGTTCCACCAGTGGCACGAGAAGGAATTGTCATTCCTTGTCGTACCACTGAATGCAGATACATGCAGTAAGCCAGCTCTACTTAATTTACCTTTAGATATATTAAACAATTTTCCTGTAACTGCAACTTTAGTAGTATGTACTTACTCGTATTTTATGTTATTCAAACTCTATGGTGCCTGCAATATTTTTTATTAGAAATATTTATTGAACTGTGACAAGTGAAATAAAAAAAAAACTAAATATCAAATAATCTGCCAAATTAACTAAAAAAAAGTTTGACCGTTTGAAGGACTAAATATTTTTACTGGCAGACTGGCATTGCACCAAAAAAATAATTAATTTGTTTTACAAACGCAAATGCAACTAGTAAACCGCGTAATTAGTATCGGTCATTTTTTGGAATGAGAGGAATGAATGAATCGGATAGAATTGAGATAACTTTACAAGATAGAAGTTTTGATTTTATGATTTTATTGTTTTTTATGCTATTAAGTATTTTAAATAAAAATTGTCTTTAGACTTTTTTTTACACTAGTAGAGCAGTCCAATTCCTTCTCGTGCCACTGGTGGAACAAGTTGGTGGCACGACGAGGAAGAAGGGGCTCAACTCAAACTCAAAACTCAAACTCAAATCATTTATTTCAATTAGACCATTACGGCACTTTTGAATGTCGAAAATACAAAAAAAGCAAAGCTACAGTCACAGTCACAAGGCATAATAACTTGAGTCTCAATATGTCCTGTTTCTTGAACTTGTTTTTATCTTTTCAGTTTTTATTTAAAGTTATTAGTTATTTTTTACGCAGTCAGCTTTTTAATTTTTTTTTTTTAAAACATAGAGTATGCAAAATAAAATGAATATGAATATGAATATCAAGGTAGTGGGGCCAACAAAACGATGGTTTTGTTTTTTCCCGTTGGCCCCACCAGGGGGGCAAACCAGTGGGGTCAGCGGGAAAACACCAGCTATTTCTTTAATTTGTTTTCTAAGTAACTTGTGTTGTACTTACTAAGGAGAGAAGAAGTCCTGGCACATTTGGTGGAAGTACTCGACGGGCACGGTGTGCAGGAAGGCCTGTTGGGTGCTGTTCGTGGTCTGGTACCAGCCGAACTCCACGCACGTCTGGTACGTCCAGAGACGCACTGCAAGCAAACATGGCGGTTAAAAACAAAGAAAATAGGAATAGTTAGTGCCCGTAAAGCATCGGCCTTCACCTTTGCTTGACAGTTCTGTCGTAGCCAACATTGGTGGCTTTGTATTGAAGTCCTCGAAATACGAGTTACAGCTAGTAGGTTAGAAACCCAGACAGGCTCAATTTTTAGGGTTCCCCCGCCCCCTCTAAACTCAAACTCTAAACGCTGCGGGCTTGAAAAATCTGGAAAAATTCGTGATAATAGTGCATTTCATGAACTTTAAATAAAAATCATTTTGTCAACGGTTAACATAACTTTATTAGTGTAGCAGTAATAGTCATTGAACTTGGGTGTTGGATAATTTTGTACCAAATACAAAATACTTAGAATAAATCCTATAAAGTGACTAAGATGAGTAGTTGTTTGTTTATAACGGGTAAAGCCTTCCATTGAAAAACAAAATCTAAAATATAACGGGCTAATAAGGAACCCTATACTGCGCGTGGCGCGACACACACGTGGCAGGTGTTTTGTAATTTATTTCATCACCAGCTCTCAAAACAGTGAAGGAACACATCGTGAGGAAACCTGCAAGACCTCTAGGACATGCCGGTTTCAGTAGTAGTATTCAGCTGCATGCGGTTAGACTGGAAGCCGACCCCGAAAAGGCAGGCAGATGAAAAGGAAACAATTTAAAAACATCTACTGGAGTACGATAAAAGATTATTCCCTAATGGTGCAATAGTTAGTGTAACTTTGTGTAAATGTGACCCGTTAGTTCTATTCCCGGGTGAGGCAAAAGTTTCAACACTAAGTACCAAGTAATTAAGTTATGAGCGGGGAAAAAATAATTCGTATAAAATAACATCTGCTGATGTTCACTATTTGCATTTGAGTCAGAAGCATCGAAGTTTGTGCAATGGATTATTGTTTCACCAATTTTGCAACGATTCCTATAATTTCTGTGCAGTTATGAGTTGCTAAGTAATGCAGGCGGCGACAGGGCGAAGACATCTGCAAATCAAACGCCGAGAGAGTCGGGGAGATGACGACATGCCAACGACTGGCGTGCGACACATAGACGGCTAGTCTGGAACACGGACAGTTGGGTTTCTTGAAGAGTATTTTACATTTATATTTTTTATGCTGCCATCGACGTGGTCTGCTGCGATGTGCCAGCGGGATGATCCATAACACACTAACAATGGAAAATAAATTCATTTTGACAGTTAAAAAACATGTATTGCTTTATTTACGCTGATGAGCAGCAGATGAATTTGTCATTTTTTTTTTGTTTGGATTTCAAAATCTTTAGTACTGTGATTGAAAATGTGTTATGTTCCACGGTTAAACCTATCCCTCAGTGCTCCAACAATCAAAGTGGCCTTGGAAGTGGTGCAGTTATTATTTTTATTGGCCAGCATTTGAAATACTACCATGCCAGTGACACGAAGAAGAAAAAGTTATCTTTGTCTTGCCTTTCAGGGAACACGAACTCAAACACAAACTCAAAGCATTTATTTCAATTTGATCACTAAGGCACTTTTGAATGTCAAAACGACAAAAAAGCAAAGCTACAGTCACAGACACAAGGCATAATAACTTGAGAAAGTACTGAAGTTGCCCATTCCCTAGTGTAGATCTCTATGGAGAAGAACGGGCAAGAAACTCCATGGACACTCTTTTAAATCAAAATATTGTTACAAAATCTTGATTACATCTTTCATGCTGAGATTATGCATATATGTGAGAACGATGTAGAAAGACGTGCACATTTAGAGCGTCCAGAGTAAAAGATTAAATCAACAATTTAAAATTATAGTAATTAAAATGAACCGTGGCAGCTAAGATATGACCAGTCCCAACCGACAGCGCCCGTTCACGAACATGACGCATGTATCGGCGCCATTCAACTCAACCATATGGAAGGGAACTAAATGACCCGACACACCTGCCACCATCAGCGAGACATTTGAGTGATTATGCCACCAAGGCATATTCAAGTCAATGAAAGATAACTAAATGTAAATGGTGGCTGAACAGCACAAAGTACTCACACATGTGCTATGCAAATATAAAATACTAAGAGCTGGAATAACTGGCTAGCGTAACTATCTATGTGTGTATAAATGCTTCATCTTATACTAACTTTTGTCCGCAGCTTCGTCCGCGTAAAGACGCTGCCTCACCCTGGGAGCATTACATTAGCAGAACAGTTCAGATTCAATTGTTTCTGCACTAAATCGAATTTAGGATTATTACATTACAAGCGAATGCTCGCGTTGAAGGAGCACTGTTTTGGTCAAAAATCTTCTCACGGGAACATTTAAATATAGCCTATGATATTCAGGGATACCATTAGTGAAAGAATTTTCGGGATCGGATTAGTAGTTGCGATCGGTGCTCGAGGTACGGACATGTGATGCTGAGGAATGAAAATCTAGATGGCTAAGAGTAGAGGAAGACAAAAAAAAACGACGGATGGTTACTGGGATGATATGGCTAGAAAGGAGGTGATGTAAAAGAAAAGTATGGATGAAGAAGACATGCTGGTCCAACCCCAAAATAAATTGGGATAAGGTAGGAGAATGATGATGGATCAGTTGTTCCGAAGATAACCCCCTACATCCAAACTATGGGTCGTTACAACTTTAGTTCCTCGTTGTAGATTCGAGAATTTCTACCATTTTCTCAACAAGCTGTCCATCCTCCCCAGCAGTGTCCCCCCGTAGTCTGGCGCATAATCTGTGAGCTCGACAATTAGCATCGCATCTACAATGCAGATGCGCTCCTTACAACAATAACCTATTCATGGAGAGCAGGCTACGGAAATGGCGAGTTTATAACAAATTTGAGGTGTTTCCGGTAAATCAAACTGGTTTTAAAATGTTAAGCGTGTTATTGGCCATGTTTTTAAATTATTATTGTTTTTTCAATAGAAATTTCTCAGTAGCAGTCAGGAGCCTAGATATGTGTCTTGTTGATGGCAATAGGCTCGCCCTCTATTAAATGAGACTTAAACATAACTGGCGAAACGTGAATCTAGTAAAGACTTCACTTTTGCCAGACCCTCGAGGATTAGAGGCCTGATTTTCTGTAGGTTTAATATGCGACTATTGTATTTTCTGTAGATTTAACGACTATTGTATTTTCTGTAGGTTTAATATGCGACTATTGTATTTTCTGTAGATTTAACGACTATTGTATTTTCTGTAGGTTTAATATGCGACTATTGTATTTTCTGTAGATTTAACGACTATTGTATTTTCTGTAGGTTTAATATGCGACTATTGTATTTTCTGTAGATTTAACGACTATTGTATTTTCTGTAGGTTTAATATGCGACTATTGTATTTTCTGTAGATTTAACGACTATTGTATTTTCTGTAGGTTTAATATGCGACTATTGTATTTTCTGTAGATTTAACGACTATTGTATTTTCTGTAGGTTTAATATGCGACTATTGTATTTTCTGTAGGTTTAATATGCGACTATTGTATTTTCTGTAGATTTAATATGCGACTATTGTATTTTCTGTAGATTTAACGACTATTGTATTTTCTGTAGGTTTAATATGCGACTATTGTATTTTCTGTAGGTTTAATATGCGACTATTGTATTTTCTGTAGATTTAATATGCGACTATTGTATTTTCTGTAGATTTAACGACTATTGTATTTTCTGTTGGTTTAATATGCGACTATTGTATTTTCTGTAGGTTTAATATGCGACTATTGTATTTTCTGTAGATTTAACGACTATTGTATTTTCTGTTGGTTTAATATGCGACTATTGTATTTTCTGTAGATTTAATATGCGACTATTGTATTTTCTGTAGATTTAACGACTATTGTATTTTCTGTTGGTTTAATATGCGACTATTGTATTTTCTGTAGGTTTAATATGCGACTATTGTATTTTCTGTAGGTTTAATATGCGACTATTGTATTTTCTGTAGATTTAACGACTATTGTATTTTCTGTAGGTTTAATATGCGACTATTGTATTTTCTGTAGGTTTAATATGCGACTATTGTATTTTCTGTAGATTTAACGACTATTGTATTTTCTGTAGGTTTAATATGCGACTATTGTATTTTCTGTAGATTTAACGACTATTGTATTTTCTGTAGGTTTAATATGCGACTATTGTATTTTCTGTAGATTTAACGACTATTGTATTTTCTGTAGGTTTAATATGCGACTATTGTATTTTCTGTAGGTTTAATATGCGACTATTGTATTTTCTGTAGATTTAACGACTATTGTATTTTCTGTAGGTTTAATATGCGACTATTGTATTTTCTGTAGATTTAACGACTATTGTATTTTCTGTAGGTTTAATATGCGACTATTGTATTTTCTGTAGATTTAACGACTATTGTATTTTCTGTAGGTTTAATATGCGACTATTGTATTTTCTGTAGGTTTAATATGCGACTATTGTATTTTCTGTAGATTTAACGACTATTGTATTTTCTGTAGGTTTAATATGCGACTATTGTATTTTCTGTAGGTTTAATATGCAACCATTGTATTTTCGACCTAGTTAGTGCTTTACCGTTAGAGGAGCTCGTGTCTAAATAACAACAGCCGATCTTTAGGTTAAGCCGTGCTTGCCTAGGTTGGTCTGTGGATGGGTGACCACCCTTACATACCGAGTTTCCTCCGTGCCTCGCAAAGCACGTTAAGCTGTTGGTCCCTGCTGTCATTTGTTGATCTTTGACAGTCGTTACAGGTAGTCAGTGGCCCAAAAAGTCTGACAACCAGTCTTACCGTATAACCCAGTACTAACTGGGTTGTGGAGGTCAGATAGGCAGTCGCACCATGTAAAATACTGGTATTCAGCTGCATCCGGTTAGAATGGAAGTCGACCCTAACATAGTTGGGAAAAGGCTATGCAGATGATGAATTGCTTTACCGTTTATGGCAGATAATTTCCATTAAATTGATAGACAAGAGGAAGCCCAAAGAAACGATGGATGGACTGAGAAAACAGATGGTATGGCTAGAAAGGGGGTGACCCACGAGAGGATGCCAATAGAGAAGTTTGGAAGAAGCAGACGTGCTGCGCCGACCCCAAATAAATTTGGTTAAGAGTAGGAGAATGAGAATCTAAATTATAATGTATATATTTTCGTCCCACCCGCGATCGCGGGAATACTGAAGAGGTATGTTCAGTATTCCCGTGATTATGATGCTTGCAACAGCGTCGAAATATCGGGAGCTCATAGTTACAAAGGAAAATCACGGATATCATCCCGTAAGTACTATGAGTGGAATGAGAATAAGTTTGAAACGCAGTCTAATGAAAATGGGCAAGATGATAAGACGTTTAGAAGTTTGTTTGTTGGTTTTGTAATCGCAAGTTATAAATCCAGTCTTGGTATGGATACTAATTCATGAGTCTGTTGGGTGTAAGGGATAGATTTTTTTTGTCTTTTCTTTCTCTCCTTTTTTTCAGTAAGAACCTGGAATTAGATTTTTCAAATTAGATTTTGATGTTGTGTGACCTACCTACTCAAAGCGCATAACCGTGATGTTTTGTTTGCAAGTCAAGTCGCAAGCCATTACTAGTCTATATTAAACTTTAACTGCTACCAGCCCCTCGGAACAAATCTACTTATTATGTAAATCTGCGAACTCTTCTTAGACCACTCCAGCCCGTTTTAACGAACACTAAGCGATGCCTAAATGAATGCCTGTGTATAGTTTTTCGTTGGAATTTGAACCATCGGCACAGAGCGCTGAGAGTTGCAATTCCATCAGAACAATAAAATTCATTTAGGTATCACTTGCTGTTAGTGAAAACGGACGTACGACAAGGATAATTGCCATTTCCTTCCAAGATCTGATTTTACTTATTCTGCACAAAAAGCCGGTTTCTAGCTGTTCGTACAATTTTAAATGGACGTCTGACACTCTGAGATAAGAGGATATAAAAGATGTTTAGTGGAAAATTAGGTTAGTGGCAGACCTACTTGCAGAGTAATTAGAACATGACATCATAACATCATGGGTACCTACTACATCACTTAAAACAACACAATTTATCAAAAAGTTCTGCATTTTTAACCGACTTCAAACAAGGAGGAGGTTCTATGTTCGACTGTACGTTTTTTTCTTTTTTTTTCTTGGTATCAAAGTATCCCGGTCCAGAGATAATATAACCGCTTTATAGGATAATTATATTTTATCCCGGTAGAACGATCCCACGAACTCCACGCGGGCGAAGCCGCAAACATAAGCTAGTTCTTAATTTAGTTGCACCCACATGCTAAGGTACAACTAACTCTACAAAAATTTACCATCGTTAGGTTAGGTTTGGGTTTTTTTTGTCTCTGTAATAGTAGTGTCTCTGATTATTTGTATTTTTTTTTATTTTTTTTTTATTAACTAAGTTGTGGATCGTTGTGTCTGATGCAAATAAATAAATAAATATGTACAGGATGGAATTTTTCGATGCCACCTGAAAGAAAAGTACTCGAAATACTGAAGATAGCAAATTTTACTCAAAGGAAACATTCCTTTATTTTTAAAAAGAAACAAATTTGCATTCACAGATTTTCGAAAATTTGCTTGCCACGCTCGGGAACCGCCTAAAGTTCGAAAAAATAACAACCTGTACTTGTTTTACATCAATCGTTAGGGGCAATCATATGGATCAAATCTAAGTAACAAACATGATAAATTAAATGAAAGGAAAAACATTAGGAATTTTATTATTTTTGAGATAAATAAATGTCTTAAACCGTATTTAAAAAATGGACCCCGTGATTAGCCGAAAACAAAAGGTACCAAGGCAGTACAAAATGCTTTTGAAGAGGATGCTGCCTCCCGTCCACCTGACTCCTTCGAGAAAGTCATCGAAAAATGACCACTGCCTAAGTCAAGGTCTGTGTCACTGCTGAGAGACAATGTTACGACGTTTGATGTACAGAATGCTTGGTTGACGGCTTCATAAAGGTCCCGTTTACACCTTGTAGGCAGATTATGCTTATGCTAAAAAAACAAGCAGGTCTGAGAGTAGAGAACTTACTGGTAGACTCGTACGCATCGAAGCTGGTGTTCCGATGGTTGGCCACCACCTGCGTGTAGCGGGTCTCGATGCAGGGCTGGTTCCAGGGATCCGACGTGATGTAGTTGGCTAGACGTTGGACGTGACTTGCTAGAAATAAAAGATAAATGTACTCGTACATAGCGTATAGGCTCGCAAAAATCTAATTAGTCCGTCAGATAGATTGCCAAAAAATATTGGATACATATTTTTTTTTGCGATATGGTATCGTTTTTTGGGGCAATTCTACTGATAAAGATATCGTTTTTAAGGCACAAAAAGGATGCATAAGATCGATGTGTGGTCTGAAAATTGATGATAGCTGTGTACCATTCTTTAAATCGCTGAAAATACTTACCTAACCATCATTATATATTTTTGAAATTAGTGTTTTCGTCAAAACAAACATGAAGTTGTTCGAAAAAGTGTCGACTTTACGAGATGTTGCGATTCGTAGCCAATACGCAAAATCTTTATGCAATCAGCGTTGTAAGACGGCCTTAGTGAGAAAGAGCGTTTTAGGCATGGCACCGCGCATTTACAATAAATTGCCAGATGTAATGAAAAATTTTAATGTTACACAATTAAAAAAAATATTAAAAGTGTTATTAATTGAAAAATGTTATTATACGATTGATGAATTTCTGAATGATAAACTAATGTAGACTTATTTATTTATTTTTGACTGGAGAATACACGCAATAGACAATTTTTAGTAGAATATTGAGAGCAATGGTAATTTATGATATGATTATTTATTTAAGCATTGACTGTAGTAATTACTTCATATTGTGACATTTTATATTTTTTTATCATCATGCTATTAATTTTGACATACCTACCAAATAATTTGTGTTTCCCTCTCGCATGATTTATATTTTTTTATTTCGCATGCAACCATATATTTGTACGCCTCTTGGCATAACATAGCGACCTATCTTTAATTTAAGAACTGTATTCACTACCTATGTTACACAAATAAAATTGATTTTGATGTTGATTTTTTACGTACACTTAAACAATAAATGAAGACAATACAGTACGTCGAAAACTCGTCTGACGTCACATTTGAGTACATTTTTTACCAAAAAGTGACGTCACAACCCCCACTCATGAAATTTGAGGCGTTTTGTCTTCGTCAATTTTATTAATTTGATAAAACAAAAAAAAATGATCCAATATTTTCGATAATCTAACTGCCGGACTAAACAGAATTATATTTTTTTTAGTCAGGAATCATCCATATTTGAGACCCTCAGGGGCAGAAGATGACGATGATACTCACCAACACTGGTATCATTCAGCACCAGACAGGCATCGGGGATGTGTCCAGGAGTGGCGAACTGCACCAGACCTGCGAATGTCTCCGTGATGCCGTACCAGTAGAAGGTCACCACGTCCAGGGGCGTGCTGGCTTGGAGCGGTGTGCATGTGCTGGGAAATAATAATCTACCTAAGAACCTGCAGGTCCTGACAATGCCTTCGAGAAATGGAAGGAACGGTAAAGTTGGTGAGTACTTGGCGGGTAGTAGGACAGGTTTTACAAGTATGAGGAACAGGGTGTGAAATTCCTCATCAAACATAACACAACATCTGCAACTGCAATCGCCAAAGGTTAAGACAGAGGTGTACCTAATAGTACAGCCACATTTCGCCTGGTACCTATGTTTTTGAAGTCCATAGTATAATAGGTGGCGGCAATAGGCGCCACCAACCGGCCACAAATCCAGACTCCGTAGCCGCTGCTGAGAATTTCTTGATGTAAAAACCCAATAACACTTTGCCCGACCCGGGAATCGAACCCAGGACCTCGTGCTCAGTAGACCCGTTTGCAACCATTAGAGACTAACGAGGCAGTTCCTCATCCTCCTTAGAAAAAGGAGGATTCTCCGACCAAACTGGTGTTTGTCTGTCATGTAGTTGTCGGGTTCTTACATACAGGGTGTAAACAGACTCATCACGAGGTACATCAAGCTAAGTAACTCTACGCAAAAATGTTTGCTGGGAAATTACTTTTTTTGGGGTGAAAAATCACGTTTTTTGGTAGGACTCAATGTAACGCACTTAAAACTTTGTGCTGATGGATGGATTTAATAGTACTGGGGTCGTGGAGGTGTTTTAAGTAAAAATCTTACATTAAAAACTTGTATTTAAAAAAAAAAAAAGTCTCGGTCTGATGATTTTTCTTTAACTGTTTTAGGTAGGAAATCATAGTCGTCGGTAAAATTTTAGTGGTCTGAACACATAAATGCACGAATAAAAATATCGCATTTTCAATTCCCCAAACGCAAGCTAGAAGAGAAAGCTCTCCATGTTTCAATACCCTCGAGAGCCTTCAAAATAAAGCAGTATTACTAACTTGAACATCTCGGAGACCTGCTGGGACCCCCCGGGGGTCTCTATCAGGTCCCACAGCTGTCTCATCGCCGTCTCGATGTTGGTAACGCAGGTCTCCCCGCCCTGCTCGCGGATCGCTTCTGTTACCACCTCGAGGTATTCTGAAAGTAGTGATTAAAACTTGTGTCATTTTATCCCATGACCTGTCCACGAAGTAGACACAATAGTTAAACAATGGCGTCTCGACCAAATCGGTCATTCGACAGATCATGATTTAAGTTAGGCGAAGAAAGGATACCTTAATCAGCCTAATATTCTTACTGCTTGGATTAAGGCCTGTTTTGTGTGAGAGGGAGAGAGCAGTAGAGGAAGCGGGCAGTAAGTAATAAATAAGCAAGAAAAACCGCTGCCTCATTGGTCTCGTATGTATTAGGTATACATTTGGCTAACCCTTCGTTGATTACAGGCGTGATATTTTGCCAGTTATGTTCAAGTCCCATGTTATAGGGGGCGGGCCTATTGCCATCAAACAGGTACTAATCCAGACTCCGTGGCTGCTACTGAGAAATTCCTGATGGAAAAACGCAACAATAATTTGCCCGAGCCGGGAATCGAATCCAGGACCTCAAGCTCAGCGGTCGCAATTGCGACCACTCGACCAACGAGGCAGTCTGTACTAACTGTAATAACTAACTGGTAATGACAGAGAACTTCTGAAAACCTAGATGTGTCTTAAATTCTCAAATCACTAAGAAACTCAAAACTCGTTGCGCGACTGCTACAGTTGTCCTCGAGATCACCACGGATGCAGTGAATTATTTCTCACTGTAAAAACTTTGCCACGCAAAATCTCAGGAAAGACAAATGGTTGAAATAACTGGCAATAACAGCTAGCACAAGGGCTAACACAGTTAGAATAAATGCTCAATTCACCTTATCACATTCACGGTAACCTCATAAAGCAAATGAATACAATTCTATCAAATAAAGAACCCAATACATAGTCAGCAAATAAATAGTTCGTCCAATGAAGTGTAGATTGTCTGAACCCTCGAGGGATGGAGAGCATCCAGTAGATTACTCACTAATCGGGTAACGACTACACTCGATTAGGGAAACTACTCCCTCAGGTGTTTGGCTTGCGTTTATAAGGTACCGGGTTTTTCCTTACGTTTTATTAAAGAAAATGTCTTTAATCCAACCAACTACCTATTCTGGACTTTGTCAAGTAGATTTTTCGAGGTATTCCTCAGAGCGCATCTATTTTTGAACGCAACCAAATTTTCCTCTAAGCGCAACCATAAGTTGCGCTCAGAAATTCAAATTAAAAATATTATATGCTTATTCCTCAGAGCACAACCATGATGAAAAATAAAGAGGGGTATGATGGATTCATTAATTATATCGATAGACAGTTTTAAATCAAATGTCCTAATAGGGAATATGCATGTAATTTTTTCTTCACTTAAATCAATAAAATACAGTGTTATCAACCCAAGAAAAGTATTAAAAGTTAGGTTCAACTATTGCCTGCGTTCAAAAATAATATTAAACTCCTGCAATTTTCTATGACAGTTCAAATGAGTTGATGATATACGAGTATAGAGAACGTGCAGGTGTAGGTGTTTATAGGTGGCAGCACTAAATCGACAAAAGAGGCACTATGCGGACAGTAAAGAAAACTTTTAAGACCTGTCATCGTGCTTTCAAATAAGTAAACAAAATAATCTCTTCTAACTACAAACTACACCACTACTTCTTATAACTTTTATCATAATCAAAAGGATTATGATAAAAGTTATAAAATATGGGTTCCGGTCTATCAATAATGATCGTCAGCGTGGCCAAAATATGTCAAAAGGTCAAAACCTGAAGAGAATTGGAAGTTGAAGTGATAATAAAATGATGCTGTGATATCTGGCAAAATTTTATAGTCTTTAGCCTAGCGTGCAAATGTGGTAATGTTTCAGAAACAATGGAACATCTGAGTTCGTGTCCTGCATGCCCGAAATCTACTAAAGAAAATGACATAAAATAATAATTTTGTAAACTGATCCCGCGGGATCCAAATGAACGGGATCAGTTGACAAAAGAGCCGAAAAAATAATCACAATGATGATTGGAAGATCACGTGCCTTTCGGGTTCATTAAGGGTGTGACCCTGACTGATTGACACGGAACCTACACCTCTACCATTCTTCAGAGAGAAAATTGTCGATAGCTAGTTGAATCCTCGTCGGGGGTAAATCATGTGCATTAAACAGAACGACTTCTGTCAGCTATAATGATGACGTAAGCTTCTAAAAAGTTGATATAATTAAGCTATTGAAATACGAAACACTTTGGAAGCTATAGTCGATTGTCACTGTCTTACCAGGGAAGTTCTCCTGTGCATGCAAGGGCCCGCTGTCGGAGAAGGCGGCATCCACGACGTGAGGGTACGCCAGCCTCATCCACGTGGCCATGGTGCCGGCGTACGAACAGCCCACTAGAGCCACCTTCGCGTTCCTGGGGGACAGCAAGAAAGTAACTACTTTTGAAATCTATTGCGAAATAATCTTTGAGATGAAAACGAAATTTACGAATTAACCTATTTTGTCGATACAGGTAGTGGTACCCGAAAGTGACCAACGGCTTAAGGTAATAGCACGCATATCAACTCGGAATTGTGAGCTTGTCCCGAGGCGAGGCGAATACCTACGTTACGATTCCGACTAGTGTGCGTTGCAGAAGGGAGTTTCATACAAAGAATACTGTATGGCCCGAGTTGATACGGTGATGATTCCTTTCCGAGTTGATATGTGGGCTGTCACTTTTTTTTTTTTTTTTTGGAACGGAAGTCATCAAATGACTCCTCCCGCTCTGGGCGGAGCAGAAGGGAGTGTCTGACTTGTACTGACTAAAACCCATCCATGTTCCTTCATCGCCCTTTGTGTTCCGGGGCCACGGTATCTCTTGCGAACAGTCCCGCAGCCCCGGCAGGCTTCGGCCCTTGGATGGCGGATCGGCGCGCTTGGAACACGAACGCGCCGTCGACACGGCCTGTCGTCATGTGTGATGTGACCTATAACGTGCTTGTATCTCTTAAATCTCCAATATAATATTATATGTCCATATTTGGTATGATGTGTGTTAAAGGCAACAAAACAGATTTAAAAGGCAATCATAAATAACTTTAGACGCATTGTCCTCATCGTTAGAGGGGTACATAATAATATAGTTTTACAAGGAAAAATAAAAATGACCTCCATTACCTGAAACTGGATTTAAACCCAAGTACCTATTAGTACATAGGGACATCTATGTATGTGGGATAATGCGTAGTTGTTACTATTTATGTCTGCGCTCTGTTTATTTTAATGCGTCATAATATATGATTACTCCTCATAATTGTGACGTTAGAAAAAATCGGGTAGGAATTTTTACTTATTTATTTAATTTAAACATAATTATGTAGGTATGTAAAGAAAATCACTTCATTCGTAAGTGTCTTTTCACCTTTTTTATTGAATTTATTATCAAGAAGAGGATAAAGCCCTGGATTGCCAGCTCTGAATTGTGCCCGGTTGATGACAATAGGCTCGCCCCTATTACGTGGGACTTAAACAGAACTGGCGAAATGTGGATGTACTATTTTAGGGGCACCTCAGCTTAACCCTTCGGGGTTTACAGGATTGATGTTTGATGTGTAGCACATAAAGGGGGATTGAATACGTTGTGCTATTAACAGTAAAATAATTTAAAGTAGTTCATAGAATTGTGTTTTATTCATTCATCAATGTTTTTGTGGTTATTCTGAATTCTCGGTATCTTGTAAGCAAGTAAGTTCTAGTTAGTATAATAATAAATAATTAATTTAAGTCTAATTTATAAGAAATTTTTATTTTGAAATTCATCTCTAAAGGAATACTGATTAAATTTTAGTATATGAATATTAAATATAACATAACATAACATTAGGCAGAGGTGTAGATACCTAATAGTACCTTCATCCGCATTTCACTTGCTAAGTATGTTTAAAGTCCCATGTAATAGGGGGCGAGCCTATTGCCATCAACCTGGCACTAATCCAGATTCTGTTACTCATGGCTGCTACTGAGAAATTCTTAAGAGAAAAACCCAATAACACTTTGCCCGACTTGGGAATCGAACCCAGGACGTCATGCTCAGAAGTCGTGATTGGTCTAGTGGACCAATGAGGCAGTATAGTGTGTCCACATCCCGCTCGGGATTCGCCTCTGTGTGGTTTGTTGTTCAGCAAGCGCGGCTACTGTGCTGATTGTTATTGGGCTTTTCCATAAGAAATTTCTCAGCAGCAGACCTGGGTTTGGAAGTTAGCAGTTACCTTAAATCATTTTGTATCGTAGACGGCTCTGGATATGTTGGATGAACTGGGCCAGGTCTTTCGACAGGTGATGATGCGAACTCACGTGTATCGTCCATCCTCGAAGGCGTCGCTCTTGACGTGTTGGATGAACTGCGCCAGGTCAGCCAGCGCCAGGTCTATCGACAGGTGATGATGATGGTGATGTGAACTCACCTGTATCGTCCATTCTCGAAGGCGTCGCTCTTGACGTGTTGTATGAACTGCGCCAGGTCAGCCAGCGCCTGGTCTATCGACAAGAATGACAGGTTCGACAGGTCCGTGTCACTGGAAACAAAACGGAGAAGCAATTCATTAAGATAGCTTTGGATTCAGCTAAACTTTTGGAGGACAGTGGACGTCAACCGTAACATTTGAACAACGGAATCCGAACTAAAATCATGTGAAGCCTCTGAAACCAAAACGACGTAAAAAACCTTGAGGCCAGTAGTCAGCGCCTCAACCCAATATCATTGAAAAGTAAATAAAGCCAAACACTAAACTAAAAACAGACTACACCTCATACAGAAAAATAAAAACTGATTTGGCAGATCTTATCAAAACAAAATGATATATGAAACTAAAAAAATCAATACAAGTGCCTGGTGGCCGCAAGCCATTCAGCTAGCGATGGTTCTTAAGTTCTAATCCCGATGTCAGATCAAGTGGTTCTTTCATTACAAAATTCTCTTAGTGACCTGGCACGGAAAAATTAGTCTCTCGTTTACATACGTTTGTTTACATGTGTTTTTTACGACTTCTGTAATTTTGACCTTTGAGACCAATCGGTGGGATTCATTACATAACAGACGAAATATGTGCACAATTACCTCTGCCTACCTCTTAATAGATCACAAGCGTGATATTACGTTTAGTGGTAATTCTATTTAGTAGACAGTCGCGCCGCTTGTTCCACGTCACATTCATCATGACAGCTGATAGTCAGTTAGATCTTAATGCGCTGTTTCCGTCAGCTGTTCTTGTAAATTGCAAGTGACGATGACACATGACTTGACTTGAATTATTCGGACGGTGTCCTTTGATTACGAGACGAAGTAAATCAGTTGGGTCAAGTCAAGGGCCACTTAGAGGAAGTCTTGGACCCATATTTAGGTGATACTCACACGCGATGGGGATACATGGCAAGAGCGCCGCGCGGAGAGGCGGTGAGCGCCGCCCGACCGCGCGGTCGACCGGTATTGCATCAACGGATTTCATACAAGCTATGCGATGTGAGATCCGCTTCACGTGTGAACGAGTGGTATACACCACTCGTTCACACGTGAAGCGGATCTCCTAAATACTTGTGATATAATCCTTACCTTACCTTACCACGAGACAGTACATACTCGTAAAATGGCAAACCGTATTTTTTAAAGACTGATAAGGGCGGGCCGCGAAGCATGCCAAAAATACTGCTTTATCAATTTCGTACATTTTGTCATAAACTATAGCACGCTTAGTCCGGTTATGCCATGCATCGCAGTTCACTGCAACTGTATTGTGCGCTTTTAAATGTTGACTCTAGCGGGCTCTCAAGAGTCAGCCAGGGGTAAATATATACCACAAAGGTAATGAGGCTTCATTACCTTTGTGGCATATATTTACCCCTGGAAAACAAGTTATACGTAGATACCGCGGCATAAACGTTTTCCAAAATTATGTTAGACTAGCGGACGTCACGCGGTTTCACCCGCGTGACTACACGGGTGAAACCGCGTTCCCGTGGGAGTACGGAGATAGAATATAGCCTATGTTACTCAGTAAAGACGTGGCTTTCTAATGGTGAAAGAATTTTTGAAATCGGTGCAGTAGTTTTTGAGTTTATTCATTACAAACATACACACAAAAATACAAATCTTTCCTCTTTATAATCCAACAAAATTACATTAGACTAGCTTTAGCGACTTCGCTCGCGTTAATTTAGAATGTGACAATCAATGTGGATGGTCTCTGCATGTAATAATATAATTTAATAATGATTTGAAAGTTTAAGACAGAACTCAGAGAGAGACAGAGACTCGACTCGACTCAGAGATATTTAAGTAAATGATATGAAAGACACGTGGCGCCGTATATTATCATAAAAACGTTGTTGTGGTTTTCTTCGGGAACAGTACTTTTTTCCAGGATGAAAGGTACCCTATGTCCGCTTCTGTACCTGACAACGTGTACGCAAAATTTCAGGATGATCTGTTCTGTAGTTTTTGCATGAAAGAGTTACAAACATCCATCCATCCATCCTCACAAACATTCGTATTTACACAGAGTAATTATAATATTAGCAAGATAGTAGGAAGTAGGATGTATAAATAGGTAGGTACCTCCACTATTAAAATTTCGAAAAACCCTAAACTACAACGTGTTTACCATTATACCAAATCGGGTATAAAATTCCCAATGGCATTTTGTGTCATAATGAGTCGCATTATTGTCCATTTTAGCCGCAGAGAGGATAAAATCGTTTGTGGTCAAATATATAGCTGTTCTGGTCTATTATTTCCAGTAATTTGTAACACAAATTGCAGGAAAAGTTTTCAGTTCATTGTTAGTAAGTATTTTAATGTTAATATTCATTTGGTAGGTAAGTTAATAGGTATGAGTACGTGGGAGGTACACTTCTGCTTAACCCTTCGGGATTTATAGGCGTGACGTTATGTTATGTTATCTATCAGTCAATCCTAACGTAATGGTTCGTGCCTGCATCGCCAAGTAATTTTCACACTCGTGCTTTAACACTACACCCAAGCGAGAAACGAAATGTTGTCTATGACAAGGCGCCAGGCGATTTTTTCGAACTGTGATTTGAAAACTCAATGTAGTCGAATACTTACAATTTTAAAAAAGTAGCAATTCTCGACACACTGTTACCTTTTTCGCAGTTTAAGCCTAATACGAACGCACGGAGTAAACGCTACGTGAATTCGAATGATTTCAAAAGTGAAAATACTCGCACGTACTTTTTTTTTCTTGTGTTTAGACGGTAAACCGTCTGATATGAAACGATGATGTGGCCTAGAGTGGAACACGCTTGCCTAGAAGAGAAGGTACAAGTGTAACGCGTCCAACTTGATAATGGTCTCGATTCTGTTGTGCACAAACTAAACTTAATTTAGGCTATTGCTATCTTTTTCTCTCTAATAAAACGAGAAAGAGACGGACGTAATTTAGAGCTGTCAAATTTAATTGGAACTAATATTTCCATACAAATGAAGGGTGCACGTAAAACATGTCGACTAAAACACGGTGAAGCGCAAAGCATAAACTAGTTTGACATCTCTAACTTAGTTCATAGCTATAGCCGTCCTTTTCTCGCACTGCCTTTTAATAAAATATAGCAATAGCCTAAATTAAGTTTAGTTTGTGCACAACAGAATTGACACCAGTGTTAGGTATTAGGTATGCCATTTTGAAAAAAAACAAGAAAAACTTAGTAAATGACATTGTAACTTTGAATATGAATAAATTCTAATCTATTAATGTTCCTAACATATTTGCACACCTAGCGTGGTTATAATACAGTGTACCTTATGAACTCTCTGTAACATATCCTCTGAACCTGTGTTATGCAAATAAATGATTTGTATTATTTTGTATTTGCTTTATTACACTATAATAATATATTGCACTATAATAATTATATTCCCCAATATCACAATTTTTTCTTCGACATTTCTACGGATATCCAGAGAGGATAATACCTACATAAATATTTTTGGGTTTTTAGACTTTATTCATATTTATGGACGAGATGACGAGTAATAGAGAAGTATGCAAGAAGAAGGACATGCTGCAGGCAAGAATGATGATGATGGTTGACTAGCTTCATCATCATCATCATTTCAGCCGAAAGACGTCCACTGCTGGACATGGGCCTCGACCATAGGGAGGTTTTTGCCATAATCGCCACGCTTGGCAGGCGGGTTGGCGATCGCAGCGCGGTTGACTAGTTTAGGTATATGCAAACGGAGTTACCCGCGTGGAGATCGGTAACGCGAGTCTCCACATCCAAGATGTGTTTCTTGCAAGCATCGTTATTGCAACCGAATGTATTCGTTAGTAACTAGTACTCAAAAGTTAGCGATTTTGTCAGTATCGATCTCTGTCGAGACTGCAGGGCCGGGATACAAAAATATAAACCACGTTTGTACCTTTCATCCGAATCCGTTAAGGTTTTTGCGTGAAAGAGTAACAAACTTGTGGATGTTTGCCTCACTAAATTTCGCATTTACAAAAATTGTAGTAGGAGTAGGAATTTTATTATGTTCTTCTTAATTTTAACCACTTTACATAAAGGATCGCCGTATTTCCTTTTAACTTATTTATTTATTACAAAATCCACAGCTCTTTACAATCTTTAAACTAAACCTACAGCCAATTAAGGATTTACAATTTAACATCTATACATATTTAGCTAAGAATACAGCGTGTGAGTGTGTGTGTGTGTGTCCTTTTAAAAAACTTTTGAATTTACGTTTCCTATAAGTCGCGCGCTCGTGCTAGGACGTCGGTGATCTTTTTACCCTTTTGGCACACGGCAACCGTTTTCAATAATAATGTTAGTTCGTCTAAATGATCCATAAATATTTTATCTCACAAATCTCAACCGCTAAACGCCATGCCCCGCCAGCTCATAACTGACCCCAGGCCAGTGGGGCAATGGGCAATTGACCCCGAGTCACCGAGCCGCGAGCGCTGCTCAGTGCTCAGCCATTGCTCAGGGATTGCTCAGCCGTCACTGGCAGCGCTGGGGGGTTTGGTTTAATGTGGGCAATTGAATTCATTGGCCGTGAGAATACCGGTGATGTTGTCTTTTTGGGGGTCAGCAGGTTCTTTGTCAATCTTGACCACGGAAAATTGAATCGATCTGTTTTAGAAAGGTGAAAGATAATTTGAAACATCTTACCTACAGCAAAAATGCTAAATAAATTTTACTCGACTGACTCGGTCGACTGCCTCTTTGGTGTAGTGATCGCGACTGCTGGGCGTGAGGTCCTGGGTTCGAATCCCGGGTGGGGCAAATTGTTATCGAGTTGGGTCCGTGGCTTAGGCCCCCAGTGGTCGAGGCACCTGTGGCCGACGCTCCCGATTGAATTAATTTAATTCAAAGCAATTTTTGATAAGGCACAAAAATGTTTTACCATATGAATAAATGTATATTGATTGGTTTTCAAGAAAAGTAAAAAGGAAATGACTCGTAAGAAGAAGAAGAAGAAGAATTTTGAAGTATACAAGCCGACTGTTCGACCTTTGTGACGATTGTTTGATTTTGATTATCATGTAGTAGATTATAGTCAGGTTCAAGTTTAGTATCATAAGCTAACATTATAGATAGGTACACCACCTACTTAGTTAAGTTTGATTTTTTTATTTTTGCACAGAGCTCCTACACTTTTAAACTCCGCAATAATAACGAGGAAAACATGTTGCTGTGTCATTTACTGGGTAAACAATGAATTTAGTTAATATTATGTTCCCAGATGTGGGAGAAGTACTAGGTATTCTAAGTAGAAAAGGTTTTATTATTTCAGTATGTTTAGATTAATTTCTAGTTTTATTATTTCAGTACCTCTGTTTAGATTAATTTCTAAAATACCTAACTAACATAACATCACACCTATAATCACCGAGGGATAAGGCAGAGGTGTACCTAATTCTACACCCATTACATACCTATCTCATCACAATAGTTACTTACATATTCTGTTTTTCTCTATGTTGCCTGTAATTATCGTCCCACTTGCCAATAGCTCTTCTCCTCGTGCGGTTTTCTTCGGCCAATCTTGCACAAACTTACTATTTAGATCATAATAATCATCATTTTCAAAGCATTCCAATATTATCCATATTAAATGCTACCCTCTAAGGAAGTACCAACCAATTTCTTTAAACGCAGAACTGACTTTAATTCCCAGAAAATATTACACAAGTGAGTCCCATCCTATGCATACTGAGAGCCTTATTACAAAAAAAACATTTGCGTACTATATGAACTGTAAGACTAAGTGTTAGAGGTGGTTTTTGAGTGGGAAAGAGCAAAGTTATGTTGGTGAAGAATTAAAAAGATAATTAGTAAGGATAAGATATTGGGAACTTTTTAGCATATTTTCTTGGTGTAAGTAGGTTTGTAATGATTACATTTGGAGTATTAACAGAGTACTGATTAACATTTTAATTAAATGTAACTTAGACTTTTTAGGAGATGCCTTGAATGGAATAATTAAGTAGGAGTTGGTAAAGTGTAGAATGAGCTTTTGTAAAACGGAGGATCTTTTTTGTTTGATTTGAGTGTTGACCTTTTTTCCTTTTTGAAGGCTGAAGCTTAGTCTGCGTTATTATCTACATTTAAGATGCACTAGATTCTGAGGGTTGAAAAATTTTAGTGTGCAAATAAGACATCTGGACATCTTACCCTTATAATTAAATAATATTTATTTCAGAAAGTTGGTTTTAAAAATACTTTCACACGTCACATGTCACATATTATGTTATGTTTAAAACTGCTACTCTGAGAAGAAACAACCGAAACAAACCAGAGGTCGCTGTCTCTTTGACACATAAAACGGGATATTTACCATGCTTATTATTTAAGAGTTCCCGGATATTCGGCACAAGCAACATAATCCAAATATCCGGAAACTCATAACAAATAATACCTAAGCATGGTAAATACCGTGTTGGTCAAGTCAGTCTCCGATAGTCTTTTGAAGAAATACGAGTAACTACACAGACTTGAGTGGACCTGTCCAGTCACTGCAAATATTTGTCAGTTGTTGTGTAGCTCGACTCAAAACTTAAGGAGCTCAATGACACGACCAATTAGACTTATTTCCCTTTAGGAATAACAGACAGCTTATTCTTCTAAAATAATGCTGATCTAAACCACTCGTTGCGAGATTTTTGTAAAAAACCCAACCCGTATTTGATGACTTCGAGCTTGGTAACACAGAAACCTAGAATACTCTTCAACTCTTAGAAAAAGTAATTGGGCATTTTTACCCGACTGCGCCAGAAGGAGGGTTATGTTTTTCGAGAGTATGTATGTATAATTGTTTGGCACACTCTGCAGCCTGAACGGCTCCATGGATTTTAGCTTGAGAGGTGTCGTTAGATTCGTATTTACTGTGAGAGTGACACTGGGTATATCATATTAAAAAAGAAACAAAATGACGGAGTTTTGGCGCCAAATTCAAATGTTTGGCTCGCTCTGCAGCCTGAACGGCTCGATAAAGGGCTCATCATGAGGATTTTAAAATGGTATATCTAAGTAACTAAAAAGTGTAAAATAAAAAAATAATTTAAAAAGATTAAAAAACCCGACTGCATATGAAATAACTAATAACTTTAAATAACAAACAAACAGTCGGGACCCATTAAATAATCTAGACTAGAATCATTACATCCAATATGGGTCCCGACTCTTGCAGTCAATATGTCCTGTTTCTTGAACTTGTTTTCATATTTCCAGTTTTTATTTAAAGTTATTAGTTATTTCATATGCAGTCGGGTTTTTTAATTTTTTAATTATTTTTTATTAGTTAACCGAGTTCTAATGAAAGGAAATAATAACAGATAAATAATGATGACTGACAAGACAAGTAAACATGACGGAGCCCCTTCACAAGGACTTATATATGATCTATCTAATATTAAACGTAGCAGGCTTACAGAAACTTTTAGAGTTATATGACACTAACACTTTGCCCTCACTTTCCTATGGTCCACAACCACAATAAAAGACCTCTATACGAGTCTTTTATAAGACGAGTCGTGACAGGCTCTCAGAAACCTTAGAAGTTATGAGACAAACACTGACACTAACCTGTGCATACACGAATGCTACCTTCCCCCCACAACCAAGACATTGAATTTCATACCTAGCTTTTCAAAGGAGCTGTTATGACATTAAAACTAAAAATACTAGGACTACAGAAGCCTAAGAAGTTATCAAACACAACACTGACTCATATTGACTGACCAGCAATATAACATACTCAAATACCGACCTTATTATAACTATTATAAATAAATTGAACTCAATCCTTAGACTACGCCTTTTTCAAGGGAGCTCCTATGACATAACTTGAATGAAAAGTACTAGGATCACAATAAACCTTGGGTGCTAGTTATCAAACAACGTTGACTCGCACAGCCTAACACATTGTTGTTTTACATCTAACAGCCACAAGCCAACAGTAACCTTATTGTAACGAAATTAAGATCACAGTGCTTGTCAAAAGACAATGATGGAAAATATGGAGTAAAATAATATGTGACAGGACTATTACGCCATTGGTTCCTTTTTGCGACCGGGTGAAGGTAACGAACGAGCTAGTCCGTTAAGAAGCTTCCATGACATAACTACAATCAAATGTACCAGGACCTCAAAAGCCGTAGGAGTTATCAAACACTGTCTCACACAGGCCCGTATTACAGAAGTACAATAACGTCAACAACACATTTCCTTTAACAGTAGCGGTCCCCTCCTTCTCCTTAAGAAGATCAAAAGTACCAGGCCCTCCGACAGCTTAGGAGTTATCAAACACTGACTGACTATCCTACAAACGCGAATGGTCATCGGCGCACATTTCTAGACCTTTGGCAGGCACCTCCTACCACTTAACAAAACCAAAAGTACTAGGCCCCCAGACAGCTTAAGAGTGATTCACACTATCCTACAAACGCGAATGGTCATCGGCTGCACAATAGCGCAATGATATATGACCGACAGCGGCACGTGGCTTGGCAGCCAGCCAACCCACTGCATTACGTATGGGGACATAAATCTATGGGTTTGACACCATATATTGAAGGTTAGATAGCTATGAAAGTGTTGTGATCAGTTATAGTTAGAACTGAGCTATTATACAGGGTGGAGGTAAGATAAGCAATCGCATCGTGAAAAATACTGGTATTTCATTACATCCAGTTAA
Organism: Xestia rhomboidea; assembly: GCA_963853795.1. Taxonomy (NCBI): domain Eukaryota; kingdom Metazoa; phylum Arthropoda; class Insecta; order Lepidoptera; family Noctuidae; genus Xestia; species Xestia rhomboidea. Next base: position 515,080 of record OY970782.1, on the reverse strand, counting down.
ACTGAAAGCCGTATCCCAACGGTGGCGTTTTTTGTGTTTAACATCTTGGATTGTACACATAACATCTTCTTCCTGCCCTTGTGACATACACGTGACTAAGGATCGGGGCAAAACGTCTTCATCTTTCATTCTCTCCTGTCAGTTGTCACGGTATCATCACTATCATCCATTGTCCTCTTAACTAACCCGTCAAAAGATTAGCACAAACCAGATCGTGGCCAAAACGTTCAGTTTGAGCTAAAATCCTTTTCTATCGTTATAACTGACGGCATGAAGCTCACATAACACAGGTTACATCGCTGATAGTCTCGTTTAACTGGCCCTGCATTTACACCGAAGAGATATAGAGAGTAAAGATTTTTTTAAGACCCTTGCTCGTAAAGCTAATGTAATTCCACCGGTTTTAAATATGTAAAGCGGGTCATAAAAAACGCGTGTGTTACCAAAGCAAATAGTTAAGTTATAGTCCATACAAATTCCATAACAGTATTATTTGCCATTTCAAATATGGAACAGATCGCCGCCGCACGACTCCAGCTAGTGAGCAGCGCGCTGTTGCTATTCAAATTTCGAACTAATCGCCGCGTGCGCTAGCGTGGTGTTAAAATGGCGGGAAAGTAACAGTGTGCATTCACAGATTGAGTTTATTTAAAATAAAAATAAACAGTTTATTCGGTAATTTAAAAACTTGGCTGCATGCTCTAGCGTCTTTGCCAACATTTTCACGCAGCCACGGCAGAAAATAATCCTCGCGCCATTTTTCCCAAACTTTCTTTTCTTTGTACTTGTATTGTGAATATCTAAAAATGACAACTTTCAATAATGAAGATGAGCAATATATTACTTCAACTCCACCGGATATACTAACAGAAGCGCGAACCGCATGCGACAGCTTGCTGCCGTCTATATCCAAGGACAGATACATAGCCACGCATGAAAAATGTTTTTTTTTTTCTGTTTCCTCGCAAATGTGTTAAAAAACGTCGTACGATATACGTGCGTATTGGTTATAACATGCTCGGCTCATTTACGCATGTTATAACCATCATAACGCACTAATATCGTAATGTACTATTAGTAGAGCAATCGGCATTTAAATTTCAATTCTACATGGTTTTGAAAGAACAAAACGTAGGTACGTACGTTTACGTACTGACATTAGAAAATAGTTTTAAGTTAAACTTCCCCTATTTAAGGTACAGTAATTTAAAATGGCTCAAGCTCGCAGAATATGTAGAAAAGTGTCGAAAACTTTGAAAACGCTTCAATAAATTATGTCTTTCACAAAGATTACTTATTTTCCCCATCAAAAAAATATAGAGTCAGTGTCAATAGATAGAAACCGCAATTAAAATGCACGGCAATCTAAGATACAAACTAGGGAACAGTGTGATCATGGATCACATTGAAAATAAGATATTATCAAACATGTTCGCGTGTGTGCCGTCAGTATTATTTGCCATCGCACTATTAGATTTGTTACTGCGATTAGAAAAGGTTATTCCAATGGGGAATCTTATGTGATTCTCATCATTTGATAAAGAGCGCAAACCTATGGGGTTTACAATCTTAAGTGATGTGATCGTATCATTTAAAAGAGAGAGCAAACCCAGGGGCATAGAAGTTTAATCATAATGTTTTGAAATGTCAGAGTCATCATCTAGCCTTTTCCCAAGTATATTGCGGTCGGCTTCCAGTCTAACCGGATGCAGCTGCTAAACACCAATATTTTACATGGAGCGACTGCCTATCTGGGCAGGGGGAATGAAGAAATCGGGGCGGCCTTTGCCCAGGAGTGGGTATATACGGGATAGCTAAAAATACAAAAACGCCTATCTGACCTCCACAACCCAATGAGTACTGGGTATACGATACCCCTTGGTAAGACGGGTTGTCAGACTTTCAGGCCACTGACTATCTGTAACGACTGTCAAAGATTTACAAATGACAGCCAGGACTAACGGCTTATGGTTTTCCGAGACACGGAGGAAACTCGGTATGTGATTGGTGGATCCACGGACCAGCCTAGGCAAGCGCGGCTTAACCTGAAGATCGACCCGCTGTTACTATTTAGCCACGAGCTCCTCATAACGAATGTATGTGTGTACCGGTGTCATATTCTGGTATTTTTGGTGTCTGTGATACAATGATTTTAATCATTAGTACAGGCACCAACGACTCACTTTCGTTGGAAATGCTCATTTTTATTTGTTAATGTTTTTGTGAAACTTGTGTATGTGTATTTTCTGATAATAAAAAATAATTATATAATTATTATTAAAATTATATGTGTATGATAAGTTGTCAGAGCGTTATGTTAAAATACTGTTCGAAATCACATAGCAATTGTGGCATTTTCATGTTTGAAATATTTTTGCTAGCCTCTATGTTTTAGGAGTATTATTAATTCTTGGGTTTCCAAGGTGAACGAAACCATTACAATATCATAGCAGTAAAATGACAGTCATCCACTAAGAGAGTAGTGTGGACTATGTAACAGCACCAAATGTCGTATTGTGACGAGATCGCGTAACATATTTTAAAGGTGGAAGGTAAATCGTATTTTCACATATAAATGAATAGGTTATAGGATTTAGTTTGAAATCCTAAATTCAGTTTTACATTTCACCAGTTGTTCCAGATAAAATTGATTACACTACGGTGTAACAGACATCCAAGTTGGCAGAGGCATAGCTCCATTGGTTCCATTCTGTTACGTTACGGGCTGTTAGCCAGGGTAGTCGGTTCGATCCGGAGCCACACATGTATGCATTTTGTACGTACAAGGTACCTAGTATCTACTACATGTTTACTATCCCTGTTGTAAACACCTGCAGGCCTAGCCTAGCCAAATTACAAACGATTCGTATCGGTTCTCTTTCTACAATCGTAAACGTTAAGTCACGTGGTCAAAACAAGAGAATAGAAACTTCGTAGACAAGTTTACATCGATCAAGATGATAGAATGAAATGTATTCGTTTCTACAATAGTGATCGCTATATCCTATATAAATCGTAGCCAACTTACAGTTTTGACTTAACGTTGAATAATGTCATTCCCATACATTTGGTTAATTTTCTATTAGCGTTAACGATTGTAGATTGTCAACTTGGCTATGCCTACTGTTGTAGTATGAACAGCTGATTTTTTTTTAAATTATCGATGACAATTTTTGTGGGGGTTTAAATTGATGTACTAAATTCGGTACGGGATAACGTGTTAGCATCGGTGTCCCGTACCCCTTGTATTGACTCTTCCGTCATTGTTTATGTTATTAGAATATTACTTTGACGTGCAAATAACATTCAACTTAAGAAGCCAATGCGAGGTAGAATATACAATAACAGTTTGTAGTGTGGTGAAAACATTAGTTAATTAGCAAAATTGGCTGATCGCCAGGTATACGCATAATTAAAGCTTAGGCGCTGATGGAAGGTATTATCAACACGTTATTTTTAACTTATGGCAATTTAGGATATAATATATCTAGGGCACGCAACAATAGTGGCGATAAGTCCCCTCTTTGAGGAAAGGCTGGAGAGACGCCGTGGCGTCCTCACCTTCCGCCTGACGCAGGTTCTTACCGGACACGGTTGTTTCGGTAAGTTCCTGCACCAAATCGGGCGGGAGAAAACGCCGGTGCTATCACTGCGAGGATCGACCGGAGGACACGGTGGAGCACACTGTGGAGGTGTGCCACGCCTGGGCGGAGGACCGCCCGGCCCTGGTGCAATTCATGGTCCGGAGCGAGACGGAATGGGACGCCGTCACCTCCTTCTGCGAAGCAGTCATGCTAGCGAAGGCTGTGGCGGAACGTGATAGGGAAAGATCCACACGTCCCGGCCGCCGCGGGAGACGCCCCGGGCGTCGGAGGCCACGTGGTGGCTTCCGGCCACCGTAGGCGCGGGCCTGTGGACGGGGAGCTATGGGCTAGCTCGCCGTCCGTCCGTCTCATGACGACAGGCCGTGTCGACGGTGCGTTCGTGTTCCACGCGCGCCTCAAAGAGAGTCACAGCAATAGGCAAGGGCCGAAGCCTGCCGGGGCTGCGGGACTATTCGAAAGAGATACCGTGGCCCCGGAACACAAAGGGCGATGAAGGAACATGGATGGGTTTTAGTCAGTAAAAGTCTGACACTCCTTCCTGCTCCGCCCAGAGCGGGAGGAGTCATTTGATGATTTCCCATCCGAAAAAAAAAAAAAGGATTTAATATATTATTATACTATATAAAGCTCGATTACCACTCACTGACTCACTCACTGACAGAATTGTTCTCCCAGATGGTGAAGGGGGAGGTGGGTATATTTTGACAGATTCGTAAACAACTAACTCTCAAACCTATGGGAAAAGTGCCAAACCTCCCCTTTTCGCCCCCCTTCTCCCCCCTCCCTATCGTATCTCGGAAACCAAGAGACTTGGAACATTTTTTTTTTCAGATTCGTATAGAGGAGGCTCTGAAAAGTAAAAATCAGTTTTCAAAGTTGTCCCCCTTTCCCCCTTCTCCCCCCCATTAGGCGGATCTCGGAAGTTAAGAGACTTGGAACATTTTTTTTTTCAGATTTGTATAACTGGGCTGATTGTTAGTCAAAATCATTTTTCAAAACTCCCCCCCCCCCACTTCATCCCTCCCCCCATCGTATCTCGGAAACTAGGACACTTAACGGCATTTTGATTTTGACTATACATTATTATTGAAGAGCGTTGAAATTTTTATATCCTCTCCTCCCCAACCTCCCCTTTCCGGTGGTAGGTAGGTCCTGAGTGGAGCGAACCTCCGAGACCGAGTGGAGCGAAGGGGGAGGTGGCGAGCGAAGCGAGCCGGCGACCTCCGTAGCGTAACGAGTGTTGAGTGGGTGAAGCTCCCCTCCCCAACCTCCCCTAAAATTGAAAGGGCTGTAACTTCATAACGGTTAGAGGTAGCCATCAGGTGTTTGAACAAATATTATAGTGTCGAAACCTGTCCGGTGGTAGGTAGGTCCTGAGTGGAGCGAAGGGGGGAGGTGGCGAGCGAAGCGAGCCGGCGACCTCCGTAGCGTAACGATGGTTGAGTGGGTGAAGCGTAACTCAGCAAACTTTAGGGTAATATTTTTTATGGAAAAAGGTCTCAGTTTTTAAATAAGGTTTTATTAGGGGTCCGTAGGGGTTTTCATACTGTTTTAGGGGTAATTCTAAAGGATTTTCCAATTCATTTAGGGGTGCCGATAGATTCTCAAAATTTTATAAGGGTAAGTAATACTTCTCAAAAACACCAACACGCGAGCTGCGCGCAGCTCGCGCACCCAAGCAAACTAGTTATATTATATAAAGCTGAATTACCACTGACTCACTGACTCATTGACATAATTGTTCTCCCAGATGGTGGATGGGGAGGTGGGTATTTTTTGACAGATTCGTAAACAAGTAACTCCCGCGAGTATGGGAAAAGTGCCAAACCTCCCCTTTTTGCTCCCCTTCCTCCCCCTCCCTATCGTATCTCGGAAACTAAGGGACCCGTATTTTTTGTTTTTTACGGGATCGTATAGAGGAGGCTCGGAAAAGTAAAAACCAGTTTTCAAAGTTGTCCCCCTTTCTCCCCTTCTCCCCCCCTTTAGGCGGATCTCGGAAGTTAAGAGACTTGGAACATTTTTTTTTTCAGATTTGTATAAAGGGGCCGATTGTTAGTCGAAATCATTTTTCAAAACTCCCCACTCTCCCCCCTTCACCCCTCCCCCCATCGTATCTCGGAAACTAGGACACGTAGCGGAATTTTGATTTTTACTATACTTTATTATTGAGGGGCGTTGAAATTTGTATTTCCTCCTCTCCCCAACCTCCCCTTTGCTCCCCTCCGCTTTCCGGTGGTAGGTAGGTCCTGAATGGAGCGAGCCTGCGAGACCGAGTAGAGCGAAGGGGGGAGGTGGCGAGCGAAGCGAGCCGGCGACCTCCGTAGCGTAACGAAGGTTGAGTGGGTGAAGCTCCCCTCCCCAACCTCCCCTAAAATTGAAAGGGCTGTAACTTCATAACGGTTAGAGATAGCTATTAGGTGTTTGAACAAATATTATAGTAGGCGTCGAAACCTGTTCGGTGGGAGGTAGGTCCTTTTTTTTTTTTTTTAGGATGGGAAATCATCAAATGACTTCTCCCGCTCTGGGCGGAGCAGGAGGGAGTGTCAGACTTTTACTGACTAAAACCCATCCATGTTCCTTCCTCGCCCTTTGTGTTCCGGGGCCACGGTATCTCTTTCGAATAGTCCCGCAGCCCCGGGGAGGTAGGTCCTGAGTGGAGCGAAGGGGGGAGGTGGTGAGCGAAGCGAGCCGGCGACCTCCGTAGCGTAACGATGGTTGAGTAGGTGAAGCGTAACTCAGGGGCGACGACAGGCAAACTTTAGGTTAAAAGGTTTTAGATTTAATTAGGGGTTCGTAGGGGTTTTCATACTGTTTTAGGGGTAATTCTAACGGATTTTCCAATTCATTTAAGGATGCTTATAGATTGTCAAAATTTTATAAGGGTAAGTAATACTTCTTGTCAAAATTTTATAAGGGTAAGTAATACTTCTCAAAAACACCAAACACGCGAGCTGCGCGCAGCTCGCGCACCCAAGCAAACTAGTTATACTATATAAAGCTCGATTACCACTCACTGACTCACTCACTGACAGAATTGTTCTCCCTGATGGTGGATGGGGAGGTGGGTATATTTTGACAGATTCGTAAACAAATAACTCTAAAACCTATGGGAAAAGTGCCAAACCTCCCCTTTTCACCCCCCTTCACCCCCCTCCCTATCGTATCTCGGAAACCATGAGACTTGGAACATTTTTTTTTTCAGATTCGTATAGAGGAGTCTCGGAAAAGTAAAAACCATTTTTCAAAGTTGGCCCCCTTACCCCCCTTCTCCCCCCCTTTAGGCGGATCTCGGAAGTTAAGAGACTTGGAACATTTTTTTTTTCAGATTCGTAAGAAGGGGCAATGCATTAGTCGAAATCATTTTTCAAAACTCCCCACTCTCCCCCCCTTCACCCCTCCCCCCATCGTATCTCGGAAACCAGGACACGTAGCGGAATTTTGATTTCTACTATACTTTATTATTGAGGGGCGTTGAAATTTTTATACCCTCCCCTCCTCTCCCCTCCCCAACCTCCCCTAAAAGTCCTGAGTGGAGCGAACCTGCGAGACCGAGTGGAGCGAAGGGGGGAGGTGGCGAGCGAAGCGAGCCGGCGACCTCCGTAGCGTAACGAAGGTTGAGTGGGTGAAGCTCCCCTCCCCAACCTCCCCTAAAATTAAAAGGGCTGTAACTTCATAACGGTTAGCGGTAGCCATCAGGTGTTTGAACAAATATTATAGTAGGCGTCGAAACCTATCCGGTGGTAGGTAGGTCCTGAGCGGAGCGAATGTAATGCAATGTTTTTTTTTTTATAATTCTCAAATGTTTTAGGGGTTCTTCAGGGTTCTCATACTGTTTTAGGGGTAATTCTAACGGATTTTCCAATTCTTTTAAGGATTCCTATGGATTCTCAAAATTTTATAAGGATAGGGAATACTTCTCAAAAACACGAAACCCGCGAGCTGCGCGCAGCTCGCGCACCCAAGCAAACTAGTTATACTATATAAAGCTCGATTACCACTCACTGACTCACTCACTGACAGAATTGATCTCCCAGATGGTGGATGGGGAGGGGGGTATTTTTTGACAGATTCGTAAACATATAACTCTGAAACCTATGGGACAAGTGCCAAACCTCCCCTTTTCGCCCCCCTTCTCACCCCTCCCTATCGTATCTCAGAAACCAAGAGACTTGGAACATTTTTTTTTTCAGATTCGTATAGAGGAGGCTCGGAAAAGAAAAAAAACAGTTTTTAAAGTTGACCCCCTTTCCCCCCTTCTCCCCCCCTTTAGGCGGATCTCGGAAGTTAAGAGACTTGGAACATTTTTTTTTTTCAGATTTGTATAAAGGGCCTGATTGTTAGTCGAAATCATTTTTCAAAACTCCCCACTCTCCCCCCCTTCACCCCTCCCCCTATCGTATCTCGGAAACCAGGACACGTAGCGGCATTTTGATTTTTATTATCATTTATTATTTAGAGGCGTTGAAATTTTCATATCCTCCCCTCCCCAACCTCCCCTTTCCGGTGGTAGGTAGGTCCTGAGTGGAGCGAACCTGCGAGACCGAGTTAAGCGAAGGGGGGAGGTGGCGAGCGAAGCGAGCCGGCGACCCCCATAGCGTAACGAAGGTTGAGTGGGTGAAGCTCCCGTCCCCAACCTCCCCTATAATTGAAAAGGGCTGTAACTTAATAACGGTTAGAGATAACTATCAGGTGTTTGAACAAATATTATAGTAGGTGTCGAAACCTGGCCGGTGGTAGGTAGGTCCTTAGCGTAACGATGGTTGAATTGGTGAAGCGTAACTCAGCAAACTTTAGGGTAATGTTTTTTATGGGAAAAGGTCTCAGTTTTTAAATAAGGTTTTATTAGGGGTCCGTAGGGGTTTTCATACTGTTTTAGGGGTAATTCTAACGGATTTTTTAATTCATTTAGGGGTGCCTATAGATTCTCAATTTTTATATATATATTTTTTTTTTTTTTTATATATATATTTTTTTTATTTTAATGTTATAATACTTCACATAAACACCAAACCCGCGAGCTGCGCGCAGCTCGCGGGTTTCGTGTTTTTGAGAAGTATTCCCTATTCTTATAAAATTTTAAGAATCCATAGGAATCCTTAAATAAATTGGAAAATCCGTTAGAATTACCCCTAAATCAGTATGAGAACCCGTAAGAAGCCCTAAAACATTTGAGAAGTATAAAAATAACATTACCCTAAGGTTTGCTTGTCGTCGTCCCTGAGTTACGCTTCACCCACTCAACCTTCGTTACGCTACGGAGGTCGCCGGTTCGCTTCGCTCGCCACTTCCCCCTTCGCTCCACTCAGGACCTGCCTACTACCGGACAGGTTTCGACGCCTACTATAATATTTGTTCAAACACCTGATAGCTATCTCTAACAGTAATGAAGTTACAGCCCTTTGAATTATAGGGGAGGTTGGGGAGAGGAGCTTCACCCACTCTACCTTCGTTACGCTACGGAGGTCGCCGGCTCGCTTCGCTCGCCACCTCCCCCCTTCGCTCCACTCGGTCTCGCAGGTTCGCTCCACTCAGGACTTTTAGGGGAGGTTATAAAAATTTCAACGCCCCTCAATAATAAAGTATAGTAAAAATCAAAATGCCGCTACGTGTCCTAGTTTCCGAGATACGATGGGGGGAGGGGTGAAGGGGGGGAGAGGGGGGAGTTTTGAAAAATAATTTTTACTAACAATCAGCCCCTTTATACAAATCTGAAAAAAAAAATGTTCCAAGTCTCTTAACATCCGAGATCCGCCTAAAGGGGGGGAGAAGGGGGGCAAGGGGGCCAATTCTGAAAAATGATTTTTACTTTTCCGAGCCTCCTCTATACGAATCTGAAAAAAAAAATGTTCCAAGTCTCTTGGTTTTCGAGATACAATAGGGAGGGGTGAGAAGGGGGGTGAAAAGGGGAGGTTTGGCACTTTTCCCATAGGTTTGAGAGTTAGTTGTTTACGAATCTTTTTGCTCCCCTTCCTCCCCCTCCCTATCGTATCCCGGAAACTAAGGGACCCGTATTTTTTTTATTTCACGGATTCGTATAGAGGAGGCTCGGAAAAGTAAAAACCAGTTTTCAAAGTTGTCCCCCTTTCTCCCCTTCTCCCCCCCTTTAGGCGGATCTCGAAAGTTAAGAGACTTGGAACATTTTTTTTTCAGATTTGTATAAAGGGGCTGATTGTTAGTCGAAATCATTTTTCAAAACTCCCCACTCTCCCCCCCTTCACCCCTCCCCCTATCGTATCTCGGAAACTAAGACACGTAGCGGCATTTTGATTTGTATTATCATTTATTATTTAGAGGCGCTGAAATTTTCATACCCTCCCCTCCCCAACCTCCCCTTTCCGGTGGTAGGTAGGTCCTGAGTGGAGCGAACCTGCGAGACCGAGTGGAGCGAAGGGGGGAGGTGGCGAGCGAAGCGAGCCGGCGACCTCCGTAGCGTAACGAAGGTTGAGTGGGTGAAGCTCCCCTCCCCAACCTCCCCTATAATTGAAAAGGCTGTAACTTCATAACGGTTAGAGATAGCCATCAGGTGTTTGAACAAATATTATAGTAGGCGTCAAAACCTGTCCGGTGGTAGGTAAAGAGACTTGGAACATTTCTTTTTTCAGATTCGTATAAAGGGGCAATGCATTCGTCGAAATCGTTTTTCAAAACTCCCCACTCTCCCCCCCTTCACCCCTCCCCCCATCATATCTCGGAAACTAGGACACGTAGCGGAATTTTGATTTTAACTATACTTTATTATTGGGGGGCGTTGAAAATTTTATACCCTCCCCTCCCCAACCTCCCCTTTCCGGTGGTAGGTAGGTCCTGAGTGGAGCGAACCTGCGAGACCGAGTGGAGCGAAGGGGGGAGGTGGCGAGCGAAGCGAGCCGGCGACTTCCGTAGCGTAACGAAGGTTGAGTGGGTGAAGCTCCCCTCCCCAACCTCCCCTATAATTGAAAAGGCTGTAACTTCATAACGGTTAGAGATAGCCATCAGGTGTTTGAACAAATATTATAGTAGGCGTCAAAACCTGTCCGGTGGTAGGTAAAGAGACTTGGAACATTTCTTTTTTCAGATTCGTATAAAGGGGCAATGCATTCGTCGAAATCGTTTTTCAAAACTCCCCACTCTCCCCCCCTTCACCCCTCCCCCTATCGTATCTCGGAAACCAGGACACGTAGCGGCATTTTGATTTTTATTATCATTTATTATTTAGAGGCGTTGAAATTTTCATATCCTCCCCTCCCCAACCTCCCCTTTCCGGTGGTAGGTAGGTCCTGAGTGGAGCGAACCTGCGAGACCGAGTTAAGCGAAGGGGGGAGGTGGCGAGCGAAGCGAGCCGGCGACCCCCATAGCGTAACGAAGGTTGAGTGGGTGAAGCTCCCGTCCCCAACCTCCCCTATAATTGAAAAGGGCTGTAACTTAATAACGGTTAGAGATAACTATCAGGTGTTTGAACAAATATTATAGTAGGTGTCGAAACCTGGCCGGTGGTAGGTAGGTCCTTAGCGTAACGATGGTTGAATTGGTGAAGCGTAACTCAGCAAACTTTAGGGTAATGTTTTTTATGGGAAAAGGTCTCAGTTTTTAAATAAGGTTTTATTAGGGGTCCGTAGGGGTTTTCATACTGTTTTAGGGGTAATTCTAACGGATTTTTTAATTCATTTAGGGGTGCCTATAGATTCTCAATTTTTATATATATTTTTTTTTTTTTTTTTATATATATATTTTTTTTATTTTAATGTTATAATACTTCACATAAACACCAAACCCGCGAGCTGCGCGCAGCTCGCGGGTTTCGTGTTTTTGAGAAGTATTCCCTATTCTTATAAAATTTTAAGAATCCATAGGAATCCTTAAATAAATTGGAAAATCCGTTAGAATTACCCCTAAATCAGTATGAGAACCCGTAAGAAGCCCTAAAACATTTGAGAAGTATAAAAATAACATTACCCTAAGGTTTGCTTGTCGTCGTCCCTGAGTTACGCTTCACCCACTCAACCTTCGTTACGCTACGGAGGTCGCCGGTTCGCTTCGCTCGCCACTTCCCCCTTCGCTCCACTCAGGACCTGCCTACTACCGGACAGGTTTCGACGCCTACTATAATATTTGTTCAAACACCTGATAGCTATCTCTAACCGTAATGAAGTTACAGCCCTTTGAATTATAGGGGAGGTTGGGGAGAGGAGCTTCACCCACTCTACCTTCGTTACGCTACGGAGGTCGCCGGCTCGCTTCGCTCGCCACCTCCCCCCTTCGCTCCACTCGGTCTCGCAGGTTCGCTCCACTCAGGACTTTTAGGGGAGGTTATAAAAATTTCAACGCCCCTCAATAATAAAGTATAGTAAAAATCAAAATGCCGCTACGTGTCCTAGTTTCCGAGATACGATGGGGGGAGGGGTGAAGGGGGGGAGAGGGGGGAGTTTTGAAAAATAATTTTTACTAACAATCAGCCCCTTTATACAAATCTGAAAAAAAAAATGTTCCAAGTCTCTTAACATCCGAGATCCGCCTAAAGGGGGGGAGAAGGGGGGCAAGGGGGCCAATTCTGAAAAATGATTTTTACTTTTCCGAGCCTCCTCTATACGAATCTGAAAAAAAAAATGTTCCAAGTCTCTTGGTTTTCGAGATACAATAGGGAGGGGTGAGAAGGGGGGTGAAAAGGGGAGGTTTGGCACTTTTCCCATAGGTTTGAGAGTTAGTTGTTTACGAATCTTTTTGCTCCCCTTCCTCCCCCTCCCTATCGTATCCCGGAAACTAAGGGACCCGTATTTTTTTTATTTCACGGATTCGTATAGAGGAGGCTCGGAAAAGTAAAAACCAGTTTTCAAAGTTGTCCCCCTTTCTCCCCTTCTCCCCCCCTTTAGGCGGATCTCGAAAGTTAAGAGACTTGGAACATTTTTTTTTCAGATTTGTATAAAGGGGCTGATTGTTAGTCGAAATCATTTTTCAAAACTCCCCACTCTCCCCCCCTTCACCCCTCCCCCTATCGTATCTCGGAAACTAAGACACGTAGCGGCATTTTGATTTGTATTATCATTTATTATTTAGAGGCGCTGAAATTTTCATACCCTCCCCTCCCCAACCTCCCCTATAATTGAAAAGGCTGTAACTTCATAACGGTTAGAGATAGCCATCAGGTGTTTGAACAAATATTATAGTAGGCGTCAAAACCTGTCCGGTGGTAGGTAAAGAGACTTGGAACATTTCTTTTTTCAGATTCGTATAAAGGGGCAATGCATTCGTCGAAATCGTTTTTCAAAACTCCCCACTCTCCCCCCCTTCACCCCTCCCCCCATCATATCTCGGAAACTAGGACACGTAGCGGAATTTTGATTTTAACTATACTTTATTATTGGGGGGCGTTGAAAATTTTATACCCTCCCCTCCCCAACCTCCCCTTTCCGGTGGTAGGTAGGTCCTGAGTGGAGCGAACCTGCGAGACCGAGTGGAGCGAAGGGGGGAGGTGGCGAGCGAAGCGAGCCGGCGACTTCCGTAGCGTAACGAAGGTTGAGTGGGTGAAGCTCCCCTCCCCAACCTCCCCTATAATTGAAAAGGCTGTAACTTCATAACGGTTAGAGATAGCCATCAGGTGTTTGAACAAATATTATAGTAGGCGTCAAAACCTGTCCGGTGGTAGGTAAAGAGACTTGGAACATTTCTTTTTTCAGATTCGTATAAAGGGGCAATGCATTCGTCGAAATCGTTTTTCAAAACTCCCCACTCTCCCCCCCTTCACCCCTCCCCCCATCATATCTCGGAAACTAGGACACGTAGCGGAATTTTGATTTTAACTATACTTTATTATTGGGGGGCGTTGAAAATTTTATACCCTCCCCTCCTCAACCTCCCCTTTCCGGTGGTAGGTAGGTCCTAAGTGGAGCGAACCTGCGAGACCGAGTTAAGCGAAGGGGGGAGGTGGCGAGCGAAGCGAGCCGGCGACCCCCATAGCGTAACGAAGGTTGAGTGGGTGAAGCTCCCCTCCCCAACCTCCCCTACAATTGAAAGGGCTGTAACTTCATAACGGTTAGAGATAGCCATCAGGTATTTGAACAAATATTAAAGTAGGCGTCGAAACCTGTCCGGTGGTAGGTAGGTCCTGAGCATAACGAAGGTTGAGTGGGTGAAGCGTAACTCAGGGCGACGACAAGCAAACCTTAGGGTAATGTTTTTTTATACTTCTCAAATGTTTTAGGGGTTCTTAAGGGTTTTCATACTGTTTTAGGGGTAATTCTAACGGATTTCCCAATTCATTTAGGGGTGCCTATAGATTCTCAAAATGTTATAAGGGTAAGTAATACTTCTCAAAATAAATAAGGTTTTAGATTTTATTAGGGGTTCGTAGGGGTTTTTAATACTGTTTTAGGGGTAATTCTAACGGATTTTCTAATTCATTTAAGGATGCCTATATATTCTCAAAATTTTCTAAGGGTAAGTAATACTTCTCTAAAACACCAAACCCGCGAGCTGCGCGCAGCTCGCGGGTTTCGTGTTTTTGAGAAGTATTCCCTATTCTTATAAAATTTTAAGAATCCATAGGAATCCTTAAATAAATTGGAAAATCCGTTAGAATTACCCCTAAATCAGTATGAGAACCCGTAAGAAGCCCTAAAACATTTGAGAAGTATAAAAATAACATTACCCTAAGGTTTGCTTGTCGTCGTCCCTGAGTTACGCTTCACCCACTCAACCTTCGTTACGCTACGGAGGTCGCCGGTTCGCTTCGCTCGCCACTTCCCCCTTCGCTCCACTCAGGACCTGCCTACTACCGGACAGGTTTCGACGCCTACTATAATATTTGTTCAAACACCTGATAGCTATCTCTAACCGTAATGAAGTTACAGCCCTTTGAATTATAGGGGAGGTTGGGGAGGGGAGCTTCACCCACTCAACCTTCGTTACGCTACGGAGGTCGCCGGCTCGCTTCGCTCGCCACCTCCCCCCTTCGCTCCACTCGGTCTCGCAGGTTCGCTCCACTCAGGACTTTTAGGGGAGGTTATAAAAATTTCAACGCCCCTCAATAATAAAGTATAGTAAAAATCAAAATGCCGCTACGTGTCCTAGTTTCCGAGATACGATGGGGGGAGGGGTGAAGGGGGGGAGAGGGGGGAGTTTTGAAAAATAATTTTTACTAACAATCAGCCCCTTTATACAAATCTGAAAAAAAAAATGTTCCAAGTCTCTTAACATCCGAGATCCGCCTAAAGGGGGGGAGAAGGGGGGCAAGGGGGCCAATTCTGAAAAATGATTTTTACTTTTCCGAGCCTCCTCTATACGAATCTGAAAAAAAAAATGTTCCAAGTCTCTTGGTTTTCGAGATACAATAGGGAGGGGTGAGAAGGGGGGTGAAAAGGGGAGGTTTGGCACTTTTCCCATAGGTTTGAGAGTTAGTTGTTTACGAATCTTTTTGCTCCCCTTCCTCCCCCTCCCTATCGTATCCCGGAAACTAAGGGACCCGTATTTTTTTTATTTCACGGATTCGTATAGAGGAGGCTCGGAAAAGTAAAAACCAGTTTTCAAAGTTGTCCCCCTTTCTCCCCTTCTCCCCCCCTTTAGGCGGATCTCGAAAGTTAAGAGACTTGGAACATTTTTTTTTCAGATTTGTATAAAGGGGCTGATTGTTAGTCGAAATCATTTTTCAAAACTCCCCACTCTCCCCCCCTTCACCCCTCCCCCTATCGTATCTCGGAAACTAAGACACGTAGCGGCATTTTGATTTGTATTATCATATATTATTTAGAGGCGCTGAAATTTTCATACCGTCCCCTCCCCAACCTCCCCTTTCCGGTGGTAGGTAGGTCCTGAGTGGAGCGAACCTGCGAGACCGAGTGGAGCGAAGGGGGGAGGTGGCGAGCGAAGCGAGCCGGCGACCTCCGTAGCGTAACGAAGGTTGAGTGGGTGAAGCTCCCCTCCCCAACCTCCCCTATAATTGAAAAGGCTGTAACTTCATAACGGTTAGAGATAGCCATCAGGTGTTTGAACAAATATTATAGTAGGCGTCAAAACCTGTCCGGTGGTAGGTAAAGAGACTTGGAACATTTCTTTTTTCAGATTCGTATAAAGGGGCAATGCATTCGTCGAAATCGTTTTTCAAAACTCCCCACTCTCCCCCCCTTCACCCCTCCCCCCATCATATCTCGGAAACTAGGACACGTAGCGGAATTTTGATTTTAACTATACTTTATTATTGGGGGGCGTTGAAAATTTTATACCCTCCCCTCCCCAACCTCCCCTTTCCGGTGGTAGGTAGGTCCTGAGTGGAGCGAACCTGCGAGACCGAGTGGAGCGAAGGGGGGAGGTGGCGAGCGAAGCGAGCCGGCGACTTCCGTAGCGTAACGAAGGTTGAGTGGGTGAAGCTCCCCTCCCCAACCTCCCCTATAATTGAAAAGGCTGTAACTTCATAACGGTTAGAGATAGCCATCAGGTGTTTGAACAAATATTATAGTAGGCGTCAAAACCTGTCCGGTGGTAGGTAAAGAGACTTGGAACATTTCTTTTTTCAGATTCGTATAAAGGGGCAATGCATTCGTCGAAATCGTTTTTCAAAACTCCCCACTCTCCCCCCCTTCACCCCTCCCCCCATCATATCTCGGAAACTAGGACACGTAGCGGAATTTTGATTTTAACTATACTTTATTATTGGGGGGCGTTGAAAATTTTATACCCTCCCCTCCTCAACCTCCCCTTTCCGGTGGTAGGTAGGTCCTAAGTGGAGCGAACCTGCGAGACCGAGTTAAGCGAAGGGGGGAGGTGGCGAGCGAAGCGAGCCGGCGACCCCCATAGCGTAACGAAGGTTGAGTGGGTGAAGCTCCCCTCCCCAACCTCCCCTACAATTGAAAGGGCTGTAACTTCATAACGGTTAGAGATAGCCATCAGGTATTTGAACAAATATTAAAGTAGGCGTCGAAACCTGTCCGGTGGTAGGTAGGTCCTGAGCATAACGAAGGTTGAGTGGGTGAAGCGTAACTCAGGGCGACGACAAGCAAACCTTAGGGTAATGTTTTTTTATACTTCTCAAATGTTTTAGGGGTTCTTAAGGGTTTTCATACTGTTTTAGGGGTAATTCTAACGGATTTCCCAATTCATTTAGGGGTGCCTATAGATTCTCAAAATGTTATAAGGGTAAGTAATACTTCTCAAAATAAATAAGGTTTTAGATTTTATTAGGGGTTCGTAGGGGTTTTTAATACTGTTTTAGGGGTAATTCTAACGGATTTTCTAATTCATTTAAGGATGCCTATATATTCTCAAAATTTTCTAAGGGTAAGTAATACTTCTCTAAAACACCAAACCCGCGAGCTGCGCGCAGCTCGCGGGTTTCGTGTTTTTGAGAAGTATTCCCTATTCTTATAAAATTTTAAGAATCCATAGGAATCTTTAAATAAATTGGAAAATCCGTTAGAATTACCCCTAAATCAGTATGAGAACCCGTAAGAAGCCCTAAAACATTTGAGAAGTATAAAAATAACATTACCCTAAGGTTTGCTTGTCGTCGTCCCTGAGTTACGCTTCACCCACTCAACCTTCGTTACGCTACGGAGGTCGCCGGTTCGCTTCGCTCGCCACTTCCCCCTTCGCTCCACTCAGGACCTGCCTACTACCGGACAGGTTTCGACGCCTACTATAATATTTGTTCAAACACCTGATAGCTATCTCTAACCGTAATGAAGTTACAGCCCTTTGAATTATAGGGGAGGTTGGGGAGGGGAGCTTCACCCACTCAACCTTCGTTACGCTACGGAGGTCGCCGGCTCGCTTCGCTCGCCACCTCCCCCCTTCGCTCCACTCGGTCTCGCAGGTTCGCTCCACTCAGGACTTTTAGGGGAGGTTATAAAAATTTCAACGCCCCTCAATAATAAAGTATAGTAAAAATCAAAATGCCGCTACGTGTCCTAGTTTCCGAGATACGATGGGGGGAGGGGTGAAGGGGGGGAGAGGGGGGAGTTTTGAAAAACGATTTCGACGAATGCATTGCCCCTTTATACGAATCTGAAAAAAGAAATGTTCCAAGTCTCTTTACCTACCACCGGACAGGTTTTGACGCCTACTATAATATTTGTTCAAACACCTGATGGCTATCTCTAACCGTTATGAAGTTACAGCCTTTTCAATTATAGGGGAGGTTGGGGAGGGGAGCTTCACCCACTCAACCTTCGTTACGCTACGGAGGTCGCCGGCTCGCTTCGCTCGCCACCTCCCCCCTTCGCTCCACTCGGTCTCGCAGGTTCGCTCCACTCAGGACCTACCTACCACCGGAAAGGGGAGGTTGGGGAGGGGAGGGTATGAAAATTTCAGCGCCTCTAAATAATAAATGATAATACAAATCAAAATGCCGCTACGTGTCCTAGTTTTCGAGATACGATAGGGGGAGGGGTGAAGGGGGGGAGAGTGGGGAGTTTTGAAAAATGATTTCGACTAACAATCAGCCCCTTTATACAAATCTGAAAAAAAAAATGTTCCAAGTCTCTTAACTTTCGAGATCCGCCTAAAGGGGGGGAGAAGGGGAGAAAGGGGGACAACTTTGAAAACTGGTTTTTACTTTTCCGAGCCTCCTCTATACGAATCCGTGAAATAAAAAAAATACGGGTCCCTTAGTTTCCGGGATACGATAGGGAGGGGGAGGAAGGGGAGCAAAAAGGGGAGGTTTGGCACTTTTCCCATACTCGCGGGAGTTACTTGTTTACGAATCTGTCAAAAAATATCCACCTCCCCATCCACCATCTGGGAGAACAATTATGTCAATGAGTCAGTGAGTCAGTGGTAATTCAGCTTTATATAATATAATATAACTAGTTTGCTTCGGTGCGCGAGCTGCGCGCAGCTCGCGTGTTTGGTGTTTTTGAGAAGTATTACTTACCCTTATAAAATTTTGACAATCTATAAGCATCCTTAAATGAATTGGAAAATCCGTTAGAATTACCCCTAAAACAGTATGAAAACCCCTACGAACCCCTAATTAAATCTAAAACCTTTTAACCTAAAGTTTGCCTGTCGTCGCCCCTGAGTTACGCTTCACCTACTAAACCATCGTTACGCTACGGAGGTCGCCGGCTCGCTTCGCTCACCACCTCCCCCCTTCGCTCCACTCAGGACCTACCTCCCCGGGGCTGCGGGACTATTCGAAAGAGATACCGTGGCCCCGGAACACAAAGGGCGAGGAAGGAACATGGATGGGTTTTAAGTCAGTAAAAGTCTGACACTCCCTCCTGCTGCGCCCAGAGCGGGAGAAGTCATTTGATGATTTCCCATCGTAAAAAAAAAAAAAAAAGGACCTACCTCCCACCGAACAGGTTTCGACGCCTACTATAATATTTGTTCAAACACCTAATAGCTATCTCTAACCGTTATGAAGTTACAGCCCTTTCAATTTTAGGGGAGGTTGGGGAGGGGAGCTTCACCCACTCAACCTTCGTTACGCTACGGAGGTCGCCGGCTCGCTTCGCTCGCCACCTCCCCCCTTCGCTCTACTCGGTCTCGCAGGCTCGCTCCATTCAGGACCTACCTACCACCGGAAAGCGGAGGGGAGCAAAGGGGAGGTTGGGAGGGGAGGAAATACAAATTTCAACGCCCCTCAATAATAAAGTATAGTAAAAATCAAAATTCCGCTACGTGTCCTAGTTTCCGAGATACGATGGGGGGAGGGGTGAAGGGGGGAGAGTGGGGAGTTTTGAAAAATGATTTCGACTAACAATCGGCCCCTTTATACAAATCTGAAAAAAAAAATGTTCCAAGTCTCTTAACTTCCGAGATCCGCTTAAAGGGGGGGAGAAGGGGTGAAAGGGGGACAACTTTGAAAACTGGTTTTTACTTTTCCGAGCCTCCTCTATACGATCCCGTAAAAAACAAAAAATACGGGTCCCTTAGTTTCCGAGATACGATAGGGAGGGGGAGAAAGGGGAGCAAAAAGGGGAGGTTTGGCACTTTTCCCATACTCGCGGGAGTTACTTGTTTACGAATCTGTCAAAAAATACCCACCTCCCCATCCACCATCTGGGAGAACAATTATGTCAATGAGTCAGTGAGTGAGTCAGTGGTAATTCAGCTTTATATAATATAACTAGTTTGCGTGGGTGCGCGAGCTGCGCGCAGCTCGCGTGTTTGGTGTTTTTGAGAAGTATTACTGACCCTCATAAAATTTTTAGAATCTGTAGGCATCCTTAAATGAATTAGAAAATCCGTTCGAATTACCCCTAAAACAGTATGAAAACCCTTACGAACCCCTAAAACATTTGAGAAGTATAAACAAACATTACCCTAAGGTTTACTTGTCGTCGTCCCTGAGTTACGCTTCACCCACTCAACCTTCGTTACGCTACGGAGGTCGGCGGCTCGCTTCGCTCGCCACCTCCCCCCTTCGCTCCACTCGGTCTCGCAGGTTCGTTCCGCTCAGGACCTACCTACCACCAGACAGGTTTCAACGCCTACTATAATATTTGTTCAAGCACCTGATGGCTACCTCTAATCGTTATGAAGTTACAGCCCTTTCAATTTTAGGGGAGGTTGGGGAGGGGAGCTTCACCCACTCAACCTGCGTTACGCTACGGAGGTCGCCGGCTCGCTTCGCTCGCCACCTCCCCCCTTCGCTCCACTTGGTCTCGCAGGTTCGCTCCACTCAGGACCTACCTACCACCGGAAAGGGGAGGTTGGGGAGGGGAGGGTATAAAAATTTCAACGCCCCCCAATAATAAAGTATAGTAAAAATCAAAATTCCGCTACGTGTCCTAGTTTCCGAGATACGATGGGGGGAGGGGTGAAGGGGGGGAGAGTGGGGAGTTTTGAAAAATGATTTCGACTAATGCATTGCCCCTTTATACGAATCTGAAAAAAAAAATGTTCCAAGTCTCTTAACTTCCGAGATCCGCCTAAAGGGGGGGAGAAGGGGGGAAAGGGGGCCAACTCTGAAAATTGGTTTTTACTTTTCCCAGCCTCCTCTATACGAATCTGAAAAAAAAAATGTTCCAAGTCTCTTGGTTTCCGAGATACGATAGGGAGGGGTGAGAAGGGGGGCGAAAAGGGGAGGTTTGGGATTTTTCCCATTGGTTTTAGAGTTAGTTGTTTACGAATCTGTCAAAATATACCCACCTCCCCATCCACCATCTGGGAGAACAATTCTGTCAATCAGTGAGTGAGTCAGTGGTAATTCAGCTTTATATAGTATAATATAACTAGTTTGCTTGGGTGCGCGAGCTGCGCGTAGCTCGCGTGTTTGGTGTTTTTGAGAAGTATTACTAAAACCCTTATGAAATTTTGAGAATCTATAGGCACCCCTAAATGAATTGGAAAATCCGTTAGAATTACTCCTAAAACAGTATGAAAACCCCTACGGACCCCTAATAAAACCTTATTTAAAAACTCAGACCTTTTCCCATAAAAAACATTATCCTAAAGTTTGCTGAGTTACGCTTCACCCACTCAATCATCGTTACGCTACGGAGGTCGCCGGCTCGCTTCGCTCGCCACCTCCCGCCTTCGCTCCACTCAGGACCTACCTACCACCGGACAGGTTTCGACACCTACTATAATATTTGTTCAAACACCTGATAACTATCTCTAACCGTTATGAAGTTACAGCCCTTTCAATTTTAGGGGAGGTTGGGGAGGGGAGGGCATAAAAATTTCAACGACCCCAATAACAAAGTATAGTAAAAATCAAAATTCCGCTACGTGTCCTAGTTTCCGAGTTACGATGGGGGGAGGGGTGAAGGGGGGGAGAGTGGGGAGTTTTGAAAAACGATTTCGACTAATGCATTGCCCCTTCTTACAAATCTGAAAAAAAAATGGCCCAAGTATCTTAACTTCCGAGATCCGCCTAAAGGGGGGGAGAAGGGGGAAAAAGGGGACAACTTAGAAAACTGGTTTTTACTTTTCCAAGCCTCCTCTATACGAATCTGAAAAAAAAAATGTTCCAAGTCTCTTGGTTTCCGAGATACGATTGGGAGGGGGGTGAAGGGGGGCGAAAAGGGGAGGTTTGGCACTTTTCCCATAGGTTTTAGAGTTAGTTGTTTACGAATCGGTCAAAAAATACCTACCTCCCCATCCACCATCTGGGAGAACAATTCTGTCAGTGAGTCAGTGAGTGAGTGGTAATCGAGCTTTATA
Source organism: Xestia rhomboidea (assembly GCA_963853795.1). Taxonomy (NCBI): domain Eukaryota; kingdom Metazoa; phylum Arthropoda; class Insecta; order Lepidoptera; family Noctuidae; genus Xestia; species Xestia rhomboidea. The sequence continues at coordinate 493,397 of OY970782.1, read as the reverse complement.
TAGTATAAAATCGAGCTTTATATAGTATAATAACTAGTTTGCTTGGGTGCGCGAGCTGCACGCAGCTCGCGTGTTTTGTGTTTTTGAGAAGTATTCCCTATCCTTATAAAATTTTAAGAATCCATAGGGATCCTTAAATAAATTGTAAAATCCGTTAGAATTACCCCTAAATCAGTATGAGAACCCTTAAGAACCCCAAAAACATTTGAAAAGTATAAAAAACATTAACCTAAGGTTTGCTTGTCGTCGTCCCTGAGTCACGCTTCACCCACTCAACCTCAGTTTTCAAAGTTGTCCCCCTTTCCCCGCTTCTCCCCCCTCCCTATTGTATCTCGGAAATCAAGAGACTTGGAACATTTTTTTTTCAGATTTGTATAAAGGGGCTGATCGTCAGTCGAAATCATTTTTCAAAACTCCTCACTCTGCCCTCCTCCACCCCTCCCCCCATCGTATCTCGGAAACTAGGACACTTAGCGGCATTTTGATTTTGACTATACATTATTATTGAAGAGCGTTGTAATTTTTATCTCCTCCCCAACCTCCCCTTTCCGGTGGTAGGTAGGTCCTGAGTGGAGCGAACCTGCGAGACCGAGTGGAGAGAAGGGGGGAGGTGGCGAGCGAAGCGAGCCGGCGACCTCCGTAGCGTAACGAAGGTTGAGTGGGTGAAGCTCCCCTCCCCAACCTCCCCTAAAATTGAAAGGGCTGTAACTTCATAACGGTTAGAGATAGCCATCAGGTGTTTGAACAAATATTATAGTAGGCGTTAACTCCATATCAGAGCTCTGATTTGCTTCTTAGATATTCCTGATGAAAAACGCAATAACACTTTGTTCGGCCACCACGTGGCCCCCGACGCGACGCCCGGGGCGTCTCCCGCGTCTGCTGGGATGTGAGGTTCTCTCCCTCACACGTTCCCCCACCTCCTTCGCTAGCATGACTGCTTCCGTCTCGCTCCGGACCATGGATTGAACCAGGGCCGGAAGCGAAAGGTCGCCGCCGCCGATCGCCGCTACGAGGACACAGCGGTGCTCTGCCCAAGCGGAGCAAACCTCCAAGGTGTGCTCCATCGTGTCCTCCGGTCGATTCTCGCAGTGGTAACACCTGCGCCTTTCCTCCCGCCCGATTCGGTGCAGGAACCTCACGAAACAACCTGTTGTAACCCTTACTTACTCCTTTCGCTTCGTGTACGAAAGAGCATCCGAATATAAAAAGGAGCTTACCACCAAAGTGATTATAAATAACATATTTCTACTTACGCGAAAGGCCTGCTGCTGCCATAGAACCGGTGCTCCGTATAGAACAGGCCTGCGTTCATCTGCTGGGCCATCTCATAGGCCAGGCCACCTTGAGTAAATCCCTCAGTGATGGGCCACTCGCCCCCCACGAAGATCACTATGTTACTATTTGTGGAGCCCGCGAATTCATCGTTGTAGTAGTAACGCTGGAAATACAGAAAATTGAATGAGGAAATGTGCTAATAGAGATTTCGGAAATGTATATTTGTAAAGTATCAATATATGTATTTATTGTATCCATATTTTTTAGTGACATGGGAGTCAAAACAGCTACTTGGTGAAGCCCTCACACAGCCAGAAGGCATCGCGGCAGACCTCGTAGAAGATGATGGGACGAGCTGGACTATACCGACTAGAGTTGTATTAATTAGTTCGAAGAGACCTTGGCCCAGCAGTGGGACCGAAGGCTACCAGTATCGGTATTAATAAGGTGTATCGTTATCAGGGTAAATCACCTTACTTACCATTTATTAAATCATAGGAAGTGCAACGCGTTGCGACGGTAAAATAGTGCAGCAACGACTGCAAGGTTGCTGTACTATATTTCCGGATCCAAACTCCAGTCTTCCCAGCTGGAGATTATCACCGTGTGGTTTTTTTTTTAGCAAGAGTCTTCAGAATCAACAACTGCCAACCAACTGCTGTAAGCATTCAGGAGGATTTCCACGCGAATGACAAGACGCAAACATGGTTGGTGTCCACGACTAGCTACTACCTATAGCATTATCTCATCTCGTAGACTAGATTTGTGACAGTTTGACGGGATAGGCTCGCCCCCAATTACATATGACTTAAACATAGCTGGCAAAAATGGGTGTACTATTAAACACACCTCCGCTTAACCCTTTGGGGATTACAGGCGTGATATTATGTTATCTCTATGAGCTAAATAACTTGATATACCCTGGTGGTGATGACCATTATGCAAAATGTCTGATGTACTCACCATAGGATATGTCCTGGTATCATAAGCCATGAAGTGGTTTAGGCGGACTTGAACCCAGCCTTCCACGGGGCTGTTCCGGGAGGCGCGGGCGGGGGGAGGAGGCTCGCGCATGTGCACCGCCAGGCATGGTGCTATGAGGAGCAGGTGGAACCCTGGATTTGAGGGAGGAGAGGGGTTAAAAGTGTTTAGAGGTGCTACTTGTTATGGTTACATGGTAACTACATTCGTATCTGGGTTAACGGACCCATTGCCATGGATTTCCGTCTTACCACCGTCCTATAGCTCGGCTAGCTCATTGAGCAGGTGGCAAGCGCAAGTACTACCGCTGATCAAGCGGTAAAGGTTTAATGCGTATTTCCTTTAGGAATGTCTCAGCAGCAGCAGCAGCAGCAGCAGAGAGTCCAGATTCGTGCCCGGAACATGGCAAGAGGTTCGCTTCCTTCTTTAAAAGTGGTTATTTCCTAGTTAGTTCTGGAGTGGCAATTGGGCATTGCGTTGGAAGGCCTCCAACTAGGTGGACCGATGACCTGGTGAAGGTTGCGGGAATCCACTGGATGCAAGTCGTACGGGACCGGCCAATGTGGTGACACTTGGGGGATGCCTATGTCCTGCATAGACGTCTTTCGGCTGAAATGATGATGATGATAATTTCCTAGAGAAATACCTCTATTTAACTACATAATCTTTAGGAGATTAAACCAAAAGTCCATGCGATTTGTTTGATGCAACGGTAAGTTGGGATAAACCGCTGGTTTTGCTTTAGATAAATATAAATAGGCTTAACAAAAACAATACAGCACTGGCTTTGAAACTACACGTTTAGTTTCATTTTGGTGCACATAACAACAACATCATTCATTTATTTGCAGGCAACTGAATGTTGTTTTAACAACAACTTAACAACTTGATGGCCCTATTGACGAAGTGGCTACCGAACATTTACCGGTACCCTTGAACAAAACTGTTTGTCAGACTTTCAGGCGACTAATTGTCAAAGATCTACAATTGACACACGTGCTTTCTGAGGCACGGACGAAACTCGCCAAAAAGTGACAACAGATTCAAAATCAAAATACACGGAATGTCTCGGGCATCTTAAAAATCCATGTGGTTGTACAGTCAACGGCACGTCCACGGCGACAGTTTGCGTAGCAGTACGCTAAGTGTTCGTAATCCAAGTTTTAATACATAAGGTTGACTGTACAGTACAGTACAAAACAATTCCAATATTTTTAAAAACAAATAAAGTAAAAACTTACACATTGCAAAACACTATTAATTAAGTACGAGTATAATATCACAGAACTAATAAAAAATAACTACGCGAGTATCATTGGTCGTGCCTTTCGATAATTGTCCCATTTAAAACGAATATCTTCGATAATACAATAATGTTTTAAAGATAGTAGGTGCCGATAAATATGCTAAACTATGTAATCTTTTGTGGGGTAGATAAGCAAAATGGGTGTAACCCGAGAATTCTGATTAATTTTGAATAATCTATTTGGTAAAGTATGACTTCACGACTGTGCCCACCCACATTCTTTACAGTTACCTATCAAAATCAAAAGTCATCATCATCATCATCTGCCTAGCCTTTTCCAAACTATGTTGTGGTCGGCTTCCAGTCTCACCGGATGCAGCTGAATACGAGTATTTTACATGGAGCGACAGCCTGTCCGACCTCCACAATTCAGTTAGTGCTGGGGAATACGATACCCCTTGCTGACCCCTTGGAACAACTGTCTGAGATCTACAAATGACAGTCGGGACTAATGGTTTTACGTGCTATCCGAGGCACGGAGGAAACTCTGTAAATAATGGGTGGTCACCCATCCACGGACCAACCTAGGCGAGTGCGGCTGTTATTATTTAACCAAACCAAAACAAAAAAAAAATAGAAGTCATGAGCGTCAAAATTTACAAGAGACAGTAGCCCCAAAACGCCAGCCTGTATTTGTAAGTGCCATGAGGCAGATCATCAGTGGACTTTGTGTTCGTGTTACTTAGTTTCATGTACAGAATGCTTGGTTGACGGCTTCGTGATGAGGTGGTTTACACCCTGTAATATCTTCCTACGAGACAAAACAAATGAACCATGTATCGTTAATTTTTCATTAGAAAAAATGTTGAAGATCACGATGGATGACGATTCAAGACTTGAACAGGCTTATTAAAATAAATTAAATTAAATATTTGTTTATTTATGGTAACTAGGCCCAATTGTTAGTAACATAACATTATTTCTAAAAACTATTGTTAGTAAACAAAACAGAAGCACAAACAAATACAAAAAGAAAATTGTGAGGTTAGGTGTGGGGTGTTCTGACCAGCACCTCCACAGCGTGAGACAACCAAGGTGCGTCGAACTTCTCTATCAACATACTTAGGATGCCGTTAGAACTAGACCGCGCTCTTGATAAGATGGATTTTGTTTTTTTGCGCACTATGGCGTAAAAATCATCAGTATGCGCAAAGCGAACATACCGGACGCACTACAATAGCGCGGCAGTCCCAACAGCATCCTGAAGCAGTTATTGTATTAAATACGCAGGGCGTCTAGCAACCTGTTAGTATGCCTTACCCACAGGCCGCTCGTGTAGAATGATTGGCTACACGCTTTAAACAGCGTAATCTTTACCCCAATACCGCAACGAGCGAACATGTGTACCAGCATGTTGGCTCTGACCGTCTCCGGTTAAAAAGTGCCCCAGGTATTTAAATTTGTCAACTCTTTTGAGTCTACCGGAGGCCTCAAAAACCATGTAAGCAACGCGTAACAGCTCCCTGATTGAATTAATTGATTCCTTATTTTTGATTTCAAAGTTAAGAACTTTAATAATTGTAGGTTGGTCAATGACCGCTTTTGCGATCTTAACTAGCACCAACTATAGAACCCAAAACCTAAGAGTTGAAAAAGCAGATAATATATTTTGCTTCTAAAGATAAAGCCAAACGTCTATTTTATATGAAGGTTCATACGTAAATATAAATATTATCGGAAACCTATATCTCGGGGAACCGTTGGCCCTAATATTTAACATTTCTTATTACACTTGACATTACTACTTGTATTGTAATCAGAAAATATCTGAAGTTATGTTATTTCGGTTTCTGGTATAAGTTTTATTTGTAGGTTATTTCTTTGTGAATATTCTTAAGATATTTTGTATTCTTCTTTTTCGAGTAGTTAGTGCCTGATGTCAGAGTTTTTATGACGCCCATGGGCCTCTGACTTGGCTTTACATGCCGTTAAGAAATATGTCTTACACACGTTTGGTTTCCTCACGATGCTATGTATGATTATATTGAAGAATAAGTTCTTTGATTTAAAATAAAATGTTTAAAGAAGAAAATAAAAAGGTTTGGAGTAGAATTTGTTTTTTTTTGCATCTAATGCGACTGTTGACCATGGTTCTGGGTTTGATTCAGTTTTTTCAAGTTTTTTCAAGTCAGAAAAAAAATGTTTGTGTTTACAAGAGAAAATAGAATATAATATTTCTTTCTTATACAGTTTTGCTTAAGGTTTGTAATCAAGTTATCGCTATAATCTCCCTTATCTACAAGATAACGATTCCAAGACGACGAACGATTATTCAAATATTTGTTAATTGATGTTAAAAATGTAGAAACGAAAGGGTTTCTACATTTTTAACATAAATTAGTTTAGTTTAGTGATTGATTAGGATGTTATCGTTATTAGAATAATGTTGTAAATACTAAGCTATCCATCTAAGTACTTCACCTTGGGTCATATCCTATCACAATAGTTCGCAATATCAAGCACAAACAAAATCATAATAGATTTCAAGATTTCCCGTGGATAATTAATAACAATCGCACGGCCTAATCGAAGGTTAAGCTACGCTTTCCTAGGTCGTTCCGTGGATGGGTGACCAAGACCATCGTATTCCGATATCCTAAAGTGACTCGGAAAGCACACTAGGCCGTCATTTATAGATCTTTGGCAGTCGTTACAGGTAGTCAGTGGCCCGAAAGTCTGACAACGTCTTACCAAGGGGTATCGTATTACCCAGTAACTGAGTTATGGAGATATAAATGTAAATATTTTTTTTATTAAGGTTCATAAATTTTGTAGTAAATGAGGGATTTACAAAGTATGCATTCATAATTACATGTTGTAGGTACAACCGATTGCTGGGTGAATAATGCTATGATTATTTAGTATTACAAAAAGCCGACAGCCTAGCTGACGAAGATGATGATGCACAACTGTACTTGTAATTGTTACATCATCCTGCAATAATTTATCAGATGCCAAGTTTTACCCACACGAGACTTGATTTTATTTCTAAATAAAAAAGAAAATACTAGCTTTGATAAAGCGCTACCTCATTTCTATTCGGATCAAATCTTAGAAGAAATAAAGAAAAAGTAAAGCTTAATCTTTGCTTAAACTTTAGTAAGCTTAAACGGTGATCCAGAATTAATTCTAGATCCTTACTTTCAAACGAAGTTTATTAAGCCCCGGTTTGAGTTGGTGATTTATTTTGAGCTTAGAGGGTTTATTTTAAAAGTTGTTTAAATTGTTACTGTGATTCTTACTACACTGGCCCGCAAAACTAATAATAGTAGTATATGTATTTACTGGCTGTTTGAGTTCGTCTTTCTCACATGAAGGAAATTAAAAAACGAATTACTTTTCACTCCCTAGGGACTAAAGTGGTCACTTTAGTCCCGCTTCGTAGGGCTATATTGGCGTACTTTTAGAGCATGAGAAGTGAAAACGTTTTTTATTTTAAATCTCTAACTTCTGTAGTTTAGAAAAAATTGAAATTTTAAAAGTGTAGTACTTAGTTTTGCAGGCCAGTGTATTAATCACTTTTAGCAACGCTAAAAATAAGAACCGAAAAGAACTTGAGAAGATTATAAGATACAAATATTCTCACACCTGTAACCCCGAAGGAGTAAGCAGAGGTGTTCCATAGAGAACACTCACTGTTCTGTAGCAGTTATGTTAAGTCCCATGTAATAGGGGGCGAGCTTATTACTATGACATACTTGCACTTCAAATTGCTAAATCCATTTAGGATTCAATCATCCTATCTCGGTGGTCTGGTGGTCGACAGCACCACAGTTACTGCTACGCATGAAGAGGGTTCCGAATTCGAATCCCAGGTGAGGCAAACTGTCACAGGATATTTCCATCTGGATTTTTTAAAAACCGGAGTCTGGTTTTGTGCGGTTGGTAGGCTTGCCTCTACTATGTGGGACTTACATAACATAACTGTCGAGATGAGCTTGTATTATTTATTTAAGGATCTCCAACAAAAGATGTACACAAAGCATAATTATATAATGGAAACTCCGTAGGTCCTTCACTTATAACGTTAATAAATTAAGCCCCTAATAATTAAAATAAAAATAAATTTTGGCAGTTTAAGAATGATAAAACACATACAAATAATTTTAGTAGAATTTTAGTACTATCAGGTACTGCTCTGTCTTACTCTTCAGGGATTACAGACGTGATGGTATGTGAAGATTTAAAACATTCTCATCTTTTTACTATTATAAATGCGAAAGTTTGTGTGGATGGATAGATGGATGTTTGTTAATCTTCACGCAAAAAGTACTTGAATCTAACAGATTTGGATGAAAATTAGTTTAACACATCAAAATCAAATCAAATCATATGTCATCATCACCTGCCTAGCCTTTTCCCAACTATGTTTGGGTCGGCTTCCAGTCTAACCGGTGCAGCTGAATACCAGTATTTACATGGAGCGACTGCCTATCTGACCTCCACAACCCAGTTAGTACTGGGTAATACATTACCCCTTTGTAAGACTGGTTGTCGGACTTTTTGGGCCACTGACTACCTGTAACGGCTGTTAAAGTGTCAAAGATCTACAAATGACAGCCGGGACCAACAGCTTAACGTGCTTTCCGTGGCACGGAGGAAACTCGGCATGCAATGAGTGATCACCCATCCACAGACCAACCTAGACAAGCACGGCTTAACCAAAAGTTCGACCCGAGCTGCAGTTGTTATTATTTAGCCACGAGCTCCTCGAAAGTTAGTTTAACACATAGGATATTTTATCCCGATACTACGATCCCGTGGAACAACTACCAAACTCTAGGCATCCGAAGCCAGAGGCAAAAGTTAGTATATCCATAAAACACTGGTGACAGGACCCGTATACGACGATAGCATACAGAAAAGCTTTTACTTCCACATTCCAAGGTATACGCCACACTATCGATGTCGACTTTCCCTTTCCTTCTGCCACAGTGTGGTCACCGCCATGTCGCAGCTGGTGTTATAGTTCCCGCCGCGCATGCGCCGTGGTCGCACTGGTCACGTGCGGCGCTGCGCATAAGTCAGTCTGTGGTCGGACTAGGTGTGGGTGTTAGGCTACTGGATGCGGTAGAGCGCGGTTGTGCGTTAGGTGATGCGTAGACAGGTATACAGCTTTTACTCCAACATTCTTAGGTAGGTATAGACAAACAATCATATTCATCATTTAAAATACGGAAAAGAGAATGCAAGAGTGAGAGGGAGAAGGCAAAAGAAACGATGAACGAATGAAAGATTGTGTGAGGAAGGATATCAGAATACTACAACAAAAAACCCGGCTACTGATAAATCACACTCTAATTAAAATTTGGGTGTACAAGGTAAAATCGACTCCTTCTTTTGTTGAAGTCAGTTAAAATGTCGGCTATGCTACCCGGGCTATAATAATGAATCGAATGACACCTTATTTATCAAAATTGGATGAATAGTTTAGGCGCTACGGAGGAACATACATACATACAAACATAGACTGCTAAAATCGTAACTCTTCCTTTTGGCTTCACCGTAGTCGGGTAAAAAGAAATGAAGTGAGAGTGGAAGGAAAAATTGTTGATGATGGTGATTTCTAAGTATAAGCTTCACTGTCGATGAGTGTTCTCATCCCTCCACCTGCCTCAGAGTACTGTTATGCAGCAGCTGGTGGTATTGTCACGTGCGCGTGCGGTGCTGCGCGTGAGTCAGTCTGTGGTCGTAGCCGTTGTAGGTAGTTCGATGTTGGCCTTCTGGATGCGGTAGCGACGTGCGACGCTGCGGTGCTCATTGTTCTGTTGACGGTTTGCTGTTAGGTGTGCTTTTACCTCAAAGAAGTAATATAATGTAATATTAAGGCTCTCTTGCGGTTTTGCTGTTGTTGTTTAAAACCTATGTGAAAAATATTGAATTTGCGTAGGCACCGTAGTTTATTTCTTTTTTTCCCGTTTGAATGGTTTATAGAGGTCGGAGGAGGAGAGGGACCTTCCGCGGTCACTATTAACACTGTTCACTGTGGCATAGTTATGATCGACACTTGTTTAACACTGAAGGAATCATTGACAGGATGTAGAACCAGAAGCAGTGGTCTTAAACCATATTCGCCCATACGGGTTGGTCAATTATGAATTAAAAAAAAATCAGAATGACTGAAATGTCATTAGCAGACGATAGGAACACTGAGAATTGGTCAGTAGACGCAAATATCCACAATTGTCTCGGAAAACGGTCACAGAATCCTCGACTGAACCTTTACTTATGAAAATCTTGTCAAAAAATCCACTGCTTGAAATCTGAATTCTAACTTCAAAAATATTAGATTGTAAAAGACTATAACAAAATATCACGCCTGCTCAAGAGTGAGGTGAAGGACAATCACGCAAGTTATGTTTCAGAACCATGTTATGGGAGGCGTGCCTAATGCCATCAACCGGGCTTTTAACCCGTCCTCGGGCTTCCACTGTGAAATTCCCGATTCAAAAACTTAATACAACTTTGCTGGAACTGAGATTCGAACCCAAGACCAACGTGGTAGTTAAAACTACCCTACAGTATAAAGGGTGTAAAAAGACCCTTAAAGAAGCCGAAAGGCACTTATTCTTCCCGTCATTGTGATATTTTTTTGTTCTAGAGTTTCTAGACCATACCTTCTAATTCCAACTTTTTAAAGTTTTTTTTTTTCAAATAATCGTTTCTAAGGTCATAACTTTGAGCACGCCACAATAGTGGCGATAAGTCCCCTCTTTGAGGAGTGGCTGGAGAGACGCCACGGCGTCCTCACCTTCCGCCTGACGCAGGTTCTTACCGGACACGGTTGTTTCGGTAAGCTCCTGCACCGAATCGGGCGGGAGGAAACGCCCGGGTGCTACCACTGCGAGGATCGACCGGAGGACACGGTGGAGCACACTGTGGAGGTGTGCCCCGCTTGGATGGAGCACCGCCGTGTCCTTGAGGTGGCGATCGGCGGCGGCGACGTCTCGCTCCCGGCCCTGGTACGTGCCATGGTCCGGAGCGAGACGGAATGGGACGCCGTCACCTCCTTCTGCGAAGCAGTCATGCTAGCGAAGGAGGTGGCGGAACGTGAGAGGGAGATATCCTCACGTCCCGGCCGCCGCGGGAGATGCCCCGGGCGTCGGGGGCCACGTGGTGGCTTCCGGCCACTGTAGGCGCGGGCCTGTGGACGGGGAGCTATGGGCTAGCTCGCCGTCCGTCCGTCTCATGACGACAGGCCGTGTCGACGGCGCGTTCGTATTCCACGCGCGCCTCAAAGAGAGTCAGCAACATTGAAGGGGTCCGCAAGGGCCGAAGCCTGCCGGGGCTGCGGGACTATTCGAAAGAGATACCGTGGCCCCGGAACACAAAGGGCGAGGAAGGAACATGGATGGGTTTTAGTCAGTAAAAGTCTGACACTCCCTCCTGCTCCGCCCAGAGCGGGAGAAGTCATTTGATGATTTCCCATCCTAAAAACAAAAAAGGGCATAACTTTAAATATCTCCAAATATCATAACCCGTTTACTATTCAATGTATCCACCAGCACAATGTTTTGAGTGCGTTACATTGAGTTTTACCGTAAAACGTGATTTTTCAGCCCAAAAAAAAAGTCTTTTCCCAGCAATATTTTTTGTGCAGAGCTACTTAGTTTGATGTACAGAATGCTTGGTTAACGGCTTCGTGAAGGGTCCGTTTACACCCTGTATAATACCAATACGTCAATAATATTAAGTTGATCGATGTGAGCTCATCCAGTTATCAACCACATCTGCGCACGAGTAAGTGCGCCACAGTAGGTCGCGTGGCGCTCGTTCAGATCGTTAACGTATGACTCAGTCTCAGTCTCAGTCTCAGTCAGTGTGATTCACGCAGCATTTACCTTTAAGGGGTCAGCAGAAGTGTAGGTACTGTTGATGAGTTAGTCTCTCTGAAGGTCAGGTGTCTCCTCAGCAAAGTTTGTTGGTGCTTCAGACATTTAATTTAACTCACCTATTATCTTCTCCATCGTTGATGTGTAAACAAACACTTTACCAGTATACACAACCAAATAAACAACGAAGTTATTTTCCGAAATTGAACTTGTTCGTCACTTGTTTCCTTCGTGTGAGTATTGCGGGGTTTTGTGGGTACCCTAAGCAATTTCTTTCATTTGCTGTCTCGCAGTCACTCTCGCATCACGCGTTTTGCTTGTCGCATCCTCTGTGGTTGAGAAACGGACATTAGATATACCTACCTACTAAATGTAATTCGATTCGGTAACCAAATGCGAAGTTATAAATCAACAGTAATCATTTTATAGGTACCTATCTATTCAAGTCAAGTATTTCTAGTGTTTTATAGATTTCTACTTTAGCATGGCGCTCATGTCATGCGTTAAATCGTGACTCACGTTACTGAATTAACTTCAATAATTATCATAAAAGCAATTTTATTGTTTGGTAATAAGATATTGTAGTCTGTTTTCCTCGCGAGATACTTGGTACTCTTTTTTTTCGGTTGGGAAATCAGCAAATGACTTCTCCCGCTCTGGACGGAGCAGGGGATGTCAGACTTTTACTGACTAAAACCCATCCATAGAATAGAATAGAATAGAATACTCTTTATAATGTACACCATAAAAATTACAGATGTGCAAGTTCCTTCTTAGCCCTTTGTGTTCCGGGGCCATGGTATAATATCTCTTTCACACAGTCCCGCAGCCCCAGCAGGCATCGGCTCTTGCGGACCCTTACCTTTTTGCTGACTCTCTTTGAGGCGCGCGTGGAACACTCCTGCGCCGTCGACACGGCCTGTCGTCATGAGACGGACGGACGGCGAGCTAGCCCATAGCTCACCGTCCACAGAATACTTAGTACCCTACATCCATATTTCTTCAATTGTTAATAGCCCGGATTGTACATTTGTACACTACAAATGTACAATCCGGGCTGCTGAGAAATAACGGAACATCAACACCCGCCAGTTATGTTTAAGTCCCACGTAATAGGGATTGAGCCTATTGCCATCAACCGGACACTAGGCTCCGTGGCCGCTTGTGACAAATCCTGATGGAAAAAACTAAATAACATTTTGCCCGACTTGATCGAAACTCCACAAAACTTTGTCCGACCTGGGTATTGACCACAGAACCCCACACTTGGTATAGTACACAGTAACCCCATGCTTACGACCACTAGCACCACGACAAGGTCAATATAAACATAAGCACAATCAATCTACTTCATAAAACATGGGACTGACCATAACTGGTTTACAGTGGATGTGACACACCTCTACTAGAGCGTGATGATATGCCATTAATATGACATCATCATCAAGCCATGACGTAGGCTCTTTGATAGCTCAAGAGGGAGATTGAAATCAAGCTATACTGGTCCCATAGTTGGGACTCCGGCCTTCGTTTTGTGAGCAAGAGCGGGTAGTAGGTAATACACCATCACGCGGGTCCAGTGCGGGTTGGTGGTTATCACAATAAGTCTTCGAAGTTTTTAACCGACTTCAAAAAGGAGGAGGTTCTCAATTCGATTGGTTTTTTTTTTTTTATTTAGGTATATACACTGATTACGCTGAGATTTATGATCTGATTTACCCATTATGATTGTCCCATAAAAATATAACATAGTTTGGCTTACTAGTTTTCATTTTATGAACATTTTTACTTCAGTCGTGTGCTCTAATTTTATGTATGTTCACCGATTTCTCCCCCATTTGTGGAGCGATTCTCAAAATTCTTTTATTTTTTTTGTTTGAAAGAGTATACTCCTGAGGTTTAAATTTGGTGAAGATCTGATGCTGACCTTCAGAGATATACAATGGAACTCTTCAAAAATAGACGGTAAATCGGTCGTGATTGCTGCAATCGCTTGGATGTTTATTTTTTATACAACATCATGACGTAACATCACGCCTGTATGCTCTGAGGGGGTACGCAGATGTGTACAATACACCCAGATTTCAACAGTTAGGTATGTTAAGTTCCGTTTATTGGGGATAAGCCTATTACCATGACAATGTAAAATAAATGCATATCAAATATTTGTATGGGATATTACAACCAATAATGGAAAAATAAAAAATACTTACTTTTTTACAAAAAATAAAACCGACCTAAAAGAAAAAACAAACAAACTTTTTTTGTTCTAGTATTTAGCGGCACTACAAAAAGTACTTCTGCAACATAGTACAAAAAGTACTACACGATTTGGAATTTTAATGTTGATGGCGCCATCAACATTAAAATTCCAAATCGTGAAGTAAAATTTATCTTTACAGGATAAATGGGATAACCCAACAACTACTACAGACTTTCTCAAGTTATTATGCCTTGTGTGTAACTGTAACTTGTAACTTAATTGTTTTTTTGACAATTACCTACACCATTACGGCCCGATTACGGCACTTTTGAATGCAATAGTGCCGTAATCGGGCCGTAATGGTGTAATTGAAATAAATGGTTTGAGTTTGAGTTCAACTGTCGGGCAGTGGCCCACAAGACACAACACTCGTCTGGTCGGAGGATCCTCCCTTTTCTACGTGGGATGAAGAGCTTTACACCCTGTTCTTCATATTCATATGATTACATTTTCGTTTCCTTACAACGTTTTTAAGGTGGGTTAGGGTGTAAAATTTCTAAATTGTATCATGCGCTTGCAAACAGTAACAATGCAAAGTTAGTCGCGTGCCTGTCACGGAACAAATCATTACATTCTGACTCATCGTCCGATGACTCACATATTATAAGTACATTACTATGTCCATCTCGTATTGTGTCCCAATAAATATAGCATGTGACATTGGTGTAACGGGTTATTACTTGTTTATTATTCAAGAGATTTCCCCTTTGGGTGTTGATGATGGGAAAAAGTCAGGTTTTAATAGGTCTTTTTGGATCTAAGTGCTACCCAACACGTACTTATTTTTACTTTATTGCGATATTTTTTTTTCGAGAAATTTGCCTGGGATCGTTGCAGTTACGGAAATATTGAAAGCCACAGATCTAACTTTTACACAAGTTTTTTTAATACCTACCAGATTTAAATGTTATTAAAACTTTACTTTAAATACCTCTATGACCCCCGTACTATTCAATGATTTGAGCATCAGCACAATGTTTTGAGTGCGTTACGAGCGCTACCGTGAACCGTGAACCGTAATTTTTCACATCAAAGAAGGAGTTTCCAGTCACATTTTTTGCGCAGTGCTACTTAGTTTGATGTACTATCGAGGACACTCCCGCCTGATCACCACTAAGCTTATTTTTGCTTGCACTTACAACATAGAAACGCTCTTTAGCCCCGCCGTAGAAATAACGAATGAAAAGATACCAATCGGCTGAACGCACTGACGACGCACGCCAAACGAGAGTTATTGTTATTTTGCGCGCCAAAGTTGACGCTTTCCTAATAGGCCTAAACTTTAAGGGGCCGTGGCTCGACGCCTCCGCATGATTTAAGCGAAAAAAAATTTAACTGATCAGGCGGAAAAGACCACGACTGTACAGAATGCTTGATTCACGGATTTGTGTATTTGAATTAATTGGTAAGCCGAACTAGTGAACGTGGGGTCCCTGGATTTGGAAATAAATTACCAGTAAGGTATCTCCTTCTAGAGCTTCCCCTCTCATCAGTCATTCTGTCGACATGACATCCTACTTAATATTATAAATGCGAAAGTTTGTCAGTATGGATGTACCTATGGACGTTTATTACGCGTTCACGCAAAAAATTTGAACAGATTTGCATGAAATTTTGCACACAGATAAATTACAATCTGGATTAAAACATAGGATACTTTATATCCCGGTAGTAAGATCCCATGGGACAATTATCAAACTTCACGCGGGCGAAGCCGCTGGCAGAAGCTAGTAGGTACTAGATATGAGCGCCGATTGCCAATTCCGCGGCGGCGGCGTGGCCTGGAAATTTGCACGGCGGCGGCGGCGTCGCGGCGGCGCGGCATGGCCGGCCGTGGGCTTTTGTTTTTTTTTATTATCAGGGAGAGATTTTTTAAAAAGAACAAAGAAACCATATTGTTGTTACAAAAAAGTTTACAGTCTTCTAAATAATAATTGGAGATCACGTTTACTGAAAAATAATCATTTCAGCATTTTGAGTTGAAGTGAAACAGAATTTTTTTAATTAGAACACTATCTATTTAAATAATAAAAACTATTAAAAAAATCGAAAATATAAGTATTTAATTAGTATCTTATATTTTGTTCATCTTTGATCTTATTAAATACATTTTTAAATATTTCGTATAAAGAACATATAAAAACATTTAAAAATATAAAAAAATGGTAGTCCGCTGGTGTCGGAGCATGGTCCAAGCCACCGGTGGTTAGGGCTGCAGAGACAGGAACCTCCTCACAATGCGACCCGTATCGAGGAGTACTGCCTTCTAAATCAGGCCCTTAATCCAAACGCCTAAAGAGAGCTTCGATAGATGCTCATCGAAGCTCTTGGCTATAAGGCCATTGGCCGTCACGACAATCGGCACAATGATAACCGAGTTCATATTCCACATGTCGCGAACCTCGTGTGCAAAGTCGAGATATTTTATTTGTTTCTCTTTCTCAGCTTTCACGAGGTTCTCGTCATGCGGAATGGTAACATCGATTATCATTACGCGGCGCGCTGATCGGTCTATCACCACTATGTCAAGCTTATGGCGACAATAGTCCTGTCAGTAATGATAGACCGATCCCAGTACAGCGTGGCATGGTCTTTCTCGAGATCTGGGTTGGGCACATACTTGTAGTACGGTACCACAGATTCCACAAGTTTATATTTCAAGGCAAGTTGCTGGTTTATAATCCTGGCTACTTGGTTGTGCCTGTGCAAGTACTCGCCGTTAGCCAGACGAGAACAACCAGAAATAATATGTCTGATGGATTCACCCGGAAGGTGGCATGCCCGACACACGTCAACCGGCCAGTCCTTCATAATATATTTCCGGTACGAAGTCACACAGACAAAACCTTCAGTTTTCCCAAAGAGGTCGCCGAAACGTAACCAGGACACGGACGCTAGAAAATCCACATCGGGCCCATGAAGAGTCCGGTAGAAGCGCCAGTGAAGTTCTTTGCCTTGCCATACTTCTTTGCGGTCATCGGTGGTAAGTACCTACTTCAGGTTTGCGCCAGTTCTCTTTAGCCATGGACAGCGGGGTGAGGCCCTTGTCCACTGCGACCACATCTCGGTGCATACCCACCTCGGCTTTTAAAAAATATTCTCTGAGACTGCACACCTCGCGGTTATGGAGGGTCTTCGCGTTTAAAAAGCCTCGACCTCCGCAGTTCCGCGGGATGTACAGTCTCATCACCGATGATCGTGGGTGATGCATCCGGTTTTCGGTCAGCAGTGTACGAACTCTTCTATCCAGGGCGTTGAGTTCGGTCCATTTGAGTATGCCGGAAGAGTACATTAAAACCGGTATGAGACAACCATTGAAGGCGCGCACCTTGTTCCCCCCTGAAAGAAGGCTATTTAATACCTTCTTCAGGCGACCGAAGAAGCGCTCCCTCAACGATTGCTTCTTGTCAGTTACGTTAATGCCTAACGCTTCCGACCGATCTTAGGTGTATGGAGTCCGAGAGCTGAAGTCCCTCGGATTCCATAATCTCCCCTCGCTTTACATACATGACTGCACATTTGTCCACACCAAATTCCATCCTGATGGCGCTACTAAAAGTTTCAGTTACTTTAAGTAGCTCCATCAGTCGCACATTGTTGGGAGCAAAGAGTTTCAGATCATCCATGTAAAGCAGGTGAGATATAACCTGACCATTTTTCCTCAACCGACAGCCTAGGCCTGAACTCTCCAGCAATATGCTTAGAGGATTCAGAGCTAAACAGAACCAAAGTGGACTCAGACTGTCGCCCTGGAATATTCCCCACTTAATCCATACAGGCTCATCGCTCCCCTGGATCTGTCGACATCCTGGATATCGAAGGACCGTCTTCCATTGCCCCATACATGACTCAAGGAAGGCGCGTAGAGTTGCATCTATTTTGTACAACTCCAGCACCCTCATGAGCTACGTATGTGGCACCGAGTCATAGGCCTTCTTATAATCTATCTAACATTTCGACAGATATTAGCGGGATCGACGAACCTGTTGGCTAATGGCCAACAGGTTCGTATCATATATTTTGTTTGTTGTTAACACCACACAACAATAGACGTTTACTCGGTAAAATATTCGACTCGACTGCGTTAGCGACGGGTGTGGCGAAGCGACTAGGCTAACTAATTACGGAGATGCGGCGCGTCGCGCGGTGCGTTGTGCGGCGCGGCTCGCTTTCAATTCTAACATACTATGACGATTGACGATGTATGAGAGTGTTTACGGAGAAGCGATTTTACGCGCGTTTGTTGACACATGCGCAAAAACAAATATATCGCAGATGACACCGCCACTCCGTAAACGGGAAAACGCGCAAGGGCCGCAAGACGCGCCGCACAACGCGCCGCCCGACGTGTCATGAGCACTTATGCGGTCGGGCCGCGCGTGCGAGCGAGCAAGCAAGATGCGACTAGTCGCGACGGCGCGCCGCGCACTAAACTCGGCGGCGGCGCGCCGACATTATTCACGGCGACGGCGGCGCGCCGGCGCGGCGCTCATATCTAGTAGGTACCTATTATTATATTGTTGTTTTCAATTTTGCAGTTTATTGGTCATGATGTCCCTATTGAGGAAACTTGTAAATTAATTAATTTACTTTATTGTAATTGGACTAAATTGTAATAATACTAGCTTGACATTTACGTACTTATATAGTTGTCTACGTACCACCAGTATAGAACTATTTTCTTTTTTTTTTCGGATGGGAAATCATCAAATGATTCCTCCCGCTCTGGGGGGAGCACTGATTAAAACCCATCCATGTTCCTTCATCGCCCTTTGTGTTCCGGGGCCACGGTATCTCTTTCGAATAGTCCCGCAGCCCCGGCAGGCATCGGCCCTTGCAGACCCCTTCCTTTTGCTGACTCTCTTTGAGGCGCGCGTGGAACACTCCGGCGCCGTCGACACGGCCTGTCGTCATGAGACGGACAGACGGCGAGCTAGCCCATAGCTCCCCGTCCACAGGCCGGCGACCAGTATCGCACAGTCGTAAGGTTTTGCACAGCAGCCTATGTTAAAGTAAAAACCAATGCGTTAAAAAAGGTGCGAATTCCGAATTTATTATACGTCAAACTGCAGAACTTTCTTGGCTACAGAGAAAAATAGAGACTGAAACAAGTCTAATTTAAAGTGCGTGCTAAGTGACGTTTATAAATCTTGGCCTAAGTTTCATTTACTTTCACATAGCGCCTATACAAAACAAGCTTTACCATGCGTTCAGATAATTTCAACCGCAAACATTTTACGCCACTGCTCTCAAAACGGTAAAGGAAAACAGTGGCCGAAAAAGTCTGACAACCAGTCTAACCAAGGGGTATCGTATAACCCAGTACTGACTGGGTTGTGGAGGTATGATAGGCAGTCGCTCCATGTAAAATACTGGTATTCAGCTGCATCTGGTTTGACTGGAAGCCGACCTCAACATAGTTGGGAAAAGGCTAGGCAGATCGATAGAATCGTGCAAATCTGGTTCTTTTATCATGCTTCCGTCCCATTTATTTATTTTTTATCTTTCTGTTTTCTGATATATGTATATTTCTGTTTTGTTTTGCACTTTCGTTCAGTCACTCTAGTTTATAATTTATTGTGTTTTTATTATTTTATTTATTTTTATATACAGATCTATTTCACATATTTATGCTATTCACCACCACCATTGACACAAAACATAAAACTGGTTCACATCCGTAACCTCACTAATCCAGGTCCAGTTGTAAACCAGCGTCGGACACTAGTTGTCTGGCATTTTGCTGAACTGAGTGATTGTGTAACAAACATCCATCCACCCATCGAACCTTTGGATTTGTAATTTAGTAGTAAGATTATTCTTAGGCTAAAATATTACTAAGTATTTATAAGTTCAACGGCCGACTTACATATATAGTAACACGTACATAATCATTTAAGTGCATTAAAACCTACGCAGTACTCATATGACACATAGCAGGCAAGTTTATACCTCGTCATGGAAGATAGGCGCCATCGTCAGTCCCCTGAGATGACGTACTTAGGAAGGATAATATAGTTTCCATGTAAACACCATAGTAGCTGTGATGTTAGTTATACATATTGAGAAGCTGGGATTCAAAAAGATAATTACCCGCTCGGATTTTCGCTGAGCTACTAATAGAAGACTTTTTTTTACAAGAAGATTGTCCAGCAAGACTTGACTTGACTGCCTCGTGGATTTGCGGTGACGACTGCTGAGCAAGCACAGGTCCTGGGTTCGATTCCCGGGTCGGGCTAAGTGTTATTGGGTTTTCCATCAGGAATTTCTGAGTAGTAGCCACAGAGTCTGGCTTTGCACCTGGTTGATGGCAATAGGCTCGCCCCGTATTACATGGGACTTAAACATAACTGGCGAAATGTGGGTGCATTATTAGGTAGACCTCTGCCTAACCCCTCGGGAATTACGGGCGTGATGTTATGTTGTGTCCGGCAAGCACTATTGTGCATACCATTCCTTGCAACAAAAAAGCCTGTAATCCAGTTTGGAGGGAATGGGGGACGAGAATATCGTAGGCAGATGAAATTTCATCTTTATTTTATTTGGCAGCCTCGTTACATCCACAGACGAGAATCTACCACCTCCTTTTGTGTCATACTCCCCTGGTCTGCGGCAGTCTGAACCAGGTCTTACCCGCGATCTTATGAGTGTCAACCACCCTTCTAGATGTGGGCCTGCTAACACGTCTTCTCAATGTGTTCGGGATGACATTTTTTGCAGAACCTGTAAGAGGCAGTTTTTGATGACCATAAGGTGAATTGGTAGTTTTTTTCGGCGTTTTTTGTAAAAACGGTTACAGAAGAATTATTAAAGTGGTAGATTTAGATTTTAGCCCTTTATAACCATACAGCAATAGGTGCCACATGATTAACGGCAGAAATAGGTCCCGCGGTTAAAGTGTTTTCCCGGACAAGTGCTTTAGTCCTTGTTTTTTTTCCATTACCTAATCAAATAAACTCATTGGATGTTGATGAAGGGGTAGGCGCCAAATAACCAAATACCTGCTAGGTTGTGGAGGTCAGATAGGCAGTCGCTCCATGTAAAATACCGGTATTCAGCTGCATCCGGTCTAACTGGAAGCCGAAAACAACATTTTTGAAAAAATTATATGCAAATGATGATCTACTTTACATAGCAAAATACAATTACCTGTAGGTAACGGTAACTTATTTACTTGAGTGATTTTCCTTGGACATTCAGTTGGGGAAAATATGATATGCGTCAATTGTATTGTTTCACTTGGTTATAATCTATTTATTAAAGTGTTAGGGATTTTTTGCGTGTACTTGTTATGGTACATAAGGAAGATCTTCTTTGTACATTTTAATATTTTGTTTATTTATTTGTTTTTATACCGCCTCGTTATTGCTGAGCATGCGGTTCTGAGGTTCCAGTTCCAGGTTCCCAGATAGATGATTTTTTGTTTTTTTTTTTTTCCATAGGGAATTTCTTAGTACCTAACAGTCCGGATATTTTGGTAAATTTTAACTTAATATAGCGAAACGCGGGTGGCATATTTTGACTAACTCTTCTGGAGTTACAGCCCTGATGTTTAATATTTAGTTTTTGCAGGAAGGAAGGATAACAATTTTATTTATGTAAATATTATTATGAATTATTAGGTGTGCTTAGGGAACGTACATTTAGTAGCTACCTACTCAGTACACGCCTGTTTTCCAGGAAGAGGTAGGCGGGGGTGTGTAAAAACACGTTAACATTTTGTCAGTTATGATATTTTAATCAACCGATCAAGAAACATCATGATTACAAACATCTGTTGTGGATTCACTACATAACTCTTGACACACAACATTATATAATATAACGCCTGTAATCTCTGAAGGGTCCGGCAGAGGTGTACCTTCCCACACTTCGCCAGTTAAAATTTAAGTCCCACGAAATAAGGACGAGCCTATTGCTATCAACCGGGCACAAAATCAAACTCCATGGCTGCTACTTATGGAAAAACCTATTATTTAACATTTTGCCCGACCTGGGAATCGAAACCACGACATCTGCTCATCAGTCGTATTTGCAACGATGTTTTTTCCCTCCGCAGTATTTAATGCAACACTGGTAGGAGTGGCACACATTCGACCAAATCCATTTGTAGCTACACTGACCTGCAAAAATAAGTACTACAGTTTTAAAATTTCAATTTTTCCTAAACTATAGAAGTTAGAGATTTACAATAAAAAAACGTTGTAAAGCAATTTTTATCAGCTTTCTTTAAAACTATAGACAAAATTAAACTATTTTTCGAGTCCTTTTTGGTTCGAAAGTATATCTTGTGTACTTAAAAAGTTATTGCAATTTTAAAAGTGTGATTCTTATTTTTGCAGGCCAGTTTATTTCTTATTCCATTAATACAATCAATGTCAACCATGTGTGTGTTGATGACCTCGTGGCTAAATAATAACAGCCACACGTGCCGTTTTTCAAGGTTAACCAGGTCGGTCTGTGGATGGGTGACCATTCGTTGTAATTATATTGAGAATTCGAGACTGTCATCTCTCGGAAAGCACGTTAAGAAATGAAATGAAATGAAATGATGTTTATTTTTGCAAACACTTTTACACGTCACTTTTTAAAAACTAGATGGGTTCGGTGTTTCGTACCTGACTACTCTGAGAAGATACAGCCGAAACAAACTCACTCTCCCGCCGACTAAGCCGTTGCTAACTGAATTCTGAAGGTCAGATAGGTAGTCGTTCTATGAAATATACTGGTATTCAGCTGCATCCGGTTAGAATGGAAGCCGACAACAACATACTAGAAAAAGGTTAGATGATGATAAAAAAGTGCCAACCACTTTGTACCACGTCAGAGCTACCGCTGGTCGTCGCACAGCAACCAGTAGCGAGCGACGGTTAGTAGGTAGGTCGTCCAGTTTGCGGATTCATACATAATTCATACACGTAATTCAGATGAGATGCATGCGTCACCTGTCGCCGGCACAACTTTGAGGCAGAGGCATGGAACCAGCCTGAACTGTTCCCACTGCTGGGCCACAGGCCTCCTCACTGTGGGAGGGAATGGGCTGTAACACCACGCGGGCCCTATTGCGGGTTGGTAGATGTCACGTATTTTTCAATTTTCGTTTCTTCATAATGTTTTCCTTCCCGCTTCTCCCTGCTTCGACTTTCTGAGCGCAGTGCTGATGAAATAAATTACTCCACGTACAGTGCCAGTTTGGGTGTGATCCTACGGCCGACAATTACTCGTAAGTCAGGGCTGTTACCTCAGGGCCGCCATAGTAGTCCCACGAAGAATGTCATTGTGATATTATTATTGTTGTTCTTCTTAATATTTGTCTCTCAAGCGGTGCAACTGTAGATGCCACAGTTTTGACCACATCCATCATCAACTGCCTTTTTTTTTTTTTTCGGATAGGAAATTATCAAATGACTCCTCCCGCTCTGGGCGGAGAAGGAGGTAGTGTCAGACTAATACTGACTAAAACCCATCCATGTTCCATCCTCGCCCTTTGTGTTCCGGGGCCACGGTATCTCTTTCGAATAGTCCCGCAGCCCCGGCAGGCTTCGGCCCTTGCGGACCCCTAAACTTTTTTTAAACTATGTTGGGGTCAGCTTCCAATCTGACTGGATGCAGCTGAATATACGTTTTGACATGAAACGACTTTTGGCCACACCCATTTGTGGTAATTTTTCAGGCACATAATTCTGCCAGCCATTCATAGCCACGTTGGAGCTACCAGCTTTCTCCAATCAGGTCGAGTCTCTTTAAACCGGCAGATGCTATGGACGTCGATGGAGTGTGCCGTGACGTCATGACGGACGTATTCACGAACTGCTTGTGTGACCTTGAGAATGATGTCGACGACATGCATGATCATGTATCTTTCTCTGCCTCTTAAAATTGCAACCCACTATAGTGAGAAATTATTTCCTTTTATCATTTCATTCACAAACAATTTACATAATGTTGAATATGTATGTAGTTTTTGATACCTTTACGAACGCAGCCTTCGGCCGTCGTGGGTGACGGAAGGCTAACGTCGCCAGTCGCAGTCAGCATGTGGTCAGATAGACGCAACCTAACCGACTAGAAGCGTCCAGTAGTCGAGTTTGCGGTCACCTTAATATAATTTTTGCACGTAATTCAGATATTAAGTTCGTCCATCGCCATTGCAATGACGCATTATTATTTAATTAAATAATTCACTTGTAATATAGGCACATTTAAATGTACCACGTTGGACTATGTTATAGCCACACCTTAGGAAAGAATATCAAGTGTTACTCACTAGTGTGACAATGGCTAATGATATAGTTTCTCACAGAGCTGATGAGTCACATAATGTCAGGTGTCAAGCTCTTAATAAACGATAATTACTACAATGGATGCACTTGCTTTTGTATGTGTTACAGAGGAGTTGACAATTTGGTCAGAGTTGATAATTGCTGGTCGTTATGGTGTATTTTTACATATATACATAACTCACGCCTAATTTTTATGGCGTAGGCAAAAACCACAGAACGCTCTCTGCTACGATCCTTACATACTCCTTTTGCCTCGTCTACGTTCATACATCTGGTCGTACACGCGCCGGTTGCGAGTGCTACGCACCTGACCTTTCTGAAGAACCTCGCCAATAATGTTCAGTATTTTTTGTGTTACAAATCTAATCATTCAACGAGAATTTTAGTTATTTAGGTGGGTAAGTACTTCACCTACCTCGTAGACTTCAGTCCGGGGAAGTAGGTATTACCTGTCATCACAGGTAGACTATTTGGGAGATTAGCATTAATTTGATTGATGTGTTGGTATTAATTACAGATTTATGCTCGCACTAGTTTTTGCCCGCAAATTGGATCCTGTAGACTCTACACGATCCATTTTATGGTACATGAGCTAGGATACAGTGTAGACAGGTATAAAAATGTATCCTAGCTCATGTACCAGGTACCAGACAAACAGACAAATTTTCGTTTTAAATAATAGTCTTGGAAGTATGGATTGCGTACCTCATAGGTTTAGTAATCAGAATCGCTGAGCATCAGGGCAGAGCAACCCCTAACGCACGCGTCTTCACCATAATTGGCGAATACTTGCCCAATGAAACTTGTTTTTTTCAAACAACGGTCTAGTTTTACCGTAACATGCAATAAGTACACATACGTGCAAATATACACGAATAAAATGAGATAAAATGAGGAAGTACTATAATAGTCAAGATTCTCACGCTATGTGGCTTAACTCCGCCTTTGAGCGAAGGTCGGGTAAATTGTACAAGTTTACAATGTGTTACATTCATTTACTCGAATGATTGTTATTTTGAGCAATTATTTCTGTTTGCTGGGCTATTTTTATATTGCATGACTCGCATTTATTGTATGCAAATGTGCAAAGTTTATAATTTTGACGTCAATGTTTACTATCTGTCACACATCTTGCTGCAAGACTAGAAGCGACTACCAATTTGTCAAGATTAGCCGTTTTATTCATAATTCTTCTACTAAATTCAGATAACGTTTAGCATCGCCAGCGCATCGTATTCCTGTACGTTCAAGTGACAGCGAATAACTGCGACAGAATTTATAATGCAACGGTACTAACTCGAAAGAAATAATTGAAGCACGAATGTGTCGCTGAACAAAAGTCACATTGCTTAAGGTCCTGTACAAGACGTTAAAGATAATAATATAAGACTAATACAAAAGGCGTAGCTATAGAGAGGAGCTCGTGGCTAAATAATAACAGCCGCTCGAGGTTGGTCCGTGGATGGGTGAGCAGGTGAGCACCCATTACATACCGAGTGTCCCCCGTGCGTGAAAGCACGCTAAGCCGTTGGTCCCGGCTGTCATTTGTAGATCTTTGACAGTCGTTACAGGTGTCAGTGACCTGAAAATTTGACATCAGTCTTATAGACGGGTATCGTCTTACTCAGTACTAACTGAGCCGTGGAGGTCAGTTAGGCAGTCGCTCCATGAAAAATAAAATAAAGTATTCTACTACATCCGGTTAGTTTGGAAGCCGACCCCAACATGGTTGAGAAATGGCTAGGCAGATGATTATAAAAAGTTATTAGGGTTTTTCTTACAAAAGCAATGCCTACAACATTCCTCAAAAGGCGCTTTGATGATTGAATGAGGAAGAAACCGTAGTATTTATTAGTTAAATGTCAGCTGACACACAAAGTGTGTTGAGGAAAATGTGTGTAAATAATAACTACCATGGTTCTATGACGCTATGTGTGTCAGCGTTACCACTGCAGGTAATTACTTGCGAAAACTTAATATGTTACTTAACGAATAACTGGACTATTAAATAATCTTAACTTCGAAACTTTGTATTTTGTTACAATTTAACAAATTTTGTATTAAGTTGCCAAGCCACTCGGAGTTTGGCGCCCAATAACTTTGTTGAAGTTAAATAGGTGGAAAAATAAGGAATCCGACTTAAAAACAAAATTAAACTCTATTGCTTCCGGCTCGAAGGACCATTTAATGTAAGGCCTAGTAGCCAGTAGCACTGTGCTGTTTAGTTTTTTTTTCATAAAATAAGTAAATAAGTACCTACAGTTGTCGATTTTAAGCTACAATAGCTTCGTTAAAGCTACCGTTCGAGTGGGGTGACTTGACACAAAGATTTAACATTTAAAATAGGTATATCAACTGCGCTGTCCGCGTAGGTACGTAATCTGTCAACAACTAAATACTTGTTAAATATAATTGTGAATACAATACAAAAGTCGATTTGCAGGCTGACGTAAACCGTACAATTCTATTGTAATAAAACTGGACAAAATAATATAATTAATCAAATATTCGCAATTAGTAAACACGGTAATCAATGCTCGTTAGTTTAGCTCATTCTCTGTATATGACATTGTTTTCCTGAAACAGTGACTGGATAAATTTAACAAAACAAAACAGCTGAAAATAATAATAATCCTGCCGATTGAACTTCACATAAGTGGCTGTTCTTTACGGAACCAAGTACGCAGAAGATATTTTAGTGCGCAAATAATTGCGCAAAAACAATGTGCACTCTTTGTTCCTGAACTCTCGAAGTCGGATGGGACGGCAATCCGACACAACCGGAGAGAGATCAGCCACAAGACTACCTACTTCACGTGCTTTCCGAGGCACTAGGGTACAGCACCACCATATTCCTTCAAATATCATTGTTCGTCCTGGGAATCGAACATATGATACCACACTCAGGACCATAAAACAGACACCTCAAAACACAATAATATCTAAACGATAAAATTATACAAGGTAGGCCACGACATAATCCTGCATTGTGTTCCCAACAAAACATTCACACATACGAGCACAGCAGTAACTCATAAACCTACATCTGATGGTGGCCGCTCATAATTTCCACTTAATTACGTTTAATTTGACCGCTGCCTCTGCCTAGTGACTGCGGGCTGTGTTGTTTGCTTTTTGGGCAAAACGCTTTTGATCATTACATTTTGCAGAGTTTCATGGTGTGGTCCCTGAAAAATAAGGTTTTCGTCTTTTTAAAGAACAGCATTGATAACGTTATCTACGTCACGGACTTCTCTATCTTGATCTTGTCCGGAATATAAACTTAAGAACATATATATTTCAAATTCACGTGTAATATCCGAAACTATTCAACTGATTTCAATGGCTCCAGCTTGAAAACTAGGATAATTTTGGACTCGATATGTGGCGCTGTGTGAAGCAGTGGCGGGACGCTAGTTTATTATATTGCTACTAGTGCCCCCGCCCCTGTTTCACACGGTTGTTACGACTTGATACAACTTCAAAGGTTCTTTAATAAATAAATAATGTTCTGTAGGTACAGATAAACTTTCTGGGGTAAATTCTCTTAATTATGGTGAAAAATTTATCTTAAAATCCTCTGCGTAGTTTAGTATATCAACGGGGTCACACATACAGACTCGAAACCACGGTTGTTAAGCGACACATTATGTTGTTGCCTAGTATAAATAAAACCGACCATAACTCTGGCTCAACATAATTTGTCTACATTCGATGTATTCCCACATTCAGTCACTATTAAACTAGAATGAAAAGCCTAACCTAATCATAAAATATACTAATCCATTCCAACCAAAATGTAACCAAAATTGGCGCACAAATCTCGATAATGCCAACTGAATGTTCCCAAAATGTGTGTCGCATCACTAGCACACAAATCATCGTAAATCCCGCGATTAAAGGGTGGATACAACACGCAGTGACCCGCTGTGACCCCCTTCCCCCTGTAACCCCCTCTGACGCCCGCAACCCGTTCGTTAGACGGGCTGTGTTAATTATGGGACTAAAGTATTAAAAAGTGTTTCAATTTTATACATGCTTAGTTTTGTTTTCAAATGATCTGCTGTTTGTGTTACGTGACTGAAGAGCCATATGGTGTCGTATGTGTACGTACCTATGTGATTAACTCTTGGGTTTGTTGTTTGACGTAAAATGATTGTTTCATATTTACTTACCTTACAAATGTGTTTTAAGTTTCTGTTGTAGAATTGCAGTAGGTACACTAAATAACCAACACACTAGGTAGGTGGTTAACTCAATATGCGGTACAACTATGTAGCCTATGTACAAGTTATCCTGGCTATTGATAGGTACAGCTGGTGTCACCAGCGGGATAAAAGTTCTAAGTGTATTGAAATCTGTATCAGTTACACACACTTTATAATTTGCTGCTGAAATTCCAAACGGGAAAATGGTTCAAGAGATCTTAAGGGACGATTCAAAACATTCATAACAACCATTTATTGATGACCAATTACAAATTATTCCCAACCCCTAAAAAGAGGACAACAAAAAAAATCAAATCACGCAAAGACACAGAAGCAATATGAAAGAAATCCCTTCAAAAAGCTTATAATCCCGGAAAAAATCCCGGGATTCGACATCACTATCCCTCAGGCTTACGGCTAAGCCGTCCGAGACTTAATTGAGCTAGCTTTAATAAAGTCCTTGAGGGATGAAAGAATTGTTCAAATATTTTTGTAAGGGTTGAAAGACTTGAAGCTGAGTTTCAGCTGAAAAATAAAAAGTTAAGCAAAATTAATTTGTTTGATATCTTTATGGCTCGTGAAATATGATGGATCTGGTTGCTGTTTTCCGGAGGTTTTGAGTTTTAGAGATTTGGAGATTATATTTTAAGCTTCTTAGAACTGGAGGCTTCGAAAAATGCGTAGTCCAGAGGGAATATGGAGTAGTTTTAAGAAAGCTTGTTGGTTTAGTGGGCGCAAGCGCGAATGCTGAGCATGAGCTCCTGGGTTCGATTCCCGGGTCGGGCAAAGTGTTATTGGGTTTTTCCATCAGGTATTTCTCAGTAGCAACCACGGAGTCTGGATTTGTGCCCGGATGATGTCAACAGGCCCGCCCGCTGTTAGATGGAACTTAAACATTACTGGGAAAATGTGGGTAGAGTACTATTAGGTACACTACTGCCTATCCCTCCGGGGATCACAGGCGTGATGTTATGTTAAGAAAGTTTAAACAATTTAATTATAATCCCGTGGGCCAAGACTAGTGGCAATTGCTTTCCAAGTGTTTCGTATTTCTACAAAGGGTTTAAACAGTAGTTAGGTACATAAGGTTTTCGGTAGCTTAAGTCCATGTGGAGAAGATCGTGGCTAACATAATAATACCAGCTGGTCTGGTCGAGGTACCCTGCCAAGGTTGATCCGTGGATGGTGACTAACCTTTACGGACGGAGTTTCCTCCGTGCCTCAAAGTCCCGGCTATCATTTGTAGATCTTTGACAGTCGTTACAGAGGAGCTCGTGGATACATAATTACAGCCGCTCGGGTCGATCTTTAGGTTAAGCCGTGCTTACTTAGGTTGGTCTGTGGATGGGTGACCACTCATTACATACCGAGTTTCCTCCGTGCCTCGGAAAGCACGTTAAGCAGTTGCTCTCGGCTGTCATTTGTAGATCTTTGACAGTCGTTAGGTAGTCGTAGTAATAGTGAACATTGTAGGCTTTGTAAATTCCCAGATGCTTGTTAACTTTTGTTAAGTCTGTTTTACGCTTTTTATACTGTAAGCAACGACCTATTGTCGGGCCTACGCTGTCCCCCCATACATATGTACTAATGCTGTAACAGAATAATATTGTAATACCAAATGATTTGGAAAAAGTAACCATGGAGTTTGTTGCCGGTTCTTCTCCATGGAAACGACCAAACGCGAACCGTGCACCTTTTTCGACGTTTTGTAAGTGCCCATCTAGGCCTATGTGAAATAAAATATTTTGATTTTGATTTTTGAGTCATTGGCCCATAAAAGTCTGACAACCAGTCTTACCAAAGGGTATCGTATACCCAGTACTAGCTGGGTCGTGTAAGTCTTGGGTTAGGGGGCAACTCGTCCACTTCGAAACTGGGACCAGGGACCAGTTGCCCCTTTTAAAAATTGATAATGGTTAACTGGGCCCACATTTTGCTATTTTATTTGTGGTCCCAAAATACCACTCAAAAATAATTAGGTGGAATCCGGGACCGCGGTCCCGGTCCCAGAAGCCCCTCGACCCTCAGCTACATCCGGTTAGACTGGAAGCTGACCCCAACATAGTTGCGAAAAGGCTAGGCAGATAATGGTGTCCAGTCCCATATTATATTTCGTTTCATGTGTTTTGGTGCTATGGTATGGACATACACAAATGTTTAGTGATAATAGGTATTTAGTACTTTTGTGTTTATGTTTTCAATTGTACTACATAACCTATGCCGAATTGTCATTAATTTGTAATCACGAGTTACATATTCCTTGAAAATACGTACTTAATACATTCTGAATTACTACGTAGCAGACGTCTGTTACTGATAATAAACCGCAGAAGGAACCATCAAAAACTAATATGTATAAAATATTATTAACATAATTACCTACAATAGCATACCTACTTGCCTAAACCACAGTGGGAATTTTGAACCTCATTACCCAATCCTAATTATGTAAGTATATTATAATAGGTGGAACGTAAAATAATTCATTCATGGATTCAGTTACGAATTATGTCAGGGAAACCCATACTACCAGACTTAACGTCACAT
Organism: Xestia rhomboidea; assembly: GCA_963853795.1. NCBI lineage: Eukaryota > Metazoa > Arthropoda > Insecta > Lepidoptera > Noctuidae > Xestia > Xestia rhomboidea. Next base: position 462,699 of record OY970782.1, on the reverse strand, counting down.
TCTTATACCAAATACAAAGTATACAAACTAATAAATTATTATTTTTCTTCATTCTTTTTCTTCGTGTGGTTAGTGCCTAACCTGGTGTCAGAGTTTTATGCCGCCCTTGGGCCTCTGACTTGGCTTTACATGCTGTCGAGAAGTATATCTCAGGCATGCTGGTTCTCTCACGATGTTCCTTCACCGAAGCAAGTGATGATCATACAATACGCACTTGAATCCGATCAGAGGTGCGTGTCTTGGGTTCGAACTCGAGACTTATGACTCGGCAGTCCGACGGTCACACCACTAGGCTATCACTGCTGCTGCTGCCGCGGCTTTATTACAAATGCATGAGTAAATGTCCATCTGTATGATTATAAAGAATCTTAAGTCGAGATACACGATAACTGACAAATGATTGCACTGATTGGACAGGTCCACTCAAATCTGTGTGGTTTTTTCTTCAAAAGACCATCAGACACTAATCTGCATAGTCCTCGTGTGAATTGAGCAAGATATGTCTGGACTTCAAAAGAGACTCCTCCTCCTCTGAGTTTGTTTCGGCTGTTTCTTCTCAGAGTAGTCAGGTGCGAAACACCGGCCCCGTCTAGTTTAAAAAAAAATTACGTGTAAAAGTGTTTGTAAAAACCTACTTGCAAAAATAAACATCATATCATTCCATTTCATTATGATTTAAATGAAGGCACACGGATTGACCATGTTCTGGAGTACATGGGATACTTTTTATCCCAGTACCTTCTACCGGAATAAAAGTATCCTCGATCGGAAATGATTCCACAGTTACTTAGGTACCGATGGCTCCTTGGTGTAGTGGTTGCAAGCACGACTGTTGAGCATTGGCTCCTGGGTTCGATTCCTTATCGGGTAAACTGTGATTAAGATTTTCCAACAGGAATTTCTCAGTAGCAGCTACGGAACCTGGGTTTGTGCTCAGTTGATAGCAATAGGCTCTCTCCCTATTACATGGGACTTAAGCAAAACTGGTGTATGGGTGTACTATAAAGTACACCTCTGCCTTACCCTTCAGGGATTACAGGCGTGAAGTTATATTGTTATGTAACTAAGGTATCTCTATATCTCTAGGCAACCGAAGCCGCTGGTACATAAAACACATTAGCATCACTCTCTTGCCCTCATCCCAATTTATTTGAGGTCGGCACAGCTTGTCTTCATCCTCCATATTTCTCTATTGCTCGTCATCTCATCAGACACTTCCTTTCAAGGGTACCTAAATACATAAATAGGTTTATTACGTGCACATGATCAGGTAATACAGAGTTATGTCCGATTCGTCACGGTTCCGATTGGTCACCAAAAACTTTTTCCATACAAGTCCCGACTGTATTGTTATTATGTTTCATATGTTTTGAGGTAACAACGTAAGTAGTTTCTGTACGTCAGTTTGGTTTTAGTTAATCATAAACATACGAATAACTTACCTACTATTTAGAAAATGGCCAGTTCGTCTTCAAGGACCCACCAAGACCAAGCAGCCCACCGTGTCTTGTCATGTTTTCTTCTTCCATACTTCTCTATTACTCGTAGTATGAAGTTTAAAAACTTAAATAAATGTTTTTGAGTCACAGCCTCTCAATTTGTAAATAACTAACATCACTTACATACCATGGTGTTTACCAGGAAACTGTATTCTTCCTAGTACGTCATCACGAGCCTATCTTCCATGGCGAGGTATAAACTTGCCTGCTGTGTGTCATACGAGAAGCGACGTATGTTATGTTATTATTTACCCGTATTTACAAGTAAATTAGTGAAGTAGTCATATTTTAGTCTGAAAAGATACCTCTGAATTTTCGAATTCATGTGCGTAAAGTATACTTTATCACTTGTTTCGGTGAAGGAAAAAATCGTGTGGGAACTAACTTGACTGAGAGATATTTTTTGACGGCATGTGAAGCCAAGTCATGGGCGGCATAAAAACTCTGACGCCACTAACCACACGATAAAGAAAGACTGCTTCCTGAATCTTGAACTTTTAACCTGTAACGACTGTCAAAGATCTGCAAATGACAGCCGGGACCAACGGCTTAACCTGTATTCCGAGGCACGGAAGAGTGAAATTATTAACAACTAGCTGACCCGCGCAACTTCGTCTGCGTAATATAAGAGAGACAGAGAGATGGTTAGAGAGAGTGTGAGACACCCTTAAAAGATAGACATAATAATGCTACAGCGGACTTTTTATAGAACTTTTTAAGAGGAACAATTCCTTCATACACGATTGTTGCGTAACTTTAATCGTTTACGCAGCGCACGCAACGAAAGATATATTTTTCCTTTTTTTGCAACATTTTTCATTGATGCTCTGCTCCTATTGATTGTAGCGTGATTTTATATAAACGTTATAACGTTGTTGTTCGTTGTTGCCTTCTGCGATAAATGGGCTATCCAACACTAATAGATACTTTCAACTCGAACCAGTAGTTCCTGAAATTAGCGCGTTCAACCAACCAAACAAACTCTTCAGCTTTATAATATTATAGTATAGATTTGAGTAGGTAACAATCATTTAATTTCTCTGAAATATTTGCATTAATCGCTAAAATATACTGTTTTTCCAATTATGGGCTTCCCTCGAAAACCTTACGTTATCATCCTTAGACACTCGTTAACAGCCATACTCCAGCTAGGTGGAAAGTTCTCATCAAGGTGCATAAACTGAGCCCAATCACGATATAGATGCTGTAAACTCTTGATGACCTCTTGCAACTGCCTTCCGTCCCCATCGTCAGACCTTCGATGAAATTCATACTCTAGCTAAGTTCAAAGTTCCCATCAAGGAGCCCAAACACGATATAGCTGCTGCAAACTGTTACGGACCTTGGCTAGGCTATATTTACTTCGTTGACATAAGCCACAAATAGCCGTTCTCATGTACTTACGTCATGACTGAAACGTCAAACAATTGAAGTATACGGATATAATGCAAAATTGCCTACCCCCTTAAGGAAGTAGCGTGATAATATATAGTTTAAATATTGAAGAAGCCTATGCAGTAATTTTGACGTGATGCGCGCACAAACATTTCGTACCAACTACTTAAACCGAGGAAAGCTGATTTTCTTGAGTTCCGCTATTTTGTGCGTATTCACCTCAAAAATCAAATTTCAAGAAAACTGAGAAATTATATTTACCTGTATTAGATATGGAGTATATGTAGCAACTTTAAAAGGTTACACTTCATTGGTTTTGATTGTATAGGTGTTTGAAGTTTATTAATTTTAAACACAAAACCCTCTTTTTTGCGCCTCTGGATGAGATTAAAAAAAAATGCTAAGACAGGTATTTCTTTATTTTTATTAATAAGTATTTATTCTGAGTTTCATGATTCTAGAACAACCTAAAATGTTTTTTTCATACAAACTTTACCCCCCCTTTTCACCCCTTTTTTTTTTTAAAAAAATAACAAAATTTCTATAGCCTATATGTTATTCTGAATGTATTTAAACAGATTTGTGAACATTTCAACAAAATCGGTTCAGCAGTTTTTACGTGATGCGCGGTCAAACAAACAAACAAACAAACAATTTTTTTTTAAATGGTTTTAATATGTTCAGTTACTTATTCCAAGTCACCCTGGCTGGTTTTTTTTTTAAATCTTCAATGTACAGATTTTTTGGTCTCAACGATTTTATTATATGTATAGATAAACGTTACAATACGATATCAATCACTCCAGTCTACTAAACCGCTTTGTGCCGACCAGCTGCTGCTGACTACAAATATGCCGATGAGGTGACCTTCATAAGGCCAAGAAGGTGAACCTTACGACTTCTCTTCGATTGGATAGTCCTACAAGTATGGGTTTTCACGACTACTAGTGAGCGACAGTCGGTACCTACATCTCTAATCTAAATTGTAGTTGCAAAGGTCACTCTTTCTGCCTTCCTGTAACCTATTTACACTTTAATGATTTCAGTGAAACCTACCCAGGTAGGTCATGAACTAGAATAGATAGGTACTTTTTCGAGGAATGATTCCAAAACTCCACGCGGGCAAAGCTGCGGGCAAAACCTAGTTATTGATAAATGAAAGATTGTCAAAATCTAACTTCATAAATACCTCTAGGCCCTCCTATTCTAATGAAAATCATTTCAAAAGGCACTTGTATCATTTCCCTTTGTCTAAATTGTAACGGTATTGAAGTAAATGCCTCTGGTTCACCGGTACAATACCGCATTTGAATATGAATACCCGTTATACCACAAGTATTGAATAACCCTATTGTCTTCGTTTACCTGTTTGTGAACTGAAGTATTAGGTACTTACTGATAAAAATAATAATGGTTTGATTCGAAGTGCGAACGAAGTTGTGAGTTAAGTTTTAAGTAGTAATGTGGATGGTTATAAGAGCATAGGAAGACCAAAGAAACGATGGATGGACTGTGTAAGGATGATATGGCTATAAAGGAGATGTCTGATGAGATGACGAGTAATAGAGAAGTATGGAAGAAGATAAGTTGGGTCGACGATATCGTCAAAGTCAAGGGAAACACCTGGATAAGCGACGCATAGAACCGAGAACTGTGGCAGAAAAAAGGGGAGGCTTATACCCAGCAGCGGGTGATTCCGGGCAGATATGATGATGATGATAATGACCCCGAATGAATTGGGATAAAGGTAAGAGAATTATGATGATGGTTGGAAATGTGAACGAACGCCGAATAACTGCCTCGTGCTCTAGTGGTCACAATCGTGACTGCTCAGCTTGAGGGCCTGGGTTCGATTCTCGCGTCAGGCAAATTGTTGTTGGGTTTTTCTATCAGGAATTTTTCAGTGGCAGACACGGAGTCTGGATTTGTACCTGGTTGATGTCAACGATGATGACTGGCGAAATGTGGGTGTACACACTGTAGCTACACCTCTGCCTAACCCTTCAGGGATTACAGGCGTGATGTTATGTTTATGGTTAGAAAATTTAAAACTATTTCGTGACGTCAGAACGCACTAAAAATTATACCACGGTGTGACGTATTGAGAATTTAAAAGCGTCGTTATCTTCGTCAATTTTGTTTACGTAACAAAATAAAAAATATGGGTCAAATATTTTTTTGATAATGTAAATGACGGACGTTTAGTACACAAGCCTATTTAACTATGCAAATATTTTATGTAGTGTGAGTTAACATAAATCTTACTTCCCACACACACTGACAGTCGATCTTACATTCCACATGTCCAGTCGACCATCTCGTATACTATTATCCGTGTCAGAAAAGCCTTTCCTGTGGATAATGCCCAACCTGGTGTCAGAGATTTTATGCTGCTCATGGCTCTCTGATTTGGCTTGCCGTCGAGAAAATATCACTCAGGCATGTTTGGTTTCCTCACGATGTTTTTCTTTACCGAAAACTTAAAATATTTCATTCAGTAAGTCTTAGGGAAAATAGAAAATATGTTTAGTTGCCTACCTTTAAATACATACCAAATCCATTAGTATTGATGTGGTTTAAAACAAACAATCAAACAATCATAAACAATTAAACAATAGTACTTTAGTAAGCTGAGTAAAGTAACCATTTACCACAAAACATGAATGGCGTGATTTTGCATAATACTTTTTTGCTGCATTACTGACTAGCTTTTGCCCGTAGCTTCACTCGAGTGTAGGTCGGAAATTAACCTATGGGAACGTACTACCAAAATGAATATAAGTCCTCACTCAGTCCATTGCCTCTTCGTACCCAAATCCATTCAGCCGTTAACGAGTGAAAAGATGGACAATGAGCAATGATACTCAGTGTTACGTACCGTTCTGTTTACCTACTGCATTTATTCTTAGAAATTTTGGATAGCTTTGTGTCACCCCACAACTAGTACTCAAGCCTTTGTGTGTAATAAAAAGGATGTGATTTGATTAATTTGTCGGCTTGCTTAACGCCTACTCGCTGAGCAATCTGATTGGTCTACGAAGGGCGACAGTGGCGCCGCACTTCCGCGTGTGACTTTTCTACTGGTACCAATCGTCTCAACTCGTAAAATAACGTGCTCCGCGCGAGAAAAACTTTTCTTCTAATAGAAGTGGTCCTTCAGTGATTTTCTACTACAACCCCTACAAGACACGCACAATAACAATAACCAACACCTGTGGAAACCAAAGTGAAGTGAGTTTGCTGGATTTAGGACGACTGTACACGACGCCTAGCCCATGAGGTGCGCGAGGCAGTGGACGGGAGTTTGCTGGTAAGTTTTCAAATCCACATCCACTATTTCCTACACATAATTGTTTGGCCCGTCGAGCCGGATTTGAGTGCTTGGTGTGGGGTTAATTTTCCTAGTGTTCTTAGTTCATAACTTCCTAATTCATTTTGCGTCGTTACGCGTCCAAAATGGCGGAGTTAATTCAACAAGAAATTTTCGAACGCGAGATCATTCTTGATGATCTCCAGCGTACATTGCATTTCATAGATTCAGACGAACAACAGTTTAGGTCACGCTCAAAAGAGCTAACTTCTCAACAAAGAAAGTTCTTCAAACTTCAGGCAAAGATAGAAAAACTCTTGATCAAGTCCAATACTTTCGACAAGGTGGAACAACTACAGATTCGTAACAATTTTAATGACTATTATTACGCAATTAGTGTTCACTTAGACAAACTTAAAGAAGATGATAATGAGCGTAAACGAAGAATGTCGTCTAGTACGACGATGAATAATTCAGCAGTTACACATGTTCCATTTAATTCTAATAATAATTGTGCAAGTAGATTACCTATTCTTCCAATGCCTACCTTCTCAGGGGAGACCACGGATTGGCCCCCATTTTACGATTTATTTCGTTCATTAGTACACGGCAAAAATACTTACACGGATACAGAGAAGTTTCGTTATTTATTACTGTCATTAAAGAATGAACCCTATAACCTTATTAAATCGATACCAATTACAGACGAAAACTATAGTGTTGCATGGGATATTTTGGTTTCTCGGTATAACAACAAACGGGCTATCGCCACGAAACATCTCGAAAAAATATTAGAAATTGAACCTAGTACCGAGAGAATGACTCAAAGTCTAAGAAATTTACTCAATGTTTATCAAGAAAACATCAAGGCATTGCAGGCGATGCAGTTTCCGATAGATCAATGGAGTTTCATATTAGTGACGATTTTATTACGTAAAATTCCGTCTAGTATTCGAAAACGTTTCGAATTATCATTAACCAAACCATCGGATATACCTGACATAAATACATTGATAAATTTCTTGGAACGCGAGTTAGCCGCAAACGAATTCTCCTCTTACCCACAAAATAAAAATAATAATCTTGAAAAGGTAGGTACTTCTCGAACTTCGGCGACGACACCATCGCGCGGTTACGAAGGCCAACGTCGCGCGCTCGCAGCCAACGTCACGTCATCGAGTTCGAATATAACAGACTTACAGTCTATCAAACAAAATAATTTAAAATATAATTGTTTATGTTGTGATGCTCAACATACGTTGACAAAATGTTCCAAATTCCTTAATTTATCTCCCCGTGATAGGTATGCTTTTATTCAAAACAAAAACGTTTGTATCAATTGTTTACATGTCGGTCATGATTTAAAACAATGTAAATCCAATTTTGTGTGTCGTTCATGTCATAAACGACATCATTCGTTAATTCATTTCGAAAAATCTCACAGTTTATCAGTTATTAATGAAGTCGGCATTAGTGATAATGCTATTTCACTTCCTGTGAACGAAACGACAGAGACAGCGGTTCCCAGTACTTCGCAAGCCGCCGCATTGACTACGGTAAACCATGCGTGGCACGGTCGCACGAACGAGTCGCGAACCATTGCTCCGTCGGTTAGTGCGAGTACGGTGCTCTTATGTACGGCACTCATCAGTGTTCATGTTGGCCCACAAAAACACACAGTTCGGTGTATCATTGACACAGGCAGTCAAGCGACGTTTATTACCGAGGCTTGTGTGCAGCGGTTAGATTTACACCATAGGCAAGCGCACGTTCCAGTGTTCGGTATTGGCGGGTCCGAAGTCTCAGCTGTTTTACCAAAGGGTATAGTATCGTGTCATATCACTCCTACACACGGGGAGCAACCTTCAATTTCAGTCGAGGCATTAATTTTGTCTAATCTTATTTCACGGATGCCATGTGTGACGTTGCCTTATACGGGATGGTCACACATACAGAATTTAAATTTAGCTGATCCTAAGTTTTACCTTCCACAATCAGTGGAAATGCTTCTAGGTGCGGATATACTATCCCAAGTCCTATTAGGTCACGTGATCAAGGGTCCACCCGGTTCACCGATGGCTATGAACAGTATCTTTGGTTATTTATTAATGGGTGATGTTTCTTACAACCAAAATACACCTACTTCACTTCAAGTGTGTCTCAGTAGTTTTAGCTCATCATACGATGACGGCATCAATCTGAGACGATTCTGGGAATTGGAGTCTCTTCCGGAAAAGAGAATCCTAAGTCCCGACGAAGCGTTGTGTGAATCTATCTACGTAAATTCACATACTCGCGATGAAGCTGGGCGATATGTGGTCCCACTTCCTTTCAAACCTAATGCTCCCGCCCTCGGCGAATCACGGGAGACGGCGGTTTCCAGGTTTAGAAAATTAGAGTATCGTTTAGAACATAATCCTCAGCTTAAAATAGAGTATCATGCGTGCCTCCAGGAGTACTTGGAACTCGGTCACATGGAGCCAGTTAATATACCTACTTCCTTAACTACTAGCTATTACATTCCGCACCACTGCGTGGTCAAGGAATCTAGTGAGACTACTCGCACTCGCGTCGTCTTTGACGCGGGTTGTAAAACTTCTAATGGAATATCACTTAATGATGTTCTACTGACTGGTCCGAAATTGCACCAGGATATAGTAGACGTTTTATTAGGTTTTCGTATCCATGCTATTGCTGTCACTGCCGACATTAAGCAGATGTACAGAAACATAAAATTACAACAATCCGATTGGGATTTTCAACGCATTGTGTGGCGTAAATCACCAACTGAACCGTTGCTTGATTATCGATTGCGAACGGTCACCTTTGGTGTCAGCTCATCACCGTACTTAGCCCTTCGTACTATTCAACAGTTGGCTCAGGACGAAGCCGCTAACTTCTCGCTAGGTTCTAAGGTTCTCCAGGACCAGGTTTTCGTTGATGACATCGTCACCGGAGCTGGCGACGTAAAAGAGGCACTGGTTTTACAGCGTGAGTTAGTAGGTATTTGTTCGTCAGCAGGTTTTGAGCTACGGAAGTGGCAAAGCAATTCGCCAGCGTTACTCGCTGCTTTACGAACGTCAGTCTGTCAGGGCGAGCGGCCTGATAACGTTTCTTTCGCTCTGATGGAGAATGACAAACAAATAAAAGTTTTAGGACTTCAGTGGAATCCTAAATCTGATACTTTCACTTTCAGCGTTAAACAAACAACTACTGATAAAATTACAAAACGGTCTATACTATCACAAATAGCCAAAATTTATGACCCTATGGGATGGTTATCTCCTGTAACTATTTACGCGAAACATCTCATTCAGTTGTTATGGATGTCAGGGGTCGACTGGGATGAGTCACCTCCTGTAGATATTATAAATGCTTGGTCTAATTTTCTTAACGAGTTACCATTATTATCAAATTTTCAAATTCCACGTTTCGTTTTTGCAAACGTGAATGTCATTCAAATTCACGGGTTTTCCGATGCTTCCGAGCGGGCTTATGCCGCGTGTGTTTACGCCCGTATATCCGATAATAGTGATAATATTGAAACCTTTCTTCTTCTCGCAAAAACGCGTGTAGCACCTATAAAACCGGTTCTTACGATCCCGCGACTTGAGTTGTGCGCGGCTGTCTTGTTATCACAGTTGATTGATAAAGTTAAAAGTGTGTATGATAAGCACATAAACTGTGAACATGTGTATGCGTGGACCGATTCATCCATCGTGTTAGCGTGGCTTCGTTCTCCACCACACGAGTGGAAAACATTCGTTTCGAATCGCACTAGTGAAATCTTATCCCGGCTTCCGGCCAATAGGTGGAGACATGTTCCATCTGCTGACAATCCAGCTGATGCACCTTCTCGAGGAATGCTTCCAACAAGTTTTATACAAAATGAGATGTGGCTCCATGGGCCCTGGTGGGTCGCGCGTGGTTCTAGTTTTTGGCCAAGCCCCAAGAAAATACCAGAAGTCACTGAAGACAAACGTAATCTACCGTTGTCTATAGTATCAAACTCTTCCACCTCAGCACCACCTGATGTGGTCGAGTATATTACAAGATTTTCTTCTCTAGGCAAACTTGTTCGAATAACAGCACTGTTATTCCGATTCTATAGTAAATGCAAGAAGATTCATATTTCCTATCCAAAATACATAACTGTGTCCGAATTTAATTTTTGTTTAAATCGACTTATCCATTTAGTTCAACATTCATGTTTTTCCGAAGACATTAAAAATATTTCACATGGAAAATATCCATCAATTAGACTACGTCGACTTAACCCTTTTATGGATAACAAAAATAATTTGCGTGTAGGTGGGCGGATTCACAAATCACTTTTACCGTTTGTTTCCAAACACCAATTGATTCTGCCTAAGAAACATCATCTTACAAATTTAATCATTGATCATGCACATATCACGCATCTACATGCTGGTCCACAATCCGTGCAATACATTTTACTTCAAAATTATTGGATAATGTCTAGTCGTGACGCTATACGTACTCGCATACATCGCTGCGTTCGCTGTTTTCGTGCTCGCCCCGTGAATCCGCAACCATGCATGGGTCCGCTACCGGCCGCCAGAGTGCGCCCCGAGCGGCCATTTCTAAAAACATCTGTTGATTTCGCGGGTCCGTTCTACGTTCGGGCAAATAAAGTTCGAAATGCGAAAATTATTAAATGTTACGTAGCTGTCTTTGTGTGTATGTCTGTTAAGGCCATACATCTCGAACTCGTGTCCGAGTTGTCAACTGAAGCATTTTTGGCAGCCTTGCGACGCTTCACGTCCCGTAGAGGTTTATGCACTGACATTTACTCTGATTGTGGAAGGAACTTTGTTGGGTGTAATAATTATCTACAAGAATTATATACTTTTTTACGTAATGATTCTGTTCAAGCCACTCTTAATGGTAAGGTTTTAGAACAAGGCATCACTTGGCATTTTCAACCTCCTTATGCCTCACATTTCGGTGGCCTTTTCGAATCCGGTGTTAAAAGTTTCAAACATCATTTACATCGAGTCCTCGGTACGCAAACTCCAACGTATGATGAGATGCACACCCTTCTTTGTCAAATTGAAGCGGTACTCAATTCACGTCCACTTTGTTTATTAAGTGCAGACCCATTAGATCCGTTACCCTTAACTCCATCGCATTTTTTAATAGGAGGTCCGTTGACGACCCTACCAGATATTTCATTATTAGAGAATGTTCCAAATCGACTCACTAGATGGCGTAGGGTACAACAATGTGTGCAACACTTTTGGAAACGTTGGAGTTGTGAATATTTACATGAAATTCAACAGCGTAATAAATGGTTCCGAGATCGCGGCCCGCAACTCCGTGAAGGTATTATTGTCGTTGTACGTGATGATAATTTGCCACCATTACAGTGGAGACTGGCTCGTGTCCATGCTCTTCATCCGGGTTCCGACAATGTTACTCGTGTCGTAACTTTACAAATGGGCAAAACTTTTGTGAAACGCTCAGTAGTTAAAATATGTCCTTTGCCCTTAGAATAATTATTTCATAAGTTTTACTTAATATTGTTACGAATCTTAGTTAGGGAATCTAGAGTAAGAGTAATTTTTTTTTGTTTCATGCTTTCGTAGCATTTTTCATTCCTCTTTCGAGTGAAGTTTAAAATATCTGTAATTTAAGGTTAAAAGAAATCCATTATTTTAAGGCGAGCGGCATGTTACGTACCGTTCTGTTTACCTACTGCATTTATTCTTAGAAATTTTGGATAGCTTTGTGTCACCCCACAACTAGTACTCAAGCCTTTGTGTGTAATAAAAAGGATGTGATTTGATTAATTTGTCGGCTTGCTTAACGCCTACTCGCTGAGCAATCTGATTGGTCTACGAAGGGCGACAGTGGCGCCGCACTTCCGCGTGTGACTTTTCTACTGGTACCAATCGTCTCAACTCGTAAAATAACGTGCTCCGCGCGAGAAAAACTTTTCTTCTAATAGAAGTGGTCCTTCAGTGATTTTCTACTACAACCCCTACAAGACACGCACAATAACAATAACCAACACCTGTGGAAACCAAAGTGAAGTGAGTTTGCTGGATTTAGGACGACTGTACACGACGCCTAGCCCATGAGGTGCGCGAGGCAGTGGACGGGAGTTTGCTGGTAAGTTTTCAAATCCACATCCACTATTTCCTACACACTCAGACAATTTACAACAAAACACAAGTAACAAAAAAGTCTGGAAGAAAAAGACATGCTGCGCGGACCCCAAATGAATTGGGATGGGTGAATTGGATGAAAAAGGGGCCCTTCTCTCTAACGCTTCTTCTATCCGTCTCTGTCGCGTACGTCTGCAGATGAGTGCGAGTGAGAGAGACGAAGCCTTAGGGAGTAGGGCCTCAGGCACCAGACTGTCATGGATTAGAAGAAAAAAACATGTCCACTTTCTATGTTCACAACAGACCCACGTTTAGGGAGAAACTATAGCTAACAACTATTCAAATGACCCCATTAGTATAGTTGTCAAGCTGTTAAGGAGAAGAATAATTACGAACACACGCACACCGGATTATGAGTATGAGTGTATAATTTTAACCAAGTGTCACATTACAAAGTTGCGTAGATACCTACAATGCGTAAAGACCTACTGATGCGGTCACAAACGTATGAATCAGTAATTATCGCCCAGTATTTGTCCGCTGTGAAACAACTTCCATGTAAATCGGAAGTACTTAGGTATCTTTGCTGCGGATGTCTTAAATGAGTGACTAAGGGCAGCTGGCACTTACTGTTAGATAGGTACTCCCGTATTCACTGAGGTTGGATTGACTTTCGAACCTTATACAATGCTTATTGGCAATCAAAATCAGCCTCTAACATTACTCCCACGGCTGTTACACAGGCCTTCTCTCTATGAGAGCGATTGGGCCGAAATCCCAATCAATTTAAGTCGCGAGTTAAGAGGCTTCTTTTGGGTTAACTCGTTCCATCGTCAACCTCTTCTCTATCTTCAGGACAAGATTGAGGTCAAGAATAGGCTCGCTTCATCTTTAAAAATAATTAAAAGGCATGTTAACGTGTTTAACCATAATTTTTCAATCACCGTTACATGTTATAATTAAATAATAGATTGTAAGGCAGGTCGTGCCTTTGTGTAGTATAAACTTTCCTTGAATAAACTCTTCTAAAATTTAATATCTATGTTTCATTTTTTATAAACTTATTTTTACATGACTGTGCTCTGTCCAGTTGCTAATCTGTCCAGCTGCAAATCTGTCCAGCTGAGAATCTGTCTAGTTGTGAATCTGTCCAGTTGCTACGGAGGCATCGAAACGACCTCGTCATCAGTCTACAGCTGTCCACAGTTGGGCGTATGCCTCTCCAAATGAGCTCCATTTATCTTGAGTTACTGCTACGTTCATTCAGTTGCTCCCAGCCTGGTAAGATCGTTGTTGCTTAACCTGTGATTGTCCTAGCCAATAATCATTAGCGGCCACCATTCAAGAACACGTCAATAATACCTCAAAGGTCATCGATTTATGATGGATAAGAACAAAGGACTAAATTTTTGTCATCATTCATCTATACACATCATCGTATACCTAGCCTTTCTGAACTATTTTGAATGTAAGTAGCTTCATAGGTAACGGAGCTGAGAAGCAGCTGAATACCAGGATTTTAAATGGAGCCCTAGTTAAATTAGTAGTCAGCGGTGTCCCAGTCTGTGGTGGCGGCCCCGACTTACGAGCGGTAAGTTGTGGGTTCGAACCCAGGCAGGCGCATTACTTTGTGTAATTTATTTCATTAACACTGCTCTCAAAACGGTAAAGGAAAACATCGTGAGGGAACCGGCATGTCCTAGAACCAAGAATTCGTAGACATGTGACATCTACCAACCCGCACCTGGGCCCGCGTGGTGGATTATAGCTCATTCCCTCTCATAGAGAGGAGGCCTGTGTACTACTATTGTACATTAAGTTTAAATAAATAAAGTTATTGGCTGATTAAACTAACATTTTACTCTTCTATAAAAATCTTTCATCAACCTTGAACGTACCATAGTGGTACTAGTTTAGAAGTATGACCGTTTTTATCAATGAAAACTCGCACAATAACTGCAGTATTTTTAGGAGAAGATTCTTTATTTTTATAACAAAGGCCGTCGCAAACGACTTTGGCCCGCGACCCGGTAAATAAGATAAATGGCGAGTCTTAACTCTCGTATCCTCCATCTATAAATAAAAAAACGAGAAGTGTTGAGATCATAGAAAAAAGTAGACGAGACATATTTATTGTCTTTCCACTTTGATTAGGTTTTTTTTTACAAGTGAGGCTTTATGGTGGCTTGGGATTTTTCATTGTTTATTTTTTCATTTTTTTAAATCAAAATCAAAATCAAAGCATTTATTTCAAGTAGGCCAGTTACAGGCACTCTTGAATTGTCGAAACAAAGATGAAAATTAAATATAGCTACAGTCCCAGTCACAAGGCATAAAAACTGTGAAAGTACTGTAGTTGTTCCCTAGCGTAGATCTCTATGGAGAAGAACGGGCAAGAAACTCCATGGACACTCTTATAAATCAGAATATTTTTACAAAACCTTGGTTAAATCATTCATGTTGAGATGGTACATTATGTGAGAACAATGTAGCAAGATGTGCACGTTAAAAGTGTCCATAGTAAAAACAAAACAAACAATTCAAAAATAAAAATATTAATTCAAATAAGCCGTCGCAACCAAGAGCTGAGGCTCTTCAAGAGTGTATGCAATTCTTTTTAAACAGGGATAGTTTGGATATTTATTGAGCTGACGTTGGTATTCCTCCTCGCTTCTCGTTAAGTCGTCAACATCATCATTCATAACCATTGTCTATGCCTATTTGCCTATTACTTATGCGCTGTCCGTCCGTCCGTCCGTCTGTCTGTCAACGGGCTGTATCTCATGATCCGTAATAGGTACAGAGTTAAAATTTTCACAGATTATGTATTTCTGTTGCCGCTATGCCCTTTAATTAATTTCCTACATATTAATCTTTTTCCATTTTTTTTTACTCCCTTACTAATGTAGGGTTCCTTAAACCCTTCATTAGCGAGTCCGACTCGCACTTGACCGGCTATTTTAGTTTAGATTTTTCTTGAAAAAAATACCGAAATATCTTCCGTCCAACCTTGTCATTGGTTACCCATCTATGATGATGGATCGTCAATCATGTCTCCAAATCGGTGCCTTATCTCCCTTCCTTCTGCCATCCTCCACACATCCAGTCTCAGTATTTAGTCGTGCATCAGTATCATTGACGGAAGCTGTACCATCAAGGTCATATTGATCTGCTGTAGAACGCCTCAATTACACACAGTTAGAGGCATTAGCTGTTGATTAACGCTAATTAACAAAACTATTTCAGTTAAAATTGGACGGTTTCGCTTTGTTCCTACATTTGATTCTACATATCGATATTGGTTAAAATTAGTCGATTCCGAAAATGGGTGCTTGATTGAAATTAGTTACGGCAGAGAACCCAGACGAAGTAATGTTCTATCAGTGAAAATGAAACAAGTTCCTGTTGTGGGATTACAGATAGTTCTCTAGAACCTCAGAATGATATGGTCAGCAGGCATGCTTATGACCTAATGGCGCAAATCAATTGGATAGTTCCGATGAGTGTGGTGCCTTTCGGATAGATTTACATGAACAAACAACAGAAAGAGAAGGCACACAACACAAATATATTGAATGCTGTGTAACCACTTTTCTGTAACGACAAAGCAGACTGTAGGCTAATTCACGTAACTAAAGAAGTGCTGTTGCAGTGCAGTTGCAGTTAAGTTTCGATCAAAACAACGCTTTTCGTATTCTGTACCGCTGTCAAACACGCTCGCGTCAAGTTCGCGTCACGCGAGCGCAAAAACGGCATTCTACTGTTGCGCGTCTTTGGTGCGTGCTTCGGAACGCAACATGATTGGTATTCTACTAAGTAATAAAAAGCACTAAAATCTGAGCTGGGGTGTTATTTTAATAACGTCATATTCATTGAAATGTAATCGATTCTATTCGATTATTTAGTGAGTAATATTTTTTCTCTCTTATGGTCACACCATAAGTAAGTTTGGTTGTCGTACAGTTAACGTGCAGTTCACGCGCAGCTTAAGCACAGTTCAAAAATTACAAGAATACCGTTTACCACTCGAACTCGAACTTAACTGCCGCTGCACTACAACTTCATCGGCGCGTCAGAAAATTACGTGAATTAGCCCTCTGATCAATCCTACTTAATATTATAAATGCGAAAGTTTGTGAAGATGTATGGGTTTCTGGATGTTTGTTACTCTTTCACGCAAAAACTACTGAACGGATTTGGATGAAATTTAGCACACAGATAGTTTATAACCTGGATTAAAACATAGAATAAACATAACACTTTTTATCACGGTAGTAAGATCCCATGGGACAATTATCAAACTTCACGCGGGCGAAGACGCTGGCAGAAGCTATAGTAAAATAATAAATGAATGAAAAATTATTATAGAGAACTCAATTCCAGTATTATAATAATATAAGCAAAACCGCGATACTTAATTTTAAAATACAGTTAACCACGCAGTGAGTCAGTGTAATTCACCTGAAATTCATTATCTCTGCACCTGAGCACTACAGGTGCTGTTGCACTTGACCAGGTGGTGCTAAAACCACATTTAATTGATGTAACGTGACCTTGCGAAATAAACTCTTTGTTTTTGTTGTATACTAAAACATTATGGTAGTCAGTTTGGAGGAGCTCGTTGCTAAATAATATCAGGTTTAGCAGCGCTCGACAAGGACGTATAACGGGATCACCTAAAATACAAAAATATCACCAGTGACGTTATGCAGTGGCGTGCCTAGGGGCCAACATTAAGGCAAGTCGCTGGGGCAAGCAGACTGTTCAGACACTCTAACACCTTCAACATTATGGTTATAAAGGCAAGCCAAGCTTTTAGACGTGTATGACACAAGATTTAAATTAAAAAATACTGCATTATGCATCAATCTTAGTTTTCTGCGAGATAAGCATATACCGTCGGATAGTAAGTAGCCCACCGTCCAATCATCTGATCAAAGGGTCTTCCCTTTTCAATGGTTGATGAGGAACTTTACACCATGTTTGTTATACTTCACTAGTTGGTCGTTGAATTGGTGACCATCTATTTCATAACGAGTTTCCTCTGTGCCTCAAAAAGCATGTTTAGCTGTTAGTCCCTCAGTCATTTGTAAATCTCAGGTCGTCAGTGGCCTGAAATCTCAGAACCAGTCTTGCTAAGGAGAATCGTGTTTATCAAGTAGCTTGGTTGTGTGTAAATATTGGAATTCAGCTGCATCTGTTTAGACTGGTCCCCTGCGTAGTCGGGAAAAGGATAAGCAGATGATGAATTACTACACTGGCCTGCAAAAATAAGTACTATGATTTTAAAATTAAATTTTTTCCTAAACTATAAAAGTTAGATATTTAAAATAAAAAAAAACGTTATAAAGCAATTTTTATCAGCCTTCTTTGAAACTATAGACAAAATTAAACTATTTTTCGAGTCCTTTTTGTTTCGAAAGTATATCTTGTGTACTTAAAAAGTTATTGCAATTTTGAAAGTGTGATACTTATTTTTGCAGGTCAGTTTATTATTACTATGAATTAAAAGCAGAAATAGTGACATAAATTGAAAAAGGTAGTTATGGTCGATGTTGCGATGCTGAGATGGTTTGGTCATGTGGAGAGGATGAGTAAAAGCCGACTGACAAAAGGTATTTACAATGCAGATGTGATTGGCAACGTCCTAAAAATATATATACAGTGACCTTATTGGTGAGGTTCTTCAGAAAGGTCAGGTGCGTAGTACTTGCAACCAGCGTGCGTGTGTGACCAGACGTTTGAACGTGGACGAAGCAAAAGGAGTATGTAAGGATCGTCGCGGGTGGCGTCCTGTGGTTTCTGCCTCCCCCATGGGAAAAAGGCGTGAATTTATGTATGTGTATTACTATAACCAGCTACTACATGTTTACAGCTTTATACAGCAATCTAGCATGCCTACTTTATTAACGCTCTAGTAATTAGTCGTTCATTCACAAAGACACGCGTAAGATCCGACTGTGCAAGCTCAGAGTGATTAAAAGTCACGCAGTCATTGTCAACACGTGAATGAGTGCAGATGCACTCAGATCAGATGATGCACGAAGATGCACCCAGTACGAGGAAGGGAAAATACCGGTAATGGTTACCGCAAGATTAGTCTTGAAGGCTCTGGGGTTACATCATGATGATCTGGATGAGGTGCTGTCTGTTACTTGGATAAATTGACAAAGGTTCCGTCTAATAAAAAAAAAATTTTTTTTTCGATGAAGGTCTTTTTCAATTTGATATTGTTAGGCCATTCGCGATACGGAATAAAAACACCGGTTCTATACATTTGGAACGTGTAGGACTTATGTAGGAAACGGCTAAATAAAAAACAAATTATGAAATACTATCAAACATAGTTTTTGTTGAAAATTTTGTTACAAAATTTTATTATTAAAATAAATTATCATTTATAAAAACACGGAAGTGGCATTTTATTGATTCTGAATTATTATTAAATTATAAATTATTTATGATTTAATTGGCCACTTTTATAAGAACCCCTAAAAACATCGAATTTGGCTGAAGTAACAATATTTTCAAAAAATTGCGAGTTCTTTTATACAATCAAGTTCTTTATAAACCATCTAAAACTGTAGCCAAACACAACAATTAAAACTCAATGCGTCAATGCTTACGCAATTACAATATTAAATTAATAAAATAATCACATTTGTATTTCTTGAAACAATGACAAAGCATCATAGTAAATAAATATCGCCCGTACCACGCTACTACTGAATATGCGTCACTCAATTTAAATATTACATTAAAATTTAAATTGCTTCATAATTTGGATTTCTTGAAAATTGAATGAGACTGCCTCGCTGGTATAAGTTCGCAACGCGCTTGCTGTGCCTGAAGTCCTGGGTTCGATACCCAGGTTGGGAAAATTTTCATTAGGTTTTCCGATGAAGCAATCACAGTAGCAGCCACGGAGTCTGGATTTGTGCCCGGTAGATGGCAATAGGCTTGCCCCCTATTAAATGGGACATAAACATAACATCTGAAACGGGGATTACAGAGCGTGATGTTATGTTATACATGACAAACTACACTGGCCTGCAAAACTAAGTACTACACAAAATTAATTTTCAGTACTAATTTTTACTACACAAAATTAAAGTCAGAGATTTAAAATAAAAAAACGTTTCATAGCAATTTGGGTTACCGACTAAGAAGTTTTTATGTACAAAATTAAACTCTTTTTCGAGTCGTTTTAGTTTCGTTAGTATATCTTGTATACTTAAAAAGTTATTGCAATTTAAAAAGTGTGTTTTTCGACAATTCAAAAGTGCCTGTAACTGGCCTACTTGAAATAAATGCTTTGATTTTGATGTGATACTTAGTTTTGGCTCTACGCGGGAGTCGTGCGGTCCATGGCCCTTTACGGGGCCCCGGTGTGGGCGCGTTCATTGAGGCGGCGTGCCGCCCACCATTTGTACGCGCCCCAGAAGGTGGTAGCCGTAAGGCTGGTCCGGGGGTACCGCACGATCTCCCGCGAGGCGGCGAACCTCCTTGCCAGATTGCCGCCATGGGATCTGGAGGCAATAGTCCTCGCGCGCCTACACGAGTGGCGCGCGGAGGCGCTACGCCGGGGGGAAACACCGCTGCCGCGGCAAATTGTCGCTCAGCGGACGGACTTCCGGCGGGATCTCATCGCGACATGGAGAGAGCGACTATCGCAACCCCGTGCAGGGCACGACGAACGCGAGGGCGATAAGTCCCCTCTTTGAGGAGTGGCTGGAGGGACGCCACGGCGTCCTCACCTTCCGCCTGACGCAGGTTCTTACCGGACACGGATGTCTCGGTAAGTTCCTGCACCGAATCGGGCGGGAGGAAACGCCCGGGTGTTACCATTGTGAGGATCGACTGGAGGACAGGGTGGAGCACACGGTGGAGGTGTGCCCCGCTTGGGCGGAGCACCGCCGTGTCCTCGTAGCGGTGATTGGCGGCGGCGACCTCTCGCTCCCGGCCCTGGTTCGTGCCATGGTCCGGAGCGAGACGGAATGGGACGCCGTCACCTCATTCTGCGAAGCAGTCATGCTAGCGAAGGAGGTGGCGGAACAGGACAGGGAGAGATCCTCACGTCCCGGCCGCCGTGGGAGACGCCCCGGGCGTCGGGAGCCACGTGGTGGCTTCCGGCCACCGTAGGCGCGGGCCTGTGGACGGGGAGCTATGGGCTAGCTCGCCGTCCGTACGTCTCATGACGACAGGCCGTGTCGACGGCGCGTTCGTGTTCCACGCGCGCCTCAAAGAGAGTCAGCAATAGGGAAGGGGTCCGCAAGGACCGAAGCCTGCCGGGGCTGCGGGACTATTCGAAAGAGATACCGTGGCCCCGGAACACAAAGGGCGAGGAAGGAACATGGATGGGTTTTAGTCAGTAAAAGTCTGACACTCCCTCCTGCTCCGCCCAGAACGGGAGAAGTCATTTGATGATTTCCCATCCAAAAGAAAAAAAAATACTTAGTTTTGCAGGCCAGGTATATTATTTATCGTCATAAAGAAAGAAAGAAAGAAAGAAAGAAAAAGCATTTATTAACCCGCACAGGACAAAACACATAAAAAAAATGGTGAAATTATCAACAAATAAAAATTAAACATAAAACAACTAAAAGAAATTAAAAATAAAAAGAAAACGAAATTGGTCCTGTACAAGGCCAAACGGCCCCTATCTCAGCATGGTGCTGTCACGTTAAAAAACGTTACAGCGCTGGTATTCTGATAGGGCCTAAAGTGAGAGTGATGCCACGGTCAGCTACGGATAAGGTTAATAAATAAAAATAAATTGTAGACGAATAAACAATACATACATGTGAAATATTATAAATACGAAGAAAATAATAATTACAACTACACCCCACGTAACCAAACTGTTCGCCATCGCCAGTCTGTGCCATAACTTTCACTGGCAACACTGACGTACATAGATAGACGCATCTGCCTAGACCTTACCCACCTAAGTTAGGTTCGGCTTCCAGTCTAACCCAGTATTTTCATGGAAGGACTGTCTGCTTGACCTCCACAGCTCAGTTATTGAATATCACAAAGGGTGAAGGGGGTGTCACCCGGTAACTGTGGAAGTAAGGCTGGTTGTCAGACTTTTGGTGGTTTGCTTCTGAAAATATGTAATATAATACTGTGTCTGAGTACCCACAACGGACTCACAAATATCTACAAAAACAAAAGACATTTATTTAAATTAGGCTGACTATCAGCACGTTTTACCCAAGACACGGACAACGAGATGACAGAAGGACATTTACTTTCGCAATTTTATTGTCAAAACCCAGCAGCAGTGATAGACTAGTGGTGTGAGTTCGAACCCAAGACACGCACCTCTGATCGGATTCAAGTGCGTATTGTATGATCATCACTTGCTTCGGTGACGGAACATCGTGAGAGAACCAGCATGCCTGAGATATACTTCTCAACGGCATGTAAAGCCATGTTAGAGGCCCATGAGCGGTATAAAATCTCTGACACCAAGCTAGGCACTAACCATACGATAAAGAAGAACGACAAAGTTTACAAGAGACTTCCTAGTGTTTTAGCAGAAGAAGTGGCGGAACAAACTCCTCAGCAACAGATCTGTCTGTTAGGTTATAAACGAAATTCAAAGTAATTGGGAACAATATGGGCTGACAACTTAATATCAAAAGTAAAATTTAAAAACATGAAGCCCATCACCCTGCGCTAGGCACGCGTAGTTCACTCACAGAGAGGAGACCTCAGAACCAATTCTGGGAATGGTATAATAATGATGTTCTCGAAATTTGATGACAAAACCCCATCATAGTACCAACAAGATCTTCCGTAGTACTACGATACTTCCATTCACAAATGTGTCATATAGGTACTATAGTTGAGTTACTACATTCTCGCGAACGTGCGGTTGGTTCTGAGAAAATCTGTGTGACTCATCGTGCGTGTGCGCAGATCGTAAACATGGCCGCCGTATGAGGTACCGGTGGGGAGGCTGTGTACGGAAGTTTTGTTATCAGCGGGGCGTTGATTAGAAACAGGTTGTTGTTTGTTGTTGTGAGTATGTAGGGCATAATGAACTGTTAAGGCTTGATGTTCCTATATTTTATGAAGGATTTTTTCAAGGTCTTTGAAGGAAAATAAGACCTACCTATCAATTTTATAATTTTTAAGTCGGTTGAAAATGGCAATCTTTTTTTAGTTTAATTTATATGAAGAGACAGTACATAGTATGTAACAGATTAGCTTTTAACTTTTTATGTATATAATATTACTTGAATATTAATTAAAATTGCGAATACCATGAACACAAATACTTTTAAATAAATAACATAATAAAACGCCACTTATCACAGAAGGGTTATTAGGCAGAGGAGAGGTGTACATAACAGAACAAGCTCAATCATCACTACTTGACATTCTGTGTTGTTTTCTGTTTACTCTACATCTCCGCACGTACCATTTCGACGAACGGCGTGATGTTATGTAGAGCTTAGCAATTATAAGAAGTCAGTCATATTAAGTCAGAGAGCTTAACAACTACCAATGTAGAGACATCATACCTATTATTCATCGATCACAATGACAATACATTTGGTCAATGAGTCAATTTGGCAGCTTCCGTTCAAACAATTTACTAATACCATAAACAAATTATAAGAAACCGCCATCGCATACTATGAGTCAGATTTATCTCAAGTTCAAGGCTCATGACTAAATAATAACAGCCGCAGGGTCGATCTTCAGGGCTGCGGGACTATTCGAAAGAGATACCAGGGCCCCGGAACAAAAAGGGCGATGAAGGAACATGGATGGGTTTTAGTCAGTACAAGTCTGACACTCCCTCCTGCTCCGCCCAAAGCGGGAGGAGTCATTTGATGATTTCCTAACCGAAAAAAAAAAGTGTCGATCTTCAAGGTTAAGCAACTCTTGTCGAGGTTGGTCCGTGGATGGGTGACCAACTATTACATTCCGAGACCCCTGTGTATCTTGGAAAACACGTTAGACCGTTGGATGTCATATATTGTGGACGTTTAGCAGTTGTTTCGAGTAGTCAGTAGCCCGAAAGTCTGACAACTATAGTCTTACCAAGGTGTATCGTGTTCGGTGTCACTAACTATTAACTGGATCGTTAAGGTCAGATAGGCATCTTCATCTGGTTAGACTCGAAGCCGACCCTAACATAGTTTCAAAAAGACCAGACAGATTGGTTTTTTGATCTCCTCTTGTCCGAGTCGAAACGCCGTCATGTGCGTCATCTTTCGTTCTAGCAAATAAATTAATGCATACATACTATGTAAAATAAGGAAGCGCCATCATTCTATATGACTCAGAAATATCTCAAGTTGATCAAAGGTAAATAAATATGAGGAAGTGGGAGCACGAATGGCGCCGTGACTCATAGGAAACCTAGCAAAGTCAAGGTCACAGGTTCGATACTCGGAACGGTGACGGTGTTTCCGAAAACGAGGCGGATTCTGTAGTAAGATGTGGAGGTCGATGAACTTTGTGGCGGGAAATTGATAAGGTTTTTTATCTTAAATAGTTTTGTAATGAGTCATTATAAAAGTAGTTGCTCCTTGAGATGTTGATTGATATTGTGGCTGAGTCCAAACGAATTGTGAGAAGAAAAAAAAATGTTTGTTTAGATTTGATTTAATTTTAAAAGCGAAATAATTGCGAGAATTTAAAGGTTATTTTGCATTTCTTCTTTTCTTTTACTTTTGTCAAAAGAAAGACAATTGACAAACAAACAAAAAATCTGATTTGAATGAAGATAGACACAAAACATTTCAACTTCGTATCTAATGTCAGCAGTATGTATAATGCTAACCACTTTCCTTCAAGTGTTTGCGAGCCTGGTGCATGCAAAATACTAAACTTGTTACACATCAAATCTATTTTTTAAAAGGGAAGGCAAATGCATTTATTGGTAAACCACCTAGGCCTCTTCAGGTAGAGTACTGGTAACCACTTTCCTTCAAGTGTTAGAAGACACTAATATACCTTCACCTAATAAATTATGAGAAAAATATAATTGTTTTCCATGAAATTTGTTGCTTATACGGAAGTCAAACGAATGCAGTTAAAATTTGTTAAAAATCGATTTAATTCGCTGCAGAAGTGAGTTTCACAACCCTCATAAAAGGCCATTATGAAATTAAAAGTGAAACTAATTGCCTAGATAGTCCAAATCTTAATCATCTCAATTATTCACGGCTACATATAAGCCATGTGAACAGCTTATCACTTCGTCATGTCAATTAAGGTAACTAGGTTTCTAAGGCAAGTGGTCTCAGTGCCTCATTCCATTACTATTGTTATCGTCCTTCTCACTATTGTTAATTATAAAATGTGCTTAGTATCCACATTACTGGGTATTTAAAGTCCATGGCAACAGCGCTGGATCAATCTCATCCCATGTAATTGAAGGTCGGTGTTACACGTTATTTCTCCACTGTCAATCCATTTTTTTTTTTTTAGGATGGGAAATCATCATATGACTTCTCCCGCTCTGGGCGGAGCAGGAGGGAGTGTCAGACTTTTACTGACTAAAACCCATCCATGTTACTTCCTCGCCCTTTGTGTTCCGGGGCCACGGTATCTCTTTCGAATAGTCCCGCAGCCCCGGCAGGCTTCGGTCCTTGCGGACCCCTTCCCTATTGCTGACTCTCTTTGAGGCGCGCGTGGAACACGAACGCGCCGTCGACACGGCCTGTCGTCATGAGACGTACGGACAGCGAGCTAGCCCATAGCTCCCCGTCCACAGGCCCGCGCCTACGGTGGCCGGAAGCCACCACGTGGCCCCCGACGCCCGGGGCGTCTCGCGCGGCGGCAGGGACATGAGGATCTCTCCCTGTCCTGTTCCGCCACCTCCTTCGCTAGCATGACTGCTTCGCAGAAGGAGGTGACGGCATCCCATTCCGTCTCGCTCCGGACCATGGATTGAACCAAGGCCGGGAGCGAGAGGTCGCTGCCGCCAATTGCCGCTACGAGGACACGGCGGTGCTCCGCCCAAGCGGGGCACACCTCCACCGTGTGCTCCACCGTGTCCTCCGGTCGATCCTCACAATGTCCACTGTCAACCCATCATTTTGTCTTTCTTTCATAATATATATGAAGACGGAAAAAAAGATCCTATCCCTCTTCGTCCATTAACTTTAAAATGAATCACTGTTTTCATTACACGCGTTGTATCCCTCCTCTTCACACTGTGTTCCTCTCAATATTGTGTTACTAACTTTCAATCACAATCTGAAGATTTTTAGGAACTCCTAATCCATAATCGTTCTGTCATAAGAGTGCACTCTGAAAGTTGGCAACGTCGCAAACTGCTGTCATGATGAATTACTTAATGAAAATGGAATATTGCTCTGTGTTGCACTAAAATATTGCTTCTAAATTGCATTAATAGTTATAAAGAACACCTAATATTGATTCTAAATTGCTTTAGCTGTTGTTTTAGTGTTAAATTTTTAATTTTGGGTGCAAAAAGAGCACTTGGAATTCTTCCCAATGCTTTTTTACATCTAAACAGTTACACCACCATGCAGTGTTACTATTGCAATACCTACTTAATCAAAGGTTTAGTGCAACACAGAGCAGAAATGGTTCAGTAAGGGGGTGTATTCTCGTCCGTCCGTCTCATGACGACAGGCCGTGTCGACGGCGCGCTCGTATTCCACGCGCGTCTCTAAGAGATGTCAGCAAAAGGAAGGGGTAAGGGTCGATGCCTGCCGGGGCTGCGGGACTGTTTGAAAGAGATACCGTGGCCCCGGAACACAAAGGGCTAAGAAGGAACATGGATGGGTTATAGTCAGTAAAAGTCTGTCACTCCCTTCCGCTCCGCCCAGAGTGGGAGTTCGCAATGTCGTAAATTGCTGTCAAATAATTATATATCGTCGTTTTGATGAATTTATATAATATTGCTGAATGATATTATGAAATATTGCTCCTTGTTGCACGAAAATATTGATCATAAATTGCATTACCTAGCATAGTTACACTGAATATTTAGTATTAGGTGTTTAAAATGCTAATCTCTCAAATGCTTTTTGTACATCTTAAGTTGTTACAACACCGTATTCAGTGTCATTGTTG
Source organism: Xestia rhomboidea (assembly GCA_963853795.1). Classification (NCBI taxonomy): domain Eukaryota; kingdom Metazoa; phylum Arthropoda; class Insecta; order Lepidoptera; family Noctuidae; genus Xestia; species Xestia rhomboidea. Next base: position 436,291 of record OY970782.1, on the reverse strand, counting down.
CAATAATATTGTTACTCAATATTTTAGTGCAACACAAAGCAATATTTCATAATTCTATAAGAAACATTAATTATACAATCAAAACAGCTAAATATTTGACAGCTATTTGCGACGTTGCCAGCATTCCGAACACACCCTTCTAATTTTAAATGTGGTTGAACGTGGTTGAATTATCAAAATGCCAATATTAAAAAAGTATGTTACGCAATTATCCCGCTGCTCCCATTTCTATTGGTCTATGGCTAGTATTTACACAGCCCGTATTTTTAGAAGGCATCGACGAAACGAAAGACCTTCAGAACAGTAAATATTGAGACAGTTGTGTATACTTACTTTACTTTCTCTCCTATAAAACAATTATGATGATGTTGATGACCTGTTTAATTTTAATGAGCTTTAATTAATGAGGCAATGTTTTCGTTTTAATTAATAAGTAGAAACTCATCTGTGTGGTCCTAGTATTATCACCAACGAGGAAGTCATGTCTAAAGTTTCTTTAAAAGAGGATGCGGTATGAAACTCAACATAAAATCACGCCTGTAATCCCCGAGAGGTTAGGCAAGGTGTACCTATATAGGTAAAATGAATCTATTGGTATCAAGTGGGAGCGATTCTAAACACCAGGCTACTACTTGTACTTATTTATTAAAACCCAAGAATATTTTATCATCTAGAAATCAAAAACATTACCTTATGCTCAGCAGTGATCCCTCGCGATGACTCGACCAACGTGACACTATCCGGTATGGTAAATGATACCGGGAATGACTTAATATCTCGCAAAGTTAGTATACTAAAGTGTCAGGGGGCTGGCCATGTTATCAATGGGCAGTTTTATCAGCAGGTTCGATAAATCTAGAAGTTGTGACGCAACTTGGAAGAGGTACAGCTCGGGAGTTGACTGTGATCATCATCATCTGCTCAGCCTTTTCTCAATGTTATGTTATGCAGGGTTTCAGTCTATACGGATGCAGCTGAATACCAGTATTGTACATGGAGTGACTACCTACCTGATGATGGGTGATTCTCAGAGGTGTTCGAAATAAAATAGTGGACTGTAAATATATAGGTAGGTTCGTATAAGTATTGTATAATATGAACGCGCGCTTCTGGTCCGTGTCGCATGTGTGAAAGATGGTGCGGCGGTGGCGACGGCGCCACGTTCCCCGCTCCCCGCTCGCCGCTGTCGCCCTCCGGTCGCAGTGGCTCATGGTGCTACGTTTTGTCTCCAACACTCACCATTTAGTTACTAGGTAACACGATACCTAGTAGACTGTGGTAGATTGGGTTTATTATGGTTGCCCAGAATGGTCTTGTGGCTTTAGTTTTCCTGTGAAAGAAATTAAAATCCAATGTTGACCTATTTCATAAATACGAGTAGGTACAAAAATTCGTAATTACGTTTGAATAATGTCAATATAGGCTTTATAAGGAGCTCATACATCAACGGTAATTCCATTACAACCTTAAAATTTAAATAATAAAATGGCATAAGAAAACTAGGTCACGCTCCATTTTCAGCGTGAAAATTTCAAAATTCCCCATTCTCCTTTCTGAAAAGAAGAAGTGGGTGTGCAAACCCACTTCTCATTGTCCTACTTTACGTGGTAACGGTTTGAGCGTCGATGCCCTCCCGTACACCCTGTATTCTATCTTTCTATCCGTCATCATTCTCCTTCCTACCCTAAATCCAATTTACTTGGGCGTATCTTTTTCTTTCATGCAACCATATCAGCATCTCATGAGTCATCCTTTCTAGCCATATCATTCTTCACTCAATTCACCCATCTTCTGTTTCCGCCTGCACTGCTCTGAAACAAGCATTGAGCTCGCCAACCCACTCCCTCTCATAGAGAGGATGTGTACTGGGTAGTGGAGACCTTAAACATTGGTTAAAAAGACAGATGGACTACATTATGAAGCATTTTTTTTTTCGGATGGGAAATCATCAAATGACTCCTCTCGCTCTGGGCGGAGCAGGGGGGAGTGTCAGACTTTTACTGACTAAAACCCATCCATGTTCCTTCATCGCCCTTTTGTGTTCCGGGGCCACGGTATCTCTTTCAAACAGTCCCGCAGCCCCGGCAGGCATCGGCCCTTGCGGACCCCTTCCTTTTTGCTGACTCTCTTTGAGGCGCGCGTGGATTACGAACGCGCCGTCGACACTGCCTGTCGTCATAAGACGGACGGACGGCGAGCTAGCCCATAGCTCCCCGTCCATAGGCCCGCGCCTACGGTGTCCGGGGGCCATCACGTTTCCCCCGACGCCCGGGGCGTCTCACGTTCCACCACCTCCTTCGCTAGCAAGACTGCTTCGTAGAAGGAGGTAACGGCGTCCCATTTCGTCTCACTCCTGACCATGGATTTAACCAGGGGCGGAAGCGAGAGGTCGCCGCCGCAGATTGCCGCTTCGAGGACACGGCGGATTATGTAGCATCAAACAAATAAAAAGTTTATTCACTTGAATAACATACAATATACCTGCAAAACAATAGGACACACCTGCTCACCACATTACATAAATTACACATTAAAAAAATAAATATGTCACCTGAAACAAGACTTGTGGCACGTTGTAACTACCAATACCAGCACGCTGTTAGTGAATCAATGGGGAAAAACAAACGGGTTTTAGTAAACAATGAGTAAAACACGTTCATTCATAAAAGTTTTGTAGGTACCTAAAGAGTAGTGGCCGGAATGTGAAATTGTGAGGCAATAGTAGAGACTAGAGTTATATCAGCCTAACTCTTGGATACAGGCCTCTCCTCTATGGTAAGGAATGGGCCGTTATGCTCCACAAAGGCCCAATGCAGATTGGTGGATGTCACAATGTCACAAATGTCCAGGTTATAATGACCAGGAAACAGAGAAGCTTCGTGTCATATAATGGTATTCAGCTGCATTCGGTCAGACTGCCAGACATACAAGCTGACCTCAACATAGAGTCATGTCATAGTCATAGACACACAAACTTTGGACACCACGTTTCCTCAATGCGAGAAAGTGGATTCAGTTTACCAGAGTTTCGTCTAAGCTAATCATTAAATAAACAGAAACAGTTAACATAAACACTGCTTCTCGGCAGAAAGGTTTTAGGTATATGTCATTTCCGCTTGCCTCGGTTTTTACCCTAATTCATCAAAACACCTCCTGTAATACACAATCCTATAGTATTTTTCTGATCAGGTTTTCCCTACATTGATGAGAAAGTATCCTTATTTTACAAATTTTTACTGAACAGGGATAATCCGAAGGTTTTCCGTTGTTATCCGTAAACAATGGAATTACTAGGAAACGTGGTAATGGTCCTATGTTATTCAGTAATGATGGTAGAGCATACAGCATAGTGCATGTGATGTGCATTGTGTTGTGATGTAATTGGCGCGTGCGTGTCATGCACGTGGCTTCATCTATCATTTCGTGTTTACAACTTTACAGCAGTTCGTGACGTAATTTTGTAGAAACAGTTTGCAAATCCATAATATCACGCCTGGAATCCCGGAAAAGTTGGGCAGAGGTGTACCTAGTACTACACTCACTTTTCGCAAGTTACGTTTAAGTCTCATGTAATAGGGGGCGAACCTATAATGCCATCAATCGGGCACAAACCGAGACTCCGTGGCTACGCAGTTATTCCTGATGAAAAACCTAATTACATTTTGCCTGACCTGGAAATGGAACCCAGGACCTCATCAGCTCAGCAGTCGCTCTTGTGGACACTCAGCCAATGAGGCAGTTCTCTTTATTTTTGTTCTAAGCAAACACTATACTTAATGTCTGCAACAGCTGCGCAAACATACACACGGGGTATTATTCCTTAGCAGGACATCCTTTGTTCTGGTGCCAATAACCACACAGACCACGTCCACCAACATCCGGATTTGGAACAATTCATATCTGTTGGCCATATTAAACGGCAGACGATGTAACTGACCCTATTTTACCGGAGGTAGGATCTGTGTCCTGTGGAGTGTAGGGCCTCCAGGTAGGTAGGGATGTAAAGATGTCTTCTCTTCTAAAATATTTCGCACCACAACTCTTATGGACCTGGACAAGCCTCAAAGTGTTTTGTTTTTCTTTTAAGATCTTTAACATGTTTGAGGAGCTGGTGGCGAAATAATCACAGCCGCTCGGGTTTATATTCGGGTTAACCGCGTTTGCCTAGGACGGTCTGTAGGTTGACCACCCAATACGTACCGAGTTTCTTCCGTACCTCGGAAAGCACGCTAAACCGTAGGTCCCGGCTGTCATTTGTAGATCTTTTGACAGTCGTTTCAGGTAATCAGTGGCCCGAAAGTCAGACAATCAGTCTTGCCAAGAGGTGTCGTATTGCCCAGTAGGTACTAACTGGACTACGGCTAAACAACGTTGATGTCTAAAGGGTGTGGAATTTGTGATGCCTCTGGTATTATAGATTGTCATGATCAGTGACCACAAGACATTAGGTACCGCAATCGGCTTGTTTGACATCAAACAATATAAAAACAATAAGTACCTACTTACATTAATAACAACCAGGCTTAAGGCTGTGCGATCTGGAAGCCGGCGACGCGACGACGCAAATATCTGTCAAATATTTCGCTGTTTTGATTATGTAATTAATATTACTGAATGAAGTCATGAAATATTGCTTTGTGTTGCACTAAAATATTGAGTAACAATATTATTGCAACAATAACACTGAATACGGTGTTTTAACAACTTTAGATGTACAAAAAGCATTCGGGAGATTACCTTTTTTAGCGCTTAAAACTAAATAACCAACGTAACTTTCGTATTGCAATTTATACAGAACATATAACACAGCAATATTTCATAATTTCAGTCTGCAATATTTAATAATTCATCAGAACGGTGATATATTGGGCAGCAATTTGCGACTTTGCGAACTTGTCAGAATGCACCCTTTTACGACTGAGCCATTTTCCCTTGTCTACACTAGTGCATCACATTGAGTCATACCACAGATTGCGCCCCGCAAGGCGTCGCTTGATAGTTTTCAGTCTGCATTGATTGAAGGCAGACACCAAAAATATTTCCTTAAAAAAATCTATTTACTCACTTTATTTTATATTTTTTCTGTGTCAGTCGTCGTAAGTACGCTCTGTCAGTCCTTCCGCAATTATGTTACCTCTAGAAATCAACCTAAGAATTCAACCAGCAACGTTAAAACAATGGTCATAAAGCTCACTGTGATTTTGACTAGGTTACAAAATTAGAGGTAAAATATTTGTGCAAGGACTGCATTTGGCTTTTATTCAATGAGAAATCTTGATCTCGATACGTGATCAATGCATCTACATCCACACTTGCGACGAAGTAAAGGTAAGGCGCCCTTAAGGCTAGATGAGGCGGCGATCTTTGCAGAGAGGTTGGTAGTAGGTGAATGGTGGAGTGCTGTATTTCAACAAAAAAAATAACACTAAGGCTTCAAGGCTACGCCGCGCTTGCCTAGGTAGGTCTGCGGATGGGTGACCCTCCATTACATACTGAGTTTCCTCCGTGCCTTGGAAAGCACGTTAAGCCGTTGGTCCCGGTTGTTATTTTTAGATCTTTGACAATCGTTACATGTAGATAATGCCCCAAAACTCTGACAACCAGTATTACCAAGGGGTATCGCACGATATCGTGTGGTTACCCAGTACTAACTGAGTTGTGGGGGTCAGATAGGCAGTCGCTCCATGTCAAATACTGGTATTCACCTGCATCTTAGACTGAATACCGACCCCAACATAGTTGGGAAAAGGTGAGCAGATAGATGATGCCTAGAATTACTGAGGATATAGATGAATGCTATGCGGTAAAAGAAACCTATGTCCAGCAGAGCACTGCTGTAAGCTGATGATGGTGATTTTGAATAAAAGATGTTGATGATGAAAACACGTGGAATAAAAGTCGTTTGTATGATCATATTATGATGTCATGGCTTGGGTGTCAGGTGTTAATTCACGTGCGACTGATATTAACCTCTTGACAAACTTATGTGACATTGAATGACTGAATCATCACGTCCTAAATAGATTTCTTAGATAATAAGACTACACTTTTTTTTCTTTGCAAATTCTAGAGTGAATCGTAGGTATCGGAAGGATCGAGAATTAATTATTTGATTAATTTACTCCATTAAAGACTTTTCTCAAAACGAGAAACTGTGTTTATTTAGAATGCACACGGGAAGGACATAAACTCTGCCATTTTAGTGATTTATACAGGAAAACTGTCAACATTATGTACCTAAGAATATGTTTCTCTGTTAACTATACAGGACAATTGAAAAGAAACATCAATTTAACACTAGTGAATCAAACTAGCTAATTTAAAATCAATGCATTCAACACATTTTTTATTGATGCTCATGAAATCCACTCCCTCCCCGAAATACTAAATAACTAAACAAAGTCTTGTCAAAAAACTTAAAGTATAAAGAAAATATCATGATGATAAAAACCATTAATAATTATTCTAACACAGCCATTGTCTATTTACCACGAACAGTTGAAACAGAAGACATTTTTGTTACCAACAATACATGATATCGTTCTCAGGCGGTGTTCACACCTTGCGACGACGACTGTGAAAATATATGACAAAGATATAACGGTCAGCGGCTGCTTTATGTTAGAGGTTCGGTTCCCGCAAATACTCCTCGATGTGGACCGTTGTACGTGAGCCATGGTGGCCGTTATTCCAACCAGCCCACTTCCGTCCAGAAGTAGAGCAATCTTTCCGGTCTTCTCAGGACATCCGCAAGGGATCTTAGTGTTCCAAGAGCTTCCTTGCGGATCTGGGTGACGCCGGCCGGTGCATTCGAGGAGCACATGCGCCACCGTTTCCTCCGCCTCCATGCACGCTCTACACAGGGTGTTGTCAGTTTTACCCAGGGTGTGAAGTGTTTGTTCAGTGAGCAGTGGTCAGTGATGGTCTCCGCAGTCAGCTTCTGAATTTTTGTTTTCGTTTTGTACAGGGGCTCTTGTCTGCAATGAAAATGTGCCTGAATAGCTGATCCGTGACACCGTAGCTGGATATGTTAGCCACTTGAGAGCTCATGAAAGATAAGCTCTTTTATTCACCAAAGGTCTCGACGACCACTCTAGAAAGCCATCGAATGCAATCGCTGTGGTCGAAATTGGCTAGATGGCATCATCATCATCTTCAATTTTAGATTATGATAGTTTTAGTAATGTAATCACTGATAGTCGATCGTCTAGTGGTCGCAAGAGCACTGAGCATGATGTTCTGGTTTCGATTCTTAGGTCGGGCAAAATGTTATCGGGTTTTTCCTACAGGAATTTCACATTAGCAGCCACAGAGTCTGGCTTTTTACCTGGTTGAAGGCTATCGGCTCGCCTACTTTTAGATGAGTCTTAAACATAACTTGCACAGTACCGAGACTTTTCCTAATATTATAAGTACACCCTGTACTTATAAGGTTAGGAAAAGTCTCGGTAGATGATGATGACAATCATACCGTCACAATGCCAGTACACAGATACTGTTATGCCAAAAGTTCGCAGTTTCCTAAATTCTCAATTATCGCTGGGTAGTCTTGTGTTGCAATTATATACATAATACAGAGAAGCAAGTTAATAAAAAAGCTTACAAATAGCCATGAATGCACAACGGCGAGTCCGTGATCGGAAATGTCAAAGTTATAGTAGATAAGGAGGTTATCACATAATCATGCTACGACAGACCAAGTTGCACGCCATCCTACATTACGCCTGTACCTAATACCCGAAATGGCAGAGGTGCCAAAAGCACACCCATATTTCGCCAGTTATGTTTCAAGTCCCATTTAATAAAGGACGAGCTTTGATGTGAATACAGCCTAACTGTGTTTACACGTAACTCTATGTACGTCCTACTAATCTGTATCGCGCTGTAAATTGCCCAAGGCTAACCATTGTTATGGTCAACGCGAACATGCTCGAGCTAGGAAGTTTTTATTCACTTTATTTTCATGGTTTAATAGCTCCGTATCTATTTCTAAAGGAGACTGTTAAAAATATGAACAGTTGCTGGTAGCTTGTTAATACTAGAATTACTAACCCGTCTGCCAAGTGTAGTATGAGCAATGTCGGCTAAATCTTTCCTTCACCAGCATCTATCTGCCGAGCCTCCACCCAATGTTGTTGGAGTCGGCTTCCAGTATTACCGGATGCAGATGAATACTAGTATTTCACACGGAGCGACTGCCTATCTGACCTCTACAACCCAGTTACTGGATAATACGACACGTCTTGGTAAGACCGCGTGTCAGATTGGCGGGCCACGGAGTCCTGCAGGGCTATTACGTATCTTTCTGATATCTAGTAACTATCAAGCTTCGGTTGTACACCGAACTTTGATGAAAACCGTGAATGTCATAATATTGTCATTACGTATCACACAGAGTGGATATCACTTTACGGTAGTCACCGTAAAGTGATATCCACTCATCATCATCATCAGGGTCATACATAATACGAAACTAACCTTTTGACAGTGAATTGATGGACACTGAGCCCAGTTACTATGATTTCGAGCAGAGATACGTAATAGCCCTACTGGGCCTATAACTGTCAACAATCTGCAAATGACAGCCAGGTTCTTCGGCTGAACGAGCTTTCTGAGGTATGGAGGAAGCTCGGTATGTAAATTATGATCACCCATCCACGAACCGATCTTGGCAGGCACTGCTTGACCTGGAAGATCGACGCGTGCGTATTCTTAATTATTTGTAGTATTACAACCTATTTTGAAAGATAAATTGATCATACAATTACTTATAAGGATATTTATCTTTGACTCATAAACTTTAATTACAACAGGAAATGACACAACTAATTATAATATCTGATTAATTTTCTTTTATTTTCCTTTTAGAGTAGCTTAAAGTGCAATAAGGGAAACACTTAGAAATGAACATTAATTATGTCACCCTGATAAAATATTTTTCCATCATTGAAACCACAAAAAACTCCTTAGAGCTTCATAAACTAAAATTAATTTATTAATAGCCTTTTAAAATTAGCATTACTTAATTAAGTAATTGCAGCACATTCTTGCAAGGCATACGACACTAATTATACAAATTAATACAATCATAATGTAATGAATCCTAACATACCTATTCCAATTACTGTTAAATTAATTACACAAAATCAGTGCAGAGAACACCTACGTTACATATAATATTATGACGTTAGATCACATCAAAAACATGTTTATATGAACACTTAAAACGTCATAAAACCAAACAAACAAATACGGTAGCGTCATCATTATACCTAAACCCATAGATTTGTATGAATCACTAGCTTTTCTGCGTATCCTTGGTCGCCCCGACACGGTTATAAAACGAGCCGGCCGCTGTATGCCGCCATTTAATTGTGAACGTTCGACCGAACCGCACGTGTCGCGACTTAAACGAAACTTAAACATTAAACAAACAACCATGAGTACTACCAGTGCTTCCTCTGTGCTCCTGTTCATCCTGAACATTCTCCACGTGGTCTTCGGACTAGCGATAACCTGTGCATCGATCTGGTTCTTCGTGGAAGTCCACAACATCACAAGTTTAAGAAATGCCAACCATTACTTACTCGACTACAACGTGTACTGGACCCAGGCCATCCCCTGGGTGTTCATCCTGGTCGGTGTCTTCGTGATCTGTGTGTCGTGTTGTGGTTTCGTCGGTGCCAAGAAGAAGAGCAACGGTTTTGTTGTTATGTACATCGCGTTCGAGGTCACAGCGATTGTGGCTTTAATCGCAGCCGCTGTCGTCGCTCTGGCGTTCGCCGACACAAAGGCGACCGACAAATTCGTTGAAGACTCTATCTGGGATGTTTACACCACCATGAAGAATGACAAAGGTTTAGAGACTGCTTTTGGAAACATGGAGAAGCGCATGCAGTGCTGTGGTGCGTCTGGACCAAGGGACTACATCAACTGGCGCCGTGAGTTCCCCGTCTCTTGTTGCGACACCTACTACCACGGCTGGATTGGCGAGTACAACATCGACTGCGACTTCACTAACAAACTAGCCAATGAGAGGCACGGCTGCACCGAGGTCGCGACCAATTACGCGAGAATTGTCATCAGGGTACTCTCAGGTGCTTGCGTGTTCACGGCATTCCTTGGACTGATGAATGTCATTGTAGCAGTAACTTTATCAAAGAGTATGAAGAGGAGGCCGCGACAGATGCCCGTCCAACTAGAATCCGAGAGCAAAAAGGTTTTGTTGTAAATCTAAAATAATTTTTAAATTGTTGTGTTCGTCTAGGTTCTATTTTGGGACCAACATTGGCTTAACTGGTTTTCTTCGAGAGAAATCGATGTTAAGTAACGCGTTACGTGTGTGAAGTGATAATGACAGTATAAACAGTTTGGTGCGACAGTATTTCTTAGTAGGAGTATTTATTTTGTTAGTTTTAAGTAGGACTACTGCACATGAGCGGTTTTTAGCGTTAATTTGTTTCCACCGTTTGTTGCTCGCTAGTCTAAAAGGCGACTTGATGCATTAAATGCATGAAACTGAGTCCAATCGTGTGCAGTTGATGTACAAAGAGGTTGAATGAGTCAATTTAAGTACCCTTAACAACAAGATAATTGAATCTGCTGTTAGTCATATAATTTAACACTCTATCATTGAGTGAACTTTACGAATAACGACTGACCTTTGTATTTGTCAACTGACATGAATCTAACCTACCATTAATATTTTATTCGCCAAAAATTGTGCTAAAATATTTCAGTTGTGTTAATTCTGTGGTACGATAATTGTTGTTGGTACCTCACAGGGTGATAACACCAGTTATCGGAATATAATTAGTGTTAATTGACTTTACTACCGATCTGATTTCGAATCTCGAATACTACAATATTGTATTGTATTTGTAGTGATACAAATTACGTATTAATTGAGTGTGAAACTGGTTTGTGTTTCCAGTTTTGTATTTTTCTCGAGTTTTTCCTTAAAATTGCGGTTGTTAAGTAGCATTTGAATATATAGTTATAACGAGATGTTTGTGAATCCGTCTATATAACTTTAGTTGTTTAGGTTACTCATTAAATAGGTATATATATTTTAAACTCAATCATGTTTTTGAGATATCTATAGCCATAACACCTCACTAGTCTAGTAGTCGTAAGTGCAGCTACCGACCGTGAGGTCCCGGGTTCGAATCCTGGGTTGGGCAATGTCTTAATGTTTTTTTCATTTGGAAAAATCCTAAAAGCCGCTCGATGTTTTGGCTATAGCGATACATTACTGCCTACCCCTGCGTGGGTTTAAGTACTATGTTTAACTAAAGCTGTTAAGAGTTACAAGTCAGTTACTAATTCATAACTTAGAACTTTGCTTATACTCTTAACAAAAACTTGAACATTCCTGTAAATATATAATTTAAGAAGAAAAATCTAAAGTTTTCCAATGATGTTAAAGTCGGTTCGAAACCACAGTTGTGTTATAGCAGCAAAAATGCCAATAACAAAATTCGAAAACATTGCAATTTAAACCTTAACGACGAATGTTAAAACATGAATTTGTAAGGCAAAATCTTCTTACGTAATGTTTATTTTTCTGTCCGTTTATAACATCATCGTGAATTTATAGAAACTGTATGTGTGTCGTGTGGATACCTGTAGAGTTGCGAGAGTTGAGGTCCAAAGATTAGGCTCGCTACATGCGGTCAAGTATTGTCAGGCAATCTTGATAGAAACCTAATAGATATAAGTACTGATAATGACATAGAATAAGTATAAATGTTTTTATTTTTAAGTGAATTTAGATATTAAAATAGACTGGATATTTTATTAACTTTTTTGTTTCCTTTTTACTTTATTTACAAACACTTGATATTTGAAAACCCAAGACAACATCACACAATGACGATCAAACGATGAATGAATGAAGTGTTCAAAGCTTCAATCTATTTATAACATAAGAAAAACAAAGATTTTTTTTTTGGATCTATTTACAAACACAAATCTACACACTGAAAGTCTAGTTAAGAATGACACATTACCGAGCAGTGACACATAACTAACATAAATCCCAGAACAATACACAATTACAATAATTCGTCATCATCATCATAATAATGCAGAACGCACAATTCAGGTCAAATAAAGATATGAATAATCGCGCTTGTATCAGTACAGCTTGTCAGGTGGGACTGATCGCTTGCCACCACCAGCGCGCGCGCAACGCAAGGTGCGGCCAAAGTTTATAAAAGTAGTTGCATCACACGCACGCGTCTCATTCCGTTGTCAACTGCCCGTGCGCACGGTTCAATCATGGGGAAAGACGAGGTTATCAAAAACGTTCTCTATGTTTTGAACATTATCTACGCGGTCTTCGGGCTAGTGACCGCCGCGACCGGAATCTGGTTCTTCGTTCAGTTATCCGAGTTCGTCAGCCTCAGGAACAGCAACCATTACTTATTGGACTACAGGATCTACTGGCCCCAAGTCGCACCATGGCTGTTTATCCTCCTTGGACTCTTCATCATCATGATTTCTTTCTGCGGTTGGTGTGGTGCCAACAGGGAGAGCAGAGGAATGCTGGGGATATACGGACTCTTCCTCATCCTCATTGTGGTAGGACAAATGATCGCAGCCACACTCATCTTCGTGTACGTCGACGGTGAAGACACGGACAGATTCATCAAGGACACTGTCTACGATGGGTACTACAACTCGCAGTCTAACCCTGACGTGTTCAAGTCCTTCGGAAGGATCGAAAGGAAGCTGAAGTGCTGCGGCGCCAACGACGCGAGAGACTACAGGAGTTGGAGGAACGACCTGCCCCTCACGTGTTGTTTGGACAGTTACTACCGCGCGACTTGTGAGTTCACCGACAAGGAAGCGAACGAACGTCTCGGTTGTGCTAAAGTGGCTTCAGTTTATACTAAGATCATCAGCTCCTCGGTCGCTGGAGCGTCCTTACTTATGTCTTTATTAGAGATCTGTGGTCTAGTGCTAGCGTGGAAACTGTTCCACTCTCTGAGGGAAGTGGAGCATTACATCACGGAGCGGAAGGAAGGTGAAACGGAGTGCTAGGTTCTAAGTGCCGCAGTATTATTATCGATACCGCCGATCGATGCCGCCACGGTATGAGACTCTAAACGATTCCGATACCGACTCTATGCCTGAAGTAACTTTCTCTTTCTAAGTTTTCTTTCATTCACGGTGTCTGTTTTCTGCCGAATAAAGTTCGTTTCCTTGTTGAAAGGAAAGCCTGAAACCTTTGTTCTCTTAGATCTGATTTTGTGTTACATTCCATCTGTAGTGTTAATTCGCTTTAATTGAACAATCTCATAGTGTAGCCCGTGTCTCGTCGCGCCACGCCTTAGGTCAAAGTGTATATTAAGATTGTATTATTTGAGTGAGTGGGCCTAATCAGTGGTTTCCTTCTTAACTCAATGAGTCGCGAGTACCTGCACTGACTCATCTTGAACCTCAATTTATTGTGCTTAAGACATGGAGATCTGTCGGCCTCGCCCCCCACCAAGTGTCTTCGACACACACGATTAACGTAGTTAGGTATACATAGCTCGGTATGTAAGTTTCGTAAGTTATATTTCGCGTTAATATGCGTCCATGGACGAATGGAGATTGTGAAGCGATTGGAGGTCGTTTATGAGAAAAATGTGACCTCAGTTTGGGCAGTGGGCTCGCGACGAGTAGTTAGCGAGTAGGTACCTACTTGTGCCAGATACACGCTTCGCTTTGAGGTCGAAGCATTGTGTAATAGATGTTACCTGCAAGGTGTGTCATAATAGCCCCGTTTGCATTTGTCGTTGAGTAGTAAAGTTTATACAGCTCGGTCCATCGAAATATGCTAATTTTTACGCAAGAGGTATTGTGAACGTATCAATATGCTCAGCAGAACTTATGGTAATTTTGTAGATTACGACATATTATTTGGATTTCACAATTTCATCAAACGTGTTCGTCGAGTAGCGTAGTACAAGATGTGCCAATAACTGGTGTTCTTACCGTTTTTTTGATAATCACAATATTTATAGAGAATTATATTTTTTTGTATCGAGTTTTTAATTATAGTTTTTTAAAGATTTTGGAGCGAATTTCCGTCCTTTATATAAAGAGCCATATTTAATATATTTAAATAAATGTGTGTTTGTAATAGAGTGTGTCCAATTGCCAAAGAAAGTATAGGTACAAAACTTTCAAGAGAAAAAAAGAGAAAATATTATTTTTGCATGCAAAAAAAAAAACATTTATAAATCATGTAATTAGAGTAAGTGAGTAACCACAACCATTATTACCGTAATAATTATCAGCTAATAATTGTAAGTTATTTTTATACAATACTTTATAATTAATTACTTTGTCATTTAAGTCGAAACTAGTCTTAAGTCGTTTCGTTTTGTAATAAAATTAAATGATAAAATATCTCAGAAATGTATTTTTAATTTCCTCATTCTTGTGATAATTATCATAAAATACCGCTATAATAAATAAATAATTATTATTCAGAGAAGTCGCATACTATTAACATTTGTGAAAATACATATTATAATAAATTCATATATGATTAAATGAAGTAAAAACTCCAAGAATTTATTAATTTATCAAATTACACCTAATTATCAAATTGACTCTAAAGGTATACATGATACAAAACAAAGACCTTTCAAGTAGTCTAAACGAGTTATTTCCGTCATTTGGTACCTACCTACATAATTAGAATTTCCTCTTCTCATTACATAACTTAGAAAGTTATTGACTCACACACTCGTGCGAAAAACCCACTTTTATATACCAGTCACCATAAAAGTAAAGCGTAATAAATTCTGAACACATGAGATTATAGAAGCGCTCTATGACTAACAAAATACAATGTCTAAGCCATTGAAGAAAGGAATATGAATTTGGCAGACAGGGGTGTAAAAGCGCACAAAGAAACATCGGGGTTACGAGCTAGTTTTCGGAAAACATGGTTACATAGTGGAAAATAGAAACGATTCTCTTTAAAAATAGAATGATTCGATGGGGGAAGAGAAAGCGCTTTTCTTAAGCAAAGCCCTCAGGGTGCAATGACATCTCTATAGAAAATATTCAGGTAAAACTATTTAATTCTTTTGGACCAATAGAAGACACTTTTAAACGTCAAACATTACTAATCAATTATATTAATTCATTCTAGTTGCCCATTCGCAAAGGTAGATGATGAGAGTATTATTGATCACTATTTGCCAAATATACTTAGAAAAGAAGCGGGAATCAGATTACTACATTTTGTAGAATCTGTCGATTGTAGAATCGGTCAAACATAGAATCTGTCGATTGTAGAATCTGTCAAACATAGAATCTGTCGATTGTAGAATCGGTCAAACATAGAATCTGTCGAATGTAGAATCTGTCAAATGTAGAATATGATGTCAAAAGTAGAATCTGTCAAATGTAGATTAAACGATCCTACTTACTATTATAAATGCGAAAGTTTGTGAAGATGTTTGTTACTCTTTCAGGCAAAAACTACAACACGGACAACAAAACGGATGTGGATGAAATT
Source organism: Xestia rhomboidea (assembly GCA_963853795.1). Taxonomy (NCBI): domain Eukaryota; kingdom Metazoa; phylum Arthropoda; class Insecta; order Lepidoptera; family Noctuidae; genus Xestia; species Xestia rhomboidea. The sequence continues at coordinate 420,765 of OY970782.1, read as the reverse complement.
TGGCACACAGATAGTTAATAACCAGGACAAACACAAAATATTTTTTATCCCCTTACTTCGATCCCGTGGAACAATTAACGAACTCCACGCAAGCGTAGATGCGTGCATTAACTAGTTTATACAAAAAAAGTTTCTCAAAAACTTTATGTATGCATGAGTCAGTATCCTAATGTATAACTAAATACTTAAGCAGATTTCTATTTCCCAAACATTTCTCAGCGCGTAGTGAAGTGAAACTACTTTGTTTACTCAAAGATTATGTCATCACATGAGGCAGCCCTTTTTCTATCGCCAAACGAGTTTTGAGAAAATATGCGTTCTTCGTATTACGTCCTCAGTTGGCCAGTATCTACTGGGCAACATATATGGTCGTTTCCACTAATAATATGCGACACATAAGTTAATGTCTAAATAAAAAGGAGGCGTTTCTCAATTCGACATTTTACTCTTTTTTCAACTGCACACTCTTAGTGCCGAGAATCGAATTCCAACAGAGTTGTTATTATTACAGAATATTATTTATGCATAAATTTGCGTGTGGCAAATTAAAAAGTGTTATAAACATTTGGGCATTCATTTGGGTTTTTTGATAAATATGCTATAGGTAAGAAACGATCCTGATTGGCGGAAATATAGCAAATCGATTTTTGTAAGGCACAATAAGAAAAACAAAACTACAGCTGTGTAAACTGGATCAATTTAGTGTGTGTTCTGCAGGTATAAAGAAACAACGCTTTCTGAGTTTGAGATTTTGAGTTTGAGTTTGAGATTCTGAGTTGTCATATTTATTTTAAAGAGTGAAACTAATAGTCAAATCCAAGTTATTCCAGTTTAACTCTTGCAAAGAATCGACGGAATATCACACTCATATTAGAAAGTTTGTATGTGTGTGTATGTTCGTTACTCGCAAAATACCGAACGGATTTGGATGAAATAGTACACAGAGAGCTTATCTGGATTAGCACATAGGATACTTTTTATCCCAGTAGTATGATTCCGTGGGACAAATTAAACACGACGCGGGTGAAGCCGCGGGCGTAAGCTAGTTCCAAATAAATGTATCGCACAACATCAGATCATAACATCTTCTAAGGTCAAAGGGTAAATACTGAATGGTCGACCACTTCCGGTGGGAGTTTGTTATTCATCATGAGATACAGTTTGAGCAATAAAACATCTATGTTTACATCCGCCAACCTTCTGGAAAGGTCTATAAAGGACACATCTTGGTCACAATATAAATTGGCCACAAATCTAACTGCTAATGAGAAATTCTTAATGGAAAAACTGCCGCCCTGGGGACAGAGTTTACAAAATCCAACTCAGCAATTGTACAGGCGCCAAATACTGACAAATTTTCCCATTCGATTTGGAATTTAACCGTGAACATTTTATGGTTTAAAATCATTTGGACTTTGACAGTTTGAGGTGCTTCCGACTGTACTTGCAAACACCAGACGTCCGTCACCACCAAATGGGGCAGTTAAGAAACATTTACTATTAATTCCTCTTGAAAAGTCTCGCAAACATGATCTTGGAAGACAATTCTAGTCATCAGCTGTCTGAATTCTGTCACAACTTTTTTAGGCTCGGATTGCAGTCTGCAGCTGAGCACCAGACATGGAGCGACTGCCGATCTTACCTCCACAACCCAGGCATTGCATTACACGATACCATTGGTCAGACTTTTTGGGCTTCTGGATGGGTGATCATCTAATATAATATACCTGTCAAAGATCTACGAAAGATAGCCGGGACCAACAGCTTGATGTGCTTTAGGAGGCATGGAGGGAACTCGGTATGTCATTGATGGTCACCCATCTACGGAACAACCTCAAGAAGCGTCCATCCGTGCGGATGCTATGAGCCTCGTATCGTGGGAAATAATCTTAATTTGTACCTATTATATGTATCATAGAGTTGAGTCATACTTTCTCGCGCATGCGTGAAACAGTTATGTGGCTGTAATGTATACCTTCGGACACACGTGAGTGACGCCACGTGTTCTAGCGAGTATAGTTGCGACACCTGGCGCCGTTTGTTTTGGATTCTATATTTATACAGGAAACTTTGCAAGGATACAGTTGGACTTTGTTTTATAAAGGAAAAATAATCTTGAAATATCGACTGCTGCAATGCATTATAACTGCAAATTGTAAAAAGTAACGGTTTTATGATTTACTTTTTTAACATTTCGGTGTCCGTTTGCTTGTCCCAGGCGATTTTCCCTGGAACTGAAAATCATCGAATGTTCTGAAAGAGAAATTTATAGTGTCCGCAAATAAACTAGTGGAGTATAGAAGCTGCTTAGGTGAGAAAACGCAAAAAAACACAACATCACGCCACAGGATTTTTGTGAAGACCTCTTACACCACTCCTTATCAGACAAAACCCATTAAATCTCCATATTTACACAAACAGCATCACTGCCAATGTCAATTATGCTGTAACTGAAACTAGATTAGTTTTTTTATCTAGATCGGCCTACTTTACAGCTCAATGAGTTCAGTTTAATAAGATGTACGGTCAAATAAACTTGAACCTTATTGCAACGATTTAAGGCGCTGTTGAAGTCAAATATTTTTTAAACATGTATGTGCGGTTTTTCTCAAATGTTTAACATGTGAGAGCAGTGGTAACGATCCAGACTAACGTGCTGGAGATCGTGGATTCGAACCCAGGCTAACACTTTACTTTCTGTAATTTATTTCATCAACACTGCTCTCAAAACAGTGAAGGAACACATTGTGAGGAAACCAGCATGTCCTAGAACCGAAACTACGAAGACATGTGACATCTACTAACAAGCACTGGGCCAGCGTGGTGGATATGCGTCCGCTCTCACTGAGAGGTGGCCTGCGTCCCAGCAGTGGGAGCACTATAGGCTTATTGTGAGTGTGCTAGGATCGATCGCACTTGAACTACAGAAACCAAACTTGTTGCAACGCAATAAATGCGCTTTTTAAGTAAAATTCTTGATATGAGTTTAGTTGACTGTTACAAACGATGACGCGGTAAAACCGCAGTTAGCTTGGTAAGCGGTAGTTATAACGCAATGTTGTGGTTTTTTGTTATTGTTTAATTAGGTAATAATGTGCCTAGTCTTATTGCAGTTCCAACGGAAATGTTGATGAATCAATGTTGTTTTAAGATGAAGCCTCTGCCGTCATGTGTTAGGCGGTTATCACACGCGCGGTTAAGCGGTGAAGAGTATCTCACGTCGCATTGTACGCACGTAACATCACCCGTCCGCGCGGACGAGCGGCGCTCACCGCCTCCTCGCGCGGCGCACTGCCTATACGTCCGCTTCGCCGCCGCTGGACCCCGCGGTGTCGTGTGAGGACCGCCTTACACCCAACTGATGGGTATCACTGGGCTTCTGTTTTGGGTCGGTCTAACCGGACATACTGCGGACAAAGCTTTGAATACCGGACTCTGGCAGATAATCAAAGATGAGGAAGAGGTTCTTTGTAACAAAACTACATAGTTCTTTCTTCAATTGGAAGATAAGATAAGAAATTCTACCGTTGCATTAGGTTATTAGGTTTAAAAAAAAACTACAGGAAATAAGAAAATACTTAGTGTTTTCAAAAACTGGAAATAATTCATGACAGTTACTTACCTATTTCCATCAAAATTAAATTAAACCACAAATTACGCGCCATTCTCAGAATAACAGGTTTATAAAGCATCCGGTTTTACTTCTACGAAATCGACTCACTGAGCAAAAAGGCAAAGAAATAGTGATTAATTAAATTCCATATGTTTATAAGTCTTTATAAAAACTAATAAGGCTATTTCGCTAGTGTTCCTCTTCGCCTGAATATCCTTTTCTACGTCATCATTATCATCTTCCTTCGGCCTGCCTCTATTCTTTAGTTTGTCTCTCTCCATCTATCACCATTTAGTTTTCTATGTGTTGTGTAAATACGTTAGTTATTACTTTAGTTTTACGGGCGAACCTTTCTCCAAATATCGCTTACAATACTATCATGAGTAAAGCCCAGTTATTCTTTTAACTGATTTTTTTTTTAAATATCTGTTGTCAGAACATCAGAACATAGTACCTAAGTATTGAATTCATTTGATAGTGTTTCATTAATCATCTTAAGATGTGGTGGTTTTATATTAACAATTTTATCACTTGAGTCCAAAAAACGTCAAATATGATTGTTTATAATAAGCAGGTTTCTTACCTGCTTAACCCGGTTCATTTCTACGTCTCTTCGCTCCCATGGACACCTGGTAATACCAGAAAGAATTCAGATACGTTGCCGTGCCCAAGACAATGCTCAAATGTCTCATATGCCTGACTACAAACCAAAATTGCTTTACCACCGAAACCGGACTTACCTTAGGGTAGCTGGGAGGCTAGCCGCATTAAAATGGCGTTGACCAGGACACCTAGCAAGGTGCGGTAACCACAGGCAGAGTGGCATCAAAGGACTGGAAAGAGAAGTGTTGGTCGTCCGGCGGCGAGATGGGCAGACCACATTGTTGCCATCGCGGGAATATCCTGGATGCGGCTGGCACAAGAGCGTGGAGCTTGGCACAAACAAAGAGAGGCCTATACCCAGCAGTGGGTGAAGTCAGGCAGTGGATGTCATCATCCTAGCCATCATCATCCAAGCCTAGACAAAATGATATCCTCATGTTCATTGTACTGAACTAAGCTTATGTTAATCCAGTTGAAATTCTTTATAGAAATACCGAAAAGAGCTCGTTCGAAAGCGATTACTACATGTCTGGGTCCTCAGGAAATGTTCCTTGAAAAAATATACCTGGCTTTAATGAGAAAATTACCTAATTTACATAATTAATTACGCAGGAGACTAAGGAACAATTTAGCTTTAGTATAATTGCTACTAAGAACCTGACTCATTCAATCTAATTTAATATTAAAGACTTCGTGACTCACTGGCTCTTAAGTATACAAGGCTCTGCCTAATCCATTAAGACACACATCACGCTTGTATTCTCTGCAGGAGAGGGCAGAAGCGTAGCAGCACATCCACATTGGTTTGTCCCAGGTCAGATAGCCAAGGTGATTAACCCTTGATCTGTCCACGAAGTAGACACAATAGTTAAACAATGGCGTCTCGACCAAATCGGTCATTCGACAGATCATGATTTAAGTCCTATGTTTAAGAAGGTGAACCCAATGCCACGAACTCGGTCAAAAACTCTGAGTACGGGTTGCTGATGATTTCCTGACACAACATTTACTCACACTTTACAGTTTTTCCTACCAAGGGATCGAACCCAGAAGGAACGAACCCAATTTAGTGCAACTCTGTAGTCTCAGCAGGGGCACTAAATGTTACTAGTCGCAACCGAACTGAATTAATTAAAATGGTTGACTTAGTGGTCTTATGTATCGGCGGCGGCGACCTCTCGCTTCCGGCCCTGGTCCAAGCCATGGTCCGGAGTGAGACGGAATGGGACGCCGTCACCTCCTTCTGCGAAGCAGTCATGCTAACGAAGGAAGTGGCGGAACGTGAGAGGGAGAGAACGCCCCGGGCGTCGGGGGCCACGTGGTGACTTCCGGCCACCGTGGTGGACGGTGAGCTATGGGCTAGCTCGCCGTCCGTCCGTCTCATGACGACAGGCCGTGTCGACGGCGCGTTCGTGTTCCACGCGCGCCTCAAAGAGAGTCAGAAATAATGAAGGGGTGCGCAAGGGCCGAAGCCTGCCGGGGCTGCGGGACTATTCGAAAGAGATACCGTGGCCCCGGAACACAAAGGGCGATGAAGGAACATTTTTAGTCAGTAAAAGTCTGACACTCCCTCCTGCTCCGGCCCAGAGCGGGAGGAGTCATTTGTTGATTTCCCATCCGAAAAAAAAACAAAAAAAAACGAAAGTGGTCTTATGTGCAAGCGATGAGCGTGAGGTCTCCGGAGGATTAAATTTCCCAAATCGGGCAACGTGTTATTGAGGTAGTAACAGCCCAGAGACTGAATTTGTGTCTGGTTGATGGTAATAGGCTCGCCCTTGTTACATGAGATTCTAACATAAATGTTAAATTGCGAGTATACTATAGATACAATTCTACCTAACCCTACGGCGAAAACATGTTGATGTTGTCTAAATTAGCTATAATCCTTTGTTGTATAATATAACAATGTTATAGCAATTACGTCTAATTACTCAGACATATTTGCACGTAGATACTTATAGCTAAATACTGTATAGTCACGTAGTAGTTACGGGTGATATTCGCAAAGCAAAGTGTTTGTGTCACCTGAGCGTAGAGGCACGTGCATATAATCACGCGCCCTTGTTGAATCGGCCGAGCTGGTTGGCTACAGGTTATGCCCCATTTACCTATCTGTCGTGCTCGACTAACTGCACCCTCCAGGACTTGAATGAGGCAAGACATAGAGCTGTCCAGGTCCACCTGCTGGTCGCACAAAATTTGAATCATTGATTCCAGAAGTAAAATAATAAAATAAAATAAATAAATATCATTGGACATTACACACAAGCGCCATCTAGTGCCACACTAAGCAACGAGGCTTGTGTCGTGGACACCAGATAGTTGATATAGTACATAGATACTATTTGTTTGTAAATACATACATATTAAACATATTACCATCCATGACTCGGAAACAAATGTCCATGCTCATCAAACAAACATTTGCTCCTACCGGGATTCGAACCCGGAACCCTAAGAACGTAAGGCAGCCTCACTACCGCTGCGACATTCGGGTTGTCAAAAAAATAACAATCAAAAACAATGAACAATGAATTGCACTTTGTTTACTACTAAGTCGAAGCAGCGACACAGCTTAGTGGTGTGAACATCGGACTGCCAAGTCATAGGTCTAGTTTAGTTCGAATCCAAGACACGCACCTCTGAGTTTTCGGATTCATGTGTGTATTGTATAATTATCACTTTCTCCGGTGAGGAAAACATTGTTAGGAAACCAGCATGTCTGAGAGATATTGATATGTAAAGCAAAGTCAGACGTCCATGGGAAAAACTCTGACACTAACCACACGATAAAGAAGGACAGAATACTAAGTCACATTATTTTTGGTTGTGCAACCGATCGAGTGCCTGGTGAGAGACCTATCAAGAGAGCGACCACATTTGCGCCACCAGCATGTTCTATTATAACCAACCAATTTTAAGATGGGCTCTTAGAGCTGCCACAAAGCCTACGTCATCACCTGGTGATGATGTCATCAAACCTCGGCAGAGACGTGTTACACCCACGAGTTACTAGTATGTTCTATGTTACATGGGACGAGCCTCTTGCCATTTACCCAGAACAGTTCCAAACTCCGTATCACTGTCAAACGTTTTATGATGAAAATGACTTAGTGTGTTCTAAAAATCCATTCTGAAACTTCATGAACATAGTAATTACCGTAACTGGCATAAGAAAGTCATCATCAGTATCACTTTCCTGCTCTTGTTCTATCAACTTGGGGTCCACGCAACACGTTTTGTTCTTCCATTCTCTCTTTAAACCGTCACCCCATCTTTCACTACCTTTTATTTGAATATCTTTACGTAATCCATTCGTACCACCTACAGAAAATCACCCACCTGGACATAAGTGGCCATGGCTGACCTGGTCTTTAAATAGACTCCGGAGTCCGGACCCAGGTTGGTCGCAGCAAGGCAAACCTGCTCAGGTGGAGATTCATAAATGACTCTGCCCTGGAGTGTAAATGTGGTTCCACAAACGATGGGCCCTTAATATCGTATCCTGCGTGTCCTGTTGTTTGTTCGTTATAGGAACTGATGGACGCTACCGAAAGCGCCAAACTACTAGCTTGGGCAGACACAATTTACATTGCCATCAACACGCTAAAAAGATTTCAAATTATTCTTCACATAATTCATCTTAAGAAAGTCATAGCTTATTAATAAAATTGCATTCAACCGGTATCACTAGACAAATATTGACTCAGAAAACTTCTCTAAAGCTCCACACTTTTACTTTCGACCAATCTCTCGGTGCCTCCACCAACAGTTTCGTAATCCCAACAGTGAAAGGGCCCAGGAGTACCTCGGACACACACGTGTAAGCTCTTGTAACCTTGGGCCATACAATAATAAGAACTGGTTTGGTGTTGGCCCCATAGAGTACATAAATGAAGATATTTGGCAATCAACAATGAAGCCAGAATAACTTGGTATGAGGATTGGTGAACAAATTATATTGTGCGTAGCTAGTTGATTTGGTTCATAAAGTTATAGGAAAAGTTTTGTTTTATATAGCGTTGTCTTTGTCGCTCATACTTTAGGTCTCTTTCTAAAGTTCGATGTTTCATTTAACGTTTCATAATAATATGCTCGTATTTATTTAATCATTTTGATTGGATTGGGAAAGTATTACAGAGATTTTCAATTAGAAAATCTGCAGTAGGAGCCTAGAATCTGTATTTGTCTGGCCGGTTGATGGCAACAGGCTCACCTTCTACTGCATGGGACATTTCTGGCATAATACTGGTCAGCTTTGCCTATTCTCTGTCGAGGTTCAAAGGCGTGATAATAATGAGTATCTTTACAAGCAAAGTGCTTGTACAAAGTTTCAAGATATACCGGTTAATGATCTACGTGCTGTTTATTTAAGTTATTTTGTCGTTTAAACAGTAGTTCTACCAGGTGTGCTTTAGTCATGCTTCTAACGAAGGAATTTGTCATCTTTTGTTGAAAATATTGTTTTGAAGTATTCCTGAGGTTTCTTCGTAGTTATGTTTGTGATAGGCAACACCGTTCTTCATGTTATGTTTGAACGATGTTACTAATTGTGTGAACACATCATTAAACCAGTAGATATCTGGTTCTTCTGTTTTTTATTTATAACAATGGTACTTCTTATGGAATTACTTGGGTCTAGTTAATCCTGTCCAGTTAGTCTGTAACGGTTTTAAGTCCTCTAGAATGGAGGTGTTGGGACACTTTGGTCACTCCAGCAGCATGTGCCATGGTCTGGTCAGGAGGAATCGCATTCAGGTTTATTAGGTTATTGTCACACTTGAAGACGAGGTCGAAAATTCTTACGTGTCTGTAAATTTTCAGTATGATGATAGATAGTTCTTTCTCAGACGCGAGTAGACTTCGCAACTGCTAAAATTAAAAGATGACATCACGATTTTATTTTTTGATAGTTTCTCGATTGTAGAACCTGATTTGTAAATTATTAATCAGTCAGTTGAACTTTAAAGGAGCGGTCTTTTAAAGGTCAACTAGTAGTAAGCATGTAGATTTGTAGAGTCGAAAACACCTTGAAATATTTCGCGCCCAAAATGATAATTCGTTTGGTTGACCTTACCAACGGCTACCTTAGTAACGGCTCAAAAAACTTCCAAGCGTGGATAGTAAAACCAGTTCTAACTTTTCTTCTACATTCGTTTATCTGACGAGGCATGTAAATTTATACTTAGACATGACTGTTTCGTGTCTAGTGTCAGTGTTTCATTTAAGGTTTTCCTTCACCGAAGCAAGTGATAATTGTACAATACACACATGAATCCGAAAAATCAGAGGTGACCAGAAATAGGGGAGGGAAAACCAGCGTGCCTGAGAGATATTTCTTGACGGCATGTAATGCCAAGTCAGAGGCATGGGCGGCATAAACAATGTGACCACAGGTTAGGCACTAATCACACGATAAAGCCTAGCTAATTCTGCTAGGTTATCAGCCTAGCAGAAACTTATCTATCTTCTCTCTTACTACTTATCTATATTCTATACTTACTTATCTCTCTTATCATATCCCATTCACTTCGATTCCTCGGCTAATGTCATCTAGCTGATACCAGCCACCCTGCAATCAGTCAAATTGGTTTATTCAACAATCATAAATTCGAAATTAATTTGCATAGTTACCATTACACATTCCAGAATCTTGCATGCAGTTGTAATTACTCTGATAAGGCCTGATTATCTGGTCATCCACTGTCGGGGCTATCAGTGATATTAGAGCACAAAAATGTTAAGTATCGGTTGCGACTCTCTTATCAGTAATATTTGCCGTGAACCCGCCCGACCTATGGGCTTCTGTGCTTTACTTTGTGAGATACTTACTCCGATGCAGTTGAACAGGTAGGTTGTCAATATTATAGGGATCGTCTTTGTGATTGGAAAGCTTAAGGGCCCGTTGATTCGGGCTGTTAAGATGTACTGTGATAGCCTGAAGACATCAAGCTGGCGCCAAATACCAGCGGAAACATGTGGCAGGGATACTTGAGCATGCGTGCAATGGAAGACCAAGTCATCAAGCTGTATAGACATCAACTAAAATGTATGAATGAGACCTTTATTTCAATACCTGTGTTCACAAAAAAAGATGATTTTGTATATGGCACCCAGAAGCCTGTTTTTTTTAGATTTTTGTGAATTATTTCTTGCATATCCATCTTCAGGCCGTCGTCAGGGATTTCTATAAAATATTCAATATTTTTACGATTGGGGCACTTTGTAATACTAGCATTTTGCTGTTCGGACAAACGCTAGCCCTAGGTCGGAAACAAATCACAAGAAAAGCTCTGCATATAACTGTCATTTAACCAAGAGAGTGGTTAAGCTAAAGCGAATCATCTGTGACATCACTTCTCTGAAACAAATTATACAATCAGTCGGTGGAGATTTCTGAAAAAGGTACACAAGTCTATTTTCAAGTTTTTAAAGATGTATTTAGGTGTAGGTAAAGCTACTAGGATTCTGGTTTTCCTTATCTTGAATTTGCATCTGAAGAAACGGGTGATTGTGTACTTTTTCACAGGCAATTAACTCAAGAAACCAAATATGACACAATTCAATTTCCACAATTGTTCTGATACCCTTTGGACGACCGTTATGGTGGTTTGAACTTGAAACGCATTTTTTGTTCAAACCATGAAGAAACATAATGTCACGTATTGATAATCTTTTTTGTTGTTGACAAAAAAGGCAAAGGACAGACCACGATACGGCCTAGTTCCTCGATGATGGAGGTTACTCATAGTTTAATAGATGACGATTTGCTTACAAAATAGGCCGGTCTTTTTCTTTAACGGACTTTGTATCGGAAGTTTTTAAAGATTAGTGTAAAGACTGTCCTATAGCTCGATGGGTAGCTGATATCGTCAAAATTGCGGGAAACACCTGGATATAAGTGACGCAGAGAACCGGGAAGTGGGAAGAAACGGGAGGCCTATACCCAGCAGTGCGTGGCTCCGGGCTGATATGATGATAATGAGTGTCCTAAAGTTCCTCCTAAAGTTGATTATGTTCGTTACGTTACTCGTATATATCCCTTGATCTGTCCACGAAGTAGACACAATAGTTAAACAATGGTGTCTCGAACAAATTGGTCATTTGACAGATCATGATTTAACATGATGATTATTTTTATACGGACCTACTGCTCTATGTTAATTGTCAGTAACGGCTCTACCGTTACCTGTCTTGACTTTATAACCAAGCTGATCTAATGTTAGTTAGGTATTTGCTTACACACAAGCAACAAATCTCAACCAGTTGGTTTAAACTAAAATCAGGGATAAGTAATTCTTTTAAAATCTATGCCTCCACTAAGAGTCACGGGTTTATTTAAACTAAGTTGTAAGTACAAAATAACTTTTAACTACGAACAGCAGGTAAGTCATCAAATCGGGCAGTAAACTTGATAAAAAGACGCGAAGACGACGAGGTCATGCAACGACACACTTTTCAACAACAATGGTTGCGTCTGCGCGTAACATTACGTGTAATGTTCGCGTAATTACGAATTGTATGCGCACGGGCAAGTAGGTATAGTCAATCTTAGTGGTGATCCTTTGACTTTGACAGCGGCTTTATGTCGTAGCAGTAAGAGTGGATTTCGTAGAGCATAGTTTTACCATTGATGTGTTTGCGTAGAATGCGGTTTTGGGACAAAATTAAATAATAAGCCAACTGTATTTGTTGCAAGTTAATATTTTATGATTTTAATACACAAAATGACAACACACCTGTATTCTCCGAAGAATTAAAAAAAAGTATATATCGGTATGTAGTGCTTCCACATTTTGCCAGTTATGTTAAAGTCCCATGCAATAGGGGGCATTAGGGGGCCAGCATATCCCATCTGGGGTGCTAAGTACTGAGATAGTCCTGATGGAAGAGCCAATAACACTGCCCGTCCTGGGAATCGAACCCAAAACCTCATGCTGAGCAGTAGCACGTGCAACCACTACGCCGACGGGTCAGTTTTAATTTTTATAAATATATTTAAATAAGAGAAACAATATAATCATGACTAAACCTAAATGGTTTATGAATGAAATGTGACTAATATGCACTAGATTCTGATGACTTCAATAATTTATTTTTGATGATTCTTATAATTAGCTTATCAATGCAATGACTGTATTTGTGCGTTGTTGGAACGTTTTTAGCGTCTGTTTTGTTTGTTTAAAATATTATATTTGTTGCTAACCAATTTCTCGGCAAATACAATCGTGTTGCCACGGTATTGGTTTGTGGAGGTCAGTCGGCAGTTATTTCATGTAAAATATTGATAATCAGACTGAACTGAGACAGTTCAGGACTTTAAGAATATAAACACTATTTTAAGCTTTCACGGTTCATAACTATACTTAAAATGTCACTTACGGGATATCTTCCGTGATTATTAAAATAAGGAAAATAATAATAATAGCAATTGAAATAAGGAAATACAAAAATTTCAATCGAGAGGATAATGGCTTCAAATTGTCAAGTACGTGGAATACAGTATTGAGTATGCTCAAAATTAGCAGCCAGCAACATAATAAGAACTTCACAAAACCTGGTGATACTGTGAGTGTGTTTTGCCGTGACTTAGTGTCGAGTTCCAGTAGTGCGCGTAGCAAAACACAAAGAAAGAGGGTAGTCAGATTTGTCTGCTATTAACAATTATTTTCATCCACCCGCATTATCCAGTTGACCCGCGATCATGGCGCTTGCAACAGCGTCGAAATATCGGGAGCTCAAAAACAATAAATAATCACGGAAGATATCCCGTAAGTGACATTTTAAGTTTAGGAATATAGTTCTTGTAACCGGCGAGTGTGTATGACCAGATGAATGAACGTCGACGAAGCAAAAGGAGTATGTAAGGGTTTACAGACGATATTGACATGTTGAGATACACTCTTGAATAAATTTTCAATAATGCATCCTGGTGCAGCTAACAACATAACATCACGCCTGTAATCCCCGATGAGTAAGCCAAAGGTATACCATATAGTACACCCATCCATTTCACCAGTTATGTTTAAGCATGCAAAAGCCATGCAAAGGGGGCGAGCCTATTGCCATCAATTCATAGTCACAAATCCAAACTCAGTGGCTGTAACTGAGAAGTTCCCGATTGAAAAACCCAGTCTAGAACTAGGAACTAGGAACAGAACTCAGAACTAGGAATCGAAACCGTTATCTCATGCCGTGCTCTTGCGACCACTAGACCAACAACGCAGGCAACTACTATGGTGTTTCTTGAATCCAATCCTTTTATCTCCGTTTTGACTTCCTCATTAGTAGCTACGGAGTCTAGATCTGTAAATTACACTTGGTTTACTGTTAGGTACGCCTTTGCCTTATCCTTTAGGGACTTCAGGCGTGTTGTTATGAGCTACCTAGTTGCCATGCTAACCCGTACATTCATACAGAACACAGATGCCGTATGACCATGACATCATGCTGGCGTCTTTAATCCGTCTCAAGTGTATGATCTGGTTGAGTTCTTCCGAGATCACTTCCAGCATGTGGGAGGATTATATTGAGCCGTCTGCTCGTGTTGGTTATTTTTGTATTAACGTAAGTAGATGATTCCTAGTTAACAATCTGACATAAGCAGACGGCTGGATTCAGCAGACGACCTCCATTATTGTACGTGTGAAGCATATGCAATCAAATGAAGATGGAAGATAAGTATTTCCTTAATTTTGAGAGTTTATTCATATCTATGGATGTTAAGGATTGTGCTTGTTGCAAACCATTATTTTAACTTAAAATGCTATTGGATTATTGTATTTTCGATTCTAAAATTGACGTATTTAAACCGCGCTTGCGCTAGGGCCTCTGTTCCAGCGTAACTAAAACTCTCTCCAAGCTTAGTTCTTCTTCTATTACTAATAAAACGTATCATATTTGGTGTTACATCAATGTGAAAACTTATATTCTCCGACTTCCAAAAGGTTATCGTCGAGGTTAACATTTCGTCTAAATGTATTTTTTGTTTGTCATCATCATCATCATCATCAGCCTATTAATGTTCCCACTGCTGGGACACAGGCCTCCTCTTTATGAAAGGGAATGGGCTATAATCTACCACGCGGGCCCAGTGCGGATTGGTAGATGTCACATGTCTTCGATTTTTTTGGTTCTAGGACATGCCGGTTTCCTCACGATGTTTTCCTTCACCGTTTTGAGAGCAGCGGTAATGAAATAAATTACACAAAGTAATGCGCCTGTCTGGGTTCGAACCCACGACTTACTTTTCGTAAGTCGGGGCCGCCACCACTGGGCCACCGCTGCTCCTGCATCCATTTTTTGTTTGTATATTCAGCCAATTGTAAACAAATTCGATGATTCCTTTGTTGTTTGGAAGTATTATTTATCCACGGTTGTCCTGTTTACATTTGGTGAAGATCTGTTGCTGACCTTCGGTGATAGCCATTAAAAGTCTTCAATAATAGACCGCAAATCAGTGGTGATTCTACAATCGCTTGCATATTTATTGCTTACACAATGACCTAACATAACATTACGACTGTATCACTGACAAGGGATATAATACCCTCGAATTTCGACTGTTATGTTTAAGTATCATTTTATTGGGGAGTAGGTGGTCAAAATAGTAAATCACACAAACTAAAGTTACCGAAGCTGAAGTTATTTTTAACTTTTCGATATTTTCGGGTTCCGTACCTCAAAAGGTAAAAAAGGATCCCTTACAAGATCACTCTCTTGTCCGTCTGTCCGTCTGTCTGTCCGTGTGTCACCGTGTGTGTTTCTCAGGAACGGGTGGACCAAGCAAGTTGAAATTTATACTGAAGTACCGGACTAAGTACTGGAGTTGGGTTCCTATTAGGTGTATAAAAATCAAGGTCCTGAGTCAACACGATAAAAACATATGGGCAAATTTAGATTTTCGCGAAAACTTGTAAGTGTTAAAATTTACCTTAAATTTTATATTTTTTATTTTTCGGAATTTTTCCTTTACCTGTGATGTAAGAACTTGCTTTTAACCAAAATTGACAATTCTAGGTCAACCGAAAGTACCCCCTATAGGTTCTTTTTGAAGTCGGTTTAATTTGCAAAACAGTTTTACAATATAAATCTGTATCAATGTGGAAATTCATAGAAAGTGCTCTAAACTCCAATATTTGCTCAAATAGAAACACAGTGTTATGAAATAGAGAATGTTGGCATAGTTTTATATATAGTCTGTCGGCAGATCTACGCTGCCATTTAATTAAATGTGCAATCATTGTGTGGAAATATCAATAGTTCATAACGTTATTGAGTTTTGAAGAGATACTAATGAAAGGTTTATTACTTTGCCTGACCTGATTTTGTGAACTCTTTTCGGGGTAAGATTCTTAGCTTGGAATAGAGTAAGTTGGCAATGTAGTGACGGGGCCTACTGTCCAAGCTGCACCGGATGGTACCACTTGAAAAGAAGTCATGAATGTCATTACCACTTGAAAAAAATTATTGATGATTTCAGAATGATCTGACAAATTATATAAAATATGTTATGGTTTGTAAACTGATCTTTATGCACCGATGTTTATATTTATTTTTCTAAACACACATTAAGAAACAATATTGTGTGTTTGTAACTCTTCGCAGTGGTAGTTTTATTTTAGTAAAGGTAGGGCTTGGTGATAGTTAAGCTTAACATAACATCACGCCTGTAATACCGGAAGGGTTAGGCAGAGGCGTACCTATTAGTACCTACAGTCACATTTTACCAGTTATGTTTTAAGTCCCATGTAATAAGGGGCGAGCCTGTTGCCATCAGCCGGGCACAGATCCAGACTGCTACTGAGAAATTCCTGATGGCAAAACCCTATAACACTTTGCCCGACCCGGGAGTCGAACCCGTTGCAGGAGCTCATGCTCAGCACTCGCAGTGGCGGCCACTCGACCAACGAGCCAGTCTATGGTCGAGCACTTTGTAAAAAAGTTCACGCGGAGAAGTTCACACTGTTACAAACCATAGTGAGCATGTTATTTATGCAGGTTTTTTATTTCTAACGACAAACAGCATTGCTGATAAAATTTCGCAAATGCTAAGACTCTATATTAACACCTATGTTCAAATACTTCAAGTAGAAGTTCTAATTATTTTTGCCTGCAAAAACAATTCTAAATCTTATGCAAAGCTACGTAACTTCAAAATAAACTGACTCACTCAACGTCATAGTTGCACCTGACTGTAACTTTAACGATTTAAAGCTTTACGCAGTTGTTTAAAATTGTTATTCTCACTATAAAGATATTGATACCAAGAATGTTCATAACAATGTTATATGCTATTCCTTTTCAAACCATATAATTTCTACATAAGACTCAGATTACAATGAACGATCAAACGAATACGTGAGGAAAGTTTTCCATAGTTTCCTACCTTCGATTTCAAACTTTAGTGTCCTTGTGACAAGATTTAAAATTGAATGTATCGTAAACTTGTTTACAATCGAAATAGTTGATCGGCAAAGGCTTGCAAAATCGATTAATAGTATTAAAACGTAAATCTGAGTCAGAATGCACAAGTTTCTCAATGGGTCACCCATCCGAATTCCAACCTTGGCGAAAGCGACTTAACTGCATCGGTGTTGCCGCAATAGTGATAAATTATTATGTTTTGCATTTACTTTTGCAAAATTATTGGTTTGCCTTGAAAGTATATTGTAGTTGTAAAGCTAAAACTAGTTAATATAACTTCACGACTTTTATGCCCTGAAAGAGGTGGCAGAGCTATACGTAATTAGTGCAATTATGGTGCGATGTACCAAGAGGAAAGCTAAAGACCGCACGTATCTGACACAATTAGCCCAGCAGAAGTCCTATATCCATTATCATTCGGCGAGCCTTTTCGAGTCCAGTTAGACTGGAAGCAGTTGAAAATCATATATTAAAAAATAACGACACGATTCCATCCCTTAATGTGACGATAAATAAAATGTCGTCTAAGGCATTTCAACTTCCTTCTTCTATTGGCAAAACTAAAGCTGAGCCAATTGTTATAAAACTACACAAGTAGTAAAGTTGGTAGCGGGGCTGACTAACTTCTTATTGTTAGACGTGGATACCCTATCCTAAAAAGGGATGCCCCTTTGTATGCTACTTTGTGTTTAGGTGACTATACCTGGTACAATGCATGACGCATCATAGTACGTGCTAGGTTCAGGTGTTCACGACTATGATGTATCTATCAGCTTTTCCTAATTACGTTACAGTCGTGTTCCCATCTATTTGGATGCAGCTAGATACCGGTATTTTACATAGAGCTAGACGTCATATCAGTCTGACTTCCACAACGCAGTAACACGATACTCCTTGGTAAGACTGGTTGTCGGACTTTCGAGCCACTTACTGTCAAAGTTCTTTGAATGACAGGTGCGACCAACGGCGACGTGCTATATTAGGCATGGAGAGGGCTCGTGTAGGTTTTTGTGACAAAACAATTTTGAGATGCCTTGGTAAGTGCAAAGTTACATAGTCTTTCTTGAAGTCCAAAGATTTTCTTGAAATATTACTTTTTCCAGATTGTAAGACCGTCTATTGTGTTATAACCCTTTGTAGAATATCTCCCTCATCTAAACCTGTAAAGAGCAGGTATTCTTATATCTGTTTTTACAAACCTTAATTGTATGTCTCACTGCTGGGCTATGGCCTCCCCCATATCCTCCCAGGTGCTCTTCTCCTGCGACACCTCGAACCAGGTTTTGTGATGTCAGTGTCTAGGTCATCTCGCCACCTCTTTCTAGGTCGAGTCGGCGGCACTGTTCAACCTTCCTATCTATCCCATATATACACTGGCCTGCAAAAATAAGTATCACACTTTTAAAATTGCAATAACTTTTTAGGTACACAAGATATACTTTCGAAACAAAAAAGACTCGAAAAATAGTTTAATTTTGTCTATAGTTTCAAAGCAAGCTGATAAAAATTGGTATAAAACGTTTAATTATTTTAAATCTCTAACTTCTATAGTTTAGAAAAAATTGAAATTTTAAAAGTGTAGTACTTATTTTTGCAGGCCAGTGTAGTTTTGGTACGTATTGCTAATTGCTAATCCTACTTCTTGTACAATGTGCAAATCTCTTACAAAAAGCTCTTATATTACTCACAATTTATACTCGTAGGTAACGTTATCAGGGCCACGATACCGTTCACTATGATTCATCTTAACTGCAGGTACGACCAATTAAGCAATTAAATTTTTTTATTGGAAAAAATACGTGCTGCTGATTGCTAGACTTGAATGGTGGTGAATCGAACCTAAGTTTTTTGGCATACCTAGGTCAAACTGGCTTTTGTGTCCATCGTTGATGCCAATACCTTTGGAAACATAAAATCACTACTTAAAATCACCGAAGGGTTACGCTGGGGTGCATCCTACACCCACATATTCGCCAGTTATGTTTAAGTCCCATGTAATATGGAGCGAGCATATTGCCATAGACCGGTCACAAATCCAGTCTCCGTGGCTGCTACTGACAAATTCCTGATGGATAACCCCAATAACACTTTGCCCGACCGAACCCAGGCCCTCATGCTAAGCAGTCACGCTTGTGACCACTCGGCTAACGAGGCAGTCTGCTTTTGGAAAATGGAATGCATTAGAAAATAATAATAAAAAGATCTGAAAGGACCAAATGTGTGCATTGAAATAATCCATCATACCCACAGACTGGAAGCTAGTAGTAATTGGCCAGTGGTAAAAGGTGTGTGTAGTAAACAACTCTGTGTAGTAAATTCATTTCAACACCACTGCTCCCAAAACCCAAAGCGTATCAGGAAACCGGCATGTCTTGGAACTGAAAATTCGAAATCATTAAAAATAAGTAAACCATTAACACTAAATTAAATAATACTTTTACTCGGTCTTCTCACAGAACCACAAACATTGTAACATGATCGTCTTCCATTCATCAGCAAACAAGTCCAATCCAGGGTTGGTCTCCACTCGCGCATTGAGCTTCGTAAGCATACGCGGTGTAGGGGAAGTAGATCGAGCTACAATGCGATTAAATATGACATTAACCAACTCGCACGTGGATAATGGCCTTTTACAAACAGGAGACTTGTGCTAGCAGTAGGAGGAATGTTCCAGGCTGATTCTGTAATACTTTACTTTTAAACGAGTTTCATAATTTAAGCAGAATGGTACCTACATGCAAAGTAGGCAACGTAGACAACCAGCATGAATACTAACCGTGTGATACTCAACACAATCACACATTAATTACACATGCACAAACACCTCATTTATCTTTACTTACAAAAACCATCAAACCACCACTTTTTATCCAACTAATTGTCTTTCCCTCAATACTGTGAACACACCGCAAAAATGATTATTACGCAATTAACTATTATCTCCGGACATTGTGCTAATTGACCGGACATTCTCCGTAATCATCGGACATAAGGCAGTCAAGGCTGAACGTTCAAGAATGAATGTTTTGGACCTTTAAAAGGTCACTGCTAATAGAGTATGGGTTCGGAATACTAATTTTTGGGGAACAAGTAATTGTGTAATATTTTTGAAGACGTAACGACGGAAACGCGTCGACGTTATGCTATGAATGGCTCGGTGGAAAAACGCAAACCTTCCGTCTTAAGTATTGTGAACTCAATTTTAGCAAGAAATGGAATATTTCTACGTGTTGTACCAAAGTTTAAAACATTTTTTTAGATCGTACCTGGCAGAGATGGAGCTTACAATTTAATTGCCATAGATTTCTGATTACATTTTCTCTTGCTGTCATGTTCTGTTCACTCGCTGATTCACATTGTCCAGTTATTGATTCTGTTTTTCCACTAAATGATAAACATTTTCTAAAAGCTCATGTAGTTTGCCTAGTCACCGAATTACTTTGACCGCTTGCTGATTCAGTTTGTCCAGTCGCCAACCCAGTTTGTTTATTCGCTGTTAAACATAGATAGTAGACATACAAGCACATTTAACAAAACTACACCTTGTAGTAGCATATCCTTCGCTGAACATTTTATATGCGGTCTCTGATAGGTAGGTACCTACTCAAGTGACGTACGTAGGTCTGAATAACTATGTATTAATTAACTAGATTCTAATCAAACTGTACCTAATGATTCAGTATGTGTTTGAATATATTACGCTAATGAGCCGTGTCGTTAGACTATCTTAATTAGTTTCAATGGTAAAGTAGTAATTGCTGATGGCATTACCTACACTTACGATAGGTGGATGATGATGATGGCATTACAGTCAGTTAGCAGTCTAACTAGAATCAATTGAATACCAAAAACTTATCTTTTATACGGAGGTGCCAGGTGATACCATCAGTACTGTTATGTAGGCGTGTACCATCTCATTTTTACTAAGCAGGAGTAGATCAGCTTTCTGTTTAGTTAAATAGTTTTACAAAGAAAGTCTAAGAGTCTACGATAACTAATGTTTCTGCAAAGCAAAGTAACATTGGTGTTCAGTGTAACTTGTCCAGCTCTTAAGATATCGAATACCGTGTATCAACTTATATAATACTTATCTAGCTTTATGGGAAACTGTCTTACTCTTCTAGAAGTCTGTCTTAAGGAAATGTCTTTCTTTGAGGATTACAAAGAAAGGGCTTTTTTTCGCATTGAATATCATTAAATGACCCCTCTCACTCTGGGCGGAGCGGAATCCCATTGTCAGACTTGTACTGAATAAAACCTATCCATGTTCCTTCATAGCCCTTTGTGTTCCAGGGCCGCGGTATCTCTTTCGAATAGCCCGCAGCCCCGGCAGGCCACAAAGAAATCGGGCTTGTGTTAATTTCTAAGCTTTTACGCACACTCGATGTTGACCTCTCTCTAGTGTTAAGTAGACCTTCAGCGATTCATAAAACTTTTCCAAAGCATTCAAAATGATTTAGAACTATTTATTTTGACCTAACCCTCTCGAAGGAAATAAACTGATTGATTGATTGAAGTTTATTTTTGGTTTACCGTTACAGCAGGCTTAAATAAAACCATTCAATCATCGGATCTACTCTAGAATTTTCGCGATCGAATCTCTCAAGTGTTAATCGATAAGGTTCTTATAAGGATAACTTTGCCCAATACCTACTGGTATTGTACGAGTACAACACAGTCGGTGCAAGGACATTGTGTGCCACATACTAATGTACCTAGCTAGGTAGGTAGGGCAGCCGTGATCTTCGTAACCTAGGATTACGTCAGCAGTTTGTTCTGCGTGTTTGTGAAACGTGTTTTAATTCAACTGCAAGTGCATGGTTGATTGGCGAAGTCCTGTGGTACTCTTTACTGTGTAAGATTGACGAACGACCTTTGCTGGGAAGAAAACGGATAAATAAGTTACGTGTAGATGGCGCTAAGTTTTTCTTACTATCATTCAGTTTCCACGAAGTTCTTTGTTGAAAAACTTTGAGGTTAGATGGCGCTAAATAACAAAAACTTCTTTGTGGGATGGTGTTGTGTAGCAGTTTTTTGGACGGGATTAGTAAAAGTTATTCATTCATCGTTCTCCTGCCCTAGTTCCAATTTATTTGTGATCGGAATGTCTCCTTCCATACTTTTCCAGTTTAGTCGTCATTTCAGTAGTCAGCCTTTTTCAAGCCATCTTCAGGTGGATCATTGTAAATTAAAAATAAAATACCGTAAGCAAACAGCTGACTTCTTGGACTGACCGCAGCAAGAGTAGCTTAACTTCACAGCTTGATCATGATCACGTGATTTTTGCCACGAGCACCAATTTTCTAAATCAGCAAATAGTTCATCGTATCACAAATGCTTGGTAAGGTAAAATAATCACATATTACTGTTGTTTCTTACGACTTACAAATAAATTGTTTGCGTAGGGTTTTCCTTACGGCATTTGACGAGAACTTGATTGTTACATAGTTATATTTAATTGGATAGCTATAGCTATACATTCTTGTAAATATGTGTGCTAGAGGATAACGTATCTTGAAGAATTTATAAGGATATTGTAGTTTCCGATTCAAGACTTGCAATACTTGAATTGAGCAAGCAACGCGATTGATGACGGTAAGCAGGTGACCCTTTGGATTATCAATGGATTTGGTGAGGAGTTACAGATTGCAAGCCTTGCATCGTGGTATTTTGTGAATTTTCTTCCACGAAGTCATGTTTTTCCACGATGCTTCGCTATCCTTGCTCATCGTTTGCATCGGGGAGTTTTGTTCAGCTCTTAAAGTAGCTATTACCACTGATCGGTAAAGAAGGAACAGAATCAACAACGAAGGGAATCCTGAATTCACATTTTATCAGAAAACAACAACTATTTAAAACAGATTAACCGCTAGCTCTGATTCTATTGAGTCACTGTATGAATGCAGGGCACGACGGCGGGCCCATGAAACACCGGTAGTTGCTCAATATAATGCAAGCGAGTGTGCCCATAATGTTGACGCACTCCGATCATAGAGAGTATATTGAGTGTTTTAATGATTGGATTCCTGTATTCTACCGATCGTTTTCATTTAAGCTTATACGTAGTATACACTGCCATAACTCACTCACTGATATCATTTGCCTAGTATTTTGCCAAATATGTTGAGGTTGACTTCCGGTTTCACCGGTTGCAGCCTAATCCCAGTGAACGCCAGTTATAGTTCACATGGAGACACTGCCTATCGGATCTCCACAACGTAGTTACAGCCACAGGATAACACGATACTCCTTGGAAATATTGCTTGCCCTTACCAGTTATCGGTTGTCATTTCCAGGCTTAAGACGATTGTCATCTACGAATCGATTTAAGAATCACAGCCGGATAAACGGCTGAACGTATTTTTCTGGGACAAGCCCACCACACTATTCCAAAAACCACTGCAACTCCTGAAACCCAGAATATGCAGTGATGACCTTAAAAGCGTCGACACAATGAAGCTCGACAAAGTCCCAGAGAAATAATTGAACAGACTTGGAAACCACAATGAAATTAATCAGAAAAGAATAGTGAAGGAGTAGGAAAAACATAACTTCCACTTCCCTCCACATCAGCATAGGCTCGGCATGTAATGGGTGGCCACCCATCCACGGACCGACCTTGGCAACTGCTACTTAACCTTGAAGATCAACCAACACAAACCCCTCTCTATCTCTATCTTTAATTAAGTAGCACTACAGAATAAAGGATCTGACTGTGTTGGTTCTGGCGAAGAAATTATCCACCCATTTTTCTCCGTCGGGAGAGTGCCTAGGTGTAACGCTACGATGATCATTAACGATGAAGTTATTATGTCAGCACTAGTATCATGTGAATCAAGGTCACGCTTACGTATTATTGTTATTGTTTTGAATTTAATTACGCCAGATTATTTACTAACTACTGTTACGTCATGATGAATTGCAGTAGTATAAACGTTATTTGATTTCAATTAAATCGATTATTGTAATGTGCATTTGTTTCAGCTCATCCTCCATATGCTCTTGAAAAATTCATGAGGTTTGCTGGAAGAAAATTATATAATAAAAATATGTACATGTTAAAGAAAAGAAGAAAAGCATTAACGGGTGTCTAAAAATTCGTCCACATCGCTGTCAACAGGAATAATGCCTAGAAGGCTGGCAGCAATGCCACGTTGGATGGCAATGCTAATTCTTCAACCTTTGCATATTTAGAAACAAATATGTTTGCAGCCGGACAGAGTCTAGATTTGTTCCCAATTGATGGCAGACTCGCCCACTAATACCTACATAGGACTTCAACGTGACCAAATGTGGGTGACAATCAAGTGCATCTCTGCCTAACCTTTCGGGAATTCCAGGTGTGAGTTTACGTTATGTTTGTAATCTATCCGTGTTCTGTATATTATAAAGTTTAGCGCACAGCTCATGTACTAGTAAACTAACATGCTAAGCGTTTTGAACTAGATTCAAACTTTACTTATACGCAACTTCGTCTCAATGCATGTCGACTACTAACTCCGAAGCTCTGTTTACCTACCTATACCAAATGTGACTTACCTTCGTTATACCTAGTCGTGTCTTATGTATAGGTGATCAGTGACGTCATCTATGTAAGGTTTTGTGCGATTGAGTATTACCTAATTTTTAATTGGAAGGACGAGTCATCTTGTGATTGCTTAAGCAAATTCTTTGTTTTAGAATATTCTTGATTTATTATAAAGTACTATTTTTTTATTTTTTCTCCTTTACTCACTTGATACTGCCACGTCTTTTCAAACGGGATATCGATACACACGGTGTTAAGCCATCCATTTTAACTTTTTACCTTTGATTTTATTAAGGTTGGACTCGTGGCTTGGAGTTTTGTAGTGTGATAACACCGTGACTTACCTAAGTAGGTATTACTTGGATAATAAACTATTTCCCTTTTTTCTACTAGTCCTGCACCTGATCTCTCTTCGTTCGAGTCGGATCGCATCCCAACGAATTGCGAATATGAGAGTGAGTGCAGCATAGTCTGATTCTGCACGCGCGTATGAACTACAACGCTCCTGCGTTGATGATTAGTCGCGCTGAGACTGGTCGCCATGACCGGACTCCAGCTAGGAGGATTATTAGGTACCTACAGTGGATTTGCCAAACAATTGTCAGAAAAAACTCGTAAGTACTCGTTTCGTAACATCACGCCTGTAATCCACGAAGAGTTAGGCAGAGGTGTACCTAATAGTATACACACACATTTCGACAGTTATAATGAAATCCTATTAATAGGGGCCGAGCCTAATGCCATCAACCGGGCGCAAAGACAGACTCCGTGGCTGCTACTGAGAAATTCCTGATGGAAAAATCCAACAACACTTTGCCCGACCCGGGAATCGAACCCACGACCACTAGACCAACGAGGCAGTCTTACAATGCAATAATTATTATTAACTCAATCTGGATCTATTGTATAATATTAGCATCATATCCATGTAATACCATGCACATCTATATACCTACGTTTATATAAACATAAGCACACAGCGTAGGTAGTCGGAATGCAATGTTTTAATTATAATCAGTACAAGTCTGCCTGCTGAACTATGTCACGTACGTTGTCTGTTAGTATTCTTAATTTGACTGGATTATCTCAGGTATGCCAATGTCAGTTTTAGCGCGAAATTATCTTTGTTTTACAAGGTGAATTGAGTGTACCTACTAGGAGGTATTTTATCTTAGACGTTTTAACTATCTTCTCAAAATGTCGTGAGGGCCCAGTGGTCTAGGTAGGCTAGTTTTAGTAAGTTTGCAAGCATCTCTGATACACGACGACATGGGCGCAATCCGGGCAATTAAGTACTAATGTGACTATTTCAATTGGGATGTAATTGCTCTTGGACATCAACAGATATCGTGAGGAAACCTTGACTACAGTAAATAAATAATAATTAAATTCATTTAATTCAGATATCACAAGATCCATAGAAGTACATTAATAATTATCCACGTTCACAAAATTATTTCACAATGTTAGTAAAAATACAGAACTTATTTATCTACGTTAGTATTTAAATTTAAATGTAGGTTGTTCCAAAACTAACTAAAACTTCATGAATCCGCCTTGTCCATCTCCACGCATATTATATATGAGATGGAGATCAATGCACATCATCAAGTGTCATCATCATCATTCTGCTGCTCTTATCCCAATTCATTTGTGGTCGGCGCAGCATGGTCTTCTTGCATACTATTATATATATATATTCTCTATTACTCAAGGATAACCAATGTATATAATTCGTATGCCGCTTCTAGCGGCGGATTATCGCCTGAACCATGTGACTTAACAACTTTCAGCCCACCGTATCCTGCAAATAAATATTTTTGTCATTCCTTTATAGTATGAGAAAAGGCCTTTGTCAGTTATTATTATCCTCTCAAACATTTGAGTCAACAAACTTCAAGACAATCATGTTCCTATATCCTAACTCTATTATCCTTCCTAAACTGCAATTAATCTCTCCCATCTAATAAACGTCCTGTACACGCCGCTGGCACTAGTGCGACAATGATCGCTCATATAATGTAAGGTCCCGCCGGCTAACGCGCGCAATTAGTCAATTAGTGGCATCGACGACAAGCGACGTAATTGAATCATTGCTGGTAATGTGGAGGGGGAGGAAATAGTGATAAGAGGAAGCGAGGAGAAAGATACAACTGTGATTTGTAAAACACATCTCGACATACTGACTGCAACATTGGTTTAAAGGTGATCCACGCGCCCCACAAAGAGAGTCGGCAAAAAGGAAGGGGTCCGCAAGGGCCGATGCCTGCCGGGGCTGCGGGACTGTTCCCAAGAGATACCGTGGCCCCGGAACTCAAAGGGCGATGAAGGAACATGGATGGGTTTTGATTTCCCATTCGAAAAAAAAAAACAAAAAACGGTGATGCAGATATAGATGGGCCGCACGGCATTGTAAGAGTCTTCCTGCATATACCAATTTTGTTATATTTCGTATAACCATCACCAGACTAAGTAGAGATTATTAGGCTAAACTTCAGAGAGTAGTTTAAGTAGCCGCAAGAGCTGAGGATGAGGCTCTGCTTTATGTCCCCGAGTCAGGCAAATAATTATTGGTTTTGAATCAGATGTTGGGTGTTGCCCTTCGTCATTCATTGTAATTTATCAAGGTCGTTATAAAATCGTCAAAAATGATGGGTATATTTTGATTGATGAATCCTAAAGGGTTACTGCACCACTATGCTTATTTCTGGGACAAAATATTGTATTACGATGTCGTTGAAATTATGGGGGGGGGGGGGACGGACTTTTTTTAGGTAGGTATGTTTCACGTTGATGGATGCTATGCAAATCATTTGACTTAGACGCGACCAGCATAATAATGTTGTGTGTAGAAGGAAAAGGTAGTCTGCTTAGTAATATATTACAAGTAGGTAAGTTGTATGCCAAAGTACAAGATCATCATGAATCAGGTAGGATTCAACTTTGAATAACATCAGCAATCTCGCTTGCGGTGTGTGACCATCGAGTCAGTCCAAAAAAAATAACCTTGTGTCTTCCCGTTGTTTGACCCGCGTAAAGATTGAAAATTATCCCAGAGGAACTTACTACCGAGATAAAAAAATATCCTGTCCTAAACAACCAATAAGGTTCAACCATAATGTGAGAAAGTAACAAAGAGATAACTAGACCAATAACGTAGCATCCCAAATAAAGAGTTTAGCAAAACATATCCGACAAATCGCTACTTCCTCTCACCAAGCCCGCTACCTTTCACTTTCGTTCTCGCTCCTTACGCGCCACCTTAGCGCGTACGCAATAAGGGCCACTTTCACTGCGCGGGTCAAGGTTTGCTCCCGGGTGGGGCACGCGTTGCGACATCGTAGTACTATGTACGCGAGTGTTGGGTGTGGAACTTATTTTTGAACGTGGCTTTGTTTGTTTTTCTGTGATAAAGATTTTGAGAATGGAAATAACTCTTTTTGTTGTAAACGGGATTAAGCCATCGCCATCAGTACCTATAGAACAGTCCACAGCTGGACCTAGGCCTCTCCAATTTCACGCTATTTGTTTACCACAAGACAAGAAGCAACTAGAAATGGTCCTATCAGAAAATAAGTACAAACTACAGAAGCCTAATGTAAGCCAAGAGTGGTAATAGGGATGATGACTGACTAAAAAATATATGATTCTGTTTAGTCCGTCAGTTAGGTATTAGTATTTTTTTTCACACAAATATTTGTCACTTTTTTCTTCACAAAGTGTGATTGGCATTTTGATCTAATGATTTATTAGGCCACAATTAAAATAAAAATTAAATAAAAATAAAAACCACTCATTTCGCACTATTCGGCCCGTAGCGACTGGCGTAACAACCACTTTGTAACACGTGCAAGTGCAAGCTGATTAGAGCTTTATTCTAACAGTATTTCAAACGAAGTTTGAACCACCACAAATAGAGTTGCCAATTTAGCAGATACTTACTAGCTTTTGTTTGCGATTTCGCTCCCGTTATGTACGGAATACACTCACGGGAACTTTTTAAAGGTAGCCTTTAACACTCGGGGATAGTGAAGTTTCCCGCTAGTTAAAGAATTTTCGAAATCGGATTAGTGGTTCCGAAGATTACAAAATAAAACAAACAAAAACAAACAAACAAATTCTACCTCTCTAAAATATTAGCATAGATAAAATGCTTACATAAAGTCAGGCGTATGTGAAATTCCAACATTTTCTTTATTTCCATATACAACTCGTCTCTTCCCAAGAGTATTCCTGTTACAATAAATGGGACATAGAGGTCACAGTCACTTATTGTAGAAAACTGTTATTCAGCTGCAATTGGTAAACTGAAAACCGACCCTAAAATAGTTGGAAAATGGCTAGACAGACTTCAAGGTTATAGTGGATGCTCCACGGTAGCCCGCGAAATTTAAATTTTCTTACGTTTTTGCAATTTGTAGGTCAGTGTCAGGTTGTATGTTGATTTAAATATGATTCGCGGCTGTAACAGTATGTAGGTGTGTAAGTATGTAGTTATAAAATTATAATCATCAAAATCATCAATACAACCCTCCAAGCGCATAAAGGTGCAGGAGTGAATTTGACCTTGAAAAAGTCATTCCTGCACCTTTATGCGCTTGTGCTGTGTTACAGCCGCGAATCATAAATTGCAAAAAACGTAAGAAACTTTGAATTTCGCGGGCTACCCTGGAGCATCCACCTTAAGTTCTACCATCACCACTTTCCATCAAGTCAGCTACTGCTAGTCTGTCAACTAAAGTAGCTAAAGATCACGTGCACACACAACAAACATCAGGTTCGTTCCAACTACACTACACACGTTGCCTTGGCGTCTCGAACTGGTTTAGCTACTCGCCGCCATTACTAGCGCTACAGAACGTGTCAGTAGAATACTTCTCGTGATGTCGCAACACTAAATGTTGCATTCAATTATATAACGTTTGTTTGCATGTGTGTGTGTATGTGTATGCTACGTATGTAGTTGTTTTTGTAAACAAGTTGATGGAATTTTGTTGTTGTTTTCGATATAAGTGCAAATGTCAAGTTGATAATATTATAAGCTTATACTTTGTGGTGTGGGGTTTGGAATGATGTACTAAATACGTAGTCTGTGCGTTTGTGCGTTGATATCTCTGCCACCCTGTATACCGCAGAGTTAACTCAGAACTTTTAATGCAATATGGACTGTGTGCAATGGAAATTAGGTCCATAATTGGCTTGAATCAGTCACAGAGAGCTCAACGTCCGTAGTACTCCGTACATGTTATGATGACATTCGCGCAGCACTAATTGCGAAGAATATAATAAGTGTGAAATAATAGTATTTCTGACCCTTTTAGGCCACGGTGGTCAATCTCAGCTGAGATCGACCATCCGCCATCGGCGCGGGAGATATTATAAGGGCTAATGTAATTTTGATGAATATTATCACGGTTTATGCAGCATCTCTTCCTACCAATTTGTACGCCGCAATGTACGGCTAAACATGTTAGAACTTTCCTGCTTATTATTATTATCTTGCATGCAATGTATCATGTACACCATGTTTAAACAAATAAAATTTTACTTACTTACTTACTTACTATAGTGCGCATGTGTGTGCGCAGGCACAGGGGCACTCTCTGTCTCCTGACTCTCATAGTCACATGGGACGGTAATCCGACATTGGCGGAGACAGATCAGGCGCAGGACCAACGGCTTGCCGCGCTTTCCGTGTTATATGTTTAAGTGCCATGAAGTAGATGACGGGCTTTGACCGAACCCTATTTCTAAACTGAGAATTTTCTGGTAACGAAAGCCAAGGACAATTACCCCGACCCGGGTATCGAAATCGAGACATAAGCAGTGGCGCTTGCGACTACTAGATCAGCGATACAGCTCTCATTCCTACATCATCATCCACAGACTGAATTCAATCACAACTGGATATAAACCACCACCAACCAACCACCAACCACCAACCACCGACCAACCAACCAACCAAGCACCAACCAACCAACCAAACACCAACCAATCACCAACCAAGCACCAATCAACCACCAACCAACCAACCACCAACCAAGCACCAACCAACCACCAACCAATCAACCACCAACCAACTACCAACCAACTAACCACCAACCAACCACCAACCAACCAACCAACCACCAACCAATCACCAACCAACCACCACCAACCTCTCTTTCCTTGTGCCACGTTTATCTCCACGTTTCTTTGTCAGCCTCATACCCTACTTACTATTTAGTTAAAATCTCTCAAAATAATCTACGTTACCTCCTCAAGACGCAATAAAACGTCGCAACTAACAGATGGTCTCTTATCTTCTAAGCTACATAACAGTTAAGTTACAAAATATTACTTTGTTAACTTAGAACATTGTGTTTGTGTCGCAATGTAGCGTGTCAAGTGGAGGACGGTTGTATTGACTGCGGACTGCTAAGTGCATGTCGACGTAGTATTCTTGTTTAATTGTTTAGGTGTAGGTAGAGCTTAGAATTGTGTCTAGGTTAGTGCTTATTAAATAATAGTCTGATGTTCTCACTTACGATAAGATATACCTGAATTAATGCGTAATCGTTTTAGTTAGTTTTTGACTCTTGGTTATGAACCATTCCCAAAAACCGAACTTAAAAAGAGTGCTTTTTAGGGTTCCGTACACGAAGGGAGCGAAGGCTTAGAGTAATAGGGTCCGCCTGTCAGTCCATCCGTCTGTCTGTCAGCGGGCTGTATTTCTCATGATACGTAATAGGTAGACAGTTGAAGTTTTCACTGCTGAATGTGTATTTCTGTTATTGCTATAAGTAACAACAAATAATAAAAATCAATTAAAATTCAAAGGGAGCTCCTGCACTACGATGGTATGGAAATGGAACTCTTCATGCGCGTGTTTTTTTTTTTAATGAAAAGATGTCCCATAGTGTTGATGGATACCACATGAACCTGATCATGTGAATACATAAAGAAGGAAACTGGATAACGTCTTGCATTTTATAAAACGGAAAGTGGCACTTTGGTCGAATAATTGTCGAAAACCGGAAACGAAATAGAATTTTTCGCGTATTCTTGTAAAAATCGTATCGCTGGGCGATCACTTTTTTTAGGGTGAAAAATCACGTTTTACGATAGAATTCAATGTAACGCACTCAAAATATTGTGCTAATAGATGGATTGAATAGTACGAGGCCCTGGAAGTGTTTAAAAATCTTACATTTAAATCATGTATTTTTAAAAAAACTTGTGAAAAATTTGGAACTTTGATCTCCAACATTTCCGACTCTATCTCTAGACTCTATCTCTAAACTCTAACTTTCTATTTCTAGACTCTAGAACAAAAAAAAATATAGCAATGACGGGAAGAACAAAGTGCCTTTCGGCTTCGTTTAGAGTCTTTTTACACCCTTTATGTAGCACCATACTGCGACGCTGACGTCAGCGGCAACCGACAGCCGTATTTTGTTCTCGCTGACGTCTCGACTGACCGTCAGCGTGACAAGAATTCAAGCCTAACCACCTACTTATTATTGAAAACATATACTATGTATGCACGTTAAAAAGAAGGTCTAAATTATCACATTCTTGAATAGTATGACTGTCTTCAAAATATTCCCACACTTTACAAAAAAATCACAACAATTCGCCTCCTCTGCTTTGTTCCTATTGCGCAGTCCTTGAATATATAATCGTGTGACAGACGCACAAACACAAGTAATGACAGCTGCTCATTATTATTGTTTATGCAAAAGTTTTGAGTTAGGTCTTTGACCATGAGCTTATTTGTATTAAGCCGCCTTTTGTACTAAAATTACTGCAATTTTTAAGGTAGCGTAATTTTATGTTTATTCCGTTTTTGTTAAGATGTCTTCGTTAATTTTCTAAACGAGCATAACAAATCAAATATTTAAGTATTAAATATAATATATTTTAGTTTTAAATATTTATTTTACTGTGGATTTCTGATGACGTAAAGTTTTTTGTAAACTGGTTTTTGTATTTGACATGTTTTAATATTTTTTTTATAAATAAACAACATTGGTACAACTAAAAAAATATATATATATATTTACTTACGGAAGTTAGAAAACGGTGACGAACCTGATTCAGCCCTGGTCCGGTTGAAAATGCCTATGGCATTAAACCGCCTCTGTACTGTGTGCTTAAAGTGTTAAATAAATAAAACGGATTTGATATGATATGAGATTCTGAAGTGCGACCACGTATCGGTAGGGCAGCGTTGGACAGCATCCTACAAGGTAGACCGATCACCTGACGATAGCTGCGAGAATCCACTGATTGAGAAACACAGGACGGCTCAATGCAACGCTTAGGAGGCCGGTTTCCTGACCATTTGTATTCGTTCACCGTTATGAGAGCAGTGGCATGAAATGAATTACATACATAAAATGACGTGGCGCGCTGGCTTTGAACCCACTACCTATACCTCACAAGCCCGGCCTTCACTTCTAGGTACTGGGGCTCCACTACACAGCTTGGCTCAGCTGTTATGATCTTCGACGAATCATTAAAACGGTCCTCCTATTGTTGACTCATAATACATCCTTCAAAGAAAAAAAAAACATCGCGTGTTCTGCAATTTTTTCCAGTGAATCAATCTCCACTTATCATATTAAGGCGCCACCGTTATATTTCCTTATACTGAATCAAGATTATGTGCTGGTATGTATCGTAGTCATTTCCAACTCTTTTCCTTTTGGTTTGTCACTGTTGGGTTTAACCCTAGTTCACTCAAGGTTTTTCTAAAGGGCGATGGTGCGTAACCAAAACAGACTGAGAATAAAAGACAATCGCAGGAAACTAATCTAAACATTTAAATGAGAATTAATGATCCTTTAATCACATGACCGAATGTTGCTTCTGCTAAACATGTGGTACCCGGTTCGATTCCTGTCGGGCAATGTGTTATTGGGTTTTTCATAAGGAATGCTAATTAGCAGTTCGGAGTCAGGATTTGTGCCTCGTTGCTGTCAAAGTAGCTGAACCTAGGACCTCATGTTCAGAAGCTTCTGTAGTAACTACTAGACCAATGAGTCTGTTTAGTTAACTTTATATAGATTCACCTCTGCTTAACCCTTCAAACATTACAGGCGTGAGTGTAACATTAATAAATATCGCTATTTCACCATGCTTTATCGTTTATCTGTCACCCCTTTCCAGCGATTTATATTAAAACCCCGATGCACCACAATAGCATATCTCCTTCATATCCTCAAAAACCGCAATATCGTAAAAGGCATCAAATTCCGCGTCAATTCCTCGGAACCCTTCCTCGCTGAAATCCTCCCAATTGTGAAGAAACTCGTGTCACATATTACGAACACTTCTTTATATTTAAGGTAATCCTCGAGAAATCGGGAACACGCGTGGTTTTACGCTAAACGGGACGAGGAACAACAATTGACTGCCTACAATCTTTTAAAAAGGCTCACACACACAGACATCAACATAGTCACTACGGAAAACGCCATTGGACAACGTTCTGCTGGACGCCGAAAGTTGAAATTTCAACAACACGTGAATGTCAATTTTAATTTTTTACCTACAATTTACAAATTCCATATTCAAATCTTTGTCAACTGTCTGATTGATTGTAAAATCAGAAACAAAATAAATTTTATGCGCCGGAGTCAAAGTTACTTTTCCAAAAAAACACAATCATGTTGCTTGATAAGTGTATGAATGTTTGTTAACTACATGATAATGCAAACTCAGGGTACCGAATTTTTCCACCATCTTTAGTAACGTCCCTTCATTCCCCGCAAGATTCCTTATACTCGTAGCTTACGTATGTGTGCGTCTATTTCCAAAGGATGTAAGGTAGTAAAAACAAGTGTGTGTGGTATAATCTGTGCATAAGATGCGGAGGGTATGTGATGTGGAAGCTTCGGGAACATTTGTATGCGTCCTCCGTTTGCGGCCGGGCCTTGTTTGGGTGACCTTTGGGGTTGCGTGGTGTTAGTCACAGCGATAAAAGATAGGCTGTCATACTTCCTACTTTTACTCTTTGAAATCACAATACCAAAGAAACGATGGGTGTACTGTGTGAAAGATGATATGGCTCGAAAGGAGATGACTGCTGAGATGACGAGTAATAGATATGGAAGAAGAAGAAATGGTGCATCCGACTTCAAATAAATTGGGATTGGGGGATTGGTTTGTATAGACACAGGCAGGCAAATTGTATTATATTCTTCATCTTCATTGCTGTAAAAATGGTGAAGGAAAACAACGTCATGATTCATGAGGAAACCGACCTAAAACGACGTTCTAAAACCAAATTTCGATGGCATGTGTCAGCCACCCACCCACGCTGGGCTCACGTGGGTTACGGTCCACTTCCTCAAATAGACAGGACGCCTGTGTCCCAGCAGTGGGGACGTTATAGGCAGAATATTAATCATTTTACTGGTAGCAGAGCAGTAGCACATTTGCCCAGTTATCTTTATCGTATGTTCCGTTTTCTGATAAGTCAGTGGTATCGGAGATTTTCTTTTTCCATTTCGCGTTTTTTGTTTTACAAGTACCTTTTCTGTGGTTACGGCTTATTTGCATTCTGGAAAAAACAAAAGTTGTAAGTCACTAGGCATGAACATTTTGCAAGCTTCCGCCATTTCTTTATTAACAAACAACTTATCATCATTATCATGTATTCTTGATCTTCAATCAGATATGACCTAAAAGCTAATAATTATTATGTACTGAGTAAGTATCGACACTTTTGATTTGACTAATGGATTTGATTGTTGTGCTTATAAGAAGCTTTTTTTCCCGACTACGGCGAAGCAAAAATAATGTTTGTATTTACGTATGTTCCACCGTAGCGCCTAAACTATGCAACCGATTTTGATGAGTAAGGTGTCAAACGATTCCCTATTATGCCCCGAGTAACATAGGCTATATTTTATTCAGTAGTCGGGTTTTTAGTGGTAGTATATACTGTTCAAACTTGCAACAATTGTTAAGTCAAAAATTGTTAGTGTGTTTGTTTCCAAAAGTGGTGTTGCATAACTGAAGAGCTCTCCTATGAAAGTACCAGTAGGTACATTAACTATTTCAATGATTAGCAAGCCAGAAATAAATTCTGTTTCGGTTTGTGGACGAGATTACAATAATGTTTATAACATTTCCACTGTGTCAGTATGCAATGAAAATTAACGTAAACCACGATCAAGATGGACGTGACCTGTAAAGGTATTGCATAAAAGTTATAACGCTTTATCAAGTGCACCATATACCAGCGCCATCCGTCTAGCATAGCATAAAAATATTGCTTAATCCAACTGAACATCTTCATCGTAAATAATGATTACTTATCTACTTACATAGAAACCCGTTACATCTCATCTTCAGATAATTCTATTGTTATCCAATAGATTGTAAAGATTTCAAATCCATTATTTTTGACATCTAGTCCACAAGATGGCCGACGTTTTCCCACGCTTGCAATGATGTAATGAAGTGTACAACGAGTTTATAGCACCTATTATTAACTGGACAGTAGTAAATATAGGACTCATTGTCTTTCTGAGGTCTTTGTTTCATCAAAACCTAAGTCATCATCATGAGCCAAAATAGCCACTTTCTGGAGCTCTGACACAGCCAGAAGGCGTCGCGGCTCAACATATAGAAGATGGTGGGACGAGCTGGATAAAACCAACGACCAGTAGTCCACATTAGCCCTGGATCGAAACAACTTTAAGTCATGGATCATCATCATCATAAAATTCTCCCGACCTTTTCCCAGTTTATCGGCGCAGCATGTCTTCTTTTTCTATACATCTCTATTAGTCTTCATGTCATGATTCACCTCCTTTCTATCCATACTATCTTTTATGCAGTCCCTCTATCGTTTCTTTATTCTTGTCATTCGCGAAGAAGCTTCCAGAACTTTTAACAAGCAGTTAAAATAAAAAAAGACCAAACAACGTGCGTCCTTAAAACCGGTTGTCACACGATATACCACAACAGTGATAAAGTAAAAAGTCGAAGGAAAATCCTTCGACTTTTACCGCCCAAATTATTTCATCATTGTGTACCTATCTATACTAATATTAAAGAGGCAAGAGTGTTTTGTTTGTTTGTCAGTTTGTAGCGAATAAGCTCCGAAACTACTGGACCGATTTTAACCATTTTTGCACCAATAGAAATCTAAATTATCATGAAGTAACATAGGCTATAAAATAAATTTACGAAGTCTCGTCGTATTTGACGAAGTCGCAGGCGAAGTGCCAGTTTCTAATCAAAAACCTATAACTATGTCACTTGTCTGTATACGTCTCTCCCGACTACACAGACACCACACCCCAACCCAACGCTAACCGCCCCAGATATGGTAGATTTAGTTAAAATGTTGATCAGACTAAGAATAGCTGTAATAGTTTAGTTAGAAGGTGCTTCCGTCGCTCAGGCCCTGGGCTGCATACTAATGCTCCGGGGCTCTTTAGGGTCGTAAGGGGTACATAAAGGGGTTGTAAACGTTTTGTCTAGAGGTAGTTTGAGAACCCTTTTTTAAAGGTATGTGGTATTTTGGAGACAAGTTACATAGTGGCTTTGGTGAGCCTTATTTTTGTAAGTTTACCTAAGGTGAAGGTAAATGTAGGGTAGTTAGTTATTTGGAGCAAAGGAACACGTAAAGGAAGAAGTGGTAGTAGTCAATGTAGCAGGAAATAAATAAAACAAATAAAAACAATACAGCGAAAAAAAAAAGCGCGCGGAATAATTTTTACTTGTTCACAAATTAGCGAGGCGCGCGCATCAGCGCTTTTTTTTAAGGCAAAGACACAAAAAACAGCCAGTATTACTAATAAAGTAAATTAATATTTTTGTGTTTTATTTTTTACAGATAAATGGTTGTAATTTATTGTCAAAATTAATTAACTTAAAGAATTAAATGTTTATTTATTATATTTGATCTCCCAAAGTTAATTTTATTCATAAAATGTTGACCACTTTTCTGACATAAAAACTCTTTGCTAAGATTTTAAAAAGTATAAACCGTGCATTTTACTTTACAGCACAAGTGCGTAATGAGATACATTACGATATTGAAATTGGTGAAATAAGAGACCCTTTACGAGCAAATGTGTTATAAAGTACATAACATAACATTACGCCTGTAATCCTCAAAGGGTTAGGCAGAGGTGTACCTAATAGTACACCCACATTTCGCCAGTTTTGTTTAAGTCCCATGTAATAATGGGCGAGCCTATTTTTAACTAATCAATATTCCTAAATCCAGACTCCGTGGCTGCTATTGAGACGACCACTAGACCAACGAGGCAGTCAAGTAAGTAAAGTAGTAGTAATAGGTAAATTAAGTTAGTAGTAAAGGAAGCAGTAGGTTAAGTTGGTACTATCGTGGACACTCCCGCCTGATCACCACTAAGCCAATTTTTGCTTGCATTCGCAACATAGAAACGCTCTCTAGCAATACGACAATACCGATCGGCCGAGCGCACTGACGACGCACGCCAAACGAGAGTTATTGTTATTTTGCGCGCCAAATTGACGCTTTCCTAATAGGCCTAAACTTTAAGGGGGCTCGGCGCTTCCGCGTGATTTGATTTGATTTGAAAAAAATATAACTGGTCAGGCGGAAAAGACCACGACTGTACCTAAGTAAAAATCGGGTAACATACATACAAAAAATACATACACACGAACATATAACCTCCTCCTTTTTTGAAGTTGGTTAATAAAAAGTAAGATTGTGAATCGCAAAGGCTCATCTGCCAAACCTTTTTCCAGTTGCGTTCGGGTCGGCACTCAGTCTACTAGTATCTTACGTGAAGCGAATGCTTATCTGATCTTCACAACCCAGTTACTGGATAGCACGATATCCCTTGACGAGACTGGTTGTCAGACTTTCGGGCCACTCACTACCTGTAACGACTGTCAAAGATCTATAAATGACAGGTGGGTTCCGAGACACGGAGGGAACTCGGTAGCTATGTAATGGATGTCCACACATCCACGAAAGGGTTGCTTGGTCTTGAAGATACTCCCTTGTGTCTGTAATCATTTAGCCATGAACCCCTCATAATGTATGACTGGGTAATAGGATAAATGTAACCCTTCTTTTGAGCTGGGCCTAGTTTGGTATATAGAACGGGAAAACTTTACAAAAATCTTTATCTACAATATGTCTTGCAGATCCAGTATTGGTTTCTATCAGGCACCCGTTGACCTAACAATTGACCTTCGATGTCGTTGCCCCAAGGTCAGTCACCCAGCTGGTCATCTTCCGACCACTTTGAACCATACATGCCTAGAATTACTTAGCGTGAGAATTTCCTCACATTGTCTCCGATATATTGTTTCCATTCAAAATGTCAAGAAAAACACATTTTTAGTACCTAATTATTAAGTCGCAATAGTTCTAAAAGATTCGGTACCTAACTTATACGTTCTAGAATGTTCTTGGTTTTGCCTGCAGCGCCACCAAGCGGGCTAGGTCGTAAATTATCCCATGGAATTTAGTTACGGGCGTTATACAGTGTTATATGTTTCAGATCACGATCATCTGTGTTAAAACATTTTCAATTAAAATACCTTTTCACGTCTTCACGGATTTCAATAAACGGTAGAACATGACCAAGGTAAATAAATACATATGATAGTTTTTAATCCCGGTAGTAAGATCCCAGGCAAGCAGTTTCCAATTCCACGACAATTTCCACGCGGGTGAAGCCGCAGGTAAAAGTTAGTTGCAATAAAGGTTTGAGATTGTACGGGGCTTTATAAAAACCTTAGTACTGTTTACAATCATTCACGGAATTATTTCTTGACTAAAGAATGAATAATGAAAAGAACTTTTCTTTTATTTTCAATGCTCATTGTAGAGACGCAGAGCTATTTGTACTGTGACCTACTTATTTGTTGAATCTTTGATCTTTGTATTAAGATTTTTTACAACAATCAGTAAAGTACTGAGTACTTAGAACTTATTTATTGAAGTGATTCTAGCTTGATATATTTGATCGAAAAATATTCGTGGCTATACAATATCAGCTGCACAGGTCGATCTTGAAGGTTAAGCAACGGCTGCCGACGTTGGTGTTGTAACGCGGCTCCAACTTCTCGACCCTCAAGGTCCAGCTGGTCTTCACCATCATGTACTCCACGATCTCCTCAACCTTAATACTCAGGTGCATTCGGTTAGACTGGAAGCCGACGCCAATAGTGTGGATAAGACTATGCGGACGAAAAACGAGACCAAATGGCTTTGGCAAGATAGAACTTCCCTCTCAAAAATAAACAAAAAAAAATCCTTTGCAAAACAAACTCTAGATCCACGAAGCGACAAGTCTAATGGCAAAATCTACTTAGTAACAAACGAATCTATCTAGACTCAAACTTAGCTACTACAATGGTACTGCCATTGTGTTGCATGCACATTAACCCA
Organism: Xestia rhomboidea; assembly: GCA_963853795.1. Classification (NCBI taxonomy): domain Eukaryota; kingdom Metazoa; phylum Arthropoda; class Insecta; order Lepidoptera; family Noctuidae; genus Xestia; species Xestia rhomboidea. Next base: position 381,195 of record OY970782.1, on the reverse strand, counting down.
TAGAATATGGGTCACCATCGTTCAGTGAACGATAAGAGCACACTGTATGCTTGCCCATTGTAATCTACATGCTTTATGTTCCGCTATAAGGCGTAAGTAGTCTGCATTTGGTCTTAATTGTTTCACTCACGACAAAACATTGCAGAATATGAGCATAACTTACAGAAAAATACCTATTATTATGCTTTTGAGAGTGCCTCGTGGTTCTGGTGGTCGGAATCGTCACTATAAAGCTGAAGTCCTATTTTTTTTTTTTTTTAGGATGGGAAATCATCAAATGACTTCTCCCGCTCTGGGCGGAGCAGGAGGCAGTGTCAGACTTTTACTGACTAAAACCCATCCATGTTCCTTCCTCGCCCTTTGTGTTCCGGGGCCACGGTATCTCTTTCGAATAGTCCCGCAGCCCCGGCAGGCTTCGGTCCTTGCGGACCCCTTCCCTATTGCTGACTCTCTTTGAGGCGCGCGTGGAACACGAACGCGCCGTCGACACGGCCTGTCGTCAAGAGACGTACGGACGGCGAGCTAGCCCATAGCTCCCCGTCCACAGGCCCGCGCCTACGGCGGCCGGGAGCCACCACGTGGCCCCCGACGCCCGGGGCGTCTCCCACGGCGGCCGGGACGTGTGGATATCTCCCTCTCACGTTCCGCCACTTCCTTCGCTAGCATGACTGCTTCGCAGAAGGAAGTGACGGCGTCCCATTCCGTCTCGCTCCGGACCATGGATTGAACCAGGGCCGGGAGCGAGAGGTCGCCGCCGCCGATCGCCGCTTCGAGGACACGGCGGTGCTCCGCCCAGGCGGGGCACACCTCCACAACCTGTGCCTAGCCCTTGGGAGATTACAGGCGTGATGTTCTGTTTTTAAAAATTATCAGCAATAAGGTCAATAAAGTAAGAACTTAGTAATTCTTGGTGTTACCTTGAAAATATTTATTGTCTGTCAAATTTTACCCATCCTTTACTAAACAATACAGATATTTTTTGTCAATACACATCTTTAACTAAACCGGCAAAGTTTACGTTTTTATACCATTCCAGCCGAATATGGACGGGCTTATCAAACGAAAATAATCCTACATGTTTTTATTTCACGTTTTCTCTTTGACTTAAGCTTAACGATAACACAGACAGTTCAAATACAGTCGGATTCACACAAATTGCGTTTTCCCGCCAATTTGCTAACGCGCTGCCATGACAGTTGCAATGACAGCTGTCAACGTCACACACCGCGTAGGCGCGTCCTAATGACTGTTACTTGTTAGTGGAATTTGCGACGAGTTTTTTATTCGTTGATAAATATTTAAAGGAGCCGGCGCGGCATAACTGGTTAGTTTCCCTCACTCTAGTCAGTATATTTAATTCGACAGTATCGTTGATTATATTATAAACTGTGTTTGTTTTTTTACAAGGTTTTTAAGCTTCCACGATGATAATACAGGGTGAAAACAACGTCATCACAAAGTTGTCAACCAAGCATTCTGTACATCAAACTAAGTAACTTTACGTTTAAATTATTGCAGGGAAACGACTTTTTTTTTTGGGGTGAAAAATCATGTTTTGTGGTAGAACTCAATGTAACGCACTCAAAACATTGTGGTTATGGATGGATTTAATAGTACAGGGATCGTGAAGGTGTTTAAAGTAAAACTTACATTAAAAACTTGTATTTAAAAAAAAACTTTGACCCCCAATATCTCCGTAACTAGAAGGTTCCCAGGTATGGTGTAGAATAAAAAATGATCGCAATGATGGGGAAAACATGTGCCTTTCGTCATCGTTAAGAGGTTTTTACACCCGTTATATGTGTTTTTATTAATCACTAATATTGAACTATCGCTTAATGTGAAAGCGAGTTTGTTTATTTGTTATTTTGTTGTCATCCCTTCACGCATTGCCTTAGACAAATTATATGGCATTCAAATTATACGGTAAGAGACTCATCATCTTCCCCGGTAAAAGTTCCCGGGGAATAATTTCCAACCTAATTAATGTGTGTCAAATTAGCTATTTTAATCACATGCACATACAAAACCAAAAAAATCTAAATAAAAATTATGTATTTTACCCAAACCAACAGGAAGTACGGAAAATAACAATTAAACATAATTATTAATTACTTTGCGAATTTGAAACGGTAATCCTCTTCCGCCTCAAACAGCTCGCAGCCATGAAATTTTTAATTATCCTTTGATAAAAGTTGGTTGAAAATAAATGTTCTGTGGTTTTATTATGTAATGGAGGAATGTAGTACTTTCTCCTTCGTGTTGGACCTGTTCGGAATAGATATAAGCTTCTATTGAAGTCTCAAGGTGCGGTCCGAAAGTAACAAGCAGTATCCGCAGCGACGCAACTTCGACGGCAGTGCCATTTCTCTTCTTCTGACAAATAATAACAACACAAACATTTGCCGCGTGTGAGTACCGCCCTTCGTTCGATTGAGCGCGTACCCAACGAAAGCAATATAACATGGCTTCGCATTGCATAAATTTTCCGTACATTGAGAGATCCGCTTCCACTGGATTTGCATAGCTTGAATGTCGTCGTGCGTGCCTACGTAAGGTCGCAGCCGCGTTTAAATGTCGCTGACGGACGTGGCATGGCTTTGGCGGTTAGAACCCAGTAGCGATTGGAGCCCAGCTTTGTCGCTGCGTTTTGCTGTTGCGAGTAACCTCAGAATTGTACCTTAAGGATTAGTATGGATGCTATAAGAGAAACAAAACACGTGCGCAAAACATCCTGACTTGGAATACCTACGTGCCTATCAGGGTACACGAATGTTAGGTCTTTGACATGAGTGGAGGATTTACAGGATTATTAAGGTATCTTCAGGAGTAAAAGTTTTCATACCTAATGTCTGTAAGCTGGGGCTTCAAGGGGCTTATTTATAAACACTAATAAAAGTTGAGAGAAGTCTAGACGTTTCATTGTATGGTTTAACAGTCTTGAAGTAATTATGAAAGCAGTCTTTAAGCTTATTAATAAACCCCTAAGTCTTCTGCGTGAATAGCGTGAAGCATCAGGCCCCCTGTCACGTTTCGACAAACACGACTTAAGTCGCCACAAGTGTTCTTTTCACCTGTTTTTTTTTTTCTTTCTTTCGCTCCTCAAGTCACCTCGCGGTGGCTCGTGGCTTGCCTAAATAGTAACAGAGATCAGATGAGGTTCCTAGAGGCGACAAATGGAGATGGAGATGACGAACTCCCACCAATAACGGGGGTGTCCTGCTGCCCCCCGACACAAGTGTGCGAGAGAACACCGGTATGGTTTTAGTCAGTACGAGTCTGATTGACCCCTCCGCTTTCCCCAGGGCGGACGACATCCATTGAGGATATCCAAATCGAGAAAATAAATACCTTAAAAGAATGATCCTAGAGGTCTGTATTGAGCCTAATTATAGTGAATAGTTATTCACTTAACAACAAGCCACAATCTGATCTCTAATTTTACAAGAATGAAACTACCGTTTCCTCAAAAAAAATACTTTTGTCACACGTAACAACAACAATTTAGCAAACGTGCCATTTTTTTGCTTGTTCTTATAAAAAACTATTATTTGCTGTTATAAATACATAATACTGACATAATATACGTGTACATAATATGAATAAGTTCACAAAAAGGTGTAAAACTACTTCAGTTTGTAAATGGCGCATTTCTAGCAAAAACTGTCATGGCGGACAAAATGGCACATTGGTGGTAAGAAAAAGAATTGTATGCATAAGATAAATAAATATTAGGTACAGGGTTTTGCACAAATTGTAGAAACAACTGTGGGTTTGTTTTCCTGAATTTATGTTATTTATATGTTGATTTGTAAAGGCACAAACAGCACATACGCACATTACCATTTCAAACATCATCGGTTTGAATAAATATTACGTCGATTTAAATAGAAGATCCCTTATTGTAGCGAATATGATCAGTAGAAGAGTAGGTAGTAGTATAGTGTGTGAAGTGAAATGAACTTATTTTTCTCGGAAGCAACTTGCAATGTGAAAAACCGCCACTATCGTAAGGGTGAATATCAAAGCAGCAAATTTTACGTGTCCACGTTGAGAATCAAGGTGTAAAATGATAGGATGTTTCTTATATTTTTTATAGTGAACTACGTTACTTGGTGCAGCTAGGGCCATATTTTTTGTTGTTTGTTATTCGTGTTTATAAATAATCAGGAAAAAAAAATTGTCTTAAAATTCAAGTTTGGTGGTTTGTCCCAGTTCCATTTTTTGATATAATTGCATTCACCAAAGTAACAATTTAAGGTATAATAAAAAATAAACCATTTCCTTAGTTTATGCATTAGACACAATATCTAAAAACAATTAAACCGTATTAGAATTACTAATTTAAAAGCACAGGACACTAGATCAAAGTTTGTCCAAGCAAAACACAAAAATTTGGTGGCACTTTTTCAACTTACTATAACATAAAGTTTCGTGCGTGTGCGACCAGTCGCGTTTTTTTTATTTCACACCTCTCGGTCGTGTGCTGGACTTGCTCGTTACAGATGTATGATTAGTGCTGCAATTACCTGATAAACACGTAAGTATTCATCTTAGGTGGCACGGGGGACAAGAATTGTTTAACTTTGGTGGATCGTTTTGCTGTTGATTATAACGTGTTTTAATAGTAAGCTACACGTTATAGCTAGTGATTTGGGTAACGCATAAATCAGTGATATTAATTTAATTTTTACGTAAAACCCCTGTTTTTAAAGATTTTTTTTATGCCTGGTTCCAATTTTGGTGACTCAATTTCAGTGGCTTTGGTGGCGTTTTTACGTACTGTCTGTACATATAAAGTCAGTTTTTACGTTGTAAGACAGTTTCATTAGCAAACAAATAAAAATGTTATGTACTTGGCAGTAAGTTAGACCTATTATTATAAGGGTAGCATGCTAAAGATGAAGTTTCTTATTTTTATTTTGTTGCTTTTTAGAATATAAAACAGACCAATGAAAAGAGGCTGCTTAAATAGAGAATGGATGAAAGAAGAAGAAAAGCAAGAATAATGTTTCATCATCAGCCTACAGCAGACCACTGCTGAACATATGCCTCCTCAATAGCACGCCACTCAACTCGATTCTCAACAACTCTCATCCAGTTGCTACCAACCACCCTGCAAAGATCGTCACTCCAGTCACTCGAGTTTGAGGGCATCCCACCTTACGATTGCCGATTCGCGGTCTTCACTCAAGGACACGTCTACCCCAACGGTTATCGGTTCTACGGCTAAATGACCTGCCCATTGCCACTTCAGCTTACTTATTCTGTGAGCTATGTTGACAACTCTGGTTCTCTGTCGGATCACCTTGTTCCGGAGACCCACCCCACCTCAGAGAGACTCGAAGCACAGCCCGTTCCATAGCTCGCTGAGCGACCTTAAATTTATGGACCAGCCGTACCGTGAGGGTTCACGTTTCGGCCCCGTAAGTCATAACAGCAGGATGGGCTGGTTGAAGACCTTCCGTCTTTAGGCACTGTGGAAACGCGACGAGAAGACCGGACGAAGTTTCCCAAAAGCATTTGGGAAACTTCGTCCGGTCTTCTCGCAGCCCTTCTTCTGTGAGTCTCAAAGTTGTTCTTACCAAACTTCTGAGTTTGCCCGAGATAAACATATTCTCGAAGAACCTCGAAAAGACCGCCATTCATAACAACAATTCTGGTAAGACTTCAGAACTGACCAGGTGCAGACAGAGTCAAAAGCCTTCTCATAGTCCACAAATGCAAGACAGAGCGGCCGATCATACTCTGCGGACTTCTGTATGTTCTGCCGCATGGTGTGGATGTGGTATGGTGCTGCATCCTCCTGAAAACCTGGTCTGTCCTGGTGGCTGGAAGTGGTCGAGTCTTTGCGTTAGACGATTCGGGACGACTCTTAAAAACAGCTTATACACGTGGCTAAGGAGCGAAATTGGTCTGTAATTCTTTAATAGGGTCTTGTTCGCCTTCCTAAAGAAAAGAACGACCACGCCCCTTCTGCACGCATCTGGAGCTCTCCCAGACAACAAGACCGGGTTAAAAAGTTCCTGAAGCTCTCTTAATGCAGGCCTTCCTTTCCGCTTTCAGGAGCTCTGTCGTAACCTATCCTCATCAGGGGTTTTTCCATTTTTAAGCTGTCTAAGAGCCGCCTCGATTTCATCTTGGCTGAATCTTGACAGTTCTTCTGTGAAATAACGGGTAAATAAGGTGGTTCTGGAATCCTCATTTTCGGGATCAGGTCGAGATAAACAGTACATGCGATGCATATTCAATTTTGGTGCCACTAATTTTCAATTTAGGTGGGCACTTTCGATTTTGGTGGGCGATTTTCAATTTTGGTGGCCACACTACACTTTAAACTAAAATATCTCAAAAAGTTATCGAGATATTCTTGGGCCTCTTGAAGATTCTTTAATCTTGGACTTTTTATTGTTAGACCAGGTCCTTATTTTTCACGAAAACTGAAGAATAAAAATCCGCCACCAAAATTGACAAAAAATGCACTTTGCTGATATTCACCCGTAACAATCTGATCGAATACTCATTTCTTTGTAAATTGAAGAAACAACTAATTTTCCAAAGATATTGCTACTAAGCTTCTACATCTTACAAATAACCAATCCATTTTAACAGAATTTAAAATTGGAAACAACTACCCACTGTTTCCTTCATTTATTCCCACTGATTATTCATCTACCCGCAACAAAAAACAACGAACTTTCCAGAACAAAGAATAATAAAGCATTGCCATTCGAAATTCAAATCCAATCGCGTGGCAGTGGCGACATAAAATCGCCAGGCTTTAAGATTAATCTTACCGACCAGTGACATTGTGACAAAAAAATCGCAGCGAACGCAGCATAGCCCTATACAAGAGATTGGTTGGTACGGTTAGTGCACACATTCACACACGACTGTACAGCTCTTACAGTGAAACACAAAGAAGAATCAACTTTATTACAATTACAGTAAGGAGTTGATAAAAGTTTTTCGGTGCTAAAAACAAGTTTGAAAAGTATAAACGAATGAAAAATGCTGGTATATTTTGACGTTTTGACTGTGTCAGTCGTTTTCACGCTGGCCATAGCATTCCAAAAGATTAGATTCTTTTTGTGATACAACGTCGTCCGGAAACCGAAATATTTGAGCATTTCGTTTTGGATTCGAATTTTGAGTGTTTTTCTATGTGAAATGTTTGTTTTGTGTTTTCAATGAAATATTTTTCATTGGGACTTGGGAGTTGGGATTGGAATGGGAAAGGCAAAAGGCGACAGATGTTAATTTCATTAATTAGCATCTGTTGTTTGTCTGATCTTTTTCATGTACTTGCCATTGAATTAGACTCTGAATTCTATAGTTACCATGTCAAACATCAAACAGGACGAGATATTGGTAATTTTTTTGACCAGACTTTTCAAGCCTCTAAGACCAAAGACAATTAGTTCGTAACGTCTCTTTGACATACTCATTAATTCATTTCGAGCGTTTTATAGACACATTATTGTTACTAATCAAACTAAACTGTAGTGTCAGCTTACAACAAAGTAATACGCGGTTATTTTTAAGTCGCTCTGGAACCGACAAACCATAAACTCGATCATCGAACTCGGAACGATTGGAACTGCTTTTTTCAAAAAAGAACTGTAAAAAAAAAATTGAATTTAATTTTTCGTGATTTTTAAAACACTTTTTATTGTTATTTTTTGAAAAAACAAAATAATTGAAAACAAATTGATATTTTTTTTAAATAACTAAAAAAACGAAGGACCTAAAAATAACCGTGTAAGCCTCTCTTCTCCCTCCAGTTCGCCTGGCTTGCACTGAGCTAGCGTTGGATTATAAGCGCTCATTGTTTTGCACTGACTCCCAATCAGTGTGGGCACAAACAGTCATAATTGGTGTAAAATAATTGGCGTTCAGACCCCGGCAGTGTTTTGTTTACTAAGCCTTCAAGGATTAAGTTCTACTTACGTTGTCATTAAAAAAAAGTAGTCAAAAAAGAGCTGCTAGATAAAAATATAGTCAGGGTTGCCATACGTCCGTAATTTTTCAGAAAAAGCTTATAGCTTCAAGTTCGGAATGCGGGGCGAATCATTCTAAGACGTCCAAATTTCCATAAAATAGAATTTTAAACAGTGTGTGCTAATAAAATAATACTTTTAGAGAAATCAACTTGGAAATCTAAGTAACACTCGCATAAGTAGATACATAGAATAATATAAGTAGCTCTTAATGATTTATATTTTGAGCACTGCAATTTTCTGCAAAACCTTAATCTATTAATTCATCGTTGCAGAGGTGTAGTTATGGAAATTGGGATAAGGACAGAAAGGTGACTGAAAACTTGAGAGGTAAGTACTCGATGAAGTAAGTGTGTGGAGTGGAAGTGATGTGTTGCGGCAGATTGAGTAAAAACATCGTGAGGAAAGTTTGGAGTATGAATGTGCATGAATAGCTAACGTAGTGAAGAAAGGCAATACAGACGATAGATGGATTACTGACAGGTAATAGAGAAGTATGGAAGAAGAAGACATGCTTCGTCGACGCCAAATAATTGTAATTTAAACTTCACGCTCTGAAATATTAATTATTTTATTATTGAAATTCAAACGTTTTATAATTACTGTAGGTCCGTAAACCCTCTAATTAACATTATAACCATCTGACCTACCACAGTAGACATCAGTACGAACATACAGTATTTCAACAGGGAGCAAATTAAGGCTCCTCGCTAAATAATAATCTCGATCGATCTTCTAGGTTAAGCAACGCTGGTGAGTCCTTGGATGGGTGACCATCCAATATACCGTCGACAGTCGTTAACTAGTCAAGAGCTCGAAAGTCTAACAACTAGTCTTACCAAGAAATACCGTATTACTGGTACCTGGATAGTGGTGGCCCGATAGACCCCGACTAAACAAATCTAGATGAGATGATGGTTGCCGTTGGTTTACTGGTTATCTTTACACTGTGCCTTCACATTACAATTATCTTTTGAGTTTATTCTCATGAAAACGTACCTCATTACCGTAATTTATTGGCAGTTAATTATTTCATGGGTTTTTATTACTTTTTAAACGGTTTTGTTTTTGGTGGGGTTCGAACTGCCTGAAATTTTCCCGAATAAGTTGAGGTCGTCTTCCAGCATAACTGGATTTACTTAGCTGAATACCAATATTTTACATGAACCAACTGCCTGTCCTGACCTCCATAAACCATTTTACCTACGGTTACGGGATATACTTCTTAGCAAGACATTCGGGCATCTGACATCCCAACTTCCATATAATATGATATTAGACCGACCTCTGCAAGCATTAATTAACATTAAAAGAACGACCCGCTACGACCCACGAGCTACGTGATCCTACTGCCCTGTAATGTAATTTGTTTTTTTTTAAGCTCAGAAACATTTTAATCAATCCAATATAACATTGTCGTCTTTACATAAACCCTAACACAAGGCCTACGGCTTATCTCCGCGAGAGAGAACGACGCAATCTCGTTACTACTCATCTTCAAAAGAAAAACAAAAAGATAAATGAAAATAAACCAAGGGACGTGATCACACAACTTCATTACTTCTTTTCTTTGAAAACCACGGAGTATGTAGGAATGGAGAGCCCAGTTGCGGGTCGAAGCGTTTTTGGTGTGTAGTCATATTGTCGTCATTGGTTATTGTGACCGTTGGATCTATCTAAATGTTTGACTTAAGTATACATCCGAGCTTAATTAGGGCTATGTCTTTTTCAGTTCGAATCCCAGAAAGTACCAGTGTGACTTTTTTTATCACATCACGTTCTTTCTTAGATTGTGTGCTCTTTTCGACATCACTGACATCGATGAAGGAAAATATCGTGGAAAATCATTTGATTATAATTTAAAGTCTTAAAACGCCAAGAATCTTTGGGCAAGTGTGGTAATCAATGACATGCTTTCAAAAATAAAATCAATATAGTTTGCTCTAATCATGTCGCTTCAAAAAAACAACGTTATTATAAGTTACGTATTGAGAAAAGATATTCCCACTATCATGTTTTTTATTCTCATTTCGTAAAGAACTCATTTCGTCTTAACATATTAGACAATCAGCCCGGTTGGTCTCAAGATGAAGACATGGCAGTATGTGATTTATGAGAATCGTAGCTCGTAGATAAAAAAAATTAGCTCTCCATTCTTAACCCTTCATGGCCAGACCCGTAATCTCAATATATTACTAGTAGTAAACAACGAGCAACAATAGACGCGGAGATAAAATTAACTTTTCGAGCATTCGGCCGTAAAAAGATGGCCTAACATGACAACCTAGACGAAATCACTCCATCGCTCACTTCTACATACATTGCTGCCTAACTTCACAACTCCTTTTATAAACCGCGTGCAAAATCAGCAATGAATGTGTAAAAGAGTAAAGTGTAAGAAGGGTATTTCCGATGTTGAAAGGGAGATGTCAGACTTAGCAGAAAACCACTAGTGACGTATTACAATTTATCGTTCCGTTAGGGTAGGTCTACATGGATTTGGGTTGGTGTCCTTGAAAATAAATAACTTAATATCAAGCGTGTAATTTCTGAAGGAGTAGGAAGCTTATTCAAGCTAGGTAGGTATATTTCACTAGTGACTAGATAATTAGGTAATAAGGGCCATATAAAAGGGGTGAAGTCTATTGACTTGTATAGCGGTATTCGCATCTCCACGTCAAAGCGCGTATTTTGTGCACGGGCTTTGATGTCTACTAAGTTTATACTATTATAATATAATTATAAGCATTTCGCAGATCTTATCATTATGAAAGAAATAACGAAAACATGTTTATTTGGCACGTGCCACAAAACACATTATAAAAAAAAGAAAAAAAGACAAATCTAAACAACAACAAAAAAACCCATAGTGTTATGGATCCTGCCAGATTTTGTTAATGTATAAATACAACACAATTTTTCTCAACAAGTGAACCCTGGACCCCAAGCTTGGCAATCAAGTCAGCGACTAAGAGACCAACGAGGCGGTTTCCATACTAAAATACGTTAAAATTCCACACCGCAACGTATTTCTCATAAAACACTGATTTATTTACTAAAATAAAAAGGGTACTACAAAAAAACCGGCGAAGTGCGAGTCGGACTCGCGCACGAAGGGTTCCGTATCATTAGACAAATGGCAAAAAATCACGTTTGTTGTATGGGAGCCCCACTTAAATATTTTTTTATTCTGTCTTTAGCATGTGTTGTTATAGCGGCAACAGAAATACATCATCTCTGAAAATTTCAACTGTCTAGCTATCACGGTTCATGAGATACAGCCTGGTGACAGACAGACAGACGGACAGTGGAGTCTAAGTAATAGGGTCCCGTTTTTACCCTTTGGATACGGAACCCTAAAACGTAACGTAAAATTATAATTGACATCATCGATATTCAAAGATCCACTACTAACAACAAACTTTGGTAGATTTACAAACCGGTTTGTAAAACAAAATAACATATTTGTAAAGTGACGTAAGAATAATAAATAAAATATTACGTCATAGCATGACATAGGTAATATAATCAGCCTATAATATTCCCACTGCTGGGACACAGGCCTCCATGAGAGGGAGGGCTGTCATACACCACGGGGACCTAGTGCGGGTTGGTAGTTGGTAGATGTCACAACATGTCTTCGAGTTTTTGGTTCGAAGACATGCCGGGACTCCACATTTTTCTTCACCATTAACAAACCCTGCAGTGGTGCTGACACTGGTTTTTTTTTTCGGATGGGAAATCCTCAAATGACTCTTCCCGCTCTGGGCGGAGCAGGAGGGAGTGTCAGACTTTTACTGACTAAAACGGATCCATGTTCCTTCATCGCCCTTTGTGTTCCGGGGCCACGGTATCTATTTCGAATAGCCCCGCAGCCCCGGCAGGCTTCGGCCCTTGCGGACCCCTTCCCTATTGCTGATTCTCTTTGAGGCGCGCGTGGAACATGAACGCGCCGTCGACACGGCGTAATGCGACAACCTGTGTTCGAATCTACAACTAGTAAGTGGCGTCCATTGGCCCCCACTGCTTTTTAATAATCTTTACAAAAAATGTGTTCAAAGTGACGTAATAAGTAAAATAAAGTAAAGGCTCACGTCATCGGGTAACAAATTACGTATTATTAAAGAATGTTGTTCATTAAGCTGTCAGTTTGGATAGATCGTGTGTGAGAGGCCGACGGGGCGAGAGAAAAAGTTGTCGATGAATACGTGTTTGTATTGTACTTGATGAACTAACTTGCTGATTAAACATCAACTTATTGATTTAGATTAAATTCCTCGTTGGAGAATGAGATCCTAAGATCAATTCACATGTGAAGGTCGAACGAACATGTGAAGTGTTTTTTTATGTGATAATGGAAAAGTCCTTTTCCATAAACCTTTTTAACCGAATTCTAAACAAGAGGAGGTTCTCAATTCGGCTGTATTTTTCAGAATAAACCTCCGAGTCTAGAAACCTTTTATAACTCAAAGACATTTTTAACTTTGGTGAAATCAGCCCTGGAGAACTAAGTATCAGCCGTTTGGTAGTTTTTGTCATAAGGCAAACCAAGTTGGTCCTCAGCGACGGCCCTTACAGCTTTATCAGTAGTCAAGGTGATTGGGTCATTGATTTATCAAATAAGTCTGTCCCGAGATAAACCATCAGGACGTTACCTGCATGGTAATTAGTTCAACACGCTTATCGTAATTAACCCCGTGATCACGATAGTTATGCTCTAATATTGACTGGCTCTAATATCGATTGGCTGGATTGTTTCAGTAAGGAAACGATTTAATTTTGCGCTTTTCCTTCTTCACCGAAAAGTAGTTTGTATGGCTTTAAACTGTACATCATCAACCATGTTGGGTTGCGTTCCAATCTAACAAGATGCCGCTAAAAACCACAATGATACATAGAGCATACCCCTTTGTATGGTGGCTCTGGTAGTGGAGTGGAAAATCTGAATGTTATTCGTTAAATAGCAAAGATTAAAATTATATAAAGATTAAACAATAACATACCATCACATCATAAAGGAAGCATAATAGTACGGCGCTTATGATCCATAAAAGACTATAATCTAGTCAGTGCAGACACGCACAGAAGTTTAGTTGAATTTGTACTTTTAGTTTATATGGCAATGAAATCGTGGTATCTGATCCTTTTGGCATTGGCTCATTTTATTTCTTTGCACTGCCTTGCGCCATAGCCGAAGGTTGAATACTGATAAAACTGCAATAATTAAGCTAAGGTTTATGTCACTTTCGAGCAGATCTTCTGCTGTTGTCTTTTATGTATTCAATACTGAAATTGCGGTCTATGAGTCACGGTATGCATATGCTATGCGTCGCATCGAATCCATATTCTGATGCTAATGTGGTGGCGCTGCTCATTCTTCGCTTATTACTGGCGTCGCGCAAATGATTAATCTAAAGTTCGTAACAATAGATTTTCTCACGTTTTTTTTCCTGAATAAATGTTGTCAAGAATAAGAAGGTAGTCACGCTAATTGAAGTACTATGTTAATCATTGTTTTCCTGTTAAGATTTGTGATATTATTCATGTTTTTTTTTTTTAAATTTAAACTAATTAAAACGTCTATTTTATATCATGATAATACCACCCACTAATTGTCTCGGGGCAAAGCAAAGACCAATGTTATTCAAGGCGTAGTGGTAATTTCAGATTTTAGGTGCCTTCCTATTAATGTATAATCCCAAATTACCTCACCATGTCTTTCTTTACCGATTAAAGGTGATGTCCAAGAAAAATTAAGAACGTAAAAGAATTATAAAAAAATGGTGTAAAAACACTCTTAACGAAGCTGAAAAGCACTTGTTCTCCCCATCATTGCGATCAATTTTTAGTTTTACACTATACCTGGGAACCTTATAGTTACGAAGATATTTTAGGGGTCAAAGTTCCAACCACGTATTTATATAAATAAGTACATGTTTTTAATGTAAGATTTTTACTGAAAAGACCTTCACGATCCCCTCACTATTCAATCCATCCACCAGCACAATGTTTTAAGTGCGTTACATTGAGTCCTACCGAAAAGTCTGATTTTTCACCCCATTTCCTAGCAATTTTTTTTGCGTAATAATACTTAGTTTGATGTACAGTCGAATGCTTGGTTGAAAACTTCGTGAAGAGTCTGTTTACACCTTGTATACAACGTCATATTCGTACCTACCCGGATTTGATTCCACAACCTCGTACAGCCAGGCGAAGCCTTTTACGACAGGGCAACTACGACTACTGTTATCAGAAAACAAAATCAACAAAATATAATTTCCCAAACACTTTTCTGATCAAACATTACATTATAATTATCGTCACAACTCACCTCCATGTAAACCGTTCTCTAACAGTGACGTATCATCCACAATCATCCCAAGTGAGGTCGCCATTGAACCCAAATTGAATGGAACTCGCACAGTACAGCCCGCAGCCATTGATACCCGAACCAAGTAAGTGGGCATTGTCGTCCTAATAATATAATGTTGTTTGCGAACTTATATTTATTGGAAAAGTGGTACTTTAGATCATTTTATCGGAGAAGTCCGTCCTACGACTTTCTCTAATAAGATTATGGCTTCAGGTTGAATTTCAGTATTAAATACAGCTGAAAATACAATGCACTTTTCTGCAAACATATTTTTTTAAACTAGCAAGACTAAAAAAAACTCTACGGTTAGGTTACTTACTTATTTTTTTAACGTTTACTTTTTATATGCAAAATTGCAACGTTTTTATTCTTTTCAATAATGTTGTGCCTACCATTTTGATGAAAAAGCTTCCCTAGCTGACCATAAACACCAAAAACATCTCCTAAAAACAAAGCGTTTCATCCACCATTTTGTTCAGCGGCCATCTTGACGAGAATTGGCGCGAAACGGCCATAGACGCGATTCGTCTCCTCTTTTACGGTTCTATTAGGATTTTGTCGACGATATTTTATTAGAAGTGTAATGTCAACTGGTTTGGATGGCGAGGATACAATCTTTGAGAGGGAGCTTTAAATTTTTAAAAGCGCCGATTCTCTTCCGTATTTCTTTGTTTGGTGACGGTATATCTTTTACGACGATAATGAAACTGGCGGGTTATGATTGTCTATGGATTTCTCTTTGTGTTTCTTTTGATAAAAATATGTTTCCTACAATACTTTCTAAGGGCTACAAATAATTGATTTCTCTGTTCCCAGGGGAATAAAGTAGAGCTTTTTTTAGTCTTGACATTTAGAAAAAATCTCCATTACATGAGATTATTTTTAAATGTCAGCAGTAGAAAAAGCGCTACAAAATGTTTCACCGCTAACGACTTGATTACTGGAAAGGTTACGGGCCCACAGGTGTTTTTCATCTGAATTATCTACATGGTTGTTAAGAATCAGAACAAGTGAAGCTTTATTGTGACTGTCTTACATTCGCCTATTGCTTCTTTCTAGTGTGACGCTGGCTACCCAAATGAGTCAGAACCAGAAAGAGTTTGGTGCTATCATTACCGTCCATCGATTCCCGTTGTGTTCAGAGCAGGTTTTCATGGCTTCACCCTACCAATCGTTCCTAGAAGATCGTGTCTGTTGCACTGCAACGAAAATTATTTCAAATTTCAACAATATTGCCAAAAAACATAATGTTCCCAAAACTTTACAACTGCAAACAACATTAAAATGATCAAAAAGTGCACGATAAGGGGAAAAAACGTGATTAATTAAAAACTTGAACATAATCAGCGACAGCAGAACTAATTTAAGAGATAAACACCAGCAATAAAAGTGACAAACAGTTCTGGGCGACACCCACTGCCAACAAAAATACTACACGGATGAACACAGAAGTGTAACAGTATGAATATGAGGGCTAAATGATGATTAGAGGAAAAATATAAACAATGGATTAACTGTGTGAAAAAATGAAGTGGTTACAAAGCGGGTTACTACTAAGAGCACTCTAATAGAATAGAAGACGAATACTTGTTGCGCCAGCCACAAATTAGATAGGGATAGGAGAATAATTAGATGAAGCCATAACCAAACACAAAAAAGTGTTAACTCCAAAAAACACAACAAATTTTTTGAATAGTGGTCAAAATGGCCGCGATTTACAAGTGTTGGTCGAAGTTTTAAACCCAAGCAAGGACTTTACTTTGGGTACATTATTTCAACGCTACTGCTCTAACTGCTCTCAAAACAATAAAGGCAAAGATCGTGAAAAGACTGGCATGACCTGGAGCCAAACATCTACTGAGAGGAGACCTGTGTCCTAACAGAAGGCCCTATGAGGAACAAGGTGGATTTCTTGGAACAGTAAGGACATAATATTATCTAACGATATTTTATTATGGATTATCAGTTCTGAGTTACCCATTCTTTGCATAATCCTCATCGACGGTTCGTGTAACTATTAATCAGGAGATCTCACGAGATCTCACGAGATCATTTCGAATGTTTGTCTAGCTACCGTTGACCTCCAATGAATGGAATAGATTGATGCCCCGCGTGTGTGGGTGGACTTTTAACTGTAGCACATCCAGTACAGTTAGTTAGTAGTCATTGTATTTATTCTTCTGACATTTGGAGTCCATGATAAACTAGGGCTTAGGATATTAAACGGTACCTTAATGGCTTTCAAACGGTAACTCTTATAAATTAATCAGTTTTAACCTTTTAATACAAAATCATATCATATCATCTTACTGCTATTACGATCCAACTCGTATTCTGTATACCTATCCATCTCCCTTGTTTTCATCTCCCTCTCATGGAAAATAACATACATCATTATTTGCCTAGCCTTTTCCCAACTATGCTAGGGTCGGCTTCCAGTCTAACCGGATATAGCTGATTACCAGTATTTTACATGGAGCGACTGCTTATATGACCTCCACAACCCAGTTAGTACTGGGTTGAAGCCCCCTTGGTAAAACTGGTTGTCAGACTTTCGGGCCACTGACTACCTGCATAACGACTGTGAAATACGAAGATGACAGCCGGGAACAACGGCTTAACGTGTTTTGCAAGGCACGGAGGTAACTCGGTATGTAATGTAATGTAATGAAACTCAGTTGCATTCGGTTAGGCTGAAAGCCGACCCCAACTAAGTAGGGAAAGGCAAGCAGATGGTGAGTATATCAAACCCCTTCTTGCCATATTATCTTCCACCATTGCGTTTCGATCTTTTGTTCCAACCTAACCTACTCTCACCCACATCCCTCCTGCACCCTCTTCCTCAAATTGAATAGTACACACAGTGTCCGTAGCGGGAAAACGTAGCACTCCAGTGTTTTAGTAAATCACTTCATATCTTCTCCAGAGCTTTTGTTTCAACACAATCTAACGGAATTAAGTTTACTTCATTTAATTCTACAATGGTGTTCATGTTTCATGGAGGAGCTTCCTTTGAATTAATTCCTTTTTGTTTCACAAAGAATAATTTTGAAAGAAACTAACATTGCTTTTCAGACCATTTTTCGGGGGAATACGCCATGCTTGGAAAATGGAGGTATTTAGCGATTTCCAAAATAACAAATTCTTAATCTGCATGATTTGCGATCGATGTCAGATATCAGAGCTGCCCATACTCTTCATTCTACTTCCTACTAACATTAAAAATGTGAAAGTTTGTGACGATGTATGGATGTCTGAATATTTGCTACTCTTTCACCACTACTTGTACATTTGGATGAAATTTGGCACACATATACTTTATAACTTGGATTAACACATAGGATTTTTCATCCCGGTATCGGCAGTACGATCCCGTGGGATAATTAACGAAAACGGCGCAGGCGAAGCCGCGGGCATAAGCTAGTGTTACCGCCTGCGCCATCTATTGCCGGCTTGAGGAGTCGGACGGCGACCTGAAGTTGACGCTGATGCCGAGTTACGCCAGCCAACCAGCGTCGAGCGTGTGTATCACCGCGGAGCGTCTCTCACCAACTTCATGAGGAAGGATTTATCACGTCGCGCACCGCATGCGCCACCATTACTTTTTATTTTTTTTTCATCTCTCTCATACTCCGTCCAAAATACTGATTATACCGAATATTCAAGATAAAACGTCTATCTACAAGAACAATAAATTAATTCATTGAAGAAGAACCCTGAATCCCAAACACCACGGGAAGACGAGACGGCAGCCGTCATCCTGACCCTCGGGTCGTCATCGTCATCGAAATTAACAGCTAGTATTAATTAAAACGCCCACTTGTAGAGATGTAAGGAACCAATTGAGAAAAGATTAGGGTTCTCGTCATATACGTACAATACCAATGCCCTTATGCCATTTTTGTAGTAAACGCAGCATGTTTTCTTCTTTGTATAAGTACTTCATTTTAGTATACAACCCCTTTCTAGCTTTAACATCTTTTATCACAAGTTATTCATTCCTTGCTTTTCCTGTATTCTTAATAGCCGTCCTGATTTTAACTCGAAACCATTTTATTGCCTTACCTATAACCACCCCTCTCTAAAAAAGACACAAACAATTTTAAACTCCCCTCCACACTGCAACAATAAAAACACACAATAGTTGTTTTCCAATAAACAAACCGGTGTGATTTACGAACACAAACGAAACAGGTAATACTGCCTGTATTCTCTAACACTGTAGATTAAAAGTCTTTTGGATTTTCAATCCTCAACTTAAGGCCTAGAGTTTAAATTCCAACAACGCTATAATATTTAGGCATTCGTTTAAGTGTAGGTGAGTGTTAGTGAAACCGGGCAGTAGTATTCTGTTGAAGCACTGCACAGTAAAACGGCTTGTTTACCACTTTTTACTGCGAACGTGATTGAGTTGTGTTTGACGATACGATGGATTTACACATTATTGTTCTATACTAGGTATTCATTCTTGAGAATATATTCCCAATATAAATGCCTGTGTTTAAACCGCTGTAATTACACATAATTTTTTAGGTATTGTGTTATTTCCAATTTCAGACTGTTCCACACAATGATTTCCTTCACGGTAAATCAGCTTATAACTTGGTGAAAAATAATCTTAGGCATTCGTTATTACACATGGATAGGTACTGATACAAAATTAGAAATCCCTACTCCGTCGTTTGACGAAAGCTTAAATTCCTCAAAGGGAGAAAAACAATAACTGGTGGAATGTGTGGTGTATTTTAAGAGTCTCATGTAATGTCTTGGTCCTGGTCTGCTGCTGAGAAAGTACCAATGAAATGGAAAAACCCAATAACACTTATCCGATCTGGCAATCGAATTCATAACCTCTTGCTCAGAAATCGCGCTTGCGGTCTTTTATCCAAAAATTTCGTGGTGCCTGTGATAATTTTTAGTTTTTGCCTGGATATTATTAAGTTTACTGCTATTTATTATTATATACTAACAAGATAAATCATCCCATTCTTCCTCGATACTTCATCCAAACAAAATAACAAATCAACAATCTACATACCGGAATTGCACATAAAACTACAATCTTAATTAGTGGACTACCCTCGTCCTAATCTTTATGGCATCTGCGGAATTGCATCGCTTCCTCGAGGGGTGCAGGGGTGTAGGGGTATACCCTACCCCTGATATAATGGGGCAGTATTTACAATGTGAGGCCAAATGTGGGGGTCTGTGATTGGGTGCAAATAATTACTGCTTCCAAAGAAAATGGGTTTGTTAATTGTTATGGTGAGTCTAATTTGTAAGTTTTATTGGTAAGATAAAAATTTATTAAAGGAAAGAATATTGAAGACCACGTTTCTACATTGTGTGTGTTGCTAGCTTTCAGCCCTAGTCTATATTTTTATTGGTGATGACTTCATAAACGAATCATGATGCAGATGAAGTCTTATTCATTGAAACTTCTCTGTTAGTGGTCAGCTCATGAGTCAACCCCTTTCTAGCCAGCTTCTTTTACAAATCAATTGATATAAGATCTTAAGATGTTGCAAAAAAAGTTATATCTGCATTATATGGCCAGATTTTGTATTTCAAAAAAACAATGTTGTCCAAATACGGCTAAGCACGTCAACATCATTCGACCGATTGACGACATTTTTCGATTGTCTAACCGCAAAACGCAAATTATTATTAACAAAATGTGATACCTATTTTTATAATAAAGACAAAAACCAATCCCTATTCATGTTAATTCTTCGACCACAGTCAACTATGATTCACAAAAACAATATTGATCACTATACTTCGTCTTCTGAAAATCATTTAGCTCGGCTCGGCCTAACCGCAGTCCTAACTTGGAACCGGTATAATTAAGATATTTGTTCAGTGATACATAAATAAGTACGTGAGCATACCTGTGCTAATGTCATGTGTACATATTAGACGTTGAGTAATATATAATAGAATATATGTGTCCGTCTGTCTGTATCTGTTAGCTGTTAAGTGAATGGGTATTGAGAACATTATCGGGCTTTTGTTTTCCGGTGGCGGTTTTCGCTCGAGCATGAGTCATCATTGTTTTGCCGCCTTTATCCCAATTTGTTTAGTCTTCATCTCATGAGTCACCCCTCAGTCTAAACCATCGTTTCTTTGGTCATCCCCTTCCCCTCTTATACCCGTCCATTTATAATTAAAATTTTCAGGTTTCCAATACGAGCAATGTTAAATCTCAAATTCTGTACTGGCTTCCAGATTTTCCGGATGCAGCTGAATACCAGTTATATGTGACTACCTGTCTAACCTCCATAATGCACTACATAATATTGGGTAATACGATAGCCCTTGGTAAGACTTGTTGGTAGAGTTTCAGGCTTCTGATCACTCGTGCCGACTGTCAATGTGATGTAATGGCTTTCGAGCTATGAAAAAATAAATCCCAAAATCTATTACCACTTATATAAAGTAATACGTGAGTCATACCGAGTAAACCCGCGGTATATTCTAGTTTCTTGTAGGAACATGATTCATATTATTTTTAGCACGTACTTGTCAACATTTCAATAAGAGTTGTGGTGCGAAATATTTTACAAGAGAAGACATCGTTACATACCTACCTACCGTTTGTATAGAGGGATATTATTTCAAAGAAAATCTTGGGTCTATTCAATTTGAATATCTTACATTTGGGGTGTGTATTTCTCAGCAGTAGCCTGTGTAGTGTCGAATTGGGTACATATAATTATGTTGATGACAATAGGCTCGTTCCCTTTCAATTGTTTAGTTATCAAGATTTACCTACAATTCTATACATATACTACTGAAACTTCAGTCGCTTCTCATATCCCTATAACATCAGACTGACATAACATTGATTTGGTGGTTTACCCTATCAATTAAACTCCTTTGCGACAGAGCTCTGCCTATCCTTCCGGAAAAAAACAGCCGTGTTGATATAGTTATACGATATAGTCCATAATTTATACTAACATTGTAATGCGAAAGTTAGTCTGTAAGTCTGTCACTTTTTCACGTTTCGCGGCTGAACAAAGGATGGCACATGGATGCATTAACTCGATAATAGATACGATCCAATATTTTTATCCCGATAGTAGCTTCCCCTCTCCGCACAAGCGAAGCCGCGAGTAAAAGTTGGTCCATACTAATATTGTTAAGTGTTATTGTAAATTTCGTAGGAGGTAATCTCCTGAACTATGATCCAATTCTAAAAAATCTTTCACAGGCGAAAAGCTACATTATTCGTGGGTGATATAGGCAATAAATAATTTTTTTAACATGCATATTAGCCGAGTTATAATAATTTTTGCGGTCGTAGTCGCGGGTGAAGGGTTAGTCACAAATAAATTATGAAACAACCAAAGCGAAACGTTTATTTCAGCAAAACTGCTTTCCGTTCTCGTGAGAACCTGGAGCGAACTAATTAAAAGAACAAGAATGTTCATCGTTAGGTCACTAATTAAGAAGTTAGGCGGTGCCTTGGAGGTGTCAGTTCACACTTCTTTGTAGAAACTGCGCTGCTCTAGACACATTCTCGAAATAGTGCCGATATCACGCTCGTGGTTTTCAAGGGGATATTATTAGGTATGCATAATACAGGGTGTAAACGGATCCTTAATTTTTTTTTTTTTTTCGGATGCGAAATCATCAATGACTTCTCCCGCTCTGGGCGGAGCGGGAGGGAGTGTCGAAATTTTACTGACTAAAACCCATCCATGTTCCTTCCTCGCCCTTTGTGTTCCGGGGCCACGGTATCTCTTTCGAATAGTCCCGCAGCCCCGGCAGGCTTCGGCCCTTGCGGACCCCTTCAATGTTGCTGACTCTCTTTGAGGCGCGCGTGGAACACTCCTGCGCCGTCGACACGGCCTGTCGTCATGAGACGGACGGACGGCGAGCTAGCCCATAGCTCCCCGTCCACAGGCCCGCGCCTACGGTGGCCGGAAGCCACCACGTGGCCCCCGACGCCCGGGGCGTCTCCCGCGGCGGCCGGGACGTGAGGATCTCTCCCTCTCACTTTCCGCTACCTCCTTCGCTAGCATGACTGCTTCGCAGAAGGAGGTGACGGCGTCCCATTCCGTCTCGCTCCGGACCATGGCACGAACCAGGGCCGGAAGCGAGAGGTCGCCGCCGCCGAACGCCACAAACGGACCCTTCCTACGTTAAAATATCGCTTGAAAACGATTGTTTTTGCGGGTGAAAAATCACGTTTTCACGGATTGAATAGCACAGAGGTCGTGGAGGTGTTTTATGTAGAAATCCTACATTAAAAATAATGTAGGTAGAAAAAAACTTGTGAAAAGGTAGAATTTGTCCCCCAATATCTCCGTAACTAGTAGTTTCCTAGGTATGGTCTAGAACAAAAAATTGATCGCAATGACGGGGAGAACAAGTGCCTTTGGGCTTCGTTAAGGGTCTTTTTACATCCTTTAGGTGACCAGGTCTGTGCGGTAAAGTTTTACAACCAGTCCTATATTGTTTCCCAGTAACTGGGTTGTGGTCTCTTTATGTAAGGTGGTATTCAGTTACGGTGGTAGGTACCAGCAGTTAGACGACAAGCAGAGGGTCCATCTTGCATTATTAATTTAGGAAATGGCAGGCAGATGACGACGAGTCTCACGCACAAACTGCAGGCACTCCTAAACATTAGTAAGGGCCCTGTGTATTTAAGGTATTTCTAACTGTAATTAGTTAGTTCTAGTAAAATTCACAAACTAATTTTTATTACCGCTTAATGTACTCCATCGGGACGAGCTGGGCAAGACCAGTGATCAGTGGTCCACATTGGCCATGGATCTAGACCACTGGAAGTCATAGGGAAAATTCTTTGCCCAGCAGTGGGATGACGCAGGCTAACAGTATCAGTATACTCCATCGTTGATCTGGCGGTCTCAAGCGCGTCACGACAGGGTTAGAATCTCAGGTCAAAGTATTTTTGATTTTTTTAGAAATTTCTCAGCAATTAATGGCGATCGGTCAGCTCCTCCTTTTTATAAAGCTAAAGCATAACTGTTATTCAACAATCGTCATCCATGTTAGACTATAGAGAGTACCCTCATTTTCCAGACAACTCCGCGGTCTAAAAACTAGTTGAAATTAAAGTCCACCACCAAAAACAGACATGTATCATCACAATGCGGTGTCGTCACAGGAAGTACAGCCGCTCCCCCAGTGACGTCGGCCATTGTACGTGCATTGTGTCCTCCGAGAACTTGTGTGAGCTACTGTACCCAATAGCCTTTGTACGAAGATGAAATAACGTTACTGTGGCTTTGTGAGCTCCTAATTATTACATGGGAAATGGTATTCAGCTGAATAGAGGTGTTATGAAAGCAAGAGAATTTAATATTTTCTAAATATTGGTAATCTAGAAAATACCTTGAACAATTCCTATAACAAAAGAATCAAGAGTACCTACTTCATCATCATCATCATCAATCTCTTGCCCTAATCAAAACTCTTTTGTGGTCGGCGCAGCATGTTTTCTTCTTTCATACTTCTCTATTTCTTGTCACTTCAGCAGTCATCTCCTTTCTTGCAATATCATACTTCACATCGTCCATCCATCGTTTCTTTGGTCAAGAGCGTTTAAAGGTTAATAAACTAAACAGTAGTGTCTGCATTTGTGGCCGGTAGATTGTGAAAACCGGGCCCTTGAATAGAGGACTAACGTCTATGACGATATGTGGATGAACCATACTTCATGAGAAGGCGAGCTCTTCAGGTGTGAGGGCATCTGTATTACCAGCATTTATTATCGCATATTGCTGTTGGATTGCTGCACGCTTTAGTGCAAACTTTAAGTGCAGCAGTATCATAAATAAATCTTAGAGGAGTGTTCCCTGACTGCGGGACTGTTCGAAAGATTCAGATCAAGATCAGATTTTTCCCTTTACATGTGCTGTAATACATTGCTGCTCGCCAAATTTCATGATTCTAGGTCAACGGGAACCCCTGCCGGGGCTGCAGGACTGTTCGAAAGAGATACCGCGGCCCCGGAACACAAAGGGCGATGAAGGAACATCGATGGGTTTTAGTCAGTAAAAGTCTGACACTCCCTCCTGCTCCGCCCAGAGCGGGAAGGGTCTCTTGATGATTTCCCATCCGAAAAAAGCGTAGTAGTTTAAGAGATTATCTGAAATATCTGTGTGACTATATCAGCACCCTATTTCTTCTAAACTGGAACACAGCAACGCTGCTTGGAGCCAAAATTAGTTCATGCATAATCAGCCTATGAAATATGCATAGTGGTAATCTATTTCGCTACCAGTAGTTATCTACTAAAATAGAAGATAATACTAATTCTAATTAACTCTACACCTATATATAATTACTAGCTGACCCGCGCAACTTCGTCTGCGTTACGTAAGAGAGAGAGAGGCTTAGAGAGAGTGTGAGTCAACCTAAAAAAAATGCAGATAATATGCTTTAGCGGACTTTTTAAGAGGAACAATCCCGTCATACATGTATGATTGTTGAGTTACTTTAACCGTTTACGCAGCGCACGGAACGGAAGCTCTCAAAAGCAATAGTTTTTCGCTGTATTTGAAAAAAATGAAAAATATTTTATTTAAACAACAATGCTTCAAATACAATGAATTGTGTTTGGAGCCTCCTTTTAGGCAAACAATACCTGTGTTAGGAGACTCCGCTCCTCCATATCTAAGATATATGTTACACAGTTATTATAGAATATTGTTATTTAATTTAATTTAACATCTTAATTCATCACGTGAAGCGTGGTGTGCTTTAGTTAGGTGTGGCGCGTGTGTAAGATGTAGTGTGGTTTAATGTAATCTGATGTGATATGCGGTTGTGGTGTGTGGTGCGGTGTGGTGTGGTGTGTGGTGTGGTGTAGCCTGGTGTGGTGTGGTGAGGTGTAGAGTAGTGTTGTGTGTGGAGTAGAGTGAGGTGTGTATCGTTATGGAGTGTGATTATATTACTCATGAAAAACCAGAAGAGCTTCCGTATCCTCATAACTAAGAGACTTAATCCAGTTTGTTATCATTTTTTTAGAGTCGTAATTGTTTTTATTGTGTACATATATGTTTTTATTAATCCTATTATATATTTGAGCTGAGAGATGGTAAAATTGTCTGCTACTTAATTTGGTTTTACATTGGGGAACTACTGCAATAATATCCTTTCTCCTTTTGTGTTTCTTATTCATATGATAAGGGAGGGTTTTATGTTTTTTTAGAACCGTTTGGGTTATGTACAGTTTTCTGACTGACAGTAAATTGCTGATTTCGTATAAGTTTTTAGTAGAGTATCTTTTATTTTTAAAATACATAACCTTTATAAGTGCTCGTTGTGCACGTTCCACGTCCATAAATCTAGTTTTAGCTGCGCCACCCCAAATTTTTGCAACAATTTTCATTGATGCTCCGCTTCTATTGATTGTATCGTGATGTTATATAACGTATAGCCTTCCTCGATAAATGGGCTATCCAACACTAAAAGATGTTTTTCACTGGAATCAGTAGTTCCTAAAGTTAGCGCGTTCAACCAACCAAACAAACAAACTTTTCTCCTTTATAATAAGTATAGATTCAAGTAGGTAACAATTTAATTTCTCGGAAATATATGCAATCATCGTTAAAAAATTGTACTATGTTTTTCCAATTTGGGACTTCCCTCGACAGCCTTAGGTTTTCATCCTTAGACACTCGATGACAGTCATACTCCAGCTAGGTCGAAAGTTCTCATCAAGGTGCATGAATTGAGCCCAAACACGATACTTATAGCTTATTTTTTTTCGGATGAGAAATCATCAAATGACTCCTCCCGGAGCAGGAGGAAGTGTCAGACTTTTACTGACTAAAACCCATCCATGTTCCTTCATCGCCCTTTGTGTCCCGGGGACACGGTATCTCTTTCGAATAGTCCCGCAGACCCCTTCTTTTTTGCTGACTCTCTTTGAGGCGCGCGTCGAACACGAACGCGCCGTCGACACGGCCTGTCGTCATGAGATGGACGGACGGCGAGCTAGCCCATAGCTCCCCGTCCACAGGCCCGCGCCTACGGTGGCCGGGGGCCACCACGTGGCTCCCGACGCCTGGGGCTTCTCCCGCGGTGGCCGGGACGTAAGGATCTCTCCCTCTCACGTTCCGCCACCTCCTTCGCTAACATGACTGCTTCGCAGAAGGAGGTGACGGCGTCCCATTCCGTATCGCTCCGGACCATGTATTGAACCGGGGCCGGGAGAGAGAGGTCGCCGCCGCCGATCGCCGCTTCGAGGACACGGCGGTGCTCCGCCCAAGTGGGCCACACCTCCACAGTGTGCTCCACCGTGTCCTCCGGTCGATCCTCACAATGGAAGAACCCGGGCGTCTCCTCTCGCCCGAAAATACGATATGAGGCCAATAACAATTTAGCTGTAAATATAATCTACGTAAACTGCGTATGGATTATTATTATTGCGAGTAGCATAGCACAGTTCTTGCACGGCAGGAACACGTGGATTTATCAGGCTTCTGATGTTCGCTATACTACTTTTTGGAGAAATCATCTTCATCATCATACTTATCCCTTAGCCCTTATTCCAATTTATTTGGGGTCGGCGCAGCATGATTGTATTCATTCTTCCATACTTCTCTATTACTTTTTGGAAAAATATTTCACGAAAAAAAATAAGAAATATAGAAATGCACACAATTTAAATACAAAATGAAATATAGGAAATCTCACAGTATCAAAAAAAAAACTAAACAAATCACAAAAAGTGAAAATAATGTTGAAGGGTTTGAACCTGCAACCCCGTAGTTTACAGAGCGGTAGCGGAGGCTATTTACTTCATTGACATAAGCCACAAATAGCCGTTCTCATGTACTTACGTCATGACTGAAACGTCAAACAATTGAAGTATACGGAAATAATGCAAAATTGCCTACCCCCTTAAGGAAGTAGCGTGATAATATGTAGTCTAAATATTGAAGAAGCCTATGCAGTAATTTTGACGTGATGCGCAAGCCTATGCAGTAGTAGTATACTTATACCGAAGAAAGCTGATTTTATTGAGTTCCGCTATTTTGTGCGTATTCACGTCAAAAATCAAATTTCGGGAAAATTGAGAAATTATATTTACCTGTATTAGATACGAAGTATATGTAGCAACTTTAAAAGGTTACACTTCAATGGATTTGATTGTATAGGTGTTTGAAGTTTATTAATTTTAAACACAAAACCCTCTTTTTTGCGTCTCTGGATGAGATTTAAAAAAAATGCTGAAACAGGTATTTCTTTATTTTTATTAATAAGTATTTATTCTAAGTTTCATGATTCTAGAACAATCTAATTTTTTTTTTCATACAAACTTTACCCCCCCGTTTCACCCCCTTTTTCCAAAAAATTCCAAAATTTCTATAGCCTATATGTTATTCTGAATGTATTTAAATAGATTTGTGAACATTTCAACAATATCGGTTCAGTAGTTTTTACGTGATGCGCGGTCAAACAAACAAACAAACAAAAATTTTTAAAATGGTTTTAATATCTTCAGTTACTTATTTTAAGTCACCCTGGCCGGTTTTTTTTTTAAATCTTCAATGAACAGATTTTTTGGTCTCAACGATTTTATTATATGTATAGATTATCCATACCTAAACAACATACAGGCTGATATAATTAGACCAATAAACAATGCGTCTGTTATCGGCACCGCGGCAATGAAGCGCTTCCAGCGATAAATTCAAATGATATTCAGCACTTTAGTCTAGTGCGAACTATACGGCACTAATTTGATTTTACCGTTTTGTAGTGGCGTATCTCGGAAATTAATTGTTTGGGAATATAAGTAGGTTCATAGTGTCGGTAAATTAAATGGGTAAATAAATAGGTACTGATATCAAATCTATTTCTGCCACTCAGCATTATTAGTGTATTCTAGTTGGAAGGGTTAAGCGAGGGGAGCTCGTGGCCCGCAGAAGGAGGCTGCGGAGAGGTTGAGGGAGGTCGAGACCGCTCTCCCGACCCGCAGCAGACGCACCGGGCGTCGGCAGAGGGCAGACAACGCCCTCACCGGCCCCCCTAAATAGGTCCAGGGGCGACGGATTCGGGGACATCCGTCGCCCCCCATGACACTGGACCCGAGACGGCGGCGCGTCGTGTTCCACGCGCGCCTCTCCTAGACGTAGCGGGGGGAGTTTTACACCTCACTCCCCCCGGGACGAGGCCCGCAGGTCAAGCGGGCCGGCACTAGTCCGGGGCAGCGGAAGTCGCATCAGATCCCGCTGCCCCCCGACGCAAGTGTGCGATGCAACACCGGTGTGCTTTTAGTCAGTACGAGTCTGACAGACCCCTCCGCTCTCCCCAGGGCGGAGGACATCCATTGAGGAAAAAAAAAGAGAAAAAAAAAGGGGAGCTCGTGGCTAAATAAAAACAGCCACAAGGATCTCCAAGGTTAAGCAACGCTTGTCAAGGTCGGTCCGTGGATCGGTGATCATCCTTTACCGAGTTCCCTCCGTGTTTCGGAAAGCATGTTAAGCCCGTCCCGGCTATCATTTGTAGATCTTTAACAGTCGTTACATGTCGTGTTACCCAGTACTACCTGGGTTGTAATCGCTCCGTGGTAGATGATGAAGAGCTAAATGTCCATGAAATGACAAGCACCTGAGACATTTCAATTCTGTCTGTAGGATGGCTTAGTAACGGTAAACCCCTTAAAGTTCGCCTACCTATACAAAGGCCATGGTAGCCAGCTATACCTACTTTGAGGTCGTTGACATTATTTTTTAAGCCGATTTTTTTTTGCTGTTATGGAAATTTTGTACATCACATCAAGCTATTACAACTTTAATTGAATTTCAACTTTATCGCTGAATCATTAGGTTCAACGTTGATTGGGAAAATTTGACAGTTTCGGGTAGCTAGATGTACTGGCTTCTGTACGTGTCTTCTGAACAACGTTTAACATTCTTAGTTCTATTCTTAAACTTTACTAAGGCGTTTATAATGTTAGATGTGTAAGTTTCTCTATCAGTCTAAAGGCTACCCTATTTTAACTTTCAGAAAACCTTTGAATGGCCGGATATGCTATAAAATAGATCGAGTTAGTTTGTGGCGAGCTTAGTTACTTTAGTTTATACATGGCCAGGTGTTACCTCCCAATCGACGTGAACTTCCAACTATATTGCCCTATATTGCTCTCTGTTTCCGCTCGTTGCTCTGTTGCTCGCACAAAGGAATATTAAAAGCATAAATTCACGAGGCTTTTTTCAAATTTTTGGATATCGCATATCGCTATCACTTTGGGCCGCTAAAATGTTGCTGTGCATTTTTGGTAACCAAAAAGTTGTACTTACAGTAACGTGATGATATTTAAAATCTCTTTCTGCCCATTAATTGACTTGATAAGTTTCGAAATAACGGAACGTAGGTATTTCATTATATTCATTTTTAAGAACACTTTTTAAGAAAATTTAACAAAAAAAACTAAGTAAACGTAAAATCAGGATTACATTCGTCATAGCCTATTCAAATATACGGAAAATAAAGTAGAGTTTTATTGTCATAATTGTTTTGGCCAAGGATCACAATCAAATAGAGCTATAAAACCTCGATTTTATTGAAACCTTTATTTTAAAACAAGCCAAACGACGCTTTTAACGTTTAAACCTCGGTATTATCCTAGTCATTACGACGAAAATCATTAAATAGTAATTTCTCAATTATATTCAATAATTGGCACTGTGGCAGAACCACCAAATAGCGCAAAACAGAAATACTACTTTGAAAAGCAAATGAAAATGAAATGGTTCTACGTGAGTGACACCAATTTAAATTTAAAAAAAAAACAACATTTTAATCATGGTTTATGAAAAATCCACCGGATATGCTGCGATTGACGAAAAACTTAGAAAAGAGCCGGTTTTCCTTTTAACCATTCTGTATTACGATTTGATTTCCACTCAATGTTACTTCAAAGGCTGGGCCGTTTTAAGTTGAGTACCTAATAAGGCTACTTAAAATGTTTCGACTGCTGAAACATAGCTCTCTTCTCTGTAAGAAAAAGTGGGCCATAATCCATCACATGTCATCGTTGCCACATATTTTGGAACCAGTGGAGATTAAATAATTACAAAACGCAAAGTTCCGATTATTTTGAGCAAATTAAAGGAATACCTTTCATAGCTGTGTTCACATAGGATAAAACTTCTGTATCAATTATGGAATGTGTCAGATACATAATAATATCTATTATAACACACCCTGGCATTCTGCCCAGTTTTTACACAAACTGTAGAGATACTTGTACTTAGGTGGAGGGGAAGTTTCTTTTCCTGAATGTAACATGAAAGAAAGGGGTGAGAACAATGGTAGCGTTTGACTCATGGTAAAATTGATTTTCCTTTAACAAGGTCTTAAGATGAGCTGAAAAATATTTCTAATATATTTATTTAATGTACAGAGGCGGACTTAATGCCATAGGCGTTAGTTACCACTTGTACAACTTTTATTCTAGAACTAATCCTATTACACTACTTATAATTATAGACTCCACTGTCCGTCTCGTGTGTGTGTCTGTCACCAGGCTGTATCTCATGAACCGTGATAGCTAGACAGTTGAAATTTTCACAGATGATGAATTTTTGTTGCCGCTATAACAACAAATAATAAAAATAAATAAAAACTACAGGCGGCAACCCTCCTATTATGGTACGGAACCCTTCATGCGCGAGTCCGACTCGCACTTGGTCGGTTTTTTTTAATGTAAACGCACCTTGTTCTGATAAATGAAGCGTTACTCCCCAAAAAATATAAGTTATTGTGACTAGTTTTCATCTGAGTCATTGTAGGTTTTTCTAATTTCTAGAGGTGTCTGTCTGAGTACTTATCTGTATTTAGGACGGAAAGACATTGTTTAACCCAGCCATAAACTAACGTAAAGGAAATGAACTATTAAACTAGATAACGTTGTGCATGCTAATATTAGTCAGTTTTAATCATTGGCTTTTACTGTTTAGGTACACGTGCACCTGGTTTGCTTGTTGTGATCATAAGCCACACCATTCACAACAACACCTTATATGAGGTTTACCTGTTTACATTTCAATCAGAAATCCTTTTTTTTTTTTTTTTTTTTAGGATGGGAAATCATCAAATGACTTCTCCCGCTCTGGGCGGAGCAGGAGGGAGTGTCAGACTTTTACTGACTAAAACCCATCCATGTTCCTTCATCGCCCTTTGTGTTCCGGGGCCACGGTATCTCTTTCGAATAGTCCCGCAGCCCCGGCAGGCTTCGGCCCTTGCGGACCCCTTCACTGTTGCTGACTCTCTTTGAGGCGCGCGTGGAACACGAACGCGCCGTCGACACGGCCTGTCGTCATGAGACGGACGGACGGCGAGCTAGCCCATAGCTCCCCGTCCACAGGCCCGCGCCTACGGTGGCCGGAAGCCACCACGTGGCCCCCGACGCCCGGGGCGTCTCCCGCGGTCGCCGGGACGTGTGGTTCTCTCCCTGTCCCATTCCGCCACCTCCTTCGCCAGCATGACTGCTTCGCAGAAGGAGGTGACGGCGTCCCATTCCGTCTCGCTCCGGACCATGGCACGAACCAGGGCCGGAAGCGAGAGGTCGCCGCCGCCAATCGCCGCTACGAGGACACGGCGGTGCTCCGCCCAAGCGGGGCACACCTCCACCGTGTGCTCCACCGTGTCCTCCGGTCGATCCTCACAATGGAAACACCCGGGCGTCTCCTCCCGCCCGATTCGGTGCAGGAACTTACCGAAACATCCGTGTCCGGTAAGAACCTGCGTCAGGCGGAAGGTGAGGACGCCGTGGCGTCTCTCCAGCCACTCCTCAAAGAGGGGACTTACCGCCACTATTGTGGCGTGCCCTGCACGGGGTTGCGACAGTCGCTCTCTCCATGTCGCCATGAGATCACGCCGGAAGTCCGTCCGCTGAGCGACAATTTGCCGCGGCAGCGGAGTTTCCCCCCGGCGTAGCTCCTCCGCGCGCCACTCATGTAGGCGCGCGAGGACTATCGCCTCCAGATCCCATGGCGGCAATCCGGCAAGGAGGTTCGCCGCCTCGCGGGAGATTGTGCGGTACCCCCGGACCAGCCTTACGGCTACCACCTTCTGGGGCGCGTTCAAATGGAGGGCGGCACGCCGCCTCAATGAACGCGCCCACACCGGGGCCCCGTAAAGGGCCATGGACCGCACGACTCCTGCGTAGAGCCTCCGGCAGGAGGCGTTTGGCCCCCTCAGGTTGGGCAGGAGCCGCCTGAAGGCAGCCCCTGTCCGCTCCAGTTTGGGGGCCAAACGTCGGAAATGCTCCACGAAGTTCCACCGGCTGTCGAGGACAAGTCCCAGGTACTTCAGCGTCGACTCGACGCCGATGGAAACCCCTCCTGCCATCACTGAGGATCCCGGAGGTGGCGCATTCCGAGGCCCATGAAAGCACATGGCCTCGGACTTGTGCAATGCCACCTCGAGACCCAGTTGCCGGATCCTCTCAACGACTATCGCAACCCCGCGTGTCATAACTTCGGCCGCCGCCTCGTGCGACCTCCCCTGTGCCAGCACCAGCGTGTCGTCAGCGTAGCAGACTACGCTGACACCGCTAGGGAGGTCGGCACGCAGCACCCAGTCGTACCCGATGTTCCACAAGGACGGCCCCAGAACCGATCCCTGTGGAACACCGCACGACATCTCTCGCCGGTTCCAGTCTCCGCTGCGACCGGGGTAGATGACGGCCCTATCCGTCAGGTAGTCCCCGACCACACGACGAAGGTAGGTCGGCACCCGGTGATACCGGAGTGCCTCCCTTATGCAGCTCCAGGGCATGGAGTTGAAGGCGTTGGCGATGTCGAGAGACACCGCCAAGACCACCCCACCCCTGGACACCGCATCCCTCGTCGTGAGGGCTCTCACGCGCATGATGGCGTCCACCGTAGAGCGCCCCTTGCGGAAACCATATTGGTGTTCCGCAAGGTCCGGCCCCGTCCCCGCAAGGTGCTCGGCGAGGCGGTTTGCAATCACTCTTTCAAAGAGCTTGCCCACCTCGTCGAGCAACACCACGGGCCGGTAGGCGGACGGAGAGTCCGCCGGGCGCCCCGGCTTCCGGATGAGGACCAGCTTCCCCGTCTTCCAGCGAAGTGGGAACTGGCCCCTCTCCAAGCATGCGCTTAAGAACCCCTCCAGTCGGGGACCGAGAGCCTCCGAGGCCAGGACCCAGGCTTTGCCAGGCAAGCCGTCGGGTCCCGGGGCGGTATTTTTGGCACTGAGCCTGCGTACCGCCACTCTCAGTTCTACCCCGGTCACTTCCGGAGCGTCGTCGTCGTCGCTTCCGTGGTCCGCTTCCGGCACCGCAGCCGGCGGAGCCATAGGCGGGGGCGGGTGTTCCCCTCGCGAGGGGAACAGAGTGCTCACCACGTCCTCCACGAGCTGAGGCCGGAGACTCTGCGTCAGCGGAGGGGCCAGGTGCGGAGTTTATCCCAATCAGAAACCCTGCAAGACTTTTGAAATATAGGCATTATTAATGTTTTTTGTTTATTTACAGAAACGTGCCAAAATTGAAATTTTGGAAACCTACACCCGTTCCAGCCAAGAACTTACGGAAAAGGTTAATTTAATTATTTAAAACATTCGAAATAGAAATCATTTATTTGCCAATAGTGTAGGGATACAGATAATGATGGTTATTTTGATGAGCGTCCCGATAATTTAACAATTATGATGATACCAACATTTAATAATAAAGCATTGATGACAATAATCGCGATGAAGCAAGCGCCATCTTACCGCCCCCAGTTCACGCACCGGCGCGCGGCGTCAACTGCACGTAGTTTGTAACGTTAGTCTCCCTGCTCACAGTGCATGTTGCACACAACACTGTGTTGGACACCACACACAGCTTAAATAAATAATACTACCAGCTTATTACTGTATTATTGACGTTTTAGCGATTTCAGACTTCAGATTAATATTTGTAAGTCTTTACGATGTTTCTTCCTTCAACGATGTCACGAATAATTAGCTAGTAGTTTTAATTAACTAAGGGTCGTACAATACGTAACGATATATTTTTTTTAAATATAAGGTAGAAAGAGTGCACTTGTGGTTCTGTCCACACAAGTACGCAACAATATCTTCTCTGAGATAGACCGCCATGGCTGAAATTCGGTCACGGTTTAGACTATTCCTATTAGTAAAGAACGTGATTTTGTGATCAGCACCCATTTTTGCAAATGTGGCTTCTTTAAGAAATAGATCTCTTTTGGCTGCTTTACTTATTAAGCTGTTGAATTTCGTCGTAATATTAAAAGAAAGAGAGGTAACCAAACAAATGGCGGTTGTTCTAAAATTAACTCGTAATTCCAAAAATATTAGAATTCAAGCCACGTAAACAGAAAAGTACTTAAGCAACAACGCCAAACCCCAATTTTAATAATATCTATACAAATTGCTGTGACCCAGTTCGGTTGACCGACTTCTTAAACTCATCCGAAGGGACCAAGTTTTTGGCTAACTTTTTACCAATTAAACATTAACAAAATTGGGATTAAGACATTTTTCACCCAATTTCACTTCATTGTGTATTGTAGTTGGCTTTATATTTCTGTTTTCGTACTTTGGCTAGTATTTTAGAAGAAGTAAAGAAACTTCATACTGTGGTGACACCTACACCGCCACATCCGAACCAAAATGGCATAATATCCTTCATCACGATGTAAGGTTATCCGCGCGTTTAACATCTACACAGAAATCCGACTACTATAAGCCTTCGGGTCGGAAGATCCTCTATTTTCCATTCAAGATACAGAACTTTACACCCTGTAACTCATACCTCTTAAATACAAAAGAAAGAAAAGGGTATAATTATTAGAAAGATCTTTCGTTTCTACTACAAGTCTAATTGTCTACTTACTACTGGAAAAATAAAATTTTTCACTAAAACTTTTCTTTCCAAAAATATCCGGAGCGAAACTGGCGAAAGTCGTTAGTAATTGAGAAAAAAAAGTTAAATAAACAGAAAAAATGTCGGAAATGTTTGAAGAATATTCAGATTAACACAATTAACTGACTCGCTGAAACGTCGAGCGCTTCATTACCGAAATATGCTTTGAAGATACGATGGTATTATTTTGTTTCGTCAAAATACGTTAATTTGTAAAAGAAACTGTAAGTATTGCCTTTCGTAAACTCTTTTGAATGAGAATTTTGTGAATTTGCTGTGGTTTTAATTCGACGATTGCTGCCTCTTTGGTCCATTTGTCGCAAGCGCTACCGCTGAGTATTTGTGCTTTTGGGTTCGATTCTCAGATCGGAAAGTGTAATTGCGTTTTCCATCAGAATATTTCGGCGAATATTTCGGCAACTCGGAGTTTGTATTTGGGCCCAGTTGAAGGCTGCTTGGGACTTACATGGGACTTCAAGTCTTAACCATAACTCGCAAGATAGGGGTCTATAGGTTCACATCTGCCTAATACTTCGGCCAAAATCGGCCTGATATTATGAACTTGTTTTGAATGGGAACTTATTGTGATTTTATTTGAGGTATTCACGATTTTCACCTGTAAACACTTTTCACCCAAAATAAAAACAAATAACTTTCAGTTCTCTATAATATTCTCTCAAAACGATCTCTATTATTCTGGGCTGCTATAAACTTTATTTTGATAGCTAATCGTTTACTAAAACGGCACGGGATTACGATCTTATCTTTTTATAAGACTCCATTGGGATTCGATTTTCTTGTTTTCCGCCATTAACGTCTTCTATGTCCGTATTATCTAACCGCTTTCGTTTAAGAGCCTGCTCTTATGTGAGCCTCATTTTACTTTGTGAAAAAATAAAATTATACTTTTGATAAAATCTTTCTTAGAAATCAATCTATAGATTGTTCGGATTAATTTATATTTGCAAAACACATAACAATGAACGTGTTGTTTTTGGGTTTCGATATTAAATGGATGGTCACTTACCATAGACCGATTCCCGCAAGCTTTAATAGTTAACTTTTACGATTTGCTGGACTTACTGGCACAAAACATTAAAAAGATCGGCAAACACTCTTCAATACAGTTAAAATGATTACCAACATAAATATCAATGTTGGATCGTCTACCCAGCACTAACATTTGCCATCGGTTTGGCAGTCATCGGGCCCGTTGTGCCATTCTGCCATCCAGCTTTATGCGCACGTAAAACTCGCTGCCAGTTAAACCTCTATGGTTTCGAAAAGCGTGCATTAAAAACTTTTTAGTTTAGTTTTTTAACTTTTTAGTAACGTTTTCATTTGAGTGGACAGTTTCATGGATGTGTTGGTTTGAATTGTGAACGGTTCGGGCTAAAACTACAAGGTTTTATTTTAACTTTGTTACATAGATTTTGTTAAGGGATTTATTTTTAAATTCAAAGCGTAGTTTTTCTCGTAATTGGATTAGCTAGGCCCGTGTGGAATAGAGATAACCCCGGTTAAACATTTTTTTTAGTTTTTGGGTGTATTTAAAAAATGATGGATATAAAATGTTTTGTACGCTCTTGGTACTGATCCATTTTATAAGAGAGAGTTTATTAACTGTGCTCTTAAAAGAATAGTGTCCAACTGTCCACATATCCTTTCACTGCTATATTTTTTGTTTAACTAGCTACGGCACGCGGCTTCGCCTGCGTATTTTTTGATGCTACCATGCCTATAACCTTAACGCAAGTTCAACAAGCAATAAATTGACAAACATTTAACCGCAATCGGATGAACGGTATGACTGCGCATGAAATACGAACAAACAGTATTGTTGATTGGTTTCCTTACAGTGTTCTTAAGTGACCACTGAAAATTGGTTCAAGTTCTTCGGCCACAGCGTTATGCTGAGTTAAGGAAAAGTTTTTGTTACAGTCTCCACGAATTAGCTTTCGACCATTTATGTTCTGTGCTTGTTATTTCTTTGGGTTCTACCAAGTAAGAATTCTAATTTAAGCTACCTTTTTTACATAGTAAGTATAAGCTATATGGCTTGTCTGAACTAAGTTGATGCACTATATATTCTACATTTCAATACATAAATCTTGTTCTTCTTTCAACGTTTAAATAATATTCTCAGCGGTTTGGTGTCATACGTTTATTGTATAACGTATTTTTATAACGATAAAACAACTCTCATTTCTTCCTTATTTCTATCACGGTATATAAATAAATAATAAATAAATAAATCATTTTATTAGGACCAAACATTTTGTACATTTTTACACCCACCAAACTGCGTACCAGTTTGTCGGCGGGATTAGCGCGCGTCTTAATACATTTTTGGTTCAAACAGTAATAGCTCATAAAGTAGTAAATACAGTATAAATACGGTCTAACAGTAG
Organism: Xestia rhomboidea; assembly: GCA_963853795.1. Classification (NCBI taxonomy): domain Eukaryota; kingdom Metazoa; phylum Arthropoda; class Insecta; order Lepidoptera; family Noctuidae; genus Xestia; species Xestia rhomboidea. Next base: position 343,524 of record OY970782.1, on the reverse strand, counting down.
GCAAAAGAATCAATAGTAGGTAGTAGCAAGTAGCAGATATTATTTATTATTATATATCTAGATAGGTACTGTAAAATAATCACCAAGTCCTCAATTAAAATATTGTTTGAAAGCAGAGTAAAAATTTACAAAGTCCCAGTAATTTTCATACACAAAGGTACGAATCACGCACGCACTGTGATTAAATTTCAAAGTACGCAATTTAGAAAAACATGGGGTATATTTCAAACAGATCCAATTACTAACAAAGAGATAAACTTTAGAACTACCCTCGCTGCTCACCCCCACAATATATACTTGATGCAAATTGTATCTCATTGAGATCTGTATCGCAGAATCCATAGACAAACCCTCTGTTCCAAATTTACTTACTTTATGGTACAATTTCCATAGATTATTGCTAATTTTCTTTCCCCTAACTCAACTGGGCTCTAATTAGGGATGGGACAAGAACAGTAACTAATGTTTAAGTTGAATATATTTTTTAAATGAACGTTGCCCCACTCTATCCCTTGATCTGTCCACGTAGTAGACACAATAGTTAAACAATGGTGTCTCGAACAAATCGGTCCTTTGACAGAACATGATTTTTAGAAGTTTCTTTATTATTTATTGATGCTTTATTTCATTGTTTTTTTACAAGATATTGTGACATCCACCAACTTGCATTGGGCTAGCGTGGTGGAGTACGGGTCCCAGCAGTCTGAACATTATAAATGATGATTTTGCTTATGCTTATGGTATGTTGGAGCTCGTGGCGAAACAATCAGTGGCCCGAAAGTATGACACCGTCTTACCAAGGGGTATCGTATTACCCAGTACTAACTGGGTTGTGGAGGTCAGATAAGAAGTTGCGCCATTTAAAATACTAGTTCTTATTCAGCTGCATCCAGTTAGATTGGAAGCCAACCCCAACATAGTGTGATGATATATGCTTAAAATGGTATAAAACCATTACGGAATAAAACGTACGTTTATATACATAGTAGGAAAATCTCATACTCTTGTTTATCTCTCGATCACTGTAGGATGTTGACATAGAAAAGTAAATAATACGCCTATGAATCATTATATACGTGGATATGCTTACGTTAATGATTTTAGCTATTCAAATTTTATTTCTGTGCGTAATGTAGATTTATCTTTATAATATAGTACTCGCATACGAGCGTGGGTGACGAGATCGTCAATAGACTTAATTGAATTAGGGATTACGGTTTGAAACCACTTCTAAACAGCTGTTGTCCTGGTAATATTTAAATAGAACACTAAATTATATCGACGTTTGTTCTTTGTTTATCAAAAACCTAACATCATGCCTGTAATCCTCGAGAGCTAGGCAGAGGTGTACCTATGTTCCACACACATTTCGCCAGTTATGTTTAGTCCCATGTAATAGGGGATGAGCCTTTTGTCATTACCGGACATAAATTCAAGCTGTTACTAAGAAACTCCTGATGGAAATACCCAATAACATTTAGCTCGTTCTGGAATGTAACCCGAGGCCTCGTGCTCGGCACTAGTACTTGCGACCACCACACCGACGAGGCGAGAAAGTACCTACAGTATATTCATGAAATTAATAAGTACTAAGTAGCAAACTATGAATTGCCTATGTTAGATATCAGACTACTAAAGTATCCAAGTAAAGTATAGGGCACTGAAATTCTGCTACACTCTCGTAGACAACCTCTACGCACATCCCTATTCCAAGTTGAGCAGAACAGTTGCCAAGCTGCCCTGGCATCTGTTCAATGTTCCTTCTCCCTCACTCCCACGGATTTATTCCACCTTTTCATTTTATTTCGCCAATTACATAATTGGGTCTTGCATGGTAGGGAAGCGTCTATGTAAAGCCAAAACTTTGATACCGAGGAATGACTGATATTAGAGAGTTTTGTGAGAAAAAACTTGCTAAAAATTGGGAGAAATGCCATCATAATAAATTCTGTTTCTTGGCCTTTCCATGATCTATCAACGTCTGGTTAACTGTAGCTATGGTACCTGACTATTAATACAAGTACCTATGCCACATAGAATAAACATGATAGCATAAACAGAGAAAATCATAACATAAAACGCTCTGCAGAGTCATTTGAAAATGATAGATAAAATGATAATGTTGCAAGAATTTTGGAGCGTGCTAAAACTACGTAAACTATTGCCAACACCTTATTTCTCATACTAATAATGTAATAATGTCACAAAATTTAATATAATGTTAACCGACACACCCTCCAATGTCACTCAACCGCCAAAATATCGTTGTAGCATCCCAAATTATCATAAAAAAATCATTGACAAAAGGCAGAACTCGTTAAAATAATCAAACCGTATTAATTAACAAAAACCTACTTCCCCTGTCAAATGAAACGTTTAAAAAACTCGACAATGTAAGCGATGGCCGTTGCCTACCCACACATATTGATTGTGAGTACTTATGTATGTCGCAGGATAAATGGAAATTCGGTTTTTAAAGAAATGCCTTGGGTTTTGAAAAACCCTGTTTAGAACTTTTGGAAACTTGAATACGGTAGGCTGAGGTAAGAGTCAATTCTTTCTTGTTGGACACAGCATGGCTCCGGTGAAACTTCCATCGTTACTGGTGATTTATCTTAAATCGGATTAGTACCTAGTTACGAAGATAACCCCTACCTACATCCAAACATACAAACTTCTTTCTTTGTAATAGTAATATTGATAAGTAGGTAAAGCAGATTTTTTTACAAAAAAACTAGGAATTTAACAGAAAATCGATTCGTCCAATTATCCTGCGACATGTATAAAGAGAACTCTCATTAAAATAGCACAAACGCAAGTACATAAAGATCGTGCGTATATTAAACTTTTAATCCGATTCGAACCGGATACAGGCGGTAATGCCTGGTTATATCCGGGTTGCGGAGTACAGAGTAAATGGAGTGTCAATATTTTAGACAAGAGCCAGCACGGCTTGGTAATATATTATAACTGTGTTAGCATGCCACCGCATTATGCGGCATTGTACGGAACAGGCACTTTATTTTAAAGAAAACAGAATTTTGTAATTATATCCGTGGTAGAGTCTAGTCAAATGCTAGTTCTTCTAACAATATAAGTTACAAATTATAATGAGTCAGCAAAGGGCAAAATCTCTTGTACTATTATAACAACTATATAGGTAAATATGATAATTGAATAATCCTCAAACAAGAGAGTTCCATCGTAAATCATATTTCTGTATAAAATCATTGATATTGTAGCACTCCATGTCCTATATATCCTCTGTGTATCCACAAAATACGGGCGCGATCCGGCCTGAACCGTTTAATTGCATTCCATTGTCTGCGCCCAAAGATTGCTAGTGATGGGACCGTGAACCGTACTCTACCGATAAAAGTGCGCGCGGGAAATGTTTACCGTACCTCTATAATAAACAAAGGTTATGTAATAAATTATGTTCCGGTAATAGCCCAAACACCCAACCCAACCCGAATCATGCTCTAATCTGTCTAGGTAACAGACAGACCGAGTTACTTTTGGACTTTATTTATAATTCTCTCTAGGCTTTTTCTTAAAGCGTAAAACAAGTATATTCCTAATATTTTACTCCATCAAAAAACTCCATTTGTCAAACTTATATATAATTTATCTCTAATCTCTTTTTTTAATATTTGCCTAAAGTATATTAAGACTCCATTTTAAAAACTCTTCTATCAAATGTAACGTCGTTTCATTTCCAATCTAACTTTTAAGTTCTTTGAGAAATTGTCGAGACTGTGTGTTAGGGTAAACCTTACTGCGAGGTCAAATGATAAACAGAGGTTAAACTGTTGAAGTGACATATTTAACCTTAAACTGCATTTTTTTTTTCGCCTATGAAAGAACTTACCTTTCAAAATCTGCTTGCTTTTTCCCAACTATGATGGGTTCGGATTCCAGTCTTACCGGATTCAGCTGAATACCTGTATTTTCATGGAGCGACTGCCTGTCTGACCTCCACGAGCCAGTTAGTACTGAGTACCTAATACGACACCCTTTGGTAAGACGTACTGTTTGTCAGACTTTCAGGCCACTACCTGTAACGATTATCAAAGATCTATAAATGACCAACGTCGCATGAAACTCGGTATGTAATGGATGGTCACCCATCCAGGGATCAACCAATGCAAGCTCGGTTTAACCCTTATTATTTATTTTACTATTTATGTACACACAGAGTATACAGCACAGGAAAACACATTAAAAATATGAGTACATAGGTACTGCTTATTTCTTATGAAATTTCTGCCAGCAGCCCTGCAAAAGGAGAAATGAAAAAGAAATGTAGACAATAGTGTGTGAGAGAAGGAAGAGAATACAGATTATGTGCCTTACCTAACTTAACCTATTAAGATATATAAATACACATATTAGTGGATATTTACCCGAGCGGCTGTTATTATTTAGCCACGAGCTCCTTCTAAAGAACTTATCTTTAGTGAAATCAATTAGAATGAATACAGTATCTTATACATAGGAACCACTTTATAAACTTGGTTTCTAGTTGGAGTCAATTACTAAGCAATTTAGTCGGAAGTTTGTTAGTGCTAAAGTTACTTTAACTTTAGGAATTATCGGCGTTATGAATCTAAACTGCCTCGTTGGTCTAGCGCTATTGCAGAGAATGAGGCTGGGTTCGATTTCCAGGTCGGTTAAACTATTATTGGGTTTATCCATCAGGATTTTTCAGTAGCTGGAATTTGGATCTATGCCTGGTTGCCCCCTATTATAATATATTATATTAATATATTTAGTTTTTATAGTCATAACTACTTCTTATTTAAAACTTCTTACCAAGAAAGTGTTATTCAAAGTCGACAAACACAACCAGGCTTTTTCCCGACTTTGACTTTCCCGACTTCGCCTTTTCCCCGCACTAGCCCAAACAATAGGTACCAAGGACGATTTGTAGTTCACCCGGTTGAGTTACTATCCTCCGGATAAAAAGATTTGTGATAACGATGCAGATAAGAGCGGGAGGCAAAGTTATGGGACTTTAGGAGGGGGAGAGGGAAAATATGGCAGTTTAGTGGCTTGGCCACGACCTGCACGCTCGAGAGACACGGGCGTGCGACAGTGACACTGGATAAAACAAATGAAAGAGCATGTCACGAGTCCCTGAGAGGCTCATGGATAAATAATAACAGCCACGCGGGGTGATTGTCAAGGTTAAGCCATGCTTGCCGTCGTCGGCCGTAAACCGTTGGTCCCGGCTGTCATTTGTGGATCTTTAACAGTCGTTACGTGTCGTCAGAAGTCTGAAAATGTGACCAGTGAAGTCTAGACCAGTCTTACCAGCGGGTATCGTATTGCCCAGTAGCTGGATTGTGGAGGTCAGATAAAAATATAATTACTGGTATTTGTTAGCATCCGGTAAGACTGGAAGATGACTCCAACATAGTCGTAAAAAGACTTTGCATATTATGACCTCAAGTCTACTAGACGCGAATTTCGATGTGATGTTACTTACGCGAAGGAAACAGGCGACGCACGCGCGTGTCGTTAGACGCTAGTCACATCGCCTGAGGTCGTGGACGGGGGCGTCAGAGGGGAGAGGGGGAAAATATGGGACTTTTTACTGTGTTGTGGCGTTGAGATAATGTATTACAAACGATTTTTGTTTCTGACGGCGGATTTCCGTTTTTTACTTGAGAGAGATTTGAGTTAAGGCTTTGCGGATTCTGTATGATAGAAATTTTTTGTGTTTACGTTGCATATAATAGAAAATGGTGACGTCCATACTGATGTTATAATGCGAAATTAACTCAGAGTCAGTTACTTTTCTCGCTTAAACTACAGAACTTTATGTATAGGTAGCCTGGGACCTGAAAATTTACATAGACTAATTTTCTTCACATACCTACATAGGTCTGAAGTCACAGGCAATTACTAGTTCATCAAATAAATCTCTTAATTTTACTTTTCTGTCTGTCTTTAAAATTCGAAATACTTATAAATGGCGCTGGCGAAATTATCTGCCAATTAATTTTACGAGCCCCAGCTTAATTGCACAAACTGGAATCTGAATAATTGTCATGTGGTCAAGAACATAAAATTAACTATCTACAAGTAAGTAAGTAGGTTTTACTATCTCCACCACTTTCTTTTGTGTGTAAAATCTTATTTAAAAAAAAAATACATCCTAAGGAGACGATTCGATATAATAGCAGCTTGAAGCTGTTGGAAGTAAAAGCTTTCAGCTGTGGATGGCACTTCTACGTATCTCCAACAGAAATATAAAGCATGCCCGTCAAGCAATCTACGAACAGATAAAGAGCAATATAAAGCGACGTTAGGCAGTTTTCTATCACATTCCTCTTTGAGGTTCCATGAAGTTACAATAATAAGGTACAAGTTAAAAAACTTTAAAGTGATTTTATAAGCCAATTTAATAATCCAATCAAGCCATACAAAACCAGTTTATGCGGATCTCTCATTGTACGGGAAATAAAGGCTGTAAAAAGATCCCTAACGAAGCCGAAAGGCACTTGTTCTCCCCGTCATTGCGATCATTTTTTTTGTTCTAGACCATACTTTGGAACCTTCTAGATACGGAGATATTGATACTACTACTTTTACTAATAAACTTACTTTACTACTAAACTTTAAATGCGTCCTGTTTTGAGTTACATTGAGTTTTACCGTCAAACGTGATTAATTATTCACCCAAACATAAAAGTCATTTCCCTGCAAAATTTTAAGCGTTAAGTTACTGAGTTTGATGTACAGAATGCTTGGTTGACGGTTTCGTGAAGAGTCCGTTTACACCCTGTACTGGAAATGTACACATAGTTATATGTGTCGTCGTGTCGACAGTCAGACCATGTAATTATGCAAATTAATACTCTACATGTCTTTTTGCTATATTGCTCTACATTTAACGACATTTGCAATTTGATAGTACGACCAGTTAAAGTTGTTAATCAAGGTCTTTAACAATCAATTACCCTGACTTTGAAACACAAATAACAAAAAAGGTGTTCATCAAAATTCACTAGAAAATGTCACTAAAAATACACGTAGCAAGAGGCGTTTTGTGGCTTCTACCTGCCCCTATGGGGAGACGGCGCGAGTTTATATAAGCACAAAAAAAATAGCTGTCTAAAAAAGTTGAACCTAGCAACAATTCCTTTCTCAATCAATACCTAGCTAAAGTTCCTTTTATGTAAGAGAATAGCGTCGTAGACGTCGTAGTAACAAATAGTGTTTGTCAGTAAAGTCGATGCGTGGACCACATTAGTGGCGCCACTGATAAACTGTCCCGGGACGGTGATTTAGCGGGACGCAGCGGGATGGCGGCCACAGTGCGAGGAGAGCAGTGAGGCAAGGCACTGAATACTACATAACATAACGCCTGTAATCCCAGAAGGGTCCGGCAGAAGTGTACCCATTAGTACACCCACATTTCACCAGCTATGTTTAGGTTCCATGTAATAAAGGCCAAGCCTATTGCCATCAACTGGGCACAAATCCAGACTCCGTGGCTGTTACTGAAAAAATCCTGATGGAAAAACCCAATAACACTTTGCCCGACCAGAATCGAACCGAGGACCTAATGCTGAGCAGTCGTGCTTGCAACCACTACACCAACGAGGCACTGAATACTGTAATGACGAACATAGATACTCGTAAATAGTCAGTAGAACTAAAATACATTAATTAAAATTGTATGCAAATGGACACATAATATAAGCAGTCTAGGTAATAAATATTCGTACCTAACTTTATTTAGACTAAAATGAAAATCGTAACTTTAGTAAGAACCTTTATTCAAGGTTGTAATTTAAAACCAAACATAAAAGACAAAATTTTAAAATGAAGGACGTCGATTTGTTGTGTTGTGTAATGGATCTAAAAGAACATCCGAAATTTATAATTTCCTGCCGATTAATTGATCGAAATAGGTATGTACGACGTTATAAGTTACCCGTATCCTTACACACCTCCAATAATAGTAATAGTAGACAAAACCACCTTGAACAATCAACACGGAGCGAGTATGTAAAACAGACGAAAATCGCATAACAACAACACTATGTAAATTGAATCGTAAAACAAACACGTGACGATCTATCGCGACATTTGAATCTCATTTACATTTAAACGTATTTAAATACTTCTTACATAAACATTTCCTATTAACATTGGGGAATCAATTCGTTGTGTGTAGAGGAAGTTACCTGGCAGTTAGCTAGCAGACTTAATAGTGAAAGTTGGTTATCACGACTTACAGAAGTATAGATAATTTGCAAGTGTCACGACTTTGCTCACCAAGTTCAAAAATCTTATCAGTCTCAGAATTTATAACAGGCATCTTGAAAAAAAAATTGTCTTGCCCTGTTTCATTGTTAGCAGGGAGACTTGTTACAGTAACACGAAGTTCAAAGTAGTTCCTGAGACGACCTCGGGTTAATACAAGTGTAATACAGAGATGTTGATGTACAGTTCGGGCCTAAAGCATTTCAAAAACAACCTCTCTGAGGGGACTTTAAGTATTATGATTCTCTGATTCAAAAGGACTAACTGCGGTCTCAAATTCATCTGTCTAGTATAGATAAGATATAACCCTTTTGACCTCTCCTTGTACGAAGTGTTAATTAAGAAGCCCATACAAATCCAGCCATAGTTCATACTAATATGCTGTTCGAGAAACACAGTCAGTTTCTACTAGATTTGAAGCAGTGGTTTAAATTTAATGGTTTAATTTAAAATGAGTAGGTATTCGTGGGTGTTAAGAAATCTTGATTTGTAGCAGTTCTATCGGTTAAAACTGATGAAGTGATGAGGTCTTCGGACAGACGGTCTTCAATTTATAAATACTTTTGCAAATTATCACCTAAAGTTAAAAACTTACGGATATGCATGCACTCCCTAACAATACAGTCGTGAATTAAAGAATCATACTTTTGTAGTTACTTCGATACTCAAGGTGATTATAAATATTATCCCAAACAGGTTTGTATGAGTACTTTAATTTGTAAAGCATGTGCTTTCATATTAGGGCCAAGGACCTTCAAGGAAAAATTAATCTCTTTTTTGTTAATTGCAAAGCATCAATAAATGTGATCAAATAAAATACCGTCGTGAATAGACTTAGGAGTTTTATTTTAAAACCTTTCTGACGGCACGAGGAAAATCGGCTTATGGATACAAACATAAGATAAGATAAAACACCTTATTTAGGTAGACACAACACTAATGACTTATAAGACTTTATCTTTAACCAAAATAGCATCATCTGTAAACTTTAAGGCTTTCCTAGCTGTAGTGGTGTTGAGTTATAGCATATAGGCTGCTAATATCATGTTTCAATACATTTCACAAAAGAATTGCGCAAATGTTTACTACCAGCGCCTCCCTGTCCATGCCATTTGAGCGCCTAAATATATTTGTTAGCTTGGATTGAACGGGATGCGTCTGAAATATGGTACAAGTGCCAACCTACAACATAGACCAGTATTAAATTCGTTAACCTCATAGTTTTATGTATAAACCGTCACTAATCCACTGACTAATCGCAATCCGGTCCGATCCAATCCCGGGATTATGAACCATACCATCAAATAGTCGTTCACCAATTTAATACATTTATATTCCAAAGCTCTGATAATGAAATACCACACTACTATAGACTGATATCCGCAGTGTTGCGCTGCTGTTAATACACAAACAAAGACCAATATCCCGGCAGCGGATTAATTAAATAATACCATGCGTTTGTGCAGATTCTCTACGCAAAATAGATATGTACAGAAGGGCAATTTCTTGCATCATCATCCATCATCTGGGTACACCGCTCTCTTTACTTGTGCCAATCGCCACGTTCTTTCTTTTTTCCAACGAACGTAATGTATACCGCATACCACACCGTACGCAGGGCGATGCGAGCTCCATACAGCCTGTGTTTGCCAACTTCCCGCTTTTTCTTTTCCAGTTCTGGGTTACATGACGTTCGCGACCCTTCAGCGGTGGCTTTCGCTTCCTCCTCTAAGTGATATCCGTTCACCCAACTCACATGAGCTTGCGCAGCAATGCAGACCGACGTTTGCCCGGTCTACCGCCCGCTCGCGCTGGTTCATTTAAAGTCGGCATCATGGCGCCCTCCAGCGCCAACTTGCTAGGTGTTATTTGAAGCGCAATTTTCATTACCAAAGACGTAAGCTTTTAGATCGCATTGCCCGAAACCTTGAATGCCATAGACGGTACTTACAGGATCTCAAACAAAGACGGCACGTGAAACGTGTATATGCGTTAGTACGTTTGCACCCGTTGTATGTAGGTCACCTTCTGTTCCTTCATCTGTTTAGTGTGCTCTGTGAGCTTGCATTGACCTCAATATTCGCTGGAAATTGGGTTAAACTTTAAATCCGTTTGCTACTGCAATATCGTGTATGTATCCTTTTCAGAGTATTCTTTATCGATGATTTAACCAATTTTGGATGTTAATTGCAGTTTTTTCAAATTAAACTTTTTTTTTTAAGTTTACAATAATCTGGTACTGTTTTAAAATAATTTTCTGGAATCATAATTATTGAAACCCCTCCCTAAACATTCTTTTCCAGAGATTCAATGTTACTGTACCTATTTAAAGTCCGTTTAAACACTGAAGTACCTATTGCTAAAATCTAGTGTCCGCGGCCAGTCCGCAAACTGAAAAAAGCGAATAATACATATCTCAGCACCCGGTACTAGACGTACTCCGTCACTAGACAGTAACAAAAGTATAATGTTATTTTTGAAACTTCGAGTTGCCCTACCGTATCGTCCAGCACTGTGTCGAAAACCCCAGGATCACAGTAATTACACGTCCTGCTGACTGCGCCAAACTAATCACGTATGGATGCGATATGTCCCGGTCCGGTCCTGGCGATGTCCCGATACAGTCCCCTCACTATTGGACACTCGCTCGGAAGAGAACTGCTTTCTAGACAGTGTGGCTAATTGAGTGCAAAGAGGGTCAGACATTGTGTTGATTAAGTTACATTGAGTACATTTATTTTATTTCAAAACATCCTAATATTGAAAATGCGAAAGTAACTCTATCTATCGGTCGGTCTGTTAATTCGTGCCGTAAAGGCTGAGGTACTTTTTTTCCTCAACGCATGCGAATTCACGATCAAACGCTAGTTTAGCAGATATAAAGAATAAACCACAAAAAAACTTACTGTGTACCACAAAAAAGATTGATTAAGAAACTACTTGAATATCACGAAAATGAATTCTTTGTAAACTACGGCGTACTGTATCGTGTTTTTAGACCACAACTGGAGTGCCCCAGGTGCCCGATTACCTGCACTCTTGACGACCTGAATAGCATCTCTACCGCTGCTATAATAGTACATTATGATATAAGTGCGGTAAGTTGAAAATACAGCCGAGGCGATATTGCTTGCCCGAGCCGTAGGCGAGGGCGATAAAAAAGCAGAGGCTGTAATTATCAAAGCGCACGTATGTCATACGACGTTTTATAACATATTTGCGAGGAAATAAATAAGTAAAACATATAAAAACAATACGGCAAAAAGAAAAAGCGCGCGGAATAATTTTTACTTGTTCACAAATTAGCGAGGCGCACAAATTAGCGCATCAGCGCTTTTTTTTAAGGCAAAGACACTAAAAACAGCCAGTATTACTAATAAATAAAATTAATATTTTTGTGTTTTTTTAACAGATAAATGGTTGTAATTTATTGTCAAAATTAATTAAATTAAAGAATTAAATGTTTATCTAAATATATAAAAGAAGAAACTGATTGACTGACTGACTCACCTATCAACGCACAGCCCAAACCGCTGGGTCTACAGATTCCAAATTTGGCAAGTAGGTTCCTTATGTAGTCTAGGGGTGCACTAAGAAAGGATTTTTCAAAATTCAACCCCTAAGGGGGTTAAACGGGGCTCCAAAGTTTGTATGGGGAAATAAGATTAGTTAGACTATTTTATTTGAAACTGCACAGGAGTGCTCCTATTGATAAATGAGTGGAAACGGGTGTCAGGTTTTTTCAGAATTCAACCCCTAAGAGGGGAAAATGGCGTGACAAAGTCTGAAAATCAACATGGGTATAGTTTGTATGGTGTATCTGGTCAGGTGTATTGCAAAAACAACGATTTTAAGATTAAATAAGGCGGACCTGAAATACCATCATCCCCTGTTGGGGTGCGATGGGGTTGAAATGTTTAAAAATCAATATCGATACCGAGATTATCAGGGGTGCTGATTACGAATATGGCATTTATTTTGAGTTCCAGAAGATGGTGGATTCGACTTCAGTGATTGTGACAGTGATTGTGACAGTGATTGTGACAGTGATTGTGACAGTGATTGTGACAGTGATTGTGACAGTGATTGTGACAGTGATTGTGACAGTGATTGTGACAGTGATTGTGACAGTGATTGTGACAGTGATTGTGATAGTGATTGTGACAGTGATTGTGACAGTGATTGTGACAGTGATTGTGACAGTGATTGTGACAGTGATTGTGACAGTGATTGTGACAGTGATTGTGACAGTGATTGTGACAGTGACTGTGACTGTGACAGTGATTGTGACAGTAATAAAAATAATTGTGATGATTATGAAATTTGGCACATAGATATTTTATAACTCGGATTAACATGTAGGATACTACACTGGACTGCAAAAACAAGTATCACACTTTTAAAATTGCAATAACTTTTTAAGTACACAAGGTATACTTTCGAAACAAAAAGGACTCGAAACATAGTTTCATTTTGTCTATAGTTTCAAAGAAAGCTGATAAAAATTGCTTTATAACGTATTTTTATTTTAAATCTCTAACTTCTATAGTTTAGGAAAGATTGAAATTTTAAAAGTGTAGTACTTATTTTTGCAGGTCAGTTTATTTATCCCTTTAGTATGATCTAGTGGGACAGTAACCGAACTTCACGCGGGCGAAGCCGCGGGCTACAGCTAGTTTATTATATTTCATCTCCCAAAGTTAATTTTATTCATAAAATGTTGACCACTTTTCTGACATAAAGCTCTTTGCTAAGATTTAAAAAAGTTTATGCCGTGCATTTTACTTTACAGCACAAGTACGTAATGAGATACATTACGATATTGAAATTGGTGAAATAAGAGACCCTTTACGAGCAAATGTGTTATAAACATGGTTACCTACTGGGCCCAAACTGTGTCATATGGAAGTAACATCGATACGACAAAAAGAAGAAGATCACAACTGTCATTCTTTGATAAAGAATTAAATTCATAGCACCAACACCAAAATAATTGTGGGTTGTTAATGTGATTGTCATTCCTTCTATTGACTATGACAACAACTAGAAGGTTAGAAAATCATCAGCTAGAAGTACTTGTGTGGGCGGCATTCTGCAGTATCTCAGGGTCGAAAGTCAGAAATAACTCACAAACATTATAATAATATTGCTTTCCAAACATTGTTTCTACAAACAACCGACGCCTACCTTGCATGACTTACTACCATTTTCGTACAAAACGAAAAAACAGAACAGCAAGAATAAAATACTACGAACTCCCTTCGAACCCTCAATTTATACTCACACCTACAAAATCCCGGGCAATATAAAAAGTAATTTTTATCCTAGACAAATTCCCAGCCCTATTATATTCACGTGCATAGTTCGGGCAATATTTTACTAGCCCGGGCTATTATTTATTGCTCACATTTCTCCGGCTATTTATTTAAAGGGCTGCATCAGATATGTGCGAATCTCCCGGGGGCCGAGGGGATTCCGTGCCAGATGTGTAAAAGTTGGAAGTTAGGCGAAAGTGGTGAAGCTGTCGTTACCGTTTTTACATATTTTTTTCAGTAAAGGGTGAATGATTTACATCTTTTTTAGCGACGGGATTGAAGAATATTTTGTGTTCCGTAGCGTAAACGCGCTACAAGAAACTATAGGTATGCTCAGGGAAATTTATTGTTACGCAAATTGACTATACCTACCCTTAAATAGAGCGATTATTTAAATTATAAGTGACAGTTGTATGAAAGTGTAGTCATACACGACGTTTATTTCCCTAACTGTTCATAAAGTTTTAAGGTGACTAAATAAAAAATGCCTGCGACATTCATTCGCCGTTGTTCTACATTAAGCATTAAAATAAAACTGGTAATTCATAAACTGGCTCGTCAGGCCCTATAGTCGCAAGTGAGGCTGCTTAGTATGGAGTCCTGGGTTCGACTCCCAGGTCGTGCTAAGTGTTAGTGGGTATTTCTATTACGAATTTAATAATAGCAACCCTTATAAATGGCGGAGCGTAGGAGTACCAAATGTCAAAACGCGCGTCGGCGTAATGTAATAAGAGTAAACTAATCAAACAATTAAATTAAGACATTTTCCTCAACCTACTCGACAATAACCTTATAAATTATCCTCAAACAATCGATATTCTCACACAACAGGTAAGTATATAATCTCAAACACCGTAGTTATATACCCGTGCATGTATGAATCAGTTTGTGACTCATGTATGAGATTTGTATGAGATTACTCACATTAATGACATTCCGATATACAATGTGTCATACAAGATTGTAGTATTAAATTGTTAAGAATTTAATTAGCGAGTCGTTTTTTGCCCCGTTGTTGGTCCAGTGGTTTAAGTGCAACTTTTGATGGTGTGATTTTGGGTTTGATCCCTGGTTTAGGTTATTGTGGTGTTTTATAAGCAAATTTGTAGTGTTTTTAATGTTGTCTTAGCGGTATTCAATTTGCGCCAACTTTACATAAGACAGAATTTCTAGACTGAACTGTTTTTATATTACTTTATTCAGAAATGGTTGGTAAGTAGGTACCGTAAGTAATTAAGTATTTTAACAGTAAAATGTTTAATTACAAAAACAATCTTGTTGTTGCCTGTCTGTCACAAGTTTGTGGTAATTACACTATATCTAATTAATGTAGCTGTCCTTGTGCATAATAAATTGTACTTCATATTTTTATTTTTTTGTTGTAACTGTCTTGTATTAAAATGTGGACATTGTTTAGTTTGTCTTACATTATTACAATCATAACAAGAAAATGCTCCGGGAAGGGAGCGCCTTACTACTAGGTACTATCGTGGACACTCCCGCCTGATCACCACTAAGCTAATTTTTGCTTGCACTTACAACATATAAACGCTCTCTAGCCCCGCCCCGTTGACTTTGTATAGAAATAACGAATGAAAAAATAACGATCGGCCGAGCGCACTGACGACGCACGCCAAACGAGAGTTATTGTTATTTTGCGCGCCAAAGTTGACGCTTTCCTAATAGGCTTAAACGTTAAAGGGACGTGGCTCGGCGCCAGCGCATGATTTAAGCGATCTTTTTTTAACTGATCAGGCGGAAAAGACTACGACTGTACCTTAGGATATGCTAACTATTATTAAGTAATTCGACAAGGTATGGGCTGGTGTTACTGACCTCCTAATGTACAAAAAAATAAATAAAACTTTATTTTCAACCTACAGTCCATAGTTAAAACATAGACAAGAAACAACAACAAAACAGAACATAGAAAGATCAAATAGGTATCCTTTGTTATGTTTCTATCATATTTTACACATTAAGTTGGGCTCTACCACCATAGACAAATCAGTTTTGTCTTTGAGATGCAAGGCATTTTCTTTAAATAAATAACTTGGCTTGTATAATCAGCCTAGCCAGTAATAATTTCCTACTAATGAAACGTCCGCGTCTCTGAGAGGCGAGGTGGACCATGACCAGCCACGCCCTGAGAGAACCAACGATCGACTCTCTACCTAAAAGCGAACGACTTTCACAACTGATACTTATGCCATGACTCCTAAAACTAGAAACATTTTTCACAAGTTGTTATTATTTATAAACCATAGAACCGTTTCATTTATGAATCACCTTTATGCCTTTCTAAATCGAACGGTTTTCCTCAACTCGATGTCAGAAGTGACTCTCTTTTTAGTTGCAAATAGTCTTGGGTTCGATTCCCGAGCAGAGTAAATTACCCGTTCTTAATACACGTAACCTCCTATCCTAACACCATGTCGGTAGCCAGAGGTGTACCTACACTCACATTTCGCCAGTTATGTTTTAAGTCTCATGTACTAGGGGCCAAGAATATTGCCATCAACCGGGCACAAAATTGAAACTCCGTGGCTGATACAAAAAAAAAAAAAAACTTATGGAAAAACCCAATAACACTAAACTTGCACTGCCCGACCTGGACTATTGAACCCTCGGACCTCATGCTTAGCAGTAGCGCTCAACCACTACACTAACGAGGGAGGCTATTTATTAAACGTCCTTTTTTAAAAAAGAGAGAGTAATTTTTTCTCACTTATTTGGAGTAAAATAGCGAAACCAACTCTGCCTAGCCTATGCGGACTGCATACGTCATGTTTTATCTATGTCATCATGATTAATTTGTAACCGGTTCTCGGTTTGTCAATGACGAAGACGCTGTGAGGCGCCATTGATTAACGAATGAACTCGTAGTGCCATCTAGTGTCACAAACGCAAAACTGAGCTATGATAATAATAATCGATTGTTCCAAACCACGCCTTGCAGTCTAACCGAATTAAGCTGAATGCAAGTTAAATGTAGCACGACTGCCTATCCATTTCATTTAATTTATTCATAAACAATTTACATTGTGTTGAATATACAATAAAATTTACATACAAAAATTCTATGAACTATGAATTATTAGTTAACATTCCAAGAATACGAATATACCTAGTGCCAAACAGTTTTAAATGTAATGTCTAACCTCCACTAACTGGCCTCCACAACCCAGTTATTTGGTAAGACCCCTTGGTACGACTGATTGACAGAATCGGGCTTAAATTGGCGCGTGATAGCCATTTTATATAACTATAGAAGGCTGACCGTTGGTTTTCCGAATGTGGGCGATTTAACTTGTTCAATTGTTCAATTTGTTTATTTTCCTTAACTTTACCTACTTTGATTTGATAGACTCAGATTCTGTATTTAATACTGACATGGTCCCAAATTGTCCCGCTTATGTACCTACGTAGGACTGAAATAATATGCCCATTACAATATTAGGTGTTAATAACATTATCAAAACAATGAAAAGGTATTTCGGTACGGCAACACGAAAGCTTCATAAATACCACAGATATGATCGCGTGGGACATAACACAAACACTGAATAGCAGATAGCGAGACTACGAACAAAACCTAGTTTATTATTTATTATAATAATATTGGGAGCACGTCTAATAATAGTTGGCGTGTAATTAATGCAAATTGCCTATTGATCGCGCGCGAGCACGCATATCTGATTACACGTACGATTGCTATTACTATTGTATCAGGCGTTCACGATTCAAATTGGGCTGAGATTTAGCACTATTTGTTTGTTCTAATGGGAGGTGTAATGAACTGGGTTTTAGTGTGTTTGTGTTTAATATTTCCTAAATACTTGCTGCGCAGTCCATTGGTGCAGTGAGTGTGACACTTCACACTATAGTTAGTGTGAAGTGTCACCGGACACTTATACTTCGGTAACGCAACTGTCAGTGTGCGATGGCGATGTCCGCAATATGTCCGCAAAGTTTGACTGAGCCTTTACTCGGAAAGCCAGTAGGTGGGAGAACATAAATTATACTTAACTAGTTAGGTGGTTTCTTACGACTGCTACTAAAGTTCCTAGCTCTTAAGAATTTTCACATTATAGCTCAACATATAGATTTCCAAACATTAATATTGATATATATTACTATAGAATTTAATTTTCAAGAATAAAATTATACCTAAGTACTTAGGTATAATTTTATTCTTGAAAATTAAATTCATGGAAAATTAAATTGCTTCGCAAGCAAATCAGTAATGTAGTAGATACGAATTTATTAAAAGGAAAATTTTCTTGGTACCACCACCGATTCAACTTAAGTGGACCTGGAATTTTAACTTCAACTTTATTACGTCGAGACTCCAATATCATTAAATATGATTGAAACATTACTTTTTGTAGAATAGGACCTCTTTACAACAGTACTAGGCATAGACTTACTTTGGATCTAGACTTAGATAAAGTTATTTTACAATCTCGATAAAATTAAAGCGAATTGCGACAATAAAGACCAAGGACCGAGAAATTTTTCGATGTTAAAATCTTATGAAAATAGGTGTTCTTAGTTAGGAAACATGGCGTACGTCCCTGCTTACCTGGCTACAGCAGTACGAAGTTCAGGCCTTCACGCACAAATTACTGATCGGATTTGTGGCACACACATAAGTAGTTCGTAACCTGGATTAACACGTTTCTAGGATACTTTTTTGAAAATTACCGAATTCAACGCGGGTGAAGTCGTGGGCTTAAGCTAGTTCTAAATATTTATCACAGATCACTATTCTGCCATATCGAACAGAAAAAAATCTATCTTCATTCTTTATAATCCGTATTCCGACTCCCTAAAGATTGAAACGGATTTGACATTTTTGGTTTTATGGACCGTACACTGCGGATTTACTTTCAAGATTGAAAGACAAGTCTCTACATAGACTGCAGTGTATGTCGAAATGATATTTTACTCAAAAATATTTAAACATGGAAAAGCTTTTTGGTACAACTCGTCGAGTTGTAGTTTTCAATACAGCGACGTTCAAGTTTGGAATCCGAGAAAGTTTTTTCAAATTTTGAACGACGAGCGTTCGCATTTTGAATTCGGATTCATGATTGGCGCGACTCTCTGCGGGCGAATGAAAAAACTTTAGTTCGAGAATCAAATTCCGAATGAATTTCAAATATTTTGTTGTGCGACCGTTTTTTTAACCGATGGCGTTTGAGTTAGAAAAAGTTTTTGTTTTATTCTTCTGCCAAGGATTTGATCAGTCTGGAGTTTATTTATTTTTTAGCCTCAGCCGCAGTCTTAGTGTATGCAACATAAATAGATAGGATAGGATACTCTTTATTACCTTTTAAATCTTCTTCAGAACTATGAAACTCTGACATCTAATGGACTGAAGTATACTATCAGTGTCCAGTGTACGAAGCCATTGGGACTTCAGACATAAGTGGCGAAATGTGGGTATACACCTGTGCAGGTAGAGGTACAACAGGTATAGGTGTAAAGTAAGTAATTTATGGATCCTTGATACCGCTATAAGAGGTAACCACGACATTTCAAGTTTCGTTTTCATTTTACGTTACGCTTGTAATTCCCGAAGTGTTAGGCAGAGGCGTACCGAATAGTACACCCACATTTTGCATTATGTTTTAAGTGCCATGTAATAGGGGGCAAGCCTATTGCCATCAACCGGGCACAAATCCACACTCCATGGCTGCTACTGAGAAATTCCTGCATGGAAAAACCCAATAACAATTTGTCCGATCTGGGAATCAAACCCTGGTCCTCATGCTCAAAAGTTGGGATTGCGACCACTGGACCAACGAGGCAGATTTTAATAATATCTGAAAAATATAATTCTAGCTCTTCTGAACTTAATTACTCGGGAGAAACCGCGAGCACAGCTACTACTTAATACGACGTCACGTCCCCCTATTCAATTCAAGCTTGCCAATAAGCCAGTACTTCCGGCGGGTGATCATCCATTACCCGCGTCTCCGGGGGATGTCGGGTAATACCGATCTAATACCAGATAGTTCTCAACCACTCACTTATGCATGTACGTACATGAGGATATTGAAATAGATTGGATCATAACTGTTGGTTTAAGATGGCATGTGTACATTAAATGCTTTTCGTTGGGGTTTAATTATAATAACATATAATTTAATTCAGGCAACAAAAGACCCATATCGTAATTATATACATTACAATAAAGTCTCGTCGTTATATAGTTTGGTCGAGATGCCATTGTTTAACTGTTGTGTCTACTTCGTGGGCAGATCATGGGTTATGTACGGAAATTAACCCACGGGAACGTTTTCAATGTAGCTTATGACACTCGGGGTTTATGTATCTTCCCATCAGTGGAAGAATTTTCTGAATCGGATCAGTAGTTCCACAGATTACCTCCTACAGACAAGCCTAGAAACTTATAAAAAATATTTAACTCTATATAATATTATTATTAGCATAGAATAAGTGTGTCTTTGTAATATTAGCATAGACTATGAGTTTCTTTATAATTTTAGCATAGACTATGGGTGTCTTTGAAAATTGGGTAACTAAAATGGTAGCAAGACTATGCTGGTTTCATACCGTCATAATCAACCAGGGGACATGTTGGCCGGGTAAATGTATTTAGTATTTTTTATTAAAGTGACCTCGAATTTAAAAGCCCTCACCGCTGTGTGGCTTGGCTTGCCTGTACATAATAATTTAATCCTTCAGAATCTCGCTCTAAATATCCATTTAAAACCAATACCATGAGTATAATGACATCATCCGTACAAACAGTCAGACGGGGCAGCATTGCACGTAGTTCGGGAGTGCGCGCAACTTTGTCCTAACTTGAGCGCAGCTTAGCTCTCTACTTAGTCTAGTGCTCACTTAGAAGTACGAACTTGGTGCATTATTGAAACGTTCCGGTTTCGGTACGACGGTGTTTATTTGTGGCTCGTCCTTTCAATCTTTAAACTCAAACTCAAAGCACTGAAATGTATTACAAAGAGGTTTTGTAAGATTTTTTTGTTATTAGAAAATCTTTTTTTACTTTTGAATTACTAAAACATAGCATCAAAACACTCCTCTTCAACGCTGTAAACCGTAATGTGCCCTTGAGTCTGGCGGCATTGCCACGTTGTATGGCAACGCTTAGCCTCTGGCAAGCCAGCACTTTGGGTTACGGGAAGCGTCAACTAACCGTTTGCTGTGAGCACTCGGACCCCATGGCCCGAGGGTTTCAACCACAATCGACTCGAAAATGTACCATAGCTACAATTTATGTTGTTTTGTAAGTTTGATTGTAATCTCCGAAACATCTATTCCGATAAAAAAAATATACTGATGAAAAGCCACACTATTACTTGGGCCATAGGATAAATGTTTCTTTGGCACTTTTGAATAGTCACGCAGTCGGCCAGTCAAGAACAAAAAGATGAAGCTCAGTCCCTAATATTCTTGGCGCGTAATCAATCAAATGGCAATCTAACATGATTCGACCCAGTTAAGACTACTTTGGCACTCATACTTTACATCAGTTCCTATGACGTTTTTTTTGTGGTCCCAATGGAAACCATCCGTTAGGTTTATGATGGTGATAGTTCACGCTACCAACCGCACATCTTACGCTAGGAATCTAACACACAGAAACAGACTAGTCTAGATTCTGACGGTTGATGGCAATACACTCCCTTCCTAAGTCCTGGACTTATAGTTAACTGGCGAAATGTGGGCATAGGTACCTTCAATAGGGTACGCTTCTGCCTAACCCTTGGGAATCAAGCGTGATGCTATGTTATGTCGTGTGATGCTATTTTATGTCGTGTGAAGTCCTAAGTTTTGTGCTTTTAAGGAAGGGAGATCAAGTTTTGGAAGAAATTTTCATTGTAGCCCGTTGCGTCTATAACTCATACCTGCATGACGGCATCTATATATCTCGATGTGTCTCATTTAACATAGGTAGACATAGCAGCTACTGACCTACCCACATCGTCTGCCCGTACATTTAAAAAGCCACGCACTAACTATAAACTTAAACACGTTTTTCTCGGAGTGCGCCAAACTTTTTCTTTGTTAGCTATATCCATATATTCACATTTTTACGGTAACTCCCTTTTTTTTTTTTTTTTTTTTTTTTTTTTCGGATGGGAAATCATCAAATGACTTCTCCCGCTCTGGGCTGAGCAGGAGGGAGTGTCAGACTTTTACTGACTAAAACCCATCCATGTTCCTTCATCGCCCTTTGTGTTCCGGGGCCACGGTATCTCTTTCGAATAGTCCCGCAGCCCCGGCAGGCTTCGGCCCTTGCGGACCCCTTCCTTATTGCTGACTCTCTTTGAGGCGCGCGTGGAACACGAACGCGCCGTCGACACGGCCTGTCGTCATGAGACGTACGGACGGCGAGCTAGCCCATAGCTCCCCGTCCACAGGCCCGCGCCTACGGTGGCCGGAAGCCACCACGTGGCCCCCGACGCCCGGGGCGTCTCCCGCGGCGGCCGGGACGTGAGGATCTCTCCCTGTCCTGTTCCGCCACCTCCTTCGCTAGCATGACTGCTTCGCAGAAGGAGGTGACGGCGTCCCATTCCGTCTCGCTCCGGACCATGGCACGAACCAAGGCCGGGAGCGAGAGGTCGCCGCCGCAGATCGCCACCTCGAGGACACGGCGGTGCTCCACCCAAGCAGGGCACACCTCCACAGTGTGCTCCGCCGTGTCCTCCGGCCTATCCTCACAATGATAGCACCCGGGCGTTTCCTCCCGCCCGATTCGGTGCAGGAACTTACCGAAACATCCGTGTCCGGTAAGAACCTGCGTCAGGCGGAAGGTGAGGACGCCGTGGCGTCTCTCCAGCCACTCCTCAAAGAGGGGACTTATCGCCACTATTGTGGCGTGCCCTGCACGGGGTTGCGATAGTCGCTCTCTCCATGTCGCCATGAGATCCCGCCGGAAGTCCGTCCGCTGAGCGACAATTTGCCGCGGCAGCGGAGTTTCCCCCCGGCGTAGCGCCTCCGCGCGCCACTCATGTAGGCGCGCGAGGACTATTGCCTCCAGATCCCATGGCGGCAATCCGGCAAGGAGGTTCGCCGCCTCGCGGGAGATCGTGCGGTACCCCCGGACCAGCCTTACGGCTACCACCTTCTGGGGCACGTTCAAGTGGTGGGCGGCACGCCGCTTCAATGAACGTGCCCACACCGGGGCCCCGTAAAGGGGCATGGACCGCACGACTCCCGCGTAGAGCCTCCGGCAGGAGGCGTTCGGCCCCCCCAGGTTGGGCAGGAGCCGCCTGAAGGCAGCCCCTGTCCGCTCCAGTCTGGGGGCCAAACGTCGGAAATGCTCCACGAAGTTCCACCGGCTGTCGAGGACAAGTCCCAGGTACTTCAGCGTCGACTCGACGCCGATGGAAACCCCTCCTGCCATCACTGAGGATCCCGGAGGTGGCGCATTCCGAGGCCCATGAAAGCACATGGCCTCGGACTTGTGCAATGCCACCTCGAGACCCAGTTGCCGGATCCTCTCAACGACTATCGCAACCCCGCGTGTCATTATTTCGGCCGCCGCCTCGTGCGACCTCCCCTGTGCCAGCACCAGCGTGTCGTCAGCGTAGCAAACTACGCTGACACCGCTAGGGAGGTCGGCGCGCAGCACCCAGTCGTACCCGATGTTCCACAAGGACGGCCCCAGAACCGATCCCTGTGGAACACCGCACGACATCTCTCGCCGGTTCCAGTCTCCGCTGCGACCGGGGTAAATGACGGCCCTATCCGTCAGGTAGTCCCCGACCACACGACGAAGGTAGGTCGGCACCCGGTGATACCGGAGTGCCTCCCTTATGCAGCTCCAGGGCATGGAGTTGAAGGCGTTGGCGATGTCGAGAGACACCGCCAAGACCACCCCACCCCTGGACACCGCATCCCTCGTCGTGAGGGCTCTCACGCGCATGATGGCGTCCACCGTAGAGCGCCCCTTGCGGAAACCATATTGGTGTTCCGCAAGGTCCGGCCCCGTCTCCGCAAGGTGCTCGGCGAGGCGGTTTGCAATGACTCTTTCAAAGAGCTTGCCCACCTCGTCGAGCAACACCACGGGCCGGTAGGCGGACGGAGAGTCCGCCGGGCGCCCCGGCTTCCGGATGAGGACCAGCTTCCCCGTCTTCCAGCGAAGCGGGAACTGGCCCCTCTCCAAGCATGCGCTTAAGAACCCCTCTAGTCGGGGACCGAGAGCCTCCGAGGCCAGGACCCAGGCTTTGCCAGGCAAGCCGTCGGGTCCCGGGGCGGTATTTTTGGCACTGAGCCTGCGTACCGCCACTCTCAGTTCTACCCCGGTCACTTCCGGAGCGTCGTCGTCGTCGCTTTCGTGGTCCGCTTCCGGCACCGCAGCCGGCAGAGCCATAGGCGGGGGCGGGTGTTCCCCTCGCGAGGGGAACAGAGCGCTCACCACGTCCTCCACGAGCTGAGGCCGGAGACTCTGCGTCAGCGGGGGGGCCCAGGTGCGGAGTTTATCCCGCACCATCTTGTAAGGGCGCCCCCACGGATCTCTGTCGAGAGCCCCCAGCATCTCCTCGCGGGCCAGATCCCTGGCCCGCAGGACAGCCCCGCGGAGGGCGGTCTTCGCCGCTCTGTAGCCCTCATATAGCTCCGCCTCAATGGCTGCCGCATTCGGTGGGCGAATGCGGAGCCTGCGGTGCCTGGCGTACAGGTGTCGCGCAGCCACGCACGCCTCCCGTAAAGACGTCAGCTCACGCGACCACCAGTACACCTGACGCCGGGCGCTTCCTGGCCGGACTCGGGGCATTGCCACGTCACAGATATCGGACATGGCCTCCTGGAACCACCCTGCCTCATCGTTAACGTCGGCAGGCCTGTCCGGTGATGTCACCCAGGCCTGCACGATCGAGGCTTCCAGGAGGAGCTCCCGGTCCAGCTGCTTCAGCGCCCAGCGCGGACCACTCGGGGCCTGTTGGACCGGCGCGCTTGAGGTCTGGGTGGAGACGTCGAACCGGATGTACCGGTGGTCGGAATAGGTCTCCACCCCCTCCATGACGCGCCAGTCAACGACACGCGGTGACAGGGCGGGGCTAGCGAACGAAATGTCCACCACCGACTCGCCCCGCATCCTCACACACGTGGCGACAGAACCCCGATTTAGGACGACCAGGCCCTTCTCCAGGGCCCAGTCCTCCACCATCCTTCCCCGCACGTCTGTGCAACGGGAACCCCAAGCCAAGTTCTTGGCATTGAAGTCCCCGAGCACAAGCACGGGGAGGGAATGGTTTCCGACGACGACACTCAACTCTGCGAGAGAGTTGTGGAACTCGGCGAGAGTTCGGCTCGGGGAGAAGTAGACTCCCACTACGACGATCTCCCCGAACCGGGCTGCTACGCACCCCCGACCCCTCCTGACACTTTCAAGGGTCGGGGTGCCGGCGGCGGCCGACGACACTATGGTCACTGAGCCGCTTAGGTCCGCCACCCAGTCTTCCCTGGGCCAGACGAAATACGGCTCAGCGACCACAGCGATGTTGATCAACCACTGCGCCATGCTCTGGAGCAACAGATCCTGAGCACAGGCGCAGTGGTTGATGTTCGCTTGGAGGAAGCGAAGTGGAGCCGTTATTGGCATTCCATCAACGCTTCCTCCCTAGCCCCCTGTGAGGGCCCCCCTGTGGCGACGACAGCGGGAGCGGCAGCGGCGGCGGTTGTGGCTGCGGCGGTGGCGACGGTGGCGGTGGCGGTGGAGGGCCTACCCTTTCCTCGGGTGGCCTTGGTGGGCGGAGCGCAGGCCTTGCTCCCAGCCCGGTGGTCGGCCGGCTTGCCAGCCGCCGCACATGCATCGCAGTGCGGCGTGGCACAGCAAGCCGCGGACACATGCCCGGGCTGGCTGCAGCGGAAGCACAGACCGCTGCGGTCAACCTCCGAGGCGCACCGGACTGACACGTGGTGTCCCACGTGGCAGCGGTAGCACCTCAGAGGCCTGGGTTCCAGCAGCTTAACCTGCGCTGAAACCCAGCCCACCAATAGCCTTCGGCCCTCCACAATTGTTTTCGCCGCCGTCACAGGGCAGCATACCGTAACGGTATGCATACCCGTGGGGTCCGGACGTAGGGTGCCTGCCCTGACCTGCTCAGCAGGGCACCCTCCGGACCTGGCGACGGCGGCCACCACCTCCTCCTTGGTTACCGAGTCGTCCAGACCCAAGATGCGCAAGTCTGCGCATCTGACGGGCCTGGACACTCGGGCCTCGTCCGCGTTTAGGGACGCTCTGAGCTTCTCAGCTAGAGCGTCAGCGGACGGGCCACTGGCCTCCCCGGGGACCTCGAGCATACGAGCCCCCGTCGCCGTGACCTTAAGCCGGAGGCCCCCGGTGATCCCGAGCTCCCCGAGGTCCACCGCCTCCTTTGCCTTCGCCAGCAGGTCGCGATAGGACACGCCCCTCTTTTCCGCGTCCGGCTGTAGTGTAATCACTACAGCCGCGGTCTTCGGGGCGCGGAGCCTAGCCGCGCTCTTTCGCGCCCTGAACTGGCGCTGCCGCTCCTGGTCCCGGGCCTTTTTGGCCGCCTTCCGCCCCTTTTCCTTTTCCCCGACCACCTGCCAACCGGCTTCCGCCGCGGGAGGTGTAGGGGACTGCTGGGTGGGCGGTGGCGGCGGCGGCGGCTGACGTGCCGCCGGCGCTGGCCCACTCGTCACTGGCACCGGCGGCTGCACAGTCACCGCCTGTGCAGCTGCCTTGCCCTTCCTCCCCTTGGGCGCCTTCTTAGCCGGCGTCGGTTTCGCCGGAGCCGGCTTTGGGGGAGGGGCCACCACTGCTGTGCCGGAGGGCCGGCTGGACGGCCCCGGTCTGGGTGCGGCAGCCGTAGCCGCCGCGTACGAGGCCGCCTTCGGGCCCGTGGCCGCCTTGCTTGCCGCCAGGGGGGGGCGCAAAACGATTCCCTCCAGGACGGAAAACCGTGCCTGGAAGGAGGCCAGCTCCTGGCGAACCAGGTTCAAGACCTGGTTTTCGACCGGCTCAGGCTGGCTCTGCCGCTGCTGCGGACCCCCCTTCTGAGGCGCCACGCGAGAGCTAGGCTCACGCAGACTGGCCAAGTCCGCTTGTAGCCTAGCGTTCTCCTTTCGGAGAGCCTCCGTGGCGGCCGTCAGGCGGGCCACCTCCACCCGCAATTTGGCCACCTCCTCTCCGTCTATCGGAGGAGGAGGAGGCGGAGGAGGAGGTCCCCCGAAATTGGCCTCCGCTGCCGCCATGATGGAGGCGGAAGCCCCGGGTATGGCCTTGAGTTTCGAAGAGGTCTTCTGTTTCAAGGCCACTCCCCTTATGGCGGCTTCCACCTCCTTTGCGAACCTGGCCTTACGCTCCGCCTCGAAGCTGCCAGGTTCCCCCGCCTCTTCGCCAGGCCCAAGAGCAATGCCCGGGTGGCGCCCCTCCTCGGCCAGTCTGGCCGACCTTTCGGAGGCAGAGAGGCCCGCCCTCTTGCCGCGGATCCCCCCGCGCCTGCTAGTGGGGATCTTCCGGGCCGAGGCCAACTCTCCCTCCGATGACGACGCTTGGTCGTCGTCCTTCCTGGACCGCTTGCGGAAGAACTTGCTGTTCTCCCCTGCGGTCCCGGCCCTCTCGCGGCGGGAGCTCACTGAGCCTCCCCCGCTCACCTCACTGGATGCTACGTCGGACTCCGACCCCACATCCCTCCTCTCCTCTTCGTTGCCGTTGCCGGCGGTGTTGGTTTTTTGGTTTACTGTTTCCATATTTGAACCCACGAGTATGGGGGAAATAAACTCCTAACTAGGCAGAGACCCCTGTACCTAGTAGGGCAGATTCTAAGTATTTATTACTCGCCAGGGGGTCTGCAGGTACCCTGGCGAGGAGCGCACTAGCGACTGATTCGTTCTATGGAACACCCGTCAGCCATACATCCCCTCGCGGTGCGTCGCCGCTTGGGATTCGGGGTAACTTTTTATAGAGGTTGTCTACCTCGCGGTCCGGGCGGTTAAGCCAAGACCCTCGGTCCCTGTCGAAGCCGCGAGACTTGATCCACGACACTTCAACGGTGGGATTACGAGACCGGCGGTGACAGAGGAGGACGATCCTTCTCTGTCTGCTCGGAGGCAGGGTAAGTGCACACCGAGCCCGCCCTCACTCCTCTGCTATGCCCTCTGCTAATCAGAGGGCACGCAAAGGAACGCACCTTTGGTCCGGGTCGGACCCCACCCATGTCAGAATAATTGGCCGCGGCAGTACCACTCCCCGAGGGATAAGAGGAAATTCTCATTTCCCCTCATTCCCCGGAGAAGGATACTGCCGCGCCCGGGGTGCACCGGCCCAGCAGCTGCTCTTCCCTCCAGACGTATCGAGAGGGACGAGCAGCCGCCGGACACACGTGGAGGACTTCTGACTTCGCACCCCTACGGTAACTCCCTCGGGTAAGAGAAAATGGGGTAGTAACGTCCTGACCTGGATTTAATCCTTTGTCTTTAAACTATGGTGCACTGGGAATTTTATTATTTAGCATTTTATTAGTAGTTTTATTGCGAGATTACCTGCTAAAGCTAAGACCAACAGAAGTTTTAAGGTTATGGTTATATTGTACTTCAGTTTGTCAGTCAAAAATAATTGGAAATGACTGCTGATAGACTGAAAGTGTCAGGAAACAAAATAATTTATTTCAATGATACCACGAGAACCTTTAGAAGGCTCTTGAACTTCACACTTTACATGAAAATAGGATTGTTATGACTGGTGACGGATCAAAATCAAATACAAAAACGTCAAAGTTACATACGACTGTCTCCCAAAACGCCCGCAAAACGTGAAGTGGCGAAACAAACTCCCCAGAAACGATTTTGACGAGAGATCAAAAATAACTGCTTCGATACTGCAAGCAGAAAAGCTTACACAACAATCTTTTTAAAAATCGATGTAGAAATACAAAACGCTTTCAAAACATAGTAACTCGTCTTATAGACCCTAACATCGGCCACCCATCCTAATCGGGATTCGTTCAACAGTCAAACTGTTTCACTATCTATCCGTAATTCCAGGTAACGTAAGAAACTTAATAAAAAACCTTTAGAAGCCGTTATCACGTAACAATTGGCGCTGCCCCGGCACTATCCGGCCATGCCCAGCATACCCGGGTATGCCCAGGCGACCCAACTCACTGTCGCGATGGATTTCAGCGACCGTATCAACTTTATTGAATGTATCTAAAGAAACGTTAACCGGGCAAGTTTTCTGCTGATAGGGAATTCAGGTGACGAGGAGTAAAAACTTTTTAAATTGAGATTTTGGGGGCGTTTAGTTTTTTCTGTGGTAAATGTGGATATCGACCTGCTTAGGGTACATACATTATAATCCTTTTGAGATTCATTTAGCTTGGTCAAGTATATACGGCACTTTCTTTAAATGTGCCTGGGACATGTTGAATAATGAAAGATGGAGGACCGACTGTCGTTACGCAATTTGGCAGGCAGGACACCAGGTTTTCTGAATTGAGCGTTTTTTGGTAACGTTTACTTTTTCGTATTTTAAATTTCTATTTAAAAGGAATCACTTGAAGGAATGATCCAGTAGAGCTTGAAATTGAGTCTTCATATATATTTCCAAGGTCCTAAAACTGCATCAGTGCCGGCACTTAGATTATACAGCGTGTATCAGAAAGGTGTCTAACTCTGGTGACTTTCCCTATTGGACCAACATTGAAATCGCAAAAAAAAATACTGCTGTCTTATACATTTGGGTCGAGTAGGTGTTAAAGGTGTTTTGCATGGGACAGTTGTTTTGTTTTCGCAATTGCTTTGGTGGTCCCATGGAGAAAGTTGTTCAGTTTGATGGTCAGAATCACACCCTCACCCACGAAATACTCTCTATCTTTCCATCCGTATTAGCGAAAGAAGTTTGCCCTATCGCAGTATCACAGTTGGGTCGTTGACTCAATAAACAAAGATTAGCAGGACCGTCGTCCTGAAGCCCCACAATGTCCTACATCGCTTATTGAATATATTCCAAATTAATAGTAATATATCGTCCCGGCTAGATTGTGTATTGATACTGAGGTCTTTGGCCTATCAATACTCATGATAACAAGAAGACTATCAATTTTAATACAGACTATTATCGAGAGGTCTTTGATATTTGATCTGGATATAAGAACCTTTATATTACCTACTACATAGTTACTAATGTATTCAGCATGTAGTTCTTGATTAGCTAGGGCAGAAATCTTTCGTCAGCTATGAAGAAAAAGAAAATCTGCTGAATAGTAATGAGATACCTGCAAAGCTATGGAAAACATGTGTTTTTGTTTAAACTTCGGTTTAATATTGTTCTGGAATCACGATTAGCTCGTCGATGTCTCATGAACCCTGTATAACTTCACGCTTGTATTCTCCACAAGCAGCGATAGATAGACATCTACAGGGCCTCTACATTAAACCAATCACGATAACATTCTGTTTCGCCTATCAATATCCTATCAAGCCCTAGTTTTTAACCAAACCGTTCACTTTTCTTCTCTAACAATTTTCATCACAATTTTAACCCCGCGACCGGGGGCCCATGTCATCACTCAACAATATTGCTCTATATTCCATACCCTACAGTCTATCGTCTATGCATGCGTCCACTTTTTGTTGTATCAAAGTAAAAGCCAACCACTTCGCTTGATACGCTGACGCAATATACCAGGCCATCGCTTCCAGCGCTTTACAGCGCAGATTTTATGATCACTATAAACTTACACACATTTCACGAAACAAAAAGAATGCAGAAGGCTTGCTTCAGTTAAATTTGAAACCATTTTCTAGGTATTCATTTCGTCATTACTGAGGGTGATGATTCCACCGACGTGAAGCAATCTTCTGCTTGACGATGTTTTGCCATCTGTGCCTAAACTTGACAGTGTGACAGGACTACAACACCAAACTATCGGTTACATCTGGCTTAACATAGCCCAGGCAATCAACTCAGCTTTTCACGTGTCCACTCCTACACATAGGCCTCTCGCAATCTGCGCTCCAACATCCAGTCTGACCCAGTCACTTTATAAAAGTATACGCTTGGCCATATCCGGTCTTCACTCCAAAACTCGTTTGCCCTAGCAGCCATCGGTCCTTCGACAGATATGTATAGCTCCCTGCCAGTTCAGCTTACTTTGCAATTTAAATGTTGGATTTATTTTCGGGATAAATAAATCCAACATTTAAATTATTTAGATATTACTCCTAAATACCCATAATAACTATCTCAGATCTCTATATGACTGCCGGGAACAACGGTACAACGCTTTCCGAGGCACGCAGAATACTCTCTATATAACGGAGTGTCATCCATCCACGGACAGACCTGAGCCAGCGTTGTTTAACTGTGAACATCGACCCATACAGCTGTTATTTTTAAGCCACGAGCCACTCCTTTGGATCCTTCTGTCAGCTTCTTTCTCAAGTACGAAATACCATACCCTGTCCCTTGCCTCCAAGCCTTCTGCCTTTACCTACACATCTCAACTGAGCCGGCAGAGCGCTGCTCCAGCTATTTACAACAACCGCCCACTTCACTACGCTATGAGTCGGCGTTTGACACCTTATTAAAGGGATATGTTCCTCCAAGCTGATCTGAAGGAAAGAAAGGAAAATACTCCACGCCTCAGCTAGTTATCGTCTGAACATCGTAAACGTTTACTGAGGGGATATGCTTTACTGTTGTTGCACGATAGGCTGTAATTTTTTATTGGACAGTATTTTATAACACTATTACAATCTTGGGTAAAAAACGTTGTAAATTACCAAACGGAGAACAGGGGTTCAGTACCCTGTACATAATCCCTCTTACAGATGATGCCTGTGTGTCAGAAGTGGAAAGGAATTATGCTTATTATGGCGCACAATAGTTACAAAATGTACCAATAGCGTACTCGTATGATTGGTAAAACATTTCGGATTAAGTACAACATTCTGTACGTTTCTACTTATCAATCCCCAGATTGGACCCTCGTTGGTCTAGTAATCGCAAGCGCGATTGCTGTTCATGTGGCTCTGGGTTCGATTCCTAGGTCGGACAAAGTGTTATTGAGTTTTTCTATCAGGAATTTCTCAGTAACAGCCGCGAAGTCTAGAATTCTCGACCCTATTAAATACTCTAGGACTTAATCATAACACACAACATATTTGGTGTATTGTGTGTTCTATCAGTGCTTACTAACTTAGTCATAAGTTTTACTAACAGCTTTTGAGTCATGGATACTCGAATAAAGAGACATTCTATTCTATTCTATAACCGGCGAAATGTGGGTATTATACACCTCTGTCTAACCCTTTGGAGATTACAAACGTGATGGTATGTAAGCCGTTTACATGCACTTTCGAATAGTCATGGAATTGGTCACTGGGTCAGAGAGTTGAAGTTAGTTGCACCTCTGCTGTCCCTTTGAACAATATTGGCGTGATGCTATGATCTAAAATAAAAGACGATCGCAAGGTCGAACATTTCCCCTAGTGACATAAAATAAACGCGATTTCAGCAGAAATCCAACCGAATGGATACTTCGTCCGTAAGCAGTTGTACATAAGGAGAGTAAATACTAGGTATGTAGGTACAATGCGTAAAAATATGTACTTGATGGGGCTACACTCGAAATATCTGAAGTGCACCCTTTTAGTGAGCGGGGTGCCACTGTGAGCGAGTACAAAAAGAAACGAGAAAGAGAAAAATAGTAGAGAAGGATGAAAGAGGAAGCAGTGGTCGGTAAAAGTGAAATATTTTCTTTCCCGTTTTTCTACTAATCTGACCAAAGAGCCAATAACTGGCAACATGAAAAGTAGAGGGCAATCGAATTATTTTGCCTCCAGTAGTGGCGTAATAAATAAATGAGTCTGGGCAGTCTCAAGAAGACTCATAATAGAGACAATCTAGTTTAGAAAATGCTTGGCAACGCACATGCAGTTGTGGGGGCTTTGCTATTGCAGATGTCCAAAGACGGCAGTGACCATAACCATAACGTGGATCTCTCGCTTTGACTGATAATTCTCTTCTCTTCTCAATGACGTCAACTTATTGTAATCCTCCACATAGGTCCCGACGAATAGGGTTCAAAGTCGGTAGGCTTTTCGTCTGTCCTAGCTATTTTTTGTCTGTATCCTCTAATAGTCCGTGCAAATAAGGCGGAAGAAAGCTCGCTGTCACTGCGACCACACCGCCACGTCAGCAACAGCTCCATCGCTTCGTAAAATATCGAGTGCGAGATATGACAGCATTCGGCCTGCGTTTGATGGACCCCCCTTGTCTCTACACCCCCTGCCTCACACCCCCGCTGCCCTGAGGACGGCTAGGGATGGTTCTATCTGTCGGGAACACTGATTGGAACTGTGTGACGTGTCGTTACGTTGTTATAGTCATTTGTACTTTCAGGAACTCTGGAAATGTTATATGAAGGTGTCAAATATCTATAGTTTTCCGACTGTCTATTGATCGCAAACGCACAAGACAATGTATTGCGTACAACTCGACGAGTTTTGAAAAGGTCTTGGGTTCCAATACCAAAACGGACCAAGTTTGGCAGAAATACTGTTGGGATAGGTTTTTCATTACGAATGTCGCCTGGTGTAACGCAATGGTAACCTGGTTTGAAGACCAGTTGTGTTATTTTTGGTGTAATGTCGGTATAATGTACGCTCCTTCTTATGCTCTCAAATAATATAAGCGTGACATTACGTATGTGTAAACTATGTACAATTTTAAACCGAACCTATAAGAACCACTTTGTTACCAAGAAGCACATAACTTCTTCTCCAAATATGTACCTTTATTCCGCAACCATTCAAAACCCAGATACATTCCATTACGTCATTCACATTGTAAGCTCACGTATTCGTTGCAGTAACATCAGAGGCGCTTCACGTTGTTGTATCGCGAGGTGGATCCCTCGGGGCTGCAACGTGTTCGGGTTAAACCCAGTTCTTCTTCGTGATGTCGGTTATTGTTCTAAATTCCGGATGCATTCGGATTCTATTCTGTTTTAAATGGTTGGAAAACTAAAAGTTGCCTTTTAATAATAAATGAAATTGACCATTCTTGGTCATGGCGGTCAAGTTCTGCGGGGATTAGTCGTCTATACAATAAATATTAGAGTGCACAGGTGTGTGCGCAGACACAGCTGCATTCTGTTTCCTTACTCTTCTCATAGTCCGGTGGGAAGGCAATTCGGCCGGAGAGAAATCAGACGTGGGGCAAAAGGCTTGACGTGCTTCCGAAGCACGGCGGTGTCACATCACCAACTTCTAAACTCCTGGCTCCTGCTGAGAAATTCACAAATTATTGGACAAACCCATCATCGAAAGGCGTCCACTGCGTGACATAGGCCGCCCCCAAGCGTCGCCACATTGACCGGTCCCCTGCGTCTCAAATCGCGCGAAAAAAATATGAAAAACCCATTGATATTCTTATTAATTTAGAAAACTTAAAATTGACGAAGTTCCATTTCAATAACTTCTCCTACTTACTTGAACCCCGTCAATGCAAGACAAAGATGAAATTCGAAGAAATCAATTCAAACTATCGTTTCGCAATGAACCGCTTTCATTGGCAATATCATGAAATGTCAATAGAAATTATTCAGGATCTCAATTCCTAGAAACTTTCAGGAAAAGGAAATTTAAAAGTAAAATATTATTAGCAGAAAAACGTTTTCTAACTAAAAATATTATTAAATGTATGAAATGATGATAGTCCCGCATTATTCCTGGTAGTTAATTCCCGTGGGACTCCCGTGGGCAAAAGATAGTATTTTCCAAGTATTCAAAAACCACCCAAGTCCATCCATTCACGTTAAAAATGAAAAATTATATTTCTAGAAATATTTTTAAGCTGAAGTGATAAATAATTTGAAGACTGAAAGGCAATTAAGCTTTTAGTATAATTAGGCTGTTTTCTCTGAAGGAAATTTTATGGAAAAAATAAGATGAAAAACTGTTCTCTTTGGCGGCCGGAATAGGGGAGCTGTGATTTGTGATATTTGCAGGACATTCCTAATTACGGCTTTAAATGATATTTTGTCCTGTCTGTTTTCCTTTTTGCAGTAATTTGTAAAGATTTTCGGTATCAGTGTTAAATTATGTTTTGGATTGTCGACTTACATTTTCATAAATTGTTGATGTTTCAGAATGTTGGCTCTTTTTGTCGTTAGTAAAAATAATTTTACTGAAAGAAAATAAAATGAAATATTATAATTTATTACTTAACAGCTAAAAGACATACCTTTAATATATCTCCCACTTACTCGACTAGGTACTTACTCAACAATAAACTAGATTGACACTATCACGGCGCCATTAAACCCGACTATAACAATATCTGCAAGAACCACTTACGAACATAATCCGAAAGCACCCGAACATTAATTAATTTCTTGCTCGACTCATCGTCACCCTCCAAAGGGTTGGCTTACAAAAGCGAATGACACTACATTCTCTATCTCTTTCTCTCTTTAGACTTTTATCGTGCTGTCTTGCTCGCACGTAGGGTAAAATCACCAGTTTGTTTGATGAGCGTTAATTGCTTTATTAGTTTCTCGTGTTTTTGGAAAATATTCTCAAATCTGTTTGTTGGAAGTGTTTACTTTGTGTTGGTTCTGTGTCGGTGAGGAAAATCGTTTAAAATGTTTGTGTCGCGTAGTAAATGTGAGGAAAGTGGTGAATTTATTGGAAAGCTTTTTTTTGGGGTTTAAGTAGGTCGTAT
Source organism: Xestia rhomboidea (assembly GCA_963853795.1). NCBI lineage: Eukaryota > Metazoa > Arthropoda > Insecta > Lepidoptera > Noctuidae > Xestia > Xestia rhomboidea. The sequence continues at coordinate 308,232 of OY970782.1, read as the reverse complement.
CGTATTACTGGCACTGAACCGATATAATACAAGAACTGTAGTATATTTATAGTCCTCCTGACCGTGTTTCGGTCACGGCGCCAAACTTAGCGGAGATTACCCATCGGCGCGGGAGATGTTATAGTGCGCATGTGTGTGCGCAGGCACAGGTGCACTCTACGTTCCTTTTCTCTCATAGAACAGTAGTAAACAGGAATAAAACTACACACATAACCCATCTATACTTGTCATAGAGGTTGGCGTTGGCTATAAAATGGCGTAAGTCTCGAAAAACGTAGTAAAAAACAAAGTTCTAAAGTGTAGGTGAATAGAGTTTTATGTACGTTTCCAGTAACTCCAGGCGCCACTTAAATTCATCCGGAAGCCGGGGCGCCCGGCGGACTCTCCGTCCGCCTACCGGCCCGTGGTGTTGCTCGACGAGGTGGGCAAGCTCTTTGAAAGAGTCATTGCAAACCGCCTCGCCGAGCACCTTGCGGAGACGGGGCCGGACCTTGCGGAACACCAATATGGTTTCCGCAAGGGGCGCTCTACGGTGGACGCCATCATGCGCGTGAGAGCCCTTACGACGAGGGATGCGGTGTCCAGGGGTGGGGTGGTCTTGGCGGTGTCTCTCGACATCGCCAACGCCTTCAACTCCATGCCCTGGAGCTGCATAAGGGAGGCACTCCGGTATCACCGGGTGCCGACCTACCTTCGTCGTGTGGTCGGGGACTACCTGACGGATAGGGCCGTCATTTACCCCGGTCGCAGCGGAGACTGGAACCGGCGAGAGATGTCGTGCGGTGTTCCACAGGGATCGGTTCTGGGGCCGTCCTTGTGGAACATCGGGTACGACTGGGTGCTGCGCGCCGACCTCCCTAGTGGTGTCAGCGTAGTTTGCTACGCTGACGACACGCTGGTGCTGGCACAGGGGAGGTCGCACGAGGCGGCGGCCGACACTATGACACGCGGGGTTGCGATAGTCGTTGAGAGGATCCGGCAACTGGGTCTCGAGGTGGCATTGCACAAGTCCGAGGCCATGTGCTTTCATGGGCCTCGGAATGCGCCACCTCCGGGATCCTCAGTGATGGCAGGAGGGGTTTCCATCGGCGTCGAGTCGACGTTGAAGTACCTGGGACTTGTCCTCGACAGCCGGTGGAACTTCGTGGAGCATTTCCGACGTTTGGCCCCCAAACTGGAGCGGACAGGGGCTGCCTTCAGGCGGCTCCTGCCCAACCTGGGGGGGCCAAACGCCTCCTGCCGGAGGCTCTACGCGGGAGTCGTGCGGTCCATGGCCCTTTACGGGGCCCCGGTGTGGGCGCGTTCATTGAGGCAGCGAGCCGCCAACTATTTGAACGCGCCCCAAAAGGTGGTGGCCGTAAGGCTAATCCGGGGGTACCGCACGATCTCCCGCGAGGCGGCGAACCTCCTTGCCGGATTGCCGCCATGGGATCTGGAGGCAATAGTCCTCGCGCGCCTACATGAGTGGCGCGCGGAGGCGCTACGCCGGGGGGAAACTCCGCTGCCGCGGCAAATTGTCGCTCAGCGGACGGACTTCCGGCGTGATCTCATGGCGACATGGAGAGAGCGACTTTCGCAACCCCGTGCAGGGCACGCCACAATAGTGGCGGTAAGTCCCCTCTTTGAGGAGTGGCTGGAGAGACGCCACGGCGTCCTCACCTTCCGCCTGACGCAGGTTCTTACCGGACACGGCTGTTTCGGTAAGTTCCTGCACCGAATCGGGCGGGAGGAAACGTCCGGGTGTCACCATTGTGACGATCGACCGGAGGACACGGTGGAGCACACGGTGGAGGTGTGTCCCGCTTGGGCGGAGCACCGCCGTGTCCTCGTAACGGCGATTGGCGGCGGCGACCTCTCGCTCCCGGCCTTGGTTCAATCCATGGTCCGGAGCGAGACGGAATGGGACGCCGTCACCTCCTTCTGCGAAGCAGTCATGCTAGCGAAGGAGGTGGCGGAACAGGACAGGGAGAGATCCTCACGTCCCGGCCGCCGCGGGAGACGCCCCGGGCGTCGGGGGCCACGTGGTGGCTTCCGGCCACCGTAGGCGCGGGCCTGTGGACGGGGAGCTATGGGCTAGCTCGCCGTCCGTCCGTCTCATGACGACAGGCCGTGTCGACGGCGCGTTCGTGTTCCACGCGCGCCTCAAAGAGAGTCAGCAACAGTGAAGGGGTCCGCAAGGGCCGAAGCCTGCCGGGGCTGCGGGACTATTCGAAAGAGATACCGTGGCCCCGGAACACAAAGGGCGATGAAGGAACATGGATGGGTTTTAGTCAGTAAAAGTCTGACACTCCCTCCTGCTCAGCCCAGAGCGGGAGAAGTCATTTGATGATTTCCCATCCTAAAAAAAAAAAAAAAAAGGCGCCACTTAAATCTATACTGAAATAAAAGGGGGCTGTGGTTTATACCACAGCTCCTAACTAACACTCTCGAGTGTTAGTCACTGACCGAGCCCTAGATTTTTGATGTTAAATACCTATTTAACAGCAACAATCTAGGGCTCGGTTGGTAGGGTAAGTAGGTACCTAGCTACTTGCCCCGCTGACACTGAGGAGCCCTCGCTGGATCCACGAGACAGTAAGAGGTGCTACACTAAACTCATATGAAAATCAAAATGCCGCCCGGTTGTACAGATTCGAGCCGAACCCGCCAACCCGAACTAGAAAGTAGTACGCCAAAATCAAGTTAATGTAGTGAATATAAAGTGGCTGAGTCGCGTATGACGAGGGTCTGTCAGTAAGCAGTGAGCACAGATGATGTGAGGGTAATTGAAGAAGCACTGGATCGGACGGAGGTCATGCAGGCTGGGGATACAGGGGAGGTCAAGGGGATATTTGGGCGATGAGAGTTTTGCTACAAGAGGTTTGATATAAGATGGTTTATGGCAGGCATTTTATAAATTACCAGCAGTAGGTACACTGTATGTAAGTAAATTGTATGTTATTCTATGGACTCAGAAATATGCACGTAACAGTCATGTAAGTCAAGAATACATTTTGAATCTACTAATTTTCAGTATTGATTTTACCCCATTAGTGCCTAAAACATGAAAACTTTACATAAAATAGAAATGAAAAAGTTTGTACAACTCATTTGTTGATCCAGGTAGAGCGCAATGTCAGCAGGGAAGAAAGATAACACGGCGATCAAGACAACGTAGAAATAACCGGTAGTCTTTAAAACATTCATAAGACGAAGTTCCAAAACATAATTCGTGTCTAAACGCCGCCATTTTATTGCAGCGCACAGAATGACTTCCTCTTCCTATTAATTCTTGGAAACTCCCCTCGTTTCCATAACAAAAACCTTTCAGCTATAAATTCGCTTTAGAACCTTCGAGAAACATCCACAAAGAAAATCAATCGCCCCGTATAAAATATAGAAAATCCTAAGCCGAGATATTTTATCGCTGGCTCTTTCAAAATCAGAACCGGTCTTATTTTCAGAACAAAACTTTGAAAGTCGGAAAGTCACACAGCAGAGAGGAAATATAGATACCGATTCTTTATATACCGAAAACTAGTTTCCTAGTTTCCTTGCCAAGTTTGGCTAGTCTTGTGCGTTTGTGTTAAGGTTGAGATTCGCGTGTGTTTCGGGAGCGTAGCGTACACACACGTAGAGCAAATAAAGTAAGTTCTTGCTAATAAAGTTCCCTTATCAAACAGAGGCACGTGCCTAGGCTAGCTTGACGATGTCACACACGGTCGAGGAGGATGACAAGCGTGCAGGGGAGCATGCTTTATTAGTGATTTATTTGCACAAAATAATTATTTATTGCACACTCGATTCGTGCAAATAAATTGCGGTGATTGCAGATTGCGGTGATTGCAGTTGAATTGGATGGAAGCCAATTTTTGAATGTTCAATCAGAAAAATTAATCATTTGGCAGGGTAGCAAACTGACTTGCTTGTAGTTAGTACGTCTGACGCATAATGATCAAATTGGTGTCCAAAATGGATACATTCAAAATGAACAAGATCATTCAAATATACAAATTGCGAACTATACGTAGATATAAAGTCAGAGGCGTGTCCGTAATTTATCCGCCTCGGTTTCGACCAACCTATTTAAAGGAAGTCAAGTCAAATTAAACAAGTCAGTTTTGACAGCAAAAGTACTTATAGACGAGAACTCCAAGATAGCAAAAAATACCAACAAGTATTTTAGAGAAAGAGACACACTGAAACCTTTCCGAATCTTGAACAAAGTATTTCACCACATAAACAGAAATTGAAATTTAAGACAAGCAGAAAAATACATGCTAGAAAATATTTTTCATATTTCAAACTTTTATAATACTTATGACACTTTTATATTCCAATTTCTGAACGAAAATTCTCTCACAAATATTATGAAGATAATAAACTTAATCCAAGCAGATTAGGGCCACTTAGAAGAGAATTATCCCACAATTAAACTAAATCATAGTCGTCACGCAACTTACACAAATGTTGAAAGAATTATTGAACTGTGGGTGTCAGTAAGGTGACCCCACGGTCTAGATTCCCTGACCGGCCTAGCTTGCAGCGGGGCGATGCCCGGGGGGTTAGGCGTGCACCAGTCCTGGGGGGCCAGGAGGGGGCTAGGGGGGGCTAGGCAGTAAATCACGGGCCATTCTTCATCCAATCTCAGCTCAGGTTCAGATTTATAACCGTCTCCAGTCACTGATAATTCGGCTGTTTTAATGTTATTTCTTTTAGATATTAGTTTTGGCTCCAATATATTTCAGTTACGGGCTGATACGAGAATATTGGCGTAAGTAGGTTTTATTTTACCTCTAGAAGTTTTTTTCGTCCAAGTTTTATTTAGGTAGGCTTGAGTATCTATGATATTGAATATAGGTTGAGTTTGCGTAGACTGTTAGTAAATTGTGTGTTTAGTTTGATATTGAATTTATTCTTATGTGCTTTCTTAGTTTATATCTGACATCAATGATATCGTTAAAGGAAAATATTGTGAAGAAACCTAGACAATTAATTTTATTAATGCTTTTTCTTTCTGTGAAGAGAGAGCCTTCACCCTGCAGCGAGACAACATGAGACATGGTACCAATTATAATTCTATTCTATTAATGTAACTTACCTAATCCAACCACTTATACACTAGTGATTTATTCTTGTTTGCATTGCACACTAATTGAGTGGGCTCTGATTAATTACGATGTTCTAGAAGGCTCATTCACGACCACGGGAGATGCAACTTGCGTTTAGCAAAACACGAGCAGGTCACTTCATACCGTTGGCTGGCTCTAAACAATTTCTTTCCCGCGGCCGCTGTCGTCAGACGCGTGTATCTTGTGACCTAGCGGTAAGAATCCCAATCCCACATGTATAAGTAATTATCTACTCGTATCAATTTATAAAGTGTTAGACATATCTCTCAATCAATCTCAGATTTTGATCTCTTATAGACTATTCTCTAGAGAAATTTAGTTTAGCTTGAGAAAATAGATTCTGTCCATGATTAATTCAACTGAAACTGATTCATAATGTAATTGATTCTTTTTTTAACAGTATTAATCGGGTAATTTTACGATATTGGTTTTAATTTATAGCTTTTCACTAGAAGACCCAAGTCTGAATATTTGCTCGGTTGATGGCAATATGCTCGCCCCCTATTACACGTAATGTAGTAAGTATAGGAACACCTCAGCCTAACCTATTAGGGGGGTAACAGGCGTGATTCTAGTTACATATGATAAAGGTAATCAGAATCACATAAACAGCACATTAGGCATTGCAGAACGCATCAATACGGCTAATTACTACAATCAAGATACAATTAGGACCGACATTAATTTACGACGTTATACTGAAGAGCAGCTGTTCCAGTATATTCATATCTAGGACTTGTATATACCTATATATTATGGTTTATAGTTGATATTGATACTTAGGAGCTCGAGGTTAAATTATAACAACCGCTCGGGTCGATCATCAGGTTGAGCTTTGCCTATGTTCGTGCGTTACACAAACTCCTCACCGTTCTTACGGTAGACAAAAGTCAACTGCTGTCGGCACAGTTGTAATGCAACAATCTTCTAATGTCCCTGAGACACGGGGTCACATTTTCTGATAGCCTCGTTTATATCGAATCTAAGCTTATTTCAGATTGATTTCACTTGTTTGCAACAATTAATTACATATTCCCCCATTAACTCCAGTGGTAAACAGATTCATATAACGCAACTCTGTTCCCTAAGATACAGGCATCAGTCGTTGCGTAGTTTGGGGACCAGCGCGTGTCTCAATACGATTATTCCCAACATTTACATTTTAATATGTATTTTAATTTTAAATAACATTAAGGTAAGATGGTTTTTTTTTCTGTTTCAGTACATTTTATTCTTATACTCATGTTAAATCTCTTTGTAGTCGAGGCAATGTTTTTCACAAATTACTTCGTCTAGCCGCAGGATAACAAGATGAATATATTCATGACACATCTATTTAATACAGGTACCTAACAGTAACAAAATAAACTGAACTCATACTCCACACGTACACACAGAATCGTAGAAGCGTAACGCGTCGCGAACTAACCGCGTACAGTGCAGTGGACGGCGCGGCGAAACACATCTTTTTACAATACGCCCCGACGCGCGTCGGGTATAACTTCACCTGAGTGTACTGTCGCCACACGGTGTTGTAATGAAGGACAAAACTGTAGCAAGTCTAGGTATTTTGTTTGTATGTATCAACGTATGAGTACTCATGTTCGCTGGGAGAGAATTTAAATAATGAGAGATAAAGCACAAATTACTCAATAAATTAATAATCGAGGACTAAACTTACTTAAAAACAGTTTAACCTTTTTACCCTCTTAACATGTAACAAAATTTAGTTTTAGCATGACTTTACTTCGTACTAATAACCACAAAGAGAGATTATTACAAAACTAGATTAAAACTACCCCACGAGAAATACCCAAATCTCACAAAGCCAACTTGAAAATCTATTAGCTTTTCAGATTAGTCACAAGTAAAACACTTTAAGGCCTTTAAATTAATAAATCAGTACCTCAAACAGTTTGTGAAGCGAGGGACGAACTTAGAGGTAAAGTAAAAGTTATTTATAGATCTTTTGCTATAGTTGCCTTAAGCCTCGACTAAGCGTCTCGCACAATATGAGAAGTTTAATACCGTCTTAAGAAAATAATGAAGAAAGAATAATTTCTTTGAAGACATTATTTAGAAATGGAGTGTGTTTTTTTGCTTGAAAACTGTTATACTAGAGGCATCAATCGGTCTTTATTACTTCGGAAATTATTCACTAGGTTTTCGATTTTATGTCATATAGATGTATATGGAGTGACTGTCATTTCAACCTCCGCAATCCAGTCACTTGGTAATTTGAAACCCCCCGGTGACGCCACTTTGATCGACTGATTGTCAAATTTTTGGGTTACTAACTACACGTGACGACTGGGAAACAAATGACTACCAAGACCAACGGCTTAACGAGCTTTCTGAGGCACGGACACACCGACCTCAAGCACAGCATAACCTTCAATTAACCTGTGGCTGTTATTATTTAACCACGAGCTCCTTATTATATTTCACCTTTGTACCGCGTAGGGTATGTATTACTATAACCACTTCAACCAGCAAGTAAGTAATTAACTTAACTGCATCATCCATTGAAGTCATACATTTAAGTTGGAACAAACATTTTTATCTCTTTCTCTAAATCAGCAATACAATCTAATACTGTAGCTCCACAAAACTTTAGTAAAACGTATTGTGCCAAACATATTGTTACTGGCTAACTATAAATCTGGCGGAAGACTGTTGCCAGAATATATGGCACTATTATTTTGTCGCTTCGACATTTTGTTTAGCACTACATGGTGTATGTTTCGCGAAAGGAGTGTTTTTGTGAGCGTATAGTATTTATTTACTAAGAACATAATCTAAGCTGATAAAGTTGCGGAAAACAAGTTATTGCATAGCTATATTAATGTTTAAAATGTGTTAAATTTTATATTGAACTGGGTAATCGAAATCGAGGTAGTTTTTGTCTTTTAAGCACTATATACAAATCAATTATTTAAAAAAGCAAGTGTACAAAGCAAAGGAATTCATGATAATACAAAATGTCCGAGAAAATAAAATGTCTTTGTCACCCTACTAACCCACAAATGACGAGTCTCGTTGCATTTTTTCCTTGAAAACGCAACCGTTTTATTGTCACCCTTCTTTTTAGTGATACTAACGTTACTTCACACTATCGCCTTCTCCATTTCTAATACCTCTAACTTTGATATTTCGTCACCCGAAAACCGACCCTACACTACTCAACGTAGAGCCTGCTTCTCAACAAAAAAGGTTTTGTACGTACTACTTTTTAAAATAAATGCAAGTTACACTTTAAAATGACAAGACTTTAGACAAAACTACACCTTATTGTGAATGTGTTAAGGTTGAAATTCTTTATTAAACAATAAATGGTTACGTATTCGCCGCCGGGTCGCGGTTCTGTAGAATGCGAACCCTTTAATAAAGGATAATGACATAATGTGAAAAGTTTAGACTCGTTACTACAAAGTAAACTTGGATAGGACTGCGAGTGAACTATATCTTACAGGGAATGATTCAGCTATTGTAGGTGCGATATTATGGAAAATGTTTCAGTACTTAATTTATGTTGTTCTTTGTTTTCATTGGCCTTTGGCAGAAAAGCTGATGAGTAACTCATTGACATGCGTATAACATTTCCATAAATGGGAAGCATGGCTGCCCGATATCAAGACCTAGACAGACATATTAAAAAAAACATAATTTTGTTACAGTATTTATAGTAGGTTTTCATCGACACGAAAAGAAGAAGTGTAGCTAGTACAATTTCAGAAGTTATAATATAATATAATAATAATATAATAAATTTATTTCTCAAAAAACTTAGTAATATTTAACAGAAAACTAGTTTGGCAGTATTCATTTCTAATAAGTGGAGTGTAGTTGATAACAACCCGCCCCTACTTCGCACGATAGATAGATATATAGATAGATAGATATAATTCTAATTTTTCAAAACATCAATAATCCTTTAGCATTTCAGAATGTCCGTTTAAAATTAATCAACAAACAAACAAAAAAAACAAATTCTAAAAAGGACGAAATGATGGAAGAAACGGCGTCTAAATCCGTTCGCGTAGTTTATAACAACACGTACAATAATAAGACAACAAAAGTATTGAAAGGCTGATAAACAAAAATAAATAGGTATTACAAAGACTACAATCTGATTAGATCCTGGCAACTAACTCCAACCCACGCAGTATTTATAACATAAAAATATGATACAATAGTTTGTGAACCCACTTAACACAAACCCTACAAAATGTAATTCATCCTCGTTTCAGACATGATCTAGATAAGTCAGGCGACGTCGCAATGTCCTAGGCCGGGACTTGACGCCCGTCACTTGAGCCTGACTTATGTCGGGGACCCGACCCGGCTGTCATATCTCATACCTACCACAAAATTATAATTATAACTTTGTGTCTATTGTACTGATCAAACTGGCCTTGCAATTTCAACAACGTTATTCGCTGCAAGACGAGAATAGCATCACGCTTGTGATCCCGGAAGGGTAAGCAGAGGTGTACCTAATAGTACACCATCCGCCGCGGGAGACGCCCCCGGGCGTCTGGGGCCACGTGGTAGCTTCCGGCCACCTTAGGCGCGGGCCTGTGGACGGTGAGCTATGGGCTAACTCGCCGTCCGTCCGTCTCATGACGACAGGCCGTGTCGACGGCGCAGGAGTGTTCCACGCGCGCCTCAAAGAGAGTCAGCAATAGGGAAGGGGCCCGCAAGGACCGAAGCCTGCCGGGGCTGCGGGACTATTCGAAAGAGATACCGTGGCCCCGGAACACAAAGGGCGAGGAAGGAACATGGATGGGTTTTAGTCAGTAAAAGTCTGACACTCCCTCCTGCTCCGCCCAGAGCGGGAGGAGTTATTTGATGATTTCCCATCCTAAAAAAAAAATAAAAAAACAGTACACCATACCACACCGGCCATATTCATCTGTCACGTTTGAGAGTATAATTTCCGTATGAACGTCTTATTTAATAACTCAAAACGCTTTGGTTAATTAATTATAAGGTGTAATTATAATCTCTGTATGGCGTCGTAAGCTCATTATGTTGGAGCCCAATTACTCAAGATTTGAGTTAATTTATTTGGTGTTTAGTAGAAAATATTGCTTTTATCTTATACAGGGTGTGGAAGCACTCATCACATAGCCGTAAAATAAGCATTCTGTACATCCAACTTAGTAACACCGCGCAAAAGTTATTTCTGGGGAACGACCATTCTTTTGGTATTCTATGTAAAATCACTGTTTACGGTATCGCTCAATGTAACTCACTCACATTCTGCTGATGGACACAATGAATAGTACAATTATCATGAAGATATTTAAAGAAAACTTATAACATTCAAAACTTGTATCTTTTTTTTATTCCTGGTTACCCAATAACATTTTGTTCAACCTCGGAATCGAACCCAGGAAAGTATCAGTGCTTGCGATCACAAGACAATCGAGGCTGTCATCTATGTTACCTATATTTCGCTTTACAGTCATTAGAAACATCCTGTCGTTAAAATACACACGAAAAATAAAACACGATTTATGTGTCCGAAACATTGTTAAACTACGAAGCCAGTTAGTTGGCAAACAATTACTTCAGTTGTTATTTTTTGCAAGTTTTATGAGTTTTCCCGAGAGCGGGAAGTTTGTTCGTCTGCGTATTGCCGACGGAAGAAGGAAACTATCGATGACAATGTAAGTTTGATGAAAAAGTATTTTATACCTCGCAGGGGATAAACAAGTCTGCTTGAGTTTGGGTCGATTTGGTATTCTCTTGATAGAAACGAAGGTTTTTGTATTTTCTAGGTCCCAGTTTAATATTATGTGACTAACTTTGGTTTTTATTACAACTTTGTGTGTTGCTCTAAAAGTAATTTTTATTTTTACAATCCGCGACTTGTTTTGTGTTTATAAACTTAGTTATAATTTATAAAGGTGTGTTTGCCGAGGCGGCAGCGATTGCAAGCCGTTTAATCGTCAGTGATACGATTTTTTCTATAGATGGCGACATTTCTGCCTGTTGCAGTTTAAATAGTTCATAGAAACCTGCAGTCGTCTCGGCCTGCATCTGCTTAGCATGTCGGTCGGCTTCCAGTCTAACTGGATGCAGCTGAATACCAGTATTTTACATGGAGCGGCTGCCTGTCTGACCTCAACCCAACTATCACTGGCTGGCACTGATTGTCAGACATTCGAGCCACTGACTACCTGTAACGACTGTCGAAGATCTGCAAATTACAGCCAAGACCAACGGTTTGACGTGTTTTAAGAAGTACGTAAGTAAATCGGTATGTAATTGGTGGTCACACATCCACGGACCAACCCGGGCAAGCACGACTTTACCTAAAGATCGACCACCTGTTATTATTTAGCCACGATCAAATCAATTGTAATTTAAGGCAAAAGTCTATTAATTAAAGTTGAACGGCTATTTCTCTAACAACCATTATCATCTGAATAACCACATAACTGAATCCGATAAGCACATATCTGACTCCACTCACGCAGCCACGGAACAGGCAATGAATATCTCCATGCATTCAGTCACATGAGACGTGTCTGGTAGGTGACGGAGCAACGCAATCACACGCGCACCCGGGCGGAGGACGTGGCGAACGACGAGTTGCATCTGCAATGGGGAGTAATCATAAGTGCGACATATATATATTAGTAAAATTGTAGTATAGTTTAGTACTAAGAGAATAATAAGCAGAAAGAATTTACTACTTCTGTAACAACGTAAATTCGCGTAAGCGCGCCGCTCCGCCTCGCTCCTAACTTACTTCGTCCATGCATCGCCCGCTCGAGCGGGGTTAAGCCCCCCGCTCCCCGCCGCCGCCGCGCGCCGCTCGCGTCGGCAGTCGGCCTACCTCGTTGCTAGAGAGTGCGCACGCTCAATTGCGCGGCGCCAGATACCTAAACCATTGTACGGGAGCCCTATACCGCGTTGTGTAGTATTATGATTGTGTATTGTGTGCCTTATTGAGTATTATACATTTACTACCATCCCCATTCGCTTCATTTCTCCGCCCGCAAAGCTACCGCCGTTATAAATTGCGCCCAACTCGTGGCACGTGCTCGGACGACGCGAGCACGGACTGAAACCACGCGACTGAGTCCTACCTACTGGACTACCCTGCCGTTACTTATCGTATTGGATCGCTGCGAGCGTCATCGACGAGAAGATGCCGCCGAAAACACGCCGACACGCATCCAAGGATAACCACGATGTTTCCAGTAGCGACGAAGAAAACCACGCGGTAGCTAACCCCGCGAGCATGAGCACCACGGTGACGCCTACACCGACAACGGGTGGTAACACGATCTCCATGTCCGAAGAACAACTCACGCGACTATTATCAAACGTGATGAGAAGCGTCATGACGCCGACGCCGACGCCGAGCTCGCCAATAGGACCGACTCATCCCACCGCTACACACACTGGAGCGCCGACGCTGACTCTGCATAGCAACTTCACCCGGTGCACGGCCCGCTACGACGGAGCCGCACGTGGCGCGGAAACCTTGGAAGCTTTCGTCGAGAGCGTGCTCATCTATAAAGAGTGCGCAAACGTGTCCGACGAGCATGCGCTTCGAGGTTTGCCTATGTTGTTGACAGGGGAAGCCGCCGTGTGGTGGCAAGGCATTAAATCTACCGTGGAGACCTGGGACGACGCGATACGACGACTTCGGTTCATGTACGGCGCCCCTCGTCCCGCCCACCGGCTTCTTCGAGAAATCTTCGCACAGGAACAAAGTGATGGTGATAGTGTCGATTTATATATATCGCGAGTGCGCGCCAACATTTCGCGAATACCTTATGAGGTACCAGAAATAATGAAATTGGATATTGTCTACGGCCTGTTAAATCGTAAAATCCGAAAAAGAGTGTCACGCGATAGTGTAAGTAGTGTCGACTGTCTACTCGAGCGAGCAAGGTACGTAGAGGAGACGCTGGCCGAAGTAAGTCTACCTAAATCATTAATTTCCCCCCGCGATAATAACTCGAATCACGATCACGCGAATAATATTTAAAGTTCTACGAATTCTCGAAATGTAAACATTAACCCTCCGACTGCGAACGTTGTTCAAAATAACCGCTCGCATGCCACACCCAACTCTAGTTCGAATAATAGTAGTGATGCGAATTCGAAACGTGTCAGACCACGCTGCGCTTTTTGTAAAAAGTTTGGTCATTCGGTAGATGAGTGTAGAAATAAATCGAAATCGAGTGATACAAATGTTGATAACGCGCCATTGTCTTGTTACGGCTGCGGTCAAAAAGGGGTAATACGCTCTAAGTGTCCGACGTGTAAAGGTACACCGTCCGCCGATAAGGCGAGTTTCCAAAGTGCCGTCACCCATTCATTGGACCGGTCGCATCCAACAGTAAAGATAGGAGTTGCATCTTTATTAGGTGTCGCAGTGTTAGATACAGGTGCCACCGAGAGTCTTGCTAGTCCTGGATTATATAAAATCCTTCTCGACAGCGGTACCACTTTCACGGAAACGCGCCGAAATCTCAGTCTCGCCGACGGAACGCAGCAGGTACGAGAATTATTGGTATGTAACACGAACGTCACAATTCAGAAACGCGTAATTCCCACCGATTTCTTAGTGATACCAGAAGCGAATAATAGGACGCTTTTAGGACAGGACTTCATCGCTAGAGCAGGTATATTGTTAGACCTCCAACATAACTGTTGGTATTTTCGTGATTCGCCTAGGCAAAAGTTTACTTTTGTACAGTCATACAGCCTCGAATCCACCAGTGGCGAAGCGCTAATGCAAATCGATTCCACTAGTGGCGAAGAGCTGTTGCAGGTCGATTCTACTAGCCTATCACTGAGAGAGGATGAAGGAACGAAGCTGTCACCTGCCCAGAGAACGCAGCTCAACCAGCTCATAGTAAGCAGAGCTGAGCGCTTCGCCACCGATGGACCCCCTACAACTTATGCCACTCATCGCATTCGGGTTGACGAGAAGCAGGAGCCGACCGCTTCACCACCCTATAGAATGTCGCAAGGTAAGAAACAGTTGTTAGACGGTGAGCTTGAGAAGCTGCTGCGAGCAGACGTTATAGAGGAGTGTGAGTCGCCTTGGGCTGCCAACGTAGTCTTAGTAGCAAAGAAGGACGGCGGAGTTCGCCTGTGTGTGGACTACCGGAAGTTGAACGCGGTGACAGAACCGGATCGTTACCCGCTCCCGCGCATGGAAGACGTACTTCATGCGGCGAAAACGACCAGCTATATGACCACGCTCGATCTCCACTCCGGCTATTTCCAGGTTTGTGTCGCAGAAGAAGATCGCGACAAAACTGCTTTTGTGACACCCTCCGGCACTTACAGGTTTAAGAGGATGCCGATGGGCCTACGCAACTCTGGTGCCACATTTCAACGGCTAATAGACCGATTCAAATCGAACTTGAATGTGCCCATTCGAGACCAGAAGGTAAATGACAGATCCGATGTATGCTCGGACCCTCAAAGAAGCTGGCCAGTGACCATTTTAGGTTATCTTGACGATCTGATAATCCTCTCACAGACCTACGAGGGTCACATCGAAGATCTTGTATCGGTTTTTGACCGACTCGAACAGTTTAGCCTGCGAGTCAATCGTAAGAAGAGCTGTTTCGCCCGAGACTCAGTTAAGTTCCTCGGTCACATCATCGTCCCTGGCGGTCTGCAAGTTGATCCAGGTAAGACCTCAGCCATTGCTGACATGCCCTCTCCAAAGACCGTGAGGCAGTTAAAAGGGTTTTTGGCGACGTCTAGTTGGTTTCGGCGCTTTGTACCGAACTACGCTGCAATCGCCAAGCCTTTAACTGACCTTCTTAAGAAGAACGGCACTTGGAGATGGCATGATGAGCAGCAAGCTGCTTTTGAGCGTATCAAAGAACTCCTGGTCACAGCTCCCATTCTACGCCAAGCCGACGAATGCAAGCCCTTCTCCCTCCGGACAGACAGCAGTGGCTACTGTCTTGGCGCAGTTTTGATGCAGGGGGAGGGCCCTGATGAAAGACCCATAGAGTACGCCAGCCGTCTTTTAGAGCCAGCTGAGCGCAACTACACCACCACCGAACGGGAGGCCCTTGCCGTCGTATGGGCGGTTACAAAATTCAGGGGTTACGTGGAAGGATCAAAAGTGGTGGTTAAGTCCGACCATCAGCCGTTACGTTGGCTGATGAGCCTGAAGTCACCCACCGGTCGTCTGGCCAGATGGGCACTAACCCTCCAGGCTTACGACTTACAGATCGAGTACACTCCCGGAAAGGTGAACGTGATTGCTGATGCACTGAGCCGCCCACCCTGTTGCGAAGAAAACCCAGGTGGTTGCGAGGTATGCTTAGTAACAATAGATGTGCCACACAGGAAACCTGATGACGTGCGCACTAACCAGCTCAAAGACCCCGAGTTGAAGAACATTATAGAGGATTTGGAGGCGACCGACGATCCATTTAGGGGGAGGGGCTGGTCAGAGAGAGGATACCTGATGTCGGATGGTGTGTTGTACAGGTGCGCGCCTGACTCTGAAGACGCTGATTCCGCCTGTCTCGTGGTACCTACGCATGAGAGGGAGAGTGTCCTTGCAGATTTCCATGACGCTCCCACAGCAGGCCACTTCGGTGCAGAACGGACCCTGCAACGCATCAGAGCCCGATACTTCTGGCCAGGTATGAGATCCTTCATCACTGACTACATCAAACGCTGTACTGCTTGCCAGCGATACAAAATCGACAACCGGAAGCCCGCAGGACTGCTGCAAACCCCGGCACCGACCCGAAGGTTCGAAGTGGTGTCAGTCGATTTATTTGGTCCTCTCCCAAGAACATCAAAAGGTAACCGTTGGATTTTGATTCTAGAAGACACATGCTCCCATTGGGTTGAGCTATTTGCATTAGAGAACGCCACCAGCGTGGAGTGCGCTGAAGTTTTGATTTCTGAGGTCTTCTTGAGGTTCGGAGTCCCGCGGAGGATGATGAGCAACAACGGAGTCCAATTCGTTGCCGGGGTGATGCAGCAGGCGTGTCATGTGATGGGTATCAAACAGTCTTTGACGCCGCTGTATCATCCCGAAGCGAACCCTGTAGAGCGAAAGAACCGGGACCTGAAGCCTCAACTAGCGATACTAGTAGGAAAATACCACACTTCTTGGGATATTCACCTTGCAGCCATAAGGTTTGTGATGAACTCCGCTGTTACAGCGAGTACTGGATTTTCACCAGCTTTCCTTACCTTCGGAAGAGAGCTGCGCGCACCTTCGGACGTCGTAGCGGACATGAAGACCATCGTGGATAGCGATAATTTCGTGCATAACATCACTCCTTACCTTCGTAAGTTGTCGTCGGTGTTGCTCGACGCTAGGGATGTCCACGAACGTGCCCAGTCCGTACAGAAAAAGTATGCGGACGAAGGTAGACGACCGCCTCCCGACTCTAAGGTAGGTGACCTTGTTTTGTTGAGAACGCAAGGGCTAAACGATGTTGGCCCCGGACAGTCTGCGAAATTTATACCTCGTAGGGATGGCCCGTACCGAATACGAGAAGTTGTAACCCCCACTACTTACCTGGTAGAGGGAACCGTCAAAGGTGAGCACATTGGACGTTACCATGTCTCTGATCTGACACCGTTGAGGTTCCGGTTAGGGAAAAACGCAGACGTGGTCGACCCCGTAGGTATGATTGCTAGCCCGAACGCGAGGGCGCTATGTTCGAACTAGAGGGGGAGTGTGTAACAACGTAAATTCGCGTAAGCGCGCCGCTCCGCCTCGCTCCTAACTTACTTCGTCCATGCATCGCCCGCTCGAGCGGGGTTAAGCCCCCCGCTCCCCGCCGCCGCCGCGCGCCGCTCGCGTCGGCAGTCGGCCTACCTCGTTGCTAGAGAGTGCGCACGCTCAATTGCGCGGCGCCAGATACCTAAACCATTGTACGGGAGCCCTATACCGCGTTGTGTAGTATTATGATTGTGTATTGTGTGCCTTATTGAGTATTATACATTTACTACCATCCCCATTCGCTTCATTTCTCCGCCCGCAAAGCTACCGCCGTTATACTTCTACTTTTTAGTAGATATTTAGAAATATACTGAAAATATCCACTAAAAAGTGACAGCAAAGACATTGCATTAGTGCAATGTCTTTGCTGTCACGTATTGTAATTAATATGTTCATATTGTATGTCTGACTTGACAGTGGAGGACGGTTGTGATAGAAACGGTATCGGTACACCTCTGCTTAATCCTTCAGAAATTACAGGCGTGGTGTTATGTTAAGTGGTATAGGAAATATTTTGACAGTATGTTCATTAAGTGTTCATTCCTAACCATGCAGATATTTGTTTTTAAACTTTCAAGTATCTAATCATGGTCTTATTGTAATAACAAAACAATACTTCTGTGACTGACTTCGGGAAAGTTTAAGCTCTACACAAAATCTATTAATACAATAAGTCGCAATTTAATTATCAGAACCCTTGCACCCCTCACGACTAATATGTTAAGCACATGAAACTCATTCGAGTGCAATCAGGGGACAGAGATAATTATATTAATTATGAAATATGTAATGTGCTTTTGCTGGCCTTTGCGTGAAGAGAATTATTACAATGTATGTTTGTCTTATGGATTAACTATGTTCACACTTAGATAGAAAACTGGTTCACTTTGGTTCCAACTTGTAAAGAACGAAAGAAGAGGTAGGTGAATATAGATTTAGCTTTTGGAAAAATAGGACGTTGTGTGAAAGTTGAAATTTTCTATTTTAGAAAGGGATTAAACTGATGAAGTCTGTACGTTTAAATTTTATGACGTGAAAAAAAACTTATGTAACTACTCAGAAAAAGTGGTTATATTTGAAACTTAAAATTCCTGAGCCTCTGTCTGAGTAATCAGTCATTTCATAAGGAACTCCAGTTAGAAAAAGGTCAAAACTGACACTTTAAAAAAACTTTGCATCTAAAATAAACGACCTGAATTTAAGCGATGAAAGCCGTTATTTTTCCATTTAGGACGAAAACTTTTCAGTGTTTAAATATTTTGTTGAAAAAATTCAAAACACTGTGTTCTCTCTATTTATCACTGGACTGATCATTAATCACGATTGATTAATTTCTCCAACACTGATCGTTTGTTGTATACTGTTGAATTATTCAGTATGACGTCACAGACTGAATATTTTAAAGTGCGACGTCGAACGTGGGAGATTTCAGCAGTTTTCCATAATTTCGGGGAGTTTCAGTCCTCCCCCCGCCACCCCTCACTCTGGAATAACTGTTAGTCATCGAATTGAAGTGGAAATCCTTCTGTATAATGGATGTCTATTTTGGTACTTTTGTAGGATTCCGTAGTTTTCAACAGTACTTATGCCGCTGAAATAAATATTTAGTCCCAAATGCAGCTGTGAAAGCATACAGTAAGTTATTTCTATATCTAAGTATCTTGAAATAAACATGTAGTTAGTGATAGTGTGAAAAGCTTTTATTTTCACATTATTTCAATTGCAAAGTTTCGGACGTTGCATGTATATACCTAATTTTCTCGTTTAAATACAAATTAAAAAAACCTGTACTATTATAATCTATTCAACCACTTCCAAAGCCCAGTTTTAACATTCAACTGTATCTACAAAACTGAAAGCCTTCGTATCCTAGTTCTAGTTCTCAACAAACTTTCTTCAGTTAGAAGAGTTTATATTCTGAGATACCCAGAAGTAGCAGACACAGTACGATACAACTTCCAGACTAACTTGGATGTGACAAAAGCTCGTGTTTTGCAAACAATGAATGTTTGTAAAATAAATTCGTGAAGGGAATCGTGTCGGTGAATTTAGTCCTTTGATTAGATACATCGATAGAACCTTTAATTTGAGTCGTAGTCTTGTTCAACGATAGCAACCGTTCACCGTCATTTATTTCAGCAGAGCAGCTGAGTTCAGACGGAACCGTACGAAGCACGTACAGTATTAGGGGTCTGTGGTGAAAGGTGCTACCCAAGCAATTACTGCCTTTTGAGAGACCGGCTTATAGAGAGCGCTGAATGAACCGTTTGTGTGGTTCCGTAAGAGGGTTATTTCCAATGGTGAACACTTTTCGAATGGAAACTTTGTGTATTACTATCCTTAGTATTCGTGGCTTAGAATGTAATACCCGAGTCTCTTTTCTATGTGTCTTATGGCTTGTACCTTTAGTTGTATTTATTAATTTGTCGAGACCTTTACACAGCAGTGGGACAATATAGTTCATGATGTGTCAAATGACCGATTTGGTCGAGATGCCATTGTTTAACTATTGTGTCTAATGCACTGTTTTAGACTTCACGGTTTTTCACTACACTTAAAGTACTTACGGGATGATATCCGTGATTTTCCTTGGTTACTATTTCGACGCTGTTGCAAGCATCATGATCGCGGGAATACTGAAGAGGTGGGTCGGGTGGGACGAAAATTATTTATTATGAGCAGAAAAATCTGTCTTCCCTCTTATTTTTCGGGAGCTCATAGTAACCAAGGAAAATCACGGATATCATCCCGTAAGTACTTTAAGTATTGTGTCTACTTCGTGGACAGATCATGGGATAGGTAAAAATAAATAAAGTAAATGATTTGCTGCGTACTTGTGTCTCAAGTGATTCTCGGATATCGGACTTTGACAATAGTTAAATAAAATCTATCTCTATTTTGAATCGACTACCGCTAGTAGTAAGTAACTCAAACTCAAAGCATTTATTTCAATTAGATATTAGACCATTACAGGCACCTTTGAATCTTAAAAAACAAAAAAAGGAAGCCACAGTCACAGCCACAAGGCATCTTGTGGAAGTACTGTAGTTGAAGTGAAGTATTTTCTTATTCAAGTAATTATTAATCTGGATGCCTACGGAACACTATCCATCCGAAGTCCAACTCCAACTTTCCAGATTTTTATTTGTATTTTGTTTAGAGCGTGCCCGGCTGGCGTTCTGCCAACTCCCTTAAATTAATCAACAATTAGCGTGAAGAGATTTGTCCAGCGTTACGTCAGACATTCTGAAACCTCCCATTTTTACTGTTGGCACTCATTTATATTTTTGATTAATTGCACTGGACCGTAGTCCACTGCAGCAGTGGCTCGGAGCTAAGTAATAACAGTTGAACGGGTTGATTGAAGGTAAAACTACACTTGCCAAGGTTAGTCCGTGGATGGGTAACCCTTCATTACATAGGAAACCCCCTCCATAACTCGGGAAGCATGTTAAGTCGTTGGTCCGGGTTGTGATTTGTAGATCATTGATGTTGTAATGGATTTTAAAAAGCCCGTCTGACAACCAGTCTTACAAAGATATCGCATTACCAAGGTACTGTGTTGTGGAGGTCAATTGGCAGGCGGTCCATGAACTACTGGTATTTGCATTCGGTTAGACTTAAAGTCGTCTACAATATACATAGTTAAGACAAGGCCTTAGCCTTGTTCACAGTTTCACTGTTGTCATCTTAATGACAACAGTGAAACTGTGAACCACTGCAATGGATGGTTCGTTGTCCGGACAGAAGATAAGTACTGAGATGACGACTCATTGAGATGTACAGTAGAAGAAGACATGGTATGCCGACCACAAATCTTTTAAATACAGGAAAAATATGATGGTAGTAGGCAAAACTGCAGTCATCGACAGTCTTCAAACGTGTTAAGGCCACTGTTAAGAAAAGAACTTTAATTTAGTAACTGAAACACCACGCCAGAAAACATAAGACAGGTGCGATATCACACCACACACGTATGAGTTCTTCCACACCTCAAATACTTGTGTGTTGCCTCACCGCCAGTCATAGCAAGTTTCTCTTAATTCCGAGAAACTGTGAGCCAGTGTCTGGTTTTGTTATAAGCCTCGGGTCTGACTGTGAGCGTGGCATAAGCGGCAGCGTGGCATGTTTTGGTACAGGTTTATTTATCTGCATTATTTTGTAGAATATTTTCCACTGACTATCAATTTTAAAGCAATTAGACTAGAAGCAATCAAGCATGCAAGCAAAGCAGTAAAACATACAGAATTCTCCTCATTTTGAAGCCGGTCAATACAAACATTACTTAGTTGGTGTCTATTTGGTATTACAATAGTTCTTACTACTCATACCCACACACATGAACACAGGAATAGGATAAAAGTGACTTGACACATCGATCAACGCAAATAATTTATATTGATGAAATGTAAAACGAGAAGATAAAACGAACATTTTGTTTATTTGATGATACGACACAATTTCTTTACTAAGAACTAATTCCGCCATTTTGTTGGTCAATTATATTAACACAAAATAATAAGACAAACATTTATCATCAGCTCTCCCCTGATGATTTTATTCAATTGCCAAAACATCAAGAAACTGAACTGGAACTGGTGCTGTAGAATTCTAGTACAATCGACGGACTAGTCCAACTATCTCGTAATGATATCCGCTCCACTTTCAATACGACACGGTTCTAAGTTCAGTGGGAGTTACACAACGTCTTCACTTGTCTGAAACTCAAAGCAAAAGAAACATCTTAACTAGTTTACGTGTATAACTTAAAAATAAAGGAACGTTTCTTAGATACCACTACAAAAGGAAAATAAAAGTTTCACTACATCGTACGTGTGGAAAAGAATTGAAATAGTAACATCGTTGAGAATTAAATTCTAATTCAAAAACTACAAAATAACTTCAGTTTCGGAAGTCGCTTTGGTTTTGTTTCTCATCAAATTATAAATAGTTTTTTTTTGAGAAAATTGTGGTTACACTAGCATTCATACATACACAGAATATTATTAAGGCCAGAATACAGAACCTTCATTTATGAAGTCGGTTAAAACTATTCACCGTCACTTACATTTTCAAGTACATAGAAAAAGGTTTTTTCTGAGTAGAGAATATTAAATTGTCAACTAAATATTGTTTAAAATAAATAAGACTTCTGTTCCTTCTCACAATATGCCATTACTGTCAAAACTTCAGATGAGTTTCTTTATATTTCTTCAAAGTTCAGACCGTACCGATAATGTAGCACGTTTCGTAGCCGCGTAGCCGCGTAGTCTCGTAGCGTCGTAGCACCGTAGCCGCGTAGCACCGACTAGAGGTGTTATCGGTTTTTACGATATTTTCAAAGTTTGACGATATTTATGAATATTGATGAGCGTTGTCGATGATATTGACTTGTTCGCGTCGGTTTTTTGTCGAAGCTTTGACAACGGTAGTTTAATAGTGGTTTTTGTGAAAATAAATCCAGTTTTCGATGATGGCGGTCGCATGCGATAAAATATAAGCCTCAGGAACAGGCTTATATTGTTATGGGGGATATTTTGAAACCCGGACAAAAATCCTTGGGGGAGTTACATAAACCGACTATAGGGTCACACACACACACACATTTATAGAACAAAAAACCCGACTCGGACTCGCGCACGTAGGGTTCCGGGTTCATCTATACAGCATTGGACAAAACGGCAAAATATCACGTTTGTTGTCTGGGGCCCCCCTTCAATTTTTTTTTTTCATTTTTTTTTTTACCCTTCGGGTACGGAACCCTAAAAAGTATCCTAAGTGTGATCTAGGTTACAAACTATACGTGTGTCTTTCATCCAAGTCCGTTTTTGCGTCAAATAATAACATCGAGATGTTTGTTATTACTCGTATTTGTGTCTGTGCCTTGACTTTGCCGTCCGGTTGTGCCAAATCAAGCCTACCCGGTCATGTCTGCCTTTTTTTTTTTTTTTCGGATGGTAAGTCATCAAATGACTCCTCCCGCTCTGGGAGGAGCAGGCGGGAGTGTCAGACTTTTACTGACTAAAACCCATCCATGTTCCTTCAACGCCCTTTGTGTTCCGGGGGCACGGTATCTCTTGCGAACAGTCCCGCAGCCCCGGCAGGCATCGGCCCTTGCGGACCCCTTAATTTTTGCTGACTCTCTTTGACACGGCCTGTCGTCATGAGATGGACGGAGTGCATGTCTTACTTGAAACCATGTTATTCTTTTATTTTAACTAATTTCGGAGTTAGGACTACAAAAAAAAAATTGAACCTTCTTTTTGCAAGTATTTCAATAAAACTTCTAACCTTGGATTTTCCGATTAGCCCTCTTTCTATAAATACAATAATCGATTAGGGTATTAGGTAATTTAGGCACATAAACACAAACATCAATTTACTTTGAAAGCCTATTTACTAGAAAGGATTCAATTTGCTACAATATTATCAAATAAAATGAGGTTTGATAGCAAACAACTTTTTTAATAATTCTTTGTTTGTTATTTGAACAACTTATTTGTAAGCGTTGTCTACATGTGAATATTTTAATATAAAACCTATTCAAAGTCTACGTAATAGCTTTAGTCATGTTTACGTTACCATTTGAGTGGTTATGTAAGTATAAGTAATATAACAAAAATGTGTCTATGTAAAAAAAACACTATTTGAGACATGTTAATGTTTAAAGTTAACGTTAGTTAGTTAGTTAGTTTAACGTTTAAAGGCGCTCGTGGTTAAATAATAACAGCCACCCCGATCGATCTTCAGGTTAAGCTGTGCTGCCTAGGTTAGTCCGTGGATGGGTCTGTTCGAGAACTTGCCTTAATTTCTACTACCTATAGTAATCTGGCTTTGAGTAGAAAAGTTCATTGTAAAATGTGTAACATTACATGTGACCCCTTATAAAAGCGTAACGAGGTGTAACACAGAAAATAAGCAACACAAAATAATTTCACTAAAACGTTTATTTTACTCGAACCATCAACATACATTAAGTACAGCGTCCCGTCTACGTCTTAATCTATGAGCCGCCGAGTGGCGCTGACGCGTCATCAATCACACAGTCATGCCGCACAGATGCAGTACTTTTCTGCCTACGTTAGAATTAAAAAAAAGTGATGTAGCTACTATTTTTTTAACAACCGATGGCTTACATGAGCCCTGGATTGAAAGAATTGGAAGTATGGCCCTTAATGATGCAAACTAACACTAAGCATAACTATTTTTTAACCTCCGACGCAAAGAGTGTTAAGCAATTCAAATACAAAAAACCGGCCAAGAGCGAGTTGGACTCGTGCACCGAGGGTTCCGTACAAACTTTTTAAAGGACAAACTTAACTTTGCTGTTCGATCCCTAGAAACAAGTATTGCACCAACCGCAAATAATAAGTTTGTAATTGTAAAATCGCTTTTTTCTTTGTTATTAAACTACACATTTTCGGTTTGCAGACTTGTCCCTTTACATGTGCTGTAAGACCTTGCTTTTTGCCAAATTTCGTAATTCTACGTCAACGGGAA
Source organism: Xestia rhomboidea (assembly GCA_963853795.1). Taxonomy (NCBI): domain Eukaryota; kingdom Metazoa; phylum Arthropoda; class Insecta; order Lepidoptera; family Noctuidae; genus Xestia; species Xestia rhomboidea. The sequence goes on along the minus strand of OY970782.1, from coordinate 283,869 downwards.
CTACCATAATTATAGGTTTTCGACCCAAAACCTATAGGGTACTTCCGGTTGACCTAGAATTGTCAATTTTTGTTAAAAGCAAGGTCAGTACAAGTAAAGGGAAAAAAACTGAAAAATAAAGAAATGATAATTAAGGTAAAGGTAAAGGTTTGGCACATAAAAGTTTTCGCGAAAATCTAAATTTGCCCATATCTTTTTATCGTTTTGACTCAGGAACTTGATTTTAATACGCCCAATAGGGATTATAGACCTCAGTATATGGTATAAATTTCAACTTGCTAGGTGCACCCGTTCCTGAGAAAATCGGTGGTGACAGACGGACAGACAAGAAAGTGATCTTATAATATTATTTAATAATAATAATAGGGTTCCGTTTTTTCCTTTGAGATACGGAACCCTAAAACTACACTGTTTGATACACGGTAAACCGTGAGTGATCAATGCTTGTGTTGCTACACAAAAATGCTTTTTTGACTTATTTCGAAAACCACAATCAGCAAAAAAAATTACAGAATGCCAAAATACACATCACACATATCTATTCTAATAATAAATTGTAGCTTCATTTTGTAATCAGATTTAAGATTTTCATTTAAAATCGAATTCCTACAAAAGATCAAGAAAACACCAAGCTTAACCAAAGACTAACTGTACGAAATTCTAAAATAACCACGACTCGCTAATAAAGTCTGCCACGTGTTGTGCCAACCCCATCCGCCTGATATTTCCTGGCGCCGGGACACAATCACACATATTCAGAAGGTCCAATTAGAAGACAGATAAGTTAGCTTGGTTTATTTCTGCTCCATGCTTAGACATGTTTCGAGCACCGCGAGTGCAAACGCACTCGTGACCGGCATTTTGTTTCAAGGACCGCAGTCACCGTCAGAATTCACTTCAGTCGTTTGTTCTGTGATTTAACATTCGTTCGCGAGCTCAGCGATTAGATTTTGTTTTTTTACCCGACTGCGCCAGAAGGAGGGTTATGTTTTTCGAGAATGTGTGTATGTATGTATAATTGTTTGACACGCTCTGTGGCCTGAACGGCTCGATGGATTTTAGCTTGAGAGGTGTCGTTAGATTCGTATTTACTGTGAAAGTGACACTGGGTATATCAAAATAAAAAAAACAAAATGGCGGATTTTTGGCGCAAAATTGAAATGTTTGGCACGCTCTGCAGCCTGAACGGCTCGATAAAGGGCTCATCATGAGGATTTTAAAATGGTATATCTAAGTAACTAAAAAGTGTAAAATAAAAAAAAAAATTAAAAAACCCGACTGCATAAAAATAGCTAATAACTTTAAAGAAAAACTGAAAAGATAAAAACAAGTTCAAGAAACAGGACATATTGACAGCAACAGTCGGAACCCATTAAATAATCTAGACTAAAATCATTACATCCAATATGTTATAGTTCGGTGTGAGGCGCTGGTTTTCTGTACCAATCTATTCTGCGGCAAGTTCGCCGAACAATGCAGCCGATTGTATCGGTTAGCAGGTCAGTGACCCAGTGCCCTACTGCCATTGTCTTTGTGCGCCTTTATCATTTCGTAATGGACTTGTTTTGGTCGGAGTTATTGATTATATTAATTTATTGATAAAAATAAGTGCGAGTTGGACTAACGAACCGAGGGCTATGTACACACTTGTAGGTATTTCGTTATTAAACTACATATTTACGGTTACCAGATTTTTTCCTTTACACGTGCTGTAAGACATTGCTTCTTGCCAAATTTTGTAATTCTTGTCTTGTAAAAACGTAACATATGCAAAAATGTGAAACATAATTGGTCATATTTTTTATTGCGTTGACTTACAAGTTTGAACAGCTAAAAGAGAAACCCGAGTATTTGATATAAATTTTAACTTAATACCTCTTCACGTTCCTGAGAAAAAGGGACAGACAGACGGACAACAAAATGATATAAGGGTTCGTTTTTCCATTTGAGGTACGGAACCCTGAAAATATCATGTTGTTGGCTTCCAGTCTAACCAGATGCAGATAGATACAAATATTTTAATGTCTGACCTCCAAATATCTGGGAACTTCTGTGCTAAATGTTAGCTTTCTATGTCCAAAAGTTTGTCTTTTGGACATGGGTGAGTCAGTCAGTAAATGAGTCAGAACTTTCCCGGACGAGCTCCCATCAACTACTAGTCCTACTATATTTTCCTTATCACAAACCACATTAAAGTAAATCAGCTTAAAATCCTTTACTTTTCTCCAAAACAGATCAGCGTTAGTACAAAAACAAGCTATTTGCTCGAAGAGAAACAAAGCCATAGTATTAAGAACCAACAGAAGGCTGCATTCTGTTTGTAGAGCAATGGTTTCAGTTACAACTAACTAAAAACTGTATTATTTAGTATGTCAGCCAACGTCTGGTCTCTTTGTGTATTGTGGGGGTCGAGGATCACAGAAATAACGGCGATGTGGTAAACATTCGGTATGACTGGTGCGGACACATTGCGGACGTGGTTCCGGACACCGACAGATATTATGTATTGGAGTATTTGTCAGTATCCGGTGTCGGAAGCCTGAAGAATCTTGGACAATTTGTCACCAACATTATGAATGCAAAATATGACAGTTCGAACAGTGAGATTTACCCCAGGGAAGTTGTTTATTTGATCTTTGTTGAAATTTTCGTTATGGTAATAAAACAAGCCTGTTATGTTAGTTCAGTTAACATAACGTAAGATCACGCCTTTTACCCGAAGAGTTAGGCAGAGGTATTACAGTTAGGTAGGATTTCGTAGTCCCCTCATAATTCCTACGTCATCTACACAGTAACAAAACCTTTAATTCCGTTCACACTACCTACCCGTCAGTCACTATGTCATACAAATTTACCGATTTTACTTGCAACAATTAATTCACACTCTGTTCCACATCTGTTCGTTTTCATTAGTTTCGTAGCTCTGTGGCAACACATTTGCATTTCCCATTGTATTTCTGTTGTCTAGGAAGTGGTCCGCTCTTACTGATAACAATGTTACTATTTCACTAACTTATTGTACCATTGTGTCTGAAGAAAATACTGTAATTTACTCAAGTGGTTTACCCTTTTGTTTCGATAAGATATCGAGAACAAGAAAGGGTACATTTAAAATAACTATCTTTTAAATAGATCTGTAGAATGGTTAAATGTTGATTTTCTAAATAAACAAACTCTGTGGGTTTGTTTATGTGTTAAGTATTCGTTCATCTACATCCATCATGGAAGCAATAGAAAGCTTGTAGTTGCTTAGTGCTCAAATATAACTTGACGAAATGTGGGTAAGACTCGCATCATTACAGGAAATACCACAATGATTCTCATTATTTTCCAAAATGGTTTCAACTTTCACCTTACCTTCCAAAAAAAAAACTTAAAATGTATATTTTTAGCTTCAAAAATAATAAAATACACGTAATAATAGCTCTGTGATAATACTTTGAAAGTTGTTCCATCGGCCGGATGCAGCTCCCAACAATTACGCAACACGGCGGCGAGATAAAAGCCTTATTACGCGACGAGAAAGTGAAAATTTGCGTAAATTTCGCACCCGAAGCTATGGGGGGTAGTGCAAGGGAAAAGCGAGTCGCGGAAAGAGTTCAGGGGATAGGTTTTTTTATTTCTGGTATCTCGGTTCAACCGCGCAAAGCGATGGTGATGAATACGCCTACCACAAAGTTGACTAATGAAGATCATGGAAATCCAGAGAATGGTAAAAGCTTCGAGACAGAATCGTTCATCGTGGTGATGCTTGAAGAAAGCCTGTGTCCGGCACTGGACATCTTTCGGTTAAATCAAGAAAATTATTGTTTAGGCGATACTCGTTTACGTTGCATTTTATAATATGAAATCCGTTGATGCCGCACTTTATTGCTTGACCGCACGGATGAGCGGCGCTCACCACAATTTCTTTTGCCGCCTCCGTCCAACCCCGCGGACTTGCGGAGCTGTTACAAATAAATGGTAGTTCCCGCCCCCGCTCATGGCTTGGCCCACCCACATCATTCCGCTGGCCCGCTTTGATCCGCCACCTGCGTCGTCTTTTGATCAGCTCCAAATAAAAACACCACTAATTATATCAGGGTCCGTCTGAAGTTCAGTTTAAATACAAATTTGGGGATTTTTCCTGTAAGTGCTTTCAGTTGAACATAATGTATTCACTGGGCACACAAATCTTGGACATGGGATAATTTTTAACCCAAGTGGAAACGATTTTCACTCTGAGAAGGAGTTCATCCGTCACGAAGGGTAAAAGGTACGGGTGCTGGACTGCTCGAGTACAGCCACAGGAAATAATTATTTAATCTTTTTCTCTGTGAAAGCATGTCCAAACAGATACCTGTTGTAATGCTCCTAGTATTTTTTTATTAGTGACTATTCATTTTATCATTGTAAAAAAGAGTTGCGGTTATTTCATCTTTTGACATTTTTTTTTTTTAATCTACTATTTATTTTATTATTGTAAAAAGGAGCCACTGTTTTTTTTTTTTAATTTGTTATATTATTATGAACTATATAATCCATAGTAATCTAATCTTACATTTAAGTATTTTTTTCAGAAATAAATGACTTATTGCATATGTCCACAGTCTGTGGTGATCAGAGGATCTATTATAGACAAGTGACGATCGGTTGAAGAGCGTCCGTATTTCTTTGTGTATTCCCACGACACGTCACATTGGTATAAGGTTTTGACTTTGGCCTGATATGACTTATCAAAATAGCTGTATTCAACGAATATGAGTTTTTACTGCCATTATCTTACCTCGCACAAATCGTAAGACGTCGCGGTCGTAAAACAGATCTATCGTAAGCTCGTAACGCGTGTCTAGCGATCCATAAGTTATGAAAAATTGCGCGTTTTATAAATGAGATTACATGTAATGTGAGGTGCAACGATAGTGTTGGTACTATTATTATTTGTACTGAGTGTCCGATATTTCAGCGCTGTTTTAAGCGTGACCATGATCACGGATAAAACGTTTATCCGTGTTAGTGACTAATTGACCATGTCTATTTAAAAACTGATAGATTTTATGTTATGTACAATTAAAGAATCGAGGATCAACACTTTTAGGTAATTGTAAATTCTTGACGGTTTCAGCGAAGTGATACAGTATTCATAATGTAGATTCACTATAAAACCCTATTATACAGAAAATCAAGTAAGAATTTCAATTTCTCTGGGGTTATCACAATGCATTACAAAACGTTCATCCACTGGTTTCTAAATCCAAGAAAACCTACTGTGGGGTGTGTTGATTTTTATCAGTCTAATCTGACAAAATGACTTTTAATTTGATTACATTTTCGCATGGAGAAGTGTAGGCATGAGTTAGATACTCCTACAAGACTTCCCACTCTTTCAATCACTTATCTCGACACTAATCTGCCCATGAGATGTCCTGTAGCGCTCGCGTCACGGAGTTTACTCAACTGAGTGGGTACAACCGTTCATCTGTCATAATAGTGTATACGATCCTTTTAAAGTTTATTTGCCGCCAGCTATTAAGTTGGCTCACCTGCGGTTCGTGTAAAACAAATTAGTCATTAAACCTCAGGTTAGCCAACATAACAGCCGTAAACAAACTGCAAAAGGACTGTTGTGTAGCATGATCCACTTGAATGACAGAAGGACGTCGTACTGTGGTCGGTACACATTTAAAAAAACAAGACTATGGCCATGCGCCTAAAGATCCATGTAAAACATATATAAATCATCAATATTAGTTAAAAACTACTGATCCGAATGAATTAAATGAGGCGTTTGAAATAGCTAAAACGTGTTATAAAGAAATCCTTGCTACTTCTCTCACACAAGTAGCCAATAAGAGATAGCTATTCCATTTTATTGTAAACTCTCTCTTGTAACAAAGAGCTATAAAACTTGAACAACAAGCGTCTCGGACAATAGCGTCATTTATATAACACACGTTTACCGGCACTACGCCAGTACGACACTACGACAATACGACGATACGACAATATCGCGGGTAACGTCTCGCGCGAATACTAACAAATCCGAACGATTGGAGTTTTATGGCAACATTCAGGGGTGACAAAAAGATAGCAGGTTTAGAAAACTAAAGGAAACTAATGTATCAACATCTTCCTAAATCTTGAAGCCACACTAGTTACCTACTAACATCAGCGGAACAAAATTACCCATTGATTATCTTCCTAATTAATCAATATCACCATGTTATAAGTCGTCAAATGAAATAATTGTCTCGGGATGGGAACTAATAGCGCTGTACGTCCTTAGTAACAATCAATAACAACTTGGGACGGTCTGCTTGGTCTAGCAGTTGTTAGCTTATGTTCAGACTATTGACCGCGTCTCATGACATCGGTGCGCGGTGGTCGGATCGTGCTCATGAACTCGGCTCCCAAAACGGACCAAATGTGGTTGGTTTTGTCCATTTATAACAGGAATTTCTCAATAGCAGCTCCAGTCTAGATTTATGCTTGGTTAATGGCAATAGGTTCGCCCTCTATTACATGGAAGTTAAACACAACTGGCGAAATGTAGGTGTATTTGGTACAGATACATTGTGTTTACCTCTATTGAAACCTTCGGGGAAAAACGTGTTAATATGTGATGTCCTTTGTCTCGCTATCTGCCTTTTTTGTACTAAATTTGTCAAACTTCTATCTTATTAAACTAGCTAGTAACTAACACTTTAATCTAAGCAATATAACATCAGATTTTAGTCCGAACATTTTGTGGTACATTTTCCAACCGATTATCACCGCAAAGATTTGGGACGAAGCCAAACGGCACCAGGTTACAACGATCATGATACTATGATACCGAACTATGATAGTAATACGATACCGGATGAATATTGTTATGTAATGTTATTTGATTTTACAATAACGGTCTGGAGTCTGGATCTGTGCCCGGTTTATGGCAATGGGCTAGTATAGGAATGAATACCGGTATATACATAGGTACTAGCTAGACCACTGCTTTCTCCTTCCCAAAAACACAGGCGTAATGAACCCGTAAACTAATCCTTTGAACTCTGATTTTTTGCTAAGCATGGTAAATCTTATGGCGCGGCAAAATCATCTTCATCTATCCTTTTCTCAACTAATTTGGGGTCGGCTTCTAGTCTTAATTGAATGTAGCTGAAGACCAATGTTGTACATGAAGCAACTGTCTATCTGACCTCCACAACCCAATTACTGGTTGCCACGACAACCCTTAGTAAGACTGGTTGTTAGACTTTTGGCTTCTGACTCCGTAACGACTATCAAAGATCTGCGAACGACAGCCGGGACCACCAGCTTGGCGTGCTCTCCAAGACACGGTGGGGTCTTAGGATGTTAGGAATGGCTAGTGAGCAGTCATCCTCACGGACTAATCTCGGATCGAAAAGAGCTGCTAAACCTTGGAGATCTACAGTGCGGCATTTATTTTATATCCACAAGCCCCTAGTGGTAATATAGAGCCCTTGTTTGCTTTTAGGACAGATTCGCTTTAAGACAGATTCGCTTTACGGAGCTAAGTAAAAAAAATAGTTTCTTTAAAAAAATACTTGTGATGTGCCACCCCTGCTCCGTATTTGTTGTCGATAGTTGTCACGTCCGATAGTCGCAACAAACTTACAACCGCCGTTATAAACTCACCAAGAACTATTTATTGTTTGACCACACCGCAAATAGCGTCTCGAATATTGTACTGTATGTTACTTCTACTGATTTTGTTGGAGAATTCATGCCTGCTTGTGCAATCAGCTTTCGAAAATCTTTGTTAGTTTGGTATAATATTTATCTGACCTCATAATTGTTTCTCTACCCTACCAGAAAAGCAAGTAAATAAGACAAGGTCAATTTGACAATTAGAAAGTTACAAACTCGAAACCTGCTCAGTTTCAACCTTAATTGGGGGCTTAAAAAACAATTTACTATGAATTGTTGTCAAAAGTGTTAAAGCATTTATTATTTTGAGTGAACTTTGTCACATTAAATTCGTTTGTTGACAATATAAATGAAGACCTCTAAGTTGTCTATAAGGTGCTTTAGTAAAAGTAACGGTACAGACGCTTCATAAATTGAGCATGGTGACCACTGAAATTGCAGGCACATGAGTTGAATTTGAAAACGTATGTCTAGTCTCGAATATTACCATATCTCTGTGGGCTAGACATTCGAATATGCTGAGCTATTGTATTTTCTAATAGCACTCTACGTGTACGTGGTGACAGCTGAACAGGTCTAGCGTGGTTAAGGTATTCCGACTAGTATTTAACAAACTATTGATCTCTGCACTGTAACACTCTACCTGAACATTTGTTTAGGTACGGGCCGGATGGTGTAAAACTAGTGAAACATCCAGAACTTACGCGGAAAAAGTGTGGTTGTTGGTAGTAGGGATGCAGACGTTATCCATGTCTGTGTGAAACTAAAACCTCGTCAAGACATCCATGACTCCGCGAGCATTCTACGTAACGCGAGTTTTACCGATTTGTCTGTCAATAAACAACGACCCCGCAATGACTTCAGTTTATCCGTGATCACGGTGGTTGCAATAGTGCCGAAATATCCGGAACTCAAAACAAATTGATAATACAAATTAATAATATTTGTTCTCATCACTTAGTATCGACTACAATCATGAGTGAAAGTTAAACTTAGGGACACTAAAAAGGGGTTTTTCCTTTAATTAACACACACATTTCGAGATCACATTGCCTTACCAAAAACTCGTCGCCGAACAAAGCAAGGTAGCATGTACTACTCTCAGCGACAGCCCAGCACCAGCGTGCAGCTGCATTTAGTTTAAACGCTGCAGATATTAATTCACAATGACGTAAGAGAAGGTTCCGTGTATGAATGTGACAGCGTGCGGACTCGGGGTAGGCAGAGAAGGGCAGAAGGCTTACTACTAATAAAATTCGTAACATTATCTCCGAAAATTCCAAAATATTCGACCACTGAAGATAGTGCAAGTATCAAGATCATAGTAAGATATTAATATTAAGTCAGATCTAGAAAAATATTCCTATTGTAACATGGGACTTAAACATAACTGGTGAAATGTGGGTGTACTATTAGATACACCTCTGCACAACCCTTCGGAGATTACAGGCGTGATGTTATGTTATATTATGTGATAAATGTTTTTTTATTGGTTACTTCAACAGTAGCTATGTACGGTCGGGAAATTAATGGTTTTCACTATCACCCAATTTCTAGAATGATTTTCATAATAAAATTTGCTAATAAATTGACCAGCACGCGTAAATTGTCATGATTGATTAAACTAATTATCGACAGCCAATCACATCACTTGACCTGCGTTTAATCTCGATGCGTCAATAATAATGGACGTTTGGCAAACCGGGTGTCAAGTTATTTTACCTTATTAGGGATGAAAAAATATGATTCTGTTTAGTCCGTCAGTTAGATAATCGAAAAATATTGGATGCGTGTTTTTTTATTTTATCAAATTAATCAAAATCAAAGTTGACGAAGACAAAACGTGTCAAAGATCATGAGTGGGGGCTTGTGACGTCAGATTTGAGTAAAAAATGTACTCAAATGTGAAGTCACACGAGCTTTCGAAGCACTGTATCGTCTTAATTTTTTGTTTACGTGAAAAAAGAAAAAAATATGTGTCCAATATTTTTTGAATATCTATCTGACAGACTAATTAGTTTTTTTGTCATCTACCCTATTATAGGCATTTCATACGAATGCCAATGTTTTGTGATTTTTTGAATTTATGAAAATCTAAGTTAATTGACATCTCATCATCATCATTCTGCATAATCTTTACCCAACTACGTTTGGGTTGACTTCCGGACTAACCGGATGCAGCTGAATACCAGTATTTTACATGGAGCGATTGCCAATCTGACCTCCATAACCCAGTTAATACGATACCCCTGGAAATACAGGTTGTCAGACTTTCGGGCACTTGACTACCTGTAACGACTGTCAAAGATCTACAAATGACAGCCGGGACCAAATGATTAACGTGCTTTCCGAGGCACGGAGGAAACTCGGTATGAAACAGTTGGTCACCCATATACGGACTAAGGCCAGCGTGGCTTAAACTTGAAGATCGATCCTTCGGCTGCTATTATTTAGTTGCTGGTTGTTTGGTTGCATGATACCGGTTAGAGCAGCCCGTTCGTGTCCTCTCATTATCTACTTTCGTTAGAACTTCTGCCGATAATGACTGCACGTTGTTGGTCAAATTATCTGAGCGGATAGCAGTGCGCCGTCGGATAGAATATCTCGTGAGTAGGTTAGCGTGTACACCAACAGTGCGATGCGACAGACAATGGCTTATGCAGTGCGGTTGGAAATACACGGTTCTGTGGAGCGAGTGTCGGGCTAGGGTAATGATTGTGGCGCCAAGTGTATCTTTTGGATATTCAAATGTAGAGATGAGAGAAATAAAATTGTTATTGCCCCCGTTCCCACTATCTCGTGACAATTAATTTATCGTTGGTTTTTATTTGGTAAAACTCAATCAGTAATCGTATCGTCAATTCAATTCAATTCAATCATTTATTGCATCAAATATGGTGGGTACATGAAGTTCTTATTTAAAATATTTAGTAACACACATTTGGCCAATATATAGCATGCAATAGTACAGGTTTTTACCGTTAAGATATTTATTATTATCTAACTACATTTTTCGGTTTATGTTTACTTTACAGTTAAATATGTCTGTGCTTAATAGTATACAATTTACAGGGACACTTTTGAAAGAACTCATCTATCGAATAAAAACACTCTTCCAACAACCACGTCCGCAACGCAACACAAAACTTATTGAAGGGTAGTTGGGTTATTGACCTAGGTAAAGTTATAAATTAGGGGAGCCATATAAACGCAGCTCCGCTGAAAAAGTACTAGCTTTGGAACAGGCATTTCAAAATCTAAATGTGTAGGTTTCCTTTTATTTGTGTTATCTTTCCGTTCAAATAGTTCAAGATTGGAACTCACAAACGTGGCAACTTCGTAAATATAAATGCATGGGACCGTCAGTAGATTGTGCGACTTGAACATAGGCTTACATGAGTCAGACCACTGCATTTTGAATATTGCACGAATACACTTCTTTTGGGCGATGAAGATCTTCGCTATTTCGGAAGAGTTTCCCCAGATAACTATACCGTATCGTATTACTGAGCAGACGTACGCGTGATACACCATTATGGCGGTACGCAAAGATGTAATAACTTTAATTCTTTTCAAAGCAAAATAATAAAAAAAAAAATCAATCAATTCGTATTAATTGATTGATTTTTTTTTAATTATTTCGATGTGATTCTTCCAAGTGAAATGCTCATCAAGTGTTACACCAAGGAACTTTGCATTACGAACCTGTTCTATATTATTATTGTTAAGAGCAACATTAAGGCGTACAGGCTTACTTTTAAATGTTTTGCAATGAAGCAAATTAGTTTTGGAAATATTTATTTTTAATTTATTAACATCTAACCATTGTATAATATCATTTAATGTTTGTTCAATTTCAATTTTAAAATTTTGTGAATTTTTACATTTAATAATAATTGTGGTGTCATCGGCGAACAATACTGACACTGATGTTTTATTGACTGCGGCAAATCATTTATGTAAAGAAGGAACAATAATGGCCCCAAGATACTACCTTGTGGTACCCCACAGAAATTAGTCCGTGCTTCAGAATCAAAGTCTTCTAAAGTGTTACTTAATTTGTTTAGTTTTGTTAACCTCGTTACCTGTTTTCTGTCAGTTAGATAAGATTGAAACCACTCTTTGGCTAGGCCTTTGATACCGTATCTTTCAAGTTTTTTCTAGAAACCGCGCATGATCAACACGATCGAACGCCTTACTTAAGTCAAAGAGCAATGCACAATTAGGTATTTTATCGTTAATATTCGTCATCACTGCTTTCACTAGTGTAAATATTGCCAAAGTAGTCGATTTATTTTGTCTAAACCCGTATTGCTGGTCAACAAGAATGTTGTCTTTAATAATAAATTCCATCACTCGCCTGTACATAAATTTTTCAAAAATTTTTGATATAACGGGAGTGAGAGCGATAGCTCGGTAATTGTCAACGTCTGATTTTGAACCCTTCTTGTATAGCGGCTTTATCAGCGTCCTTTATGTGAACACCTCCATTTAAATACACAAGCCACGACACATTTAACTACACGATTATCTGTCGTCACGACATAGTGGGAACGGGGCCTAAGCCGTTGGTCCCGTGCCTGATCATTTCTCGGTCGTGTCTGATTAGCGTCCCATCAAAATCAAAAGTAATTTATTCAAATTAGGCTGAAAATCAGCATTTTATTGTGCGTCATAATTTACAAGAGACAGTCACCTAAACGCCTGCCCGGCTTTATTGGTTAACACGTATTCATGAATATACATATTTTTTCATACCTTTCGAGAATCTACTTTGATTTACTTTTATTGCGTTGTTTCTATCGGCCGCCAGTGTACGTATCGAGAGGTCCTCACTAGTCAACCATATACTGCGCAGTGTACTTCAGAACCAAATGTGTTTGATTAAGAATGCTTGTTTTTTGTTTAGGGTTGAGCTTGAGAGGCTCTGCTGTTACAGACATATACAAAGAAAGTCGTTTGATGTTTGTAAATGTAGAAATTCAGCGATACCAGCTTCAATTGTAAGAGCTTACGTTTAACCGTACACCATGGTTTACGTATAATGCGTAAACTCATGTGTTTTTCCCATGGGTACGCAGAAACAACACAATGCCACCTGCTACAATCCTTGCATATTCCTTTCACCTCGTCCAGCTTCAAACATCTGCACCTGAAGTTTCAGAGGAAAAATAAGGTCAGTGTAGGTTTTTATAGAGCATCTCCACCCTGGGCTCCCATATACCTGGCGTGTAAATACCTCTTGATAGTCGCCACTCATTCTTGTATTCATTTATAATATTAAGAACATTTATTTCATCACCACTGCTCTCAAAACGGTGAAGGAAAACATTGTGAGGAAACCGGCATGTCCTAGAACCTATAAAAATTCAAAGACATGTGACATCAACCAAACCGCACCTGGCCCGCGGGTGGATTATAGCCCATTCTCTCTCATAGAGAGGAGACCGTGTCCCAGCAGTGGGAACATTAATAGAATGATGATGATGATTAAAAACATCGTAAAATTTATAAATTAAGATGATTTCAAGTCCAACATATAATATTAACGTGGCTGAAAGTTGCTATAACTATTAAATCTTTAACACACATTAAACCAGATTAGTCTCTAAAAGGTTCTCTTTTGAAACTTAATGCCCTCCACAAATTTCACGACTTTCTATTAAAACTGAATGTTTTTGAGCATTATTTCCCTTTTTTCTTTCAAAACGATTCGACGCCTGGCCGCCGCCGAGTGCACACGTGCGCTCCGCTCTGTCGCTGCCTTGCCCCCGCGCACCCCGCGCCCCCCGACTCGGTTTCGCCGCTACGCTACGTCAGTAGCGTCCGCCGCCTCGCCGAGCTCCGACGGCCCCCGGCCCGCCAAGTCGTAGTGTGACTACAGTCTTTGCCTTGCGCTCGGACTTAGTTGCGCTGCGCCGTGTCGAATTAACTACTTGTAGTTAAATTCGATACGTTAAAAACTGTCTTTTTCAAGACATATTTCCTTAACGGAAATCGACAAAACCTCGTCCGCGTATTTTGCCCCTTCAGGTGAAATCCACGATTTTGTGGTTCTTGACGGATACCTCACGGTGTTAACGAAGTCAAGAGGGTGGTGACCCGACACACCCGCCGATCCCCTTCAGGGTGAGGCAACCCGTTGGAAGGGCTCTGACTGCGGCCTTGGGGGATCTCCTAGTCGCAGTCTGGTAGCATCTAATCCCCGTTTGTCCACAGCTGCACCCGGGACGTCTGGGTGTCTCTACCCCAGCGGCCCGGATCGGTCGCAAGACCCATAGGGCCCTGCCGCACAATAAGATCGGCGGCAGGTTTACAAGCTTAGGGCACACCTTAGCACTCACCTCCCTGTAATCCCAACAGGGTGAGAACACATCCCTGGGTTATCCCGCCCGGGGAGTTAGGTCTTACAGTGTTTTCCGGCCCTTCTGGCCATTCAGACAGCAGTGGAGCTGGCGAGTTTGTTTGTGTTTTTCTTCTCGCCAGTGGAACACTAGGAAAAACACAGGTGTAGCCTCGTTTAAGGGAGCTGTCTGCCCGGGGAGTTTACGTTTCACGTACCTCCTCGGGATAGGTTTGGTTAGGACTAGGCATAGGTTAGGTTATGTGCTAGATCCCCCCGTAGTTAATTCTGCCATAATGGCAACGCCCCGAACCGAGGAATTAAATTCCTCGTTAGGAGTGCTCCTAAAGCGTCTATTAGAGGACAATAATCCCTACATTAGGGAAGTTTATGATGGGCTCCTTGAGCCATTCAAGAAGGAGAACTGGGGCAAGTCAGACGACTCGCACTCAAGATCTCCCTCTCCTATTCCCCGACCCAACTCCGCCGATATGGACGTTGTGGTCAGCCCCGAAGCCCCCGATAGCTCGCCCGAAGTAATCTCCTCCTCCTCTGAGTCCTCACCATCCGAGCCAGAGGATTTCCAAATAGTTCAGAACGGGAAACGTAAGAAGGCTAGGAAAGCCAATGCCGGTAAGGCCAAGAAGGCAGTCACGGCATTGAACGCCCCCCTCTCCGCATCCCTTTCCCACATCCCCTCCACCGCCGGAGTAGCTGCTCCCTCAGCCGCGATCCCCATTAACCGCCCTCTCAGCCGTACGGCTACTGGCTCGGCTCCTGCCAGCCGCCCGGATAGTCCGATGGAACCGGTTCCATCTCCATCTCAATCCGCTTCGACCAAGAAGCTCACACCCCCTGCTCTGTACATCAGAGAAAAGGGGAAGTGGACTGAAGTGTCCAAGATGTGTGCGGATCGCAAGATCCAGTACACAAGCGCGACGTCTACCCAACAGGGTATTAAAGTTAAGGTCCCCACCTCCACCGACTACAGACAGTTGGTGCATGCCCTTCGTGGTAGGAACATCGCCTTCCACACCTTCTCCCTCCCGGAGGAAAAGCCGACCCGCGTGGTCATCAGGCGGATCCCGAAGGAGATCCCTGCCCAGGACATCCTGGAGGACTTAACCTCCCAGGGCATCCCCGTCTCGGCGGTTCACCGCCTTCATAAGAATAGGTCCCAAGGGGGTGACGAGTACGACATGGTGCTCGTCATCTGTGACCCAGTCGAGGGTCACCACCCAATTTTTAAGGTCAAGGCAGTCTGCTCCTTATCGGGCATCTCAATTGAGAGGCCCAGGAAGCAGAATATAGTTGGGCAGTGTCATCGCTGCCAACTATACGGCCATAGCCAAAAACATTGTTACGCACCGCACAGGTGCGTAAAATGTCTAGGCGAACACGCCACGGCAGATTGCCCTCGTCCCAAGGACAGGGCTCTGTGTACAGAGCCGCCTAGCTGCGTGCTATGCGGACAATCTGGCCACCCGGCTAACTACAGGGGCTGTCCCAAAGCCCCCAAACAATTCGCCAACAGACTGGCGAATCGCGCCCAAGCCCGTCAGCAGAGGGAAAGCCCCCTGACGAAAGCCCCATCCAAGGACCTCCCTGAGCGTCTCAGCCCACAGAGGCCCTCTCCTTGGAACCAGCTAAACCACCAGCGTGCCTTCCCTGCCCTGGTGAAATCCCAGCCCAACCCGTTGCCAATGCCTGGCTTAATGGACAATCCAGTCCCAATGCCCACTCCAGTGGCTCGGCCCCAGGTCCCTCTTCCCTCCCCTAGCCCCCGGCCTTACAACCAGGAAGAGGAGAGTACTATCGACACCCTCATGAGGTTCCAGGTGTTTATCTCACCTGAGGCCGACTGCTTAGCAGCCGAGCTCAGGTTAGCTAAGGACCTGAAACAGATCAATGAGATTTACGCGAGATATCCTAGGATCGCGGAAGCCCTTCGTAACCTCAATCAAACCCAATAATGGATATCACACCCGTAGCATCGTGCACCCAACCCCGGTCCCTAAAGTTAGGCTTTTTTAATGCTAATGGCATGGGAGGGCAACGCGACGAGATCGCGTCCTTCCTTCGCGATTATCAAATAGACGTTTTCCTCATTCAAGAGACTTTCCTAAAACCCAGCAATCGTGATCCTAAAATTGCCAACTATCGTTTAGTTCGCAATGATAGGACACGTTGCCACAAAGGCGGTACGCTCATCTATTACCGCAAGGAACTGCACTGCATCCCCATCGACCCCCCTCCCCTAGAATCCCTACTGGAGGTTTCAATCTGTCGGCTAGCCATGACAGGTCATCAACCGCTTCATATAATGTCTGCCTATATGCCCCCCTCAAACACGTCTGAGAATCATAACCTCCTGGTTAACGATCTCACCAAACTCTTCGGCATGAGTGGTTCCGTTATCATAGCGGGCGACTTCAACGCCAAACATCCCGCCTGGAATAGTAGTATGACTAACCCGAGAGGGAGAGTCGTCTGCGATCTAGGCCAGACCATCAACTTTGATCCCATTGCTCCTATGGAGAACACGCACTATCCCGACACCACTAGTCATCGTCCCGATGTGCTCGATATAGCGCTGCTCAAGAATGTTAGCCTTAGGTTACATTTAATTGAGACGCTACACGAGCTTAACTCTGACCACCGCCCAGTGCTCATGCACCTAGTTTCTCGCTCGGGTATCTCTGACCCTAGCCAACCCACTCCTACCACCCTAATAACCGACTGGAGGAAAGTAAGCGATATGCTGAAATCCGACACGTCACCGCACCTAGACGGTATCCCCGACCACATTGTCTCAGTCGCAGACACCGAGGCCGCTATCGACTCGTTTACAGCTCACGTGCAATCCATTTTAAAGGATTGCTCTCGGGAAGTCCCAGTGCTGAGTGATCAACGCTGGAAACTACCCGACGACATCCGTGAACTGATAAACGAGAAGAACGCGGCCATACGTGCCTATAGCGTCTGGCCCTGCGATGAGAACAAAGCTCACATGCGTTATTTACAGCGTGCTGTAAAGAAGCGCACTATTGAGTTTCGTTCGAATCAATGGGACAAGATGCTCAGCGAACTAGAGCCAACTCACCAAGCCTTCTGGCAACTTCAGAGGAAGCTGAGGTCCTCCGAGGAGGCCTCTTCTCCACCTCTCATCCGTCCTAACAAGAGCGTCGCTTTTGACGACTCTGAGAAGGCAGAATGCCTGGCCGACAGTTTGGAATCACAGTGCTCCCCTAGCACCCTTCCAGTAGACAAGCAGCACCTCGATGAGGTGGATGCAGAAGTCGAACGAAGGGCCGCTCTCCCTCCCGTAGAAGACCCCGACGATCCCCTCCCTCCGGTCACTCCAGACGAGGTGAAGGATATAATCGACAAGCTCAAGCCTCGGAAAGCCCCTGGCGCCGACGGCTTCACCAATAGGATTTTTAAAACCCTCCCCGCTCAGCTCATAGTCCTTTTGGCAGCATCTTCAATGGCGCCTTGAGCAACAACTTGTTTCCCCAAGTGTGGAAAGAGGCCACCGTCATCGGTATTCCCAAACCTGGGAAACCGAAAGCTCAGCCTTCGAGCTACAGGCCGATCAGTCTCCTGAGCGCGCTCGGCAAAATCTATGAGAGACTTATTTATAAGCGACTCAGAGATTATGCCGAGACAAAAGGCCTCATTCCCGATCAACAGTTCGGTTTCAGAACCGAACATTCGTGCATACACCAAGTCCACCGCATCGTCGAACACTTGAGCGCTGGTTTCCAGCGTGGAGCGATGACGGGGGTGTTGTACTTCGACATAGCGAAAGCCTTCGACAAGGTCTGGCACAACGGCTTATTATACAAGTTGTATAAACTCGGTGTGCCGGACCGTCTCGTGCTCATCTTACGAGACTTTCTGTCGGATCGCACCTTTCGCTACCGCGTGGGAAAATCTCTATCTTCTCCCCACCCCATCCGAGCCGGAGTCCCTCAGGGTTCCGTCCTCTCTCCTCTAGTTTTCACGCTGTTCACCAGCGACATCCCAACGAACAAGAAAGTTCAGGTTGCCCTATTTGCCGACGACACGGCTATTTACTACACCGGCCGATCTCAGGTTTGCATCCATCGTGCACTTCAACAGGCCGCCGATTCACTCGGCGCTTGGTTTCGTAAGTGGAGGATCGAAGTAAACCCTGAGAAGAGCCAGGCTGTACTCTATCAGAAGTTACGCCATCAGCGACCGTCACCTGCCCCCATCACTATGTTCGGCAAGCCTATCCCTTGGGAGAAGCAAGCCAAGTACCTCGGTGTCATCCTCGACGAACACCTGACTTTCGCGGCCCATATCAAAGCAGCTCGTAACCGAGCAGCCTTTGCCATGGGCAGACTCCACTTCATGCTAGTCAAAAAGAGCAAGTTGTCACTCAAGTGCAAGTTGCGTCTTTACACGGCAGTTATCCGACCTATCATGACGTACGCTTGTGTCGTATTTGCTCATGCCCATCCCCGCCACATCCACAGGATGCAGACCTTGCAGAACCGCTTTCTCCGTAAGATCACCGGAGCCCCCCCTTACGTCCGTAACGATAGTCTTCACCTAGATCTTAGAATCCCCACCATCCAGCAATTCATGAAACGTCTTGCAAAGCGTTTTTTCGACTCCTCTATTAAGCATAGGAACCCCCTGATCGCATCGGCCGCCCGATACGACCCATCGCGTATCAGCTCAGTCCGCCGTCCTCGGCACACTCTTGTCACCCCCGACGACGCTATTACCCTCTTACAGGAGAGTAGCAAAGACACCAGCACCGTACGTAGAAAATACAGATACAAACCGAAGACATACCGACCTCGCCGCCGAGGTCCGGCGCGTAATCCCCGTTCAATTCCCCCCCGACCCTTGCTAGAGCCAGCCCGCGATGCTGAGCCAGTAATTTCAAACGAGCCCCTAAATAATGACACTCAGATCCAGCCTGTCCCTTTGCTGCCCCCAGCGACGCCCTAAGCCGAGGTTCGTACCCCACAGGGGGTGCCCTTAGGCGTGGTCGCTTAGTTTTTAGTTATCATGCCCCTGGCTGGAGGCCTTAGCTTCAAGGCATCCACAGGTATAGTCCGGTTAAGCAGTAGCCAGTCTCTTCTAGACTGAACTGCGAGATGCCATTCCCAAAAAAAAAAAAAAAAAAAAAAAAAAAAAAAAAAAAAAAAAAAAAAAAAAAAAAAAAAAAGCATTATTTCCAGCTTGTAACACTTGGTACCGAGGTCGGCGTCGATCGCTGACGGAGCGAACCTGTAATGAAGCCGAAAGGATCAGGTCGCTCTTGGTGAAGCCTTTGACCTGAGTTTGATGATCTAATATAAGATTACCAGCCAGCGGGGTTAAGCTTAATGAAGTATTTATTTTGCAGTTATGAGGCTAAGTTTTTGAGTAGGTGTTGAACACGATGTCTGAAGATAGATATAAGAAGGTTTTATAAAACGGAATTGCTTGAATGGTCGCAGGATTGGCAAAAAAAATTTAGTCTGCAAAAGTCTGGTGTTGCATAAGGGTGTTATATGATCGCGCATAAGTTTATAAATACACCATACAATACCAAAATACACGAACATGAAGAAACTTATGGTTGAATACAATTTTGATCCAAAACAACTCACTTATGCCCCAATCTTAACAAAACACATAACCAACTCAATACATTTCATTGTGTCTAAACCTATCAACACAACACACTCACGCCTGTCTATTAATTATTCACACAAATCCGCACAGTCGCACGTAATCGCACCGACTCGTACATGATCGGGCGCGATCGGTTGCGATCACTCGCGAATAATTCACGCGTCATTATAGACGTATTACGCGGAAACACGAGCGCTATTTAATTATAAACGGACTTTGTGAAGGAAATTAATGGCGTTCAATGTTAAATGATGATTGTATAGGATTGAAAGTGTTCGATGAATGAGGCTCGCTCATTATTAAGTCATGTATTCGTTGAGTTTACTTGTTGTGTAACGAAAACAATTTACATTATGTTAATAATTAATTCATCACCAACATCATAAAGCTGAAATTAGTTTCAGACAAGCATCAGCCTTAATGGCTGGTCCTGTGCGTCCTCATCTAGTACCTCCCAAAACATTCACCGTCGCAAGTCTATAGTGTCCCTCTGTTTTTACTCAAAATACTGGTTTTAATTAATTATAGGTAAACCCTCGCAAACGTTTTTTATTCGCTGAATTTAGATTCTGTATTTTGGGATACATTTTGTCAGTTAAGGTTTAAAGAACATGAAATTGGGGGCGAGCCTATCACCATTAACCAGGTACGAATGCAGGCCACTAGTCTGTTACTGAGAAATTCAGGTTGTAAAAACACTGTTGAGCATGAGGTCCTGGGTTCGATTTCCAGGCAGGGTAAAGTCTTATTGCGTTTTTCCATCAGGAATATCTCAGTAGTAGCCACGGAATCTAGATTTGTACCCTATTAATGGCAATAGTCTCGCGTCTTATTACATCGGTCTTACACATAACTGACAAGATAGAGGAGTATACTATTAGATACTAGGTGTACCTAGTACGTAAAGTACACCACCACCATACCACACCACACTTCGCCAGTTATGTTTACCCTAACAGCACAGCGACGCCTCATTGTCCCCACCAGTAACAACATCACTATTACATCCCTTTCAGAATCACAGCTGTCTATTTCCTTCACTAAACATCTAAATATAGCGTTATTTACACAAAGGTGGCTCAACACCGCCGACATAACGGATGGCAAACACGTACGGGTTAAAGGTTACAAGCATTGTGTGTGAGGGTTAACTTCCTGTTCGGGTTACCCTTCATAGCTACTCGAACATTATTTATAGGGAACGTCATAATTTAGAACATAAGGAGGGAAAGAATCAAGTTTAATTCTAGTTAAAAAGTTAAGATTTATGAGAATTTTCAGCAACCTTCTTAATGTCTGGTCAAGAAGGTCCTTCCAGGGTTTGGTCCACAGTGCAAGAACAGTTTTTAGCAGACCAAACAAACGCTAGATTATTACAATGGAACTCACCATATCATCTAAAGAGTAATGTTATGCCTTTCCTTTTTACTTACTCGTGATGTTTTGTTATACTAAATACATTACGTTTGCTAATAAACGTCTTTGGTGTAAGAAAAATGAGACAAAGAATAACTACATTTGTAAATCAAGTGGTTAGTCTTATGCTTAATTTCAATTCCAACTTCAATTCTAATTATAAGGACTCTTATAAACCGATAAATTACCAATATGGAACCGAAACCATAAACTCATAAGTGCTAATTAACACTAGACTAATAAGCCACTTCACATTTTCCTTCATAAACATAATTATTATAACAGTCACTAACCCCACTTAATAGGCTGATTTCATTACAAACCAATCTTTCTATTACTATCAGTAATTTTGCGGCGCGCGGTCTACATCGCACCGGGGTGGAAGTAGTGGGGAGACTACGTGCCGCGCATACCAAGTGACCAGTTAAATGTATTCGTTATGATGCAGTCGCAGTACGGAGTTGCGAACTAATATGTATGAGAGGTGGATATTCAAATTGCTGGTTATGATTTTTATTATGAATAGTAAAAAGGATGAATTAAAATGTATGTGTGTAGTAGTACAAAATAGTGAAGTTAGAGGAAATTCGTAAGGACATTGCACTAAGCTGTCTGTACTTGTCACCGTTAAGAGTTAGATAGCAGAATTTTGGTTCAATATTGCTGACTTGATTAACTTTACTTTGTTATTGCATACGGTTAGTCTGGAAGCCGACCCCAAACATAGTTGGGAAATGGCACGCAGATGATGATTTTATCTGGGCTGCATCATTATACTTAATCATACAGCCAAAACACGGCCACTGCTGCGTGGATTACGTTATACCAACGGCAATCCCGATCGCAATCGGATGTTATAGACCACTTTACAGGATACCACTCAGCATCCTCGTGCCACAAAGTTTACGTTACGCACCTATAAAGATAACATTTATCTGTGTTTTGTTTAGCTATAGCGGTTTATTTTTCTCTATAAAAATAGGATATCTGAGCTCTTTCCTCCAGACTTTTCGGTAAGGGTCCAATCGCATTAGATCGTATTCGTTTCATTCCATTACGCAGGGAATAGAGTCCCTGTTCCCTACCCGGTCGGAGTTACTCGTGGGTACAGTCGAGGGCTAAAACACGTTTAAAACTAGTGTTATTATAGAATAATTTTCTATAAATGATTCTACTGAAATTAAGATGCACAAATAAGTAACATTTACAAGTGGGCATGCTCCTGAACTTGATGTCTCCTGTTGGGTATAGTGGAAAACCTCAACGATGAAACGTGTCACCCGTAGTCGACCAGATGAATATAAACATAAGATCCAGAAGCCATGGATAATGAATTTCTTTCAAAATCGGTTTTCAACAGAAAAGCGTGTTACGCAAGTGAGGGTGTATTTTTTTTTCGGGCCTGTGGACGGGGAGCTATGGGCTAGCTCGCCGTCCGTACGTCGCATGACGACAGGCCGTGTCGACGGCGCGTTCGTGTTCCACGTGCGCCTCAAAGAGAGTCAGCAATAGGGAAGGGGTCCGCAAGGACCGAAGCCTGCCGGGGCTGCGGGACTATTCGAAAGAGATACCGTGGCCCCGGAACACAAAGGGCGAGGAAGGAACATGGATGGGTTTTACTCAGTAAAAGTCTGACACTCCCTCCTTCTCCGCCCAGAGCGGGAGAAGTCATTTGATGATTTCCCATCCAAAAAAAAAAAAAAAAAGGGTGTTGTTTTTTCGGTATATTTTGCCAAGTGTGTAATAGGTTCATAATATTTCTGCCCCTGACTGTACTCGGTAAAATTTCATTGAGTCTAACTCAAGGTCAGACTGTCGAGAGAGATCTAGATAGATTGCATGATGTCTGAATTCGTTCGGGGAACTCTATTCAGTGCTGATGTAAGCGCTAGGCGGGGAATTATGTCTAGGAATGTTAGTGGCCTTTTGGTGTTTTGCTTGGAGATGCTGCAAGTCATGGATGGATGTAAAAGTGTTTTCAGAATCAGAATCAGATTCAGATTTTTATTAGCTTTGAATGTAGGTACGAGTATAAGATGAAGTATATAAATTTAAAAACAAAAAAACACCAAAATAAAACAATTTACAGAAATAAATATGATTGATAGCTGCAGTATAAAATAGAAATATTATAAAAACTTCGCAAATTCAAGCTTCGAAAATTTTCACAGATTAGAGTCGCACGGGACCGGTAAATGTGGCGACACTTGGACGTCTTTTGGCTGTAATGATGATGATGATATCATATTTTTAAAGTACGGGTGAATATATCTAGGGCTAAACGACGATTTGCAAATCTTAAACTGTCGACGAAAATATTTTAGCAATTTTAGAATACTTATTTGTTGTAAATGAGAATAACAAAAGTAATAACATATTTAAGTATTCTGTATGTACTCTCACCAGTTAGCATTATAATGTTATATGATATTACTGATACAATTACAGGTCTTTTTGCTCGTAATATATCTGTTAAACAGCCTCATTGGCGCCGCGACGTCTCCACGTATCGCTTAATGTCTTCCGAGCTAGTGTTCAGCCAAGTTTGGGTTATTTTATCTAAAGTTTGCGATTGTTATTGCATTATTAAAATGGTCTAAAATGGTTTACTCCAATTCCTTGTAATCTCCGAAGAGTTAAGGTGGAAGCTCCACGGTAGCCCGCGAAATTTAAATTATTGTTACGTTTTTTGCAATTTGCAGGCCAGTGTCATCAGGTTGTATGCTGATTAAAATATGCTTCGCGGCTGTAAGACGTATGCAGTTAACTGTCAAGAATGACTTTTTCATGAAATAGTCATTCTTGACAGTGACATGAACTTAGACAACAACATATTTTAATCAACATACAACCTGACACTGGCCTGCAAATTGCAAAAAACGTAAGAACATTGGAATTTCGCGTGCTACCATGGCAATGAGCATCCACCGTAACAGAGTTTACTCATTACCACATTTCACCATGTTGCCATCCTCGCCACCTATTGCTATCAACCACAACCCGAAAACACAAAAGCCAGCGCAGCGCAGCGCGATGTTCAGCAAGCAATATATGGTTGTAGGGCATACAGTCCTGTTTGACTGTCTTATCGGGAACATATTAAGAAGCAAAATATATTCAGTATTTCCAGTGAAAACAGTCGAAGTTATTCATGATAAATTATAAACAATTCTAACTCATGAAACGTTAAAAATGACGTTTTAATCTGAGCCTAGTGCTGAGCAGTTGTTACTGAAAGCTGAAACTTTACTCGCGTAGTCATCCGTCTTCGTTGCAAAGTTTACATTCGTTAAACAGGCCGGGCTTGAGAGATGACTGTTGTTTAGTTATTCTAGAAATGGATTCAATTAAAATACTGCTTTTGGCAACCTGGTAATATCTCGCTGCTTATAACTTTATCGTACAAAGAGAAATCGAGCATAGATAAAAGCTCTTAAGAATAACATTTAGAACAGGGTGATAAGTTCTTCATCAACCATAGAAAAGCGAGAATCTTCCGAGCAGACGGGTGTTGTGTCCGGTGTTCTACTGTCCATCTAACTATCTCGTCTAACTGTACTCCTTCTACTGTTTTAGATATGTCTCAGGTATAATGGAGGTATAATATATCTAGAGGCGTAAAAGGCGACTAAAACATACATTTATAATATTATATCCTTAAATTATTCTATCACTTATTGACAGGCAACGCACAGCCTAAGCCGTTCAGTCTAGAACCATAGAGTTCATAAATCAAAGATAAGCACAAAAGAAAGATTTATAAAAATTCACTCCCTAAAGATGTTAAGTAGAGGTTGGTCTGGAAGTTCATCGCCATTGCCGATAAGAAATCAGCGGACACACGGCTTGTACTTTGTAAAATCTACTAAACAAATATGTTAATAGACTCTTATTATTCCTAACTTGATAACGCTTGAATTAAATGTCATAAGAATTTCAGCAAATCTCTTAACATTCCAAGTTATCACTCGGCTCGAATTTCGAACACTTTATTTTTAATCTAAATCTAGATTCTAGATTAGCAAAAAATATACGCTTACGGTAGCAGAATGCCAACTATCTGGGCTTGAAGTGAAAACAACTTAGTATTCAGGGGACCCGCCGTAACTTAGGTCGCAACTGAATCGTTTACGAATAAAAATAAGCTCTTTTAAATCTGGGAGAAACGTTTAAACCGTTTTGGGATACTTAGAAAAGGTCCTATTTATTATAAAGATATGTTAGGGACTTTCTTTTTATCAAAATATATAATAATAGGAAAATAATAACACCATCAAATCATATGAAACGCGACGTATTTTGACTGGTTACGCTTGGCAACTCAATTTGTAGCGTCCTGTATTTTCATAATCCTATCTTTGCGTCAATTTATAGTCTAATCCTTTGTAGAAAAATCGAGTAGTAATTTAGACGCTAGAATATTTAAAGCATGAAAAATTAGGAATAAGCTACGAGGAATTTCGTGTTTACCAAAAACAGTTAGTAAGAAAGTGTAGAAGTCAAAATAAATTATTAAACATTAAACTGTGATAAAACTATCATAAAACAAATAGACATTCGTAGCACACAACACCAGAGATCTAAAAGTAACAAAAATAAAATTAAATGCTACACAAGGCAGGTTTTTGTGAATTTACATTTAAATTGGAATCTGCGACTGTGGAGTCAAGGGCGCGGGGGCTGCGTAATCACGTCTTTACAAATCGGAGATCTGGGGCTGGGCTGCTCAACTTGTAGATCTGGCGGCCGCATGGGCCTATGGCTTAGTTACGTAAGCTGTGTGGAGAAAATTGAGCATAGACAGTATTCCTTTGTTATTTGTATGTCAAAATAAAAAATATGCTTGTTCTTTCTCGAACGTTGTACCTAAATTACCAACCCGATAATAGTATATTTTCAAGACACAGGTTAGGGAGAGGCAGTTAGATGATAGAAAAGAGATAACTTTCGCTATCTTATATAGCTGTATAATAACATTTCATCCATCGCATAAGAACTCGAACTTTATGATAGCGGCCCGTAGGTTGAGTACCCCAGTTCTGGAAACATTCACAAAACTTGTGAGAGGGCAAATGTCAGGAAAATCGACTTTCCCCATACACAGATTTTATTCGGGAGGACTCGGGAGAAAAGGAGATTGTATGAATGTCATATTATTACTATTGGGTTCCCTTCACAAATGTCATATTACAAAATAATACAGACCCAGTTCCTGATTGAGGTAAACAGACCTGTATTCAATCAAAGATATCACAAAATGATATCCAAACACATGATTGAACTTATAAAACTCAAGCGCACACACACCCTACATTTAAATAGCTCGCCAAACTTACAGTCCAACGTTTTTCATTTTGTTTTTTCTTCTCATAAATTATATTCTGTTTTTTTTTTCCACCATTTCTTGTTTTTTGAAACGTTACGATTTACTTTAGATATGGCTTTGTTTGTTGCGAAGAGGCCTAGTTTAGGAGCCAGCGTATTTAAATTATTTTGACCTTGTTTCTAGTAAGCCTTATTAGGCGTATAATACCAGCCTATTACTGTCCCACTGCTGGGCAAAGGCCTCTTCTCATACAGAGAAGGCACGAGCATTATTGATCACCACGCTTGCTCAAGACGGGTTGGTGATTTCAGACTTATATTAATTATAAGTCCAGGTTTCCATAATATATTTATTTCACAAGGACTCATCACCAGTCCTCTTGTTTTTGCATCCAACACCTTTTTAACCCCAAAACCATGATAAAGGAAAGTCCTCCGCCCACAATACTCCCTCAGTAATAATAGTGTGACGCAAAAACGGGCTTGTTCAGGAAACGGGCCGATTGTGGCCGTAATACGGAAAATTGTGACCGAAACCGAACGCGCCGGGGGAGGGCTGAGCCGATCTGTTCCGAATATTTACGACAAGTTTAGGGTTAAACAGTTGTGGTTTTATTGGTTAATGTCTTTAGTAAATATTTGGTTGGTTTTGAGGTGATATCTGTGATGTGAGGTCTAAATAATAACAGGATTAAGACCTCCAGGATACCTTAAACTACGAGTTTCGTGCTCAGAGGGAAGACCTCCTGAGACCTCTTGCAATCCATCTCAGTTTCTTTCAAGTCTTCTGAGTAACATGTTTTGGTAGACAGATATAAAATCAAGCAATACTGTTTGGAAAAGTGGGGATGATGCCTACCAGGAGTATCATTATAAAAAAAAATACTTACGAAAAACGCATACTGAGGGGAAAACTTGAACGAAATGTCAAAATTCGTTTGACATGCGTGGTGATGATCCATGTTCCCTCGCTAGTGTGTGGTTCCGAAATTATCCCACGGGACGTACTACTGGGATGAAACGTATCCTATATAGTATGAAGAACTATATATCTTCGGTTATCATGGTTTATCTGTGTGCCATATTTCATCGAAACAAGTCCTTGAAAAGATAACAGATAGTTTTACTTACGCACTGACAATAATAGCATGGATGAAAAGACCTACTTTATAGACAGACCAATACAATTTATCTTATTTCCAAATAAAAATAGAACCAAAGTATCCACTTTTCGGTATAAAAGGTCTTAGATATTCAGTCGGCGGCCACGAGCGGCCACAAGTCACAAATCGTTTAGCAATAAAATAGCCGTTACAGCTTTACAGTAAGCATTCAGATACTTTCTATTTACGATCTAGATTGACTGAATAAATTCATGGAGTTTGTCTTGTTGGTTGGAAATATACATAGTACTAGCTTTTTTTCTGTAGAATGGAATCGTCTTAAATTAACAACTAACCATATTGTCGCCCAGATCTTCGAGGTTCAGCAACGCCTGCCGAGGTCAATGTATGGACCTGGCCTGACATACTGAGGCTCCTCCATGCCTCGGAAAGCAAGTTAAGCCCTTGGTTTGGTATTCATAGATCTTTGACAGTCGATGAGGGTAGTCAGAAGTCAGAAAGGCTGACAACCAATCTAATTATATTGTGATCGAGTTGCCTAGTGCTTGGGTTGTGTACTTGTGTAGGTCTGCAAATATTCGTTTAGTGGGAATATTAGCACCTATTTTGTAATTATTTCAGTCAGAAGCCGTCCACAGCTGGACATAGGCCTCCCCAAACCGTCACCACATTACCGGTGATCCTTGCATTTAGCGTATTCCTGAGACCTTCACTGACCTGTGTTAAACATACATTTCAATACATATTTTCACAGCTACATACTTTGTGAATTCAAGCCTATCTGTGTAAAGAATTCGTTCCCAAATAGCCACAGTGAAATAAGGCGAGCTCTTTCCCCAGTTGTTCCATGGCGTGGAAAGATAAAGGATTCTACCTGTATAAACTTTGTTTTAGCGCTGTACAGGACTTACCAAGCAAATTCCCTTTTTTATCGCCGATCCACTAAACGTACTTTTTCAGTTAGGTATAATCGACTTCAAAAGAGAAGGTTTTGCATTTGAGTTTTGTGTAAGATTTCACCAATTTTTTGGGCACTACTCGATTTGATTGTGTGCATGTAGCTGGTATAAAATAAACACCTCAGCTTGGATTTTATTTTATTTCAACACTTAACTTAATTTCAGGATCACATTCTTGTTTTCACTAATACTGAGCGGCACCAAAGCCAACTAAAACCTATAAACCACCTTAAATTGACAATTCTAGGTCAACCGGAAGTACCCTATAGGTTTTGGGTCGAAAACCTATATGATAGTTCCCGTTGACCTTTTTTTTTGTTTTTATTTTTCGGATGGGAAATCATCAAATGACTCCTCCCGCTCTGGGCGGAGCGGAAGGGAGTGTCAGACTTGTACTGACTAAAACCCATCCATGTTCCTTCTTTGCCCTTTGTGTTCCGGAGCCGCGGTATCTGTTTCGAACAATCCCGCAGCCCTGGCAGGGGTTTCCGTTGACCTAGAATCATGAAATTTGGCGAGAAGTAATGTGTTACAGCACATGTAAAGGGAAAAATCTGAAAACCGTAAATATGTAGTTTAAAAACAAAATACCTACAAGATTATACGGAACCCTCGGTGCGCGAGTCCAACTAGCACTTGGCCCGTTTGTTTTCTCGTCATCTCAGCAGACACCTAATTTCTAGCCATATTTTCCTACACACAGCCCGTACATCGTTCCTTTCTATTTTAAGTGACAACTAAATAAATTAATGATCAAATATTATAGCAACTTCCGCCCCTGAATCGAGCCGCTGATTCAGGTCTCGCGTAGTGTTTAAGGATACGGATATTAGTGTTCGTATAGTTTTAAAACTGATAATGTAACCACACAAAACTTCACTGTTTCAGTTTTCAATTTGCTTATATTATTTGCGCCAAAGCCACTATACACCTGAAAACAAAAACAAAACTATTTCTCCAAAGCTGCCCCACAAACACACGCGACAATTTCCACAAGATCTAATAACGTGCAGGTAGACAATGATATGCGGGCGCCGTGAATAATTCCCGGCCATTGTGTCCGGATTACGGGCGGACAGCCGGCCGGACGGACGGGCACCGAGTCCGAGCCCTGCCGGACACACAGCTAAAATACAGAGGATGTAAAGTAGCTCAAATTGGAAATTGACTTTCTAGTAGTGAGAGTGGAGTGATAATTTTGAGGATCAGGTAGAAGTGTTAAGCTTAGACTCAAGCGATTGACCATTGTGTGACCATTCCTCTCAGTTGGTATATAAGGTAGGGAGAAAAAGAAATAGTAGAGTTTCACCATAGATTGTTTTAATTCTATTTTATGGACGTCTGACAGCGGAAAATGGAAGAAAAAAACGTGTTGCGCCGACCCTAAGTAGAATAGGACAGGAAGATGATGATGATACATGTTTTAATTCGTGTGTTTCTATCTCGTTCACTCTGCGTACTTTTGATATAGTTGAGTGGAATATTGAAATGTCGAAATGGTGCTGATTGTAAGCCCAATTTGAATAACTTTTGTTTTTGATCTGCGGGAGAGCAGTTTGGCTGGTATGAGAGCAGGTGTAATTCAGACGTGTTTCTGATATTTCTGCCTTGTGTTTGGGACGCAATGGTTTTGCAGATGTCCGTAGGCTATTTCTTCTCCACTTTATAACATTCATCTTTCTCCTGCCCTTATCCCAGTGTACTTAGGGTCGGCGCAGCATGTCTTCTTCCCAACTTCTCTATTACTCGACACCTCAGCAGTCACCTCCTTTCTATCCATATCATCCTCCACGCAGTCCATCCATCGTTTCGTTTGTCTTCCTCTACTCATATACCCATCCACATTCATACTCAACATTTTCCTCACTAGGTTTATATACTCATACCTCCACATTACACCTAATAGCATTAAAATACAATTATAAACGTCACGCCTCTTGCTGAGGGGTTAAGCCTATTGAAACAATTCCTTGAAACTTATAAGTTCAACCAACATACCCCACGACACAAGTTGTACGTCTCATACGTCATAAAGGGCGCCTCTCCGTAAGCTCTGCGCCTCAACATGTCTCCTGTAGTTATTCGCTGAGGAAGCTGCAAACTTGCACAGATTCACTGTCACGAGGAAACTTCCATACTTGCAGCTTGTCCTGAATCGTAAGATTTCCTGCATCTCTTAGTGTTATGGGTTGTTTAGTAGTTCTTACTTCATTGCACTGTTATTTATACCAATGGCTCGTTGGTCTTTGCTAATAGTTTCGTGATGGCTGTCCCAAGGTGCTGGGGCCATGAGATTGATTCCCAGGTCGGGCAAAAAAGTACTGAGTCTTTTCATTATGAGTTCCTAAGTAGCTATGCCATGGTAAAGTCTGAATTGCTTGGTTTACGGTATCTCGGCTTATCTTGTGTGTCTTCTCAAATTGTGAAATAGACTTTCAATTATTTTACAAACATTATACCAGAAGTTAGAACATCTGTCAAAGACTTTAAAATAAATTAACTTCATCTGTCTGTCCAAATTCAAGATGGCCACGCTACTGTCCACCCCGCCCCGCGCGCGCCCGCTCTTTATTGAATCGCCCCCTGTTATACGAAACTACCCCAAACCGTGAGTTTTTACTCAATTATGTCGAAATTCAGGGGGTTGTTAGTTCCAAATCGCATTATATCGTTATTTCGAGCGGCTAGTGGCCGCAATTTGGACACAATGAAACTCGTTGCTTACTGAATGGACGGTATTTTGGGGTTTTTGCTGAAGTGGTACGTAGTTAATGACGTGGTGTTTGTGTGTTGGACACGAAGCTGCGGAGCGTGTGGTTTTAACTTCGTTTCCCGGGTCAAGCCAAGAGTGTTTTTTTTTTTAATGTCAACGGCTGTAAGAAAGTAGAATATACACATTACCCTGCTTTGCGTCGCGCAGTTGGCTAAAACAGGACTTAACCAAGAACTTATAATCTCTCAATCCCGAGTCTTTCGTCGTAAAGTAATTACCTCTTTTTACGATAATTTGATGTGGAGTGGCCGCAATTTACGAGGAAATGAGACTTCTCGACTGAGTGGTCCCTGGTGAGTGGAGTGGGGTTTGCCGTTGGGTATAATTATTGTATAAGTACTGGTGGAAATATTTTGAGAATAAAAGCCATTAATTGGTTTGTTCTTTAATTTCGACTATACTATAAGTACCTAATCTGTGGTCTGTGAGGATGTGTTAAAATAATGTGAGGTAAACTTAAGTGGTATCACATGGTGCTGCAGAGGCCACGTACCGAATAACCTGGTGAAGGCCGAAGGCATCGACGGGAGGCGAGAAGCTTTGGACCAGAAACTTCAGAGGGACAGCATTGGACGTCTTTTGCATGATAAGATGATGAGGAATGATAAATAACTAGTTAAGCTATGCTTGTCAAGGTCAGTGAGTCATTATCATCATCTTCAGCATAAGGCAGTCCAATACTGGACATCGGCCTCTCCAACTACACGTCCATCAGCTCGATCCTCGGCAACTCTCATACAGTGAGCGAGTGAGGTTACCGTTTATTCAGTGCCTGAGCGTAGATTAGGCTTAAAATCAATATGTATGGCAGTCAGAATCCCTTCTTAAAAGTAAAACACAAAGAAGTCTATCTATCACATTCCTCAGAACCCCTTCTTATACACAAGTTAGAACAAAAATAGTCGGTTCCCGCCAAAAAAGACGCCATTTTACATCGAATGACGTCACAAAAAAGTTTCTATTACACTTTCCTGTTACGGAACTCTAAAAATACTTTGTGGAACTCGTTCACATCGCCTCTCGTCGAATCGACGGAACCCTTAAGCTTACGTCAATCCTGACAAACGTCATTTTGAGGGCTTCACCACGAAACAAAACAAATTGAACCATATCCTTGCAACACTAGGTTAATTTTAGCTTATCTCCCCTAGCCGATGAATAAATATTTTCTCGAGGGAAAAAGGTCTTTAAAAAGTGAAGTAATAAGGTCGAATTCAAGTTGTTTGAAGAGTTGTGGAATTGTTTATCGGTAAAGCAGCGTTACAGTGACGTATCGATGTGTTTTCAATTTACATTTATGATATGATCTAGTTTTTATGGAAGAAAAATGTATGATTTTTGTATTGCGATGCGAAAAAATAGAGCGATTCCAGAATTTATATTGGATTCCTATCAACAAATTCTCGTCGAATAATGTGTCTATATGAATTTAGAAGTTTGAGAGTATTGTTAATAGGAACACAGCATTAAGGATGTAATCCCCGAGTAGTTTAGACAGAGGTATATCTAGGTAATAATCTATACAAATATAATTATATTTCTAGTCCCATGTTACAGGAGGCGAGTCTATTGCCATCAACCGGGCACAAATCCGACGCCCCGCTACTACTGAGGAATTCTTGATGAAAAACTATAACCCTTTGCCCAACCGGGCGATCGAAGCTAGGATGTCTGGTTCAGCAGTACTGCTTCAGCTGCTTACGATCACTTAACCAACTAGTAATGAGGCAGACACAAATTCAAAAGGCATCATTACCTGCCTAGCCTTTTCTCATGGGGTCGACTTCCAGTGTTATCGGATGCAGCTGAATACCAGTACTTTACATGGAGCGACTGCCTGTGTGACCTCGACGACTCAGTTAGTACCTACTGGGTAATACGATACCCCTTGGAAATTCAAGAGCTGTAGTGTAGTATCCTCTTGTTACCCCAAATAGCTATTAACAAGAGCTCGAAGTGAGAGGAACCGTAAATAATTACTTTAGACACACATCTGTAGAACATCTGGCGATCAGTTGATGTTAATACTGAATCTGAGATGGAGATGAATCTGAACCAATTGATGAAATGATCGAGTTAGTAGTCGAGCATGAGATAAGTTGATGAGTTTGTCTAGTGGTACAACATTCTTATAGCAAGCCACAATAAGATTACTAAGAATAGTCGACATCGTAATCGTAGGCATTTCTCAATAATATTGACTGATCTTATAGAGATACCTCTCTATAAGATGACGATTGATGGCAATTGGCTCGACTCCTATGGGACTTTAATATAACACACACACACCTATGTGCAACCGTTCAGGGATTGCAGGCCTGGTTTTATATTATTGTCCACCAGTCTCTAAACCATGCACGTATACTCTTCTATGTATCTTATCAAAATTTAAATTTATTTCAACTCTGTTTACTGCAATACGGTTTCGCTCCATGGATGTGAACGCACCCCTAGAGTCCGATTGACAAGCGATTACGACGCCGCTCTGAGTCGATCCCGTCACGGTCACTGTGGCCTGATTCCAGGCGGGTTTACTGATGGATACTGATGCCTTCCTCCTACTACTTAATAGTTCACTATCAAGTCATTGTGGAGTATATTGGGATGACCTGGAGTTTTAACTCTTGTAATTCAAAGGGACCGCCATACTGTAAACCCCGCAACTTAGTTTTCAGAAAAAACAGGGTGCAACTATAATAAATGAATTACTACTATAATACGACTATAATAAATAAATAAATAAATATCGCTGGACATTAACACACACCGCCATCTGGTGCCACACTAAGCAACGAGGCTTGTGTCGTGGACACCAGATAGTTGATATACTACATAGATACTTTTTGTTTGTAAATACATACTTATTATACATATAAACATCCATGACTTGGAAACAAATGTCCATGCTCATCACACAAAGATTTGCTCCAACCGGGATTCGAACCCAGGACCCTAAGAACGTAAGGCAGCCTTACTACCGCTGCGCCATTCGGGTCGTCAAACTACTTCGGTCTGACGTTGCTACTTAGCAACAAGAGAGCTTTGTCAACATGTGATTTGACATAAGCAATTGGCATAATCTACCGAGACCCTTATGTCAATTCGGTCAAAAGTCATTGTTGAATAACAAAACGACTTGAAAGCGATTGTCATTTGCCCCGGCCGTATGAACAGTGAGAATACATAAACATCTTGACGATCAACCATTGTCTTAAAACCAATCAAACGTGCTTAACGCTTGACCCACATTGTAGCACTAAGACGTGGCTATCTGAGAGGCTACATATTATCGTAAGGTCCACTACGACTGTTA
Source organism: Xestia rhomboidea (assembly GCA_963853795.1). Classification (NCBI taxonomy): domain Eukaryota; kingdom Metazoa; phylum Arthropoda; class Insecta; order Lepidoptera; family Noctuidae; genus Xestia; species Xestia rhomboidea. Next base: position 249,308 of record OY970782.1, on the reverse strand, counting down.
CATTCAATTGACTAAGCAATTGGCACGCGGCTGTAAGCAGCTGATTGAGTGTGATGTTATCCTAGTAATATATACGTGCAATATCACGCTTCTATAACTCAAAGGGATGGACAGTGGTGTATAGTATGGTAGTGGCATTTTACTTTACACTAGTCTCAAATAATATGCCTCTGCGTCATTGGTTTTATTTGCTTGACTACCGACGATCGAGTCGCGTTTAAAGTGGCTTGGTCTAAACAAATTCTTTTTTCATTGGTTTTCTGCTCAATTGCTGTCCAAAATGCGTTACGATTGAGAATGTAGCTCGTAGTCAAAAGAAAAGAGAGTTTTAGAGCAACCCAAGGAAATTTTACTCGATTATAGTTTTCTTAACAAGAATTAGAACGTCAGAATTAGAACTAATAACACCAACGAGTAAAGACGAATATTTTATGTGATGGAAGTCGTATAATGCAGTAGCTTCATGTTAAGCATTCTTCTTTATCGTGTAGTTAGTGCTTAACCTAGTGTCAGTTTTTATGCCACCTATGTGCCTCTGACTTGGAAAGATGAAAAGAAAGAAAGATGAAAAGCATTGATATCCTGCTGCATCTGGTTACACAGCAGATGCCCTGTGTTTCCGAAACCAGAATATCATCATCGTAACCATCCTTACCTTAGCCTTTTCCTAACTATATTGGGGTTGACCTTCAGTCTAACTGGATGTAGCTGAATACCAGTATTTTACATGGAGCGACTGCCTATCTACACTAAGATATAAATAATTGAATAGGTTGAACTGTAATAAAACCGTTGTTGCCAAAAACAATTTCGGATTCCTCAGTTCTTTGTCTATTCCTTAGTACTATAATTAGCTGGTGAAGTGAAACAATGTAGACGAAACAATCCTTATCTAGAACTAACTGCGGAACGATTCCGAGCGGAATAAAGAATAGTAAGTAAGGCGATGTGTGCTCGACTGGGGTTAATCGCACGCTAGCACCGCTGAGGAGGTCATACAACAGAAGGCCTATTACCGCTAAACTAAAAAAATCGCAAAGTTAAGCTGCGCTTGATAAGGCCAGTCTGTCGATTGGTGTCTTTACACATTGGTGATGTGGGGAGAGCGTTAAATATCCAGTTCTGGTTATCATTTAAATGCTACAGCTGCAATGAATGTTCCATTTAGAGAAAAGACTAAGATGAGGTGGCAATGGGGAGGATATCTGGTACTTAGCAGCTGGATAAGAGTACCAAATGATTGGGTTATAATGGCGTACGGTTGGACTCACCGGTCAATGTCTATTTTTTCAGCAATGGACTGCTATTGGCATCAGCCTTAAAAGCCTTTCTATAAACACAAAAGAACCGATCAGCAGTGTCGCTGTCTCGGTGTTGGTCTAAGACTATTTTTGCTAAATAACAAAACTGATATTTAATTTTAGACTAAAACCTATCCAGGAACTTCACGGTTGAAGTCTTGGAAACGGATTTTCTGCATTCTCTTACATCATGGTCCACATATGCCTACTATGTGTGCGTACTACAAGTTAATGTCCCACGTGTGTGTGTGTGTATATGTTTGTGTGTGTGCAAAGTAAGTTAATGTTACGATGGCTATCAGATCGGGCGAACTCCAAACGATCGTCTTTTGTTAGCAGCCATCACGGAACTGCCGTGTTCTGAGCGAAACCGTTTTATTTTCATATGGAAATGCGCAGGTGAAGCTATGGGGTTACTGGGTTTTGGTTTTATGATTATTTATATCTTAGTTAGTAAGTGGGTGTGGGTTTTAAAGAGCATCTTGTGAGGTGCCTCCTAAACATGTTTGTTACTTGAGATTACACACATACTAGATAGGGGTAAGGGAACATACGCCATTGGTTCATCCACGTTCATACAAGCACGTTGGATGTTTAGGACAATTTATAAATTGTTGGCACGTGAAATACAATATTTGCGATTCGCATTGGTTTGCCTCCTATACGAGTACCTAGTTAATTTGCTAGGCAACCATTTTCCCTGATACGTCATGCTCTCTGAATATTCTCCGCTCACACTTGTGACGATCGCCGACATATCTCACACCGTCTCACACATGGCCAGGCAGTAAATCCCGAACTTGCTCCGTTATGTTCTCACAAACGATCTACCAACCTTACGGCGAAGTAATGCCAACGTGACGGCAGTAAAACACGTTTATTTTCATTTTGCCGAACGAAGGAATAAAGAAGTTTGTTATAGGCTTTTTATTTACACCTTGTGACCTTTGGCTTACTAGTGTACCTACTGGGAGATTCCCGTGTGCTTGGGTAAGATTGGTGCAGTTAGAAGGATTTCATATTATCATCATCTGCCTAGCTGTTTTCCTACTATGTTGGGACGAATTCCAGTTCGGGATGCAGCTGATTACCAGTATGGAGCGACTTCCTATCTGACCTCCATAACCAGTTACTGGGTAACCTTTAAACATTTTTTTTTACATTTTTAGTAAGATTAGTGGGGTTCTGAATACCCGTAACGACTATCAAATATCAATACGATTCACAGCCGGGATCAACGGCTTAACGTGCTGTCTGGGCACTGAGGGATCTCAGTATGTAAGGGATGGTCACATTGGCCACCCATCTACACCATCCTCGGCACGAATAGCTTAACTGTAGATCAATCTGTGCGGCTGTAATGATTAAGCCGAGCCCTTCTAAAACAATAATTGTATTCTTTTGACACTGGGATTAACATACGTACAAAAGAAAAATGTTTAATTCCACATCCCTGAAACTGGAGGATTTACCCACCCAAATTACGAAGCACACATTCACAGCTGTCGCTTAACAACAATAGTACTTCGCAATTCGGGCGGCTTATAGCGCGCGTCCGAAAATAAGCCGGTATTAAATGTGGTTTATGTTAATATCTAGTTACCGCTGAGATAGTGCCCGCAGTCCTGTGAAAGCGAAGCGACGCGATGGCGAGAAATGAGAACTAGAAAACAAAACTGATCGATAGTCCTAACACACGAGCTGAACCACTACAAGAACATCGGGTTGTGAAGCCAAATCCCAATATAGTTGCAGCCTATTGCAGGCGATTACATTACTAAGTACTTCTGAGGGAGTGGACCATTCCCCATTATTAATGCGCGAAAAAGAGATCGACCGTATTCCTTTGCAGCAAAAAGGTACCATGTAATGTAAGTACTCCTGTTTTCACACAAAAAAATGATATATTTGAATCTTCTTTGCCTCAACAGCAACCCAACAGCAGCGTTCCTGCAATGAGGACAAGGATTAGTGTGATTTTGACTGTACCTAATGTAAAATCAAAGGTGCTTAGAAGACTCACAGTGAATCTAAAGTGAGCACGACAGCTCAAAACATCACACTTAAAGTACTTACGGGATGATATCCGTGATTTTCTTTGGTTACTATGAGCTCCCGATATTTCGACGCTGTTGCAAGCATCATGATCGCGGAAATAGCGGTGGCGTCGGCGGCGTCCCTCTGTGAAACAGCACCCTAATGGTACGTGCGGCTGAATCAAATGAAATAGTTAAGTCAATAGTGGCAGTCCGCAGCGATTATTGTTACTGCATATCATTTGAATGGTTTAGTGGACGGAGGCGGCAGCAGTCTGTTATGTAAGGTCTGCGCTCTAAGTGGGCGAGACAGATTATGTTAATATTTTAGGCGCGCTTGTGTACTAAAGGCTTTGGAAATAAGATAGAAGTAAGTATTTTGTGGGATCTATTGTTATCTTTCAGATGTACCATAAGCGTAATTGGCTTATATATATATATATAAATTTACTCTTTTTCAGCCAAAATTATGTAATGAATAAGTAAATAGAAATTTCATACTGTTACAACCTCATCTATCCCAAATGATTCACCAACAAGAGAGGCGATCTGGGGCTCAGCGGCCGCTGCCGCGACACACTCACTTCGCTCGCTCACCTTCGCGCGCTAATGGTCACTGTTCAATCCTAACCTAACCCAGGTGATACACCAGCAATAGAGGCGATCTGGGGCTCAGCGGCCGCTGCCGCGGCACGCTCGCTTCGCTCGCTCGCCTTCGCGCGCTAATGGTCACTGTTCTAACCTAACCTAACACAAATGATTCACCAACATTAGAGGGGGTCGGGGGGGAACACGACAATGGCAGGCGTTTATATTCCAATCAGTTTTTGCAAAAATATACAAAAGAAAGTATATAGTAACGTTTAATATAATTTTGAAACGTCTTTTCAAAATTATAATAAACTTATTATAGATTTTTTATATTGTACTAACTAAATATACGTGCATTATGAAAAAAAATAATTAAACCATATAAAATTAGGTACACTGAAATTATATATATTTAATAATTATATATAATAATAATTCGTTGTTTCATTTCATCGTTAGACGAAAAAAAAAGTATATTAAATGAAATTAGGTCATGTGATCGTTAGAACTATTGTTATTACATATATTATATCAAATGCTACGCACCCACGCATACGCATACGCATACTACGCATTTAATAGACACGACCATCTCAAGACGACCCATCACACTCCAACGCAAACCGACACTAACACATTGGATTTATTTCAGTTTTCAATAAAAGTAAAGTCTCCATTAGTCGCGGGAGGCGCGCGGCGGGTCCCGCGACGCGGCGCTCGCGTTACGCTGTCGCGGCCGATTCTACTCCAAGCAAATAAGGGTTCTACTCTAACAGATCTGCTAAATCAGACGTAAATACGGAGATATTTTACTAGTCGTCTGGTATTATTTGAACGATAAATGGTAGAAGTTTTCTGCTACTGTGCAAATAAACGCAGATCTTTTGTACATAGTTGTCAGCTCCTGTCATGGTTGTTCTTTACACATGACTTATCGATGATTCTTAGCTACTTGCGGATACAGTATCACTCTTGTTAGAGTGTTTTATAAAGCAGAGGTGTACCCAGATTTCGGCAATTCAGTTTTGAAATACTATATATACTATACTATACTTATTATTACGCATGTATGTAATCCCTGAAGCTTTAGATAGAGGTGTGCCTATATTCCAACCCTATTTTGCCATTAAGGTTTAAATCTCATAAAAAAGCGAGCCGGTTGTTGTGACGGTCTTGTGGTACTCAACGCTAAAACTGGGAAAAGATTTTTTGGTTCGACCTCTTGGTCTAGCAAAGTTAGTTTCCCATCAGCAATTTCTTAGTTGCAGTTTAGACTCTTAATTTGAGCCTGGATCGTTTTAAATAAGATCAATTAAATAGTTTTGATATATATATCAATAGTATTTGAATTGCGACTCAGTAAGTTCCGTCGAGTTGATGAACGAACTCTAGGTACTCTTTCATTTGCTCAGTTGAAGTGGGGAAATAAACAGAGCGAACTACAGTTATCCTATTTGAGCAACAGGATGTAAAGGCAGATAAATTACACGTGGATATCAATCAAACAAACACGAATCGGTTAGACAGCTTCGTTTTGATCGTTTTGATCTTATGATATGGTTGTGAAAGTAATCGTCCCGGCCATCTAAACACGCGCCACATTACGCGCTTCAAAAAATCGTACGCGCTTATACCGGCGCTGTGCGCTTGGTGTGAGCCTGCAGGCACGCTTTGAGGTGATTTCGCGGCTGACGCTTATACGAACTTATAAGTGCGTCATATTAGCTCGTACGAGTTAAGCGTGAAACAATAGGCGCGAGTGTAACCACCCTCACATATAAGTAAATATTATTATGTGCGAAACGAGTATTAAAGTAAAAACATCAGGGTCTGGTGATTGTAAAATACCTAAACGGCAGCACATTAAGTAATTTCACACGCTCGGGAAACGATAAACAAATTGCCATCGCCTCGCATCCTCCACATAAGACCTCAACTAATCGATCACGTCGTAGTTTTAACAGTAACTAGCACAACTTACACTCATTGATATTCCTCTGAGTTCGAAAGCGCACGCTTCACTCGCAACTGAGGAAATGTTCCTGAACCGGAGTTGTTACTGTTCATGTGGGAACGTGCCTTTTTTGATGATCGTGGAATAGCAGTATTGAAGCGGCAAGGTAGGTAAATTGGGAATAGAAAATGTAAAATTCTAAGACAGTTTTTGTTTTTTTAAAACATTTACTTAATAAATAATAAATATCGCTTGACATTAACACACAGCGCCATCTAGTGCCACACTAAGCAACGAGGCTTGTGTCGTGGACACCAGATAGTTGATATACTACATATATACTTTTTGTTTGAAAATACATACTTATAAAAATCCATGACTCGGAAACAAATGTCAATGCTTATCACACAAACATTTGCTCCAACCGGGATTCGAACCCGGGACCCTAAGAACGTAAGGCAGCCTCACTACCGCTGCGCCATTCGGGTCGTCAACTTAGTTAGACTTTTCTTATACCTACCTAGCTATCGACTACACAGTTAATAGTTTTTTTCGAAAGAGCCCATCTATATTAGATAATTATGCTTGGCTACCCTTTTCCAAACTCCGTTGAGATCGACCTTTAGTCTACCGGATGCAGCTCAGGACCATTGTCAAACATGGAGCGACTGCTTATCTGACCTCCACAACCAAGTCATTGGATTACATCGTGAGACTGGTTGTCAGACTGTAAGGCTCAGGACCCGTAGCTACGGTAACTGTGTTTATAGTATATTTTAAGCATAATTATGACACATCAAACACTTTTCTACAATCCTCATCAATATTCATAATCCCGTTCATTCCTCAAAGTTGGCAGCTGCACCAGCTTGCACGTAGAGCTCGCAACGTCGCATCGCGCGATGTTTGACAACGTCGCATTTGCATGCACTCCGCGTCCTGAACAAATTCAGAGGAGACGTGTCTTTTCTGTGTCAAACGCCTTTCTACGCTTTGATTTAAACTTAGATTATTGCACGGAGATATAGAGAATAGTATTTCAAAGGAATGTGGAGGAACTAGGAGGTTTTGAGGAGGAATAGGAAGTATTGGCAAACGGCAGAGACGTTATTGTGGCTTAGAAGAAGTACGGTATGTTTTTTTTTTTTTTTGGAAAGTCTCCAAGGCTGAATAATTCCTGGTTCAATATATCAAACCACAACGATTGTTTACGGCCTAGGTTTTACTCAGGCCAAAAGGAAGCAATTTCAACATAAAAAGTCAGTTTTTTCATAACATACATTTTATTTGAATGAGCTATTCTCATAAAATCAGAGTCGATCAAAGTAATAATAACAAAATAACAAAACAGCGGCGGCATACAACTCCGAGTAATTTCACCCAGTGCATTATATCAACGAGTTAATTTGCCCAAAGCCGCAACACACACATACACACACAGGGGGCTACAGATACGCAACTATAAGGGGTTAATATGAACGAGGTTTACGATGTCAATGGTGCGTGCAGTGCGCATTAGGGAGTATGAATTAGACAAACTACAATATTGCAGCGCGCAATGAAATGAAACATGAGCTTTACGTTTTTGTTACAATGCGATTAGAATGCAATCGCCTTCTTTCAGTTATTGTTTCACTTGCGTCAACTGCGTCTAATGAATAATAAATAAATATCGCTGGACATTACACACAGCGCCATCTAGTGCCACACTAAGCGACGAGGCTTGTGTCGTGGACACCAGATAGTTGATATACTACATAGATACTTTTTGTTTGTAAATACATACTTATTATACATATAAACAGCTATGACTAGGAAACAAATGCCCATGCTCAGCACACAAACATTTGCTCCTACCGGGATTCGAACCCGGGACCCTAAGAACGTAAGGCAGCCTCACTACCGCTGCGCCATTCGGGTCGTCAATGAAATCGGACGTCTAATGAATTCCTGTCTATGTTTTTTCAGCACCGTGGCCAGCAAGCACCAGACAAGATCGTGATGCCAGCGTTTATTCATACACAACTTCTACCCATAATAAGCATCATTCTTTACTTCAAAATTACTAATTGCATACATGAAAGCAATATCTAATTTTACACTAACATTAAACTGTTGACATTAAATGTCAACAGTTTAATGTTAGTGTAAAATTAGATGTTGCTTTTGCATTATAAAGCTTGTCTCATTCATACTGCAATGTGTAATTGTAATCCCCTATTTCCAAGTTAATACAATTATAAAGGGGTCTACAAAGCCAGCAGACAGACAGTTACAGGGTCTGACAGACCCCTTAATGCAGAATAACAGTGTTGAATTGTAAGTATCGATTGTGTCTATTCTATAGGGGGTTCCGCTGTACTCCTAGCACGAAAATCAAACAAAATGGTTCAATCATCTTTATCGTTTTTCGTAGAGTTTTTAAAATTCTAACACATAACAAAATCACACAATATTACAATTAAAAATGTTTTTTTTTTTGTAAAACCTTAAAATACCAAAAAGTTACGCAATCCTTAACCTTTTCTTATAAAACGTAGCAAAATTTCAAAGCAATGTTATACATAGATTATTTGAAGTTATAATAAAGTACAGAAAATTGGCGAAAGTTGAAACTTGAAACAAAATGTCAACGTCAAGGTTTGTTTCCCTTCGTTAAAATAAGCGAATTAATTTGTTCTAGAGAGTAATGACGAACGTTCTGGGTGTACCTACTGTACCAACTTACCATTACATCACGAGTACACGAACGTTTACACAGAGGTATATACTATGTAGAAATTACATCTAAAATCTAAAATTCTTAATAGAAAAGCTCACCTGAGGAGACCAGATCTTTTGCCATAAAGCAGTAACATTTCTTAAATTAAGACTTGGTAAGTACAACGAATTTGAAAAGAAGAAATACATAACAAAAAAGAAACAACGGCATCTTGAAGTCTCCAATTTAGCTGAAGTACATAAAGAACGGGCTTTTCATTCAGATTGTTAGGACGCTGAACAAGAATTACTTTCCGTTTGTTTGTTGGTACAAGTGCTTCCCGGGTTGGGCTGCGAGTGGCGGTGGATGGAGCGAAGTGGCGCGGGATGGCGCGTAGTGGTACAAAGTGGTGCGATGGAACCAAGATTATTAAAAAAAATAACTAAATATTAATTCAAAGGTAAAGCTAAATAACTAGGAAATGGTGAAGGGTAGGCCGTCGAGGGACTGTCGTATGGAATTTTTCATGCTCAAGAAGTAGTACCTAATTCTCAGGGTAATCTGAATGAATGATTGATGAAATGAATGAAAAATTTGTTCTTTTCGGCTGTTTATTTAGGACGCAATACGTGTGTACCGGGTTTAACTAGATACTAGTACAAGTAAACTTGAAGTAGCACTTGTCTGTACGTAGCTTATACCTTAATATCTGCCTCTATTCACTGTATAGAGGAGTGATCGGTTTACTTACGTATACGTCCTCTGCCTAACCCCTTGGAGAAATACCGGCATGATGTTATGATTTATGTTCTTTTCAACCACTACGACCACTCATTGTTTAGAGAATTATCTTCTAATTCCAATCTATTTTTCGATTCAATAATATTAATGTAGTAAAATCGTCAGAATTCCTTCACAAACCGAAGTTTCCGATAAACCTCAAGTTTAAAGATTAATTATCTACCTGTCGGATCAAGTTTATGAACCGTTTTCAATTTCACAGTTTGCTTATCTTTGAAATCTGAAAGAAAAATAAATTGAATAAATTATTTCACCATTTAAGCAAAGGACTTAAGACCTCAGGATGATCTTGGATGTTTTAAGGAAAGTTATGGTTCAAATCACATAAAAACCACGCTTGTTTCGTAGTATGTGATACCTACTGGCTTATGCCCACGGCTTCGCCCGCGTGGAGTTCGATAATTATCCCACGGAATCATACTGCCGGGATAAAAAGTAGCATAAATGTGTTAATCCCGATTATAAGCTAGCTTGATACCCAATTTCATCCAAATCCGTTAAGTTGTTTGAGCGTGAAGGAGTAACAAACATACATACACAAACACACACACATACAAACCTTCGCCTTTATAATATTAATAAAGTGTGATGAGTGTGTGATTTTGGGTCATCACGTAACATCCTGCTTCCTGCTTTATCTCAATGTATTTGCAGTCGCTGCAACGTGTCTTCTTCTTCCATGCTTCTCTATTAGTCGAGATCTTTGTGGTCACCCCATCGGTAGCCATGTCGCCATCCATCGGTGCTTTGGTCGTTCCCTACTCTTATCCTCATTCATACTCCAACTACTATGACTGCTCTCAAAATGTTAATAGAACATTCAGAAAGCCTTGGTCCCAGCTGTCTATTGTAGATCTAAGAGAGACAGATACTCACAGACAGTCAGGTAGGCTGTCATTACAGGTAGGTTATTCTCAGTGGCCCGAAAGTCTGACAAGCAGTCTTAGGTTGTCAGACTTTCGGGCCACTGAGTATGACTGAAGGCAGGTGTAGGGAGTATCGTATTAAATTACCCAGTAGGTACTAACTGGATTGTAGAGGTCAGTTAATGATTCGTTTCATGTAAAATACTGGTATTGGACAGATAGCCGAACCCGAAATAGGAAAGGCTAAGCAGATGATGATGGGCCTGGTGGTGAATAACTGGTTGCAACGCGGAGTGCTCTCGCAGGGAGGAGTCCTGTGTCCCAGCAGCGGGAACTTTATTTGCTGGTTGAAGTAAAACACAGAAATGAATATTGTATCCGAGATATACCAAATGACACGTCTATAGATAACACAATAAGCACGGTTTACGTCGTTAGTAATCCGATGTTGAGTCGAGTTGAGCGGAGTTGAGTGCGGTGAGTAAACAAATTACTGAGTGATGGTACTCTCGGAGCGATTCAGTAAACGTACATCAGTTTGAGAGTACAATGATTGTGGTTTCACTAGATGTGGCAGACAATAAATTGTCTATGGGTTTTGGAAGTTAACTTGAAACTTTTGGCTTTTTGCTGTATCTTCTAGATATACATAGATCAATAGGCTACTTAATTTCATCGATACTGGTATATCTTTTTTTCACAATATTACAAAACAAAAACTTAATAATTAAAATCTACAGTGATTTTCTGGACTAGCACCAGCCAAAAGCCTGTCAAATATATTGGAAAAGACGAACTCTTTCCCTTTCAACGTTTGCCTTGGTATATTGAAATAACTTTTTATGTAAAGCTTACTGTATACGGTATCTATTAAATGACCAGTCAAACTGGTGCGCGTCCGCAAATTGTTCGTACCGATGTATCGATAAACAAGTAGCCAATAACAGCACATTCCTGTCTCACAACACACCACAAGCTATTCACCCCTAACACTTCCATGGCCGCTAACCCTTCGCACCACAAAATTCTATCGGTTTCAATTTTCCGTCTGATTTTTCGTCAATGAAAGCTGTCCCGCCCCCTCCCGCGGCCCCCGCACCCCCGTCTCGCCTCTTTGTGCCGCAGACAGAACGTCCCAGTCGTAATTGCTTCTATATATAACACGCAAATTGAATTCCTACACAGAATGTTACGGAGTTTTAGAACGGGCTGTCGTTGTGAATGGAATGGTGTTCGGTTTGAATCCCGGTGGAGTTACCGCTTTTTTTGTTGTTTGTGTTGTAATCCGGTTTTATACTCCACAGATACATAGCTAAACGGTTTGCATACAGACTCACGCAAGTTATCCGGTGTCCAGTAGAATCAGTATTATTCTTTTAAAACTACGATCGTGGGCTAAGCAAAAAGTGTATATAAGTATTGTAGCAGGTGCCGGGGACCGCGGGACTGTTCGAAAGAGATACCGTGGCCCCGGAACACAAAGGGCGATGAAGGAACATGGATGGGTTTCTGTCAGTAAAAGTCTGACACTCCGAGGAGGAGGAGTCATTTGATGATTTCCCATGCGAACAAAAAAAAAATGGTATTTTTGCAGGTGGCTTTGTGAAGATTCTGACTCCCCATATGAAAAAAGCGTGAGTTTAGCTTTTTCTCTAAAAATCGTGATAGAACGTAACCTATTCTCATATTACATCACTTAACGCTCACTGAAAGAATGAGAGATGTACTTTGTAGAAGACCCCATCGCTAAAATTAATTAAACCCAAAACGATTCGCTCTCGCAGCCGCACAACCATTAAACCATGGTTTCTAAATTCGACTCCATTTAATCTTATGTCAACATACATAATTACTTAATTATAAATGAATTGTTAATAGCTTTTGAATGTCTCTTTGGTTTTGTGGTCACAAACGCGACAGTTTAGCTTGGGGTTCTGAGTTCTATCCCCAGGTCGAGCAAAGTGTTTAATATTACATGTTTCCGTTAAGTAGGACTGTCTCAGCAACAGTCACAATGGATCCCGGTTGATAACAACATCATTATCTGCCTTGTCTTTTTCCCAATCATGTTGGGGTGGTCGGCTTCCAGTCCAGCCGCATGCAGCTGATCAGTCAGTAGTTTACACGGAACGACTGCCCTCCTGATCAAGCGTAAGCTAACAACAGCACCGCCTATTATTTTGAGAAGGAATTAGTAAACCAGCTGTAAATGTGGGTGCCTGTGCTTACCCACTTAGAAAATAAAGACGTCATATTAGATTATATTGTAATTATATAAACTAATGCGATTTGACAGTAGGCGTACTGATCACCATTCCGTAAGGTCAAGGTGACCAGAGACACGACACGAGTGACGAGGGTCCGAGTGTCAGCCCCACTTGGTGTCACGTCGATGACGCCGGGTCACGTGACGTGAACACGGTCCTGATGAAGGGTTATTGAAAAAATACGTAATGAAATGGAGGGTTGATATAATACGGGTTATTCTAATTGAACTGACACTTGGAATTAAGTTTGTGAAACTGACGAGAGGGTCATGTAACTGTTATTAGAAAGTACAAAATAGGTGTAAGTATCTATTATAAGTACTGTATAGACTACAGAAGGACTAGTGGTAATCGTTTTAAAGCCTGACGTATTACTACAACAACTTTGAACAAGGTTGTCATAACTTTATCGGTAGCTTATTTACTTACACGTTTGTCCTTTTCATTTGGTTATCATTGATAGAACGTGACTTTCAGCCTTATTCATAAAAAATCCTTAATTGAGGTTTGTTAGTTAGCAGACTCAATAATAAGCTTATTAGACGGTTGTCAAGAAGTATGATTCATAAACGCTTGCTAGCAGTCTGCTAGTTAATGTGCTGCTGATAGACGGATTAGACGCGTTATGTTGGCCATCTTGACAAATCAAAGACAAAAAATGGCCTCATAGAGAATTTAAAAAAAAATTGACAGCAGTGACAGACGACAGACGACAAAGACAGACGACAGACGACAGATGACCAACGACCGACGACAGACGACAACGACAGACGACAACGACAGACGACAGACGACAGACGACAGACGACAACGACAGACTACAGACGACCCACGACAGACGACAGGCAACAGACGACACAAGACAGACGACAACGACAACGACAGACGACAGACGACAACGACAGATGACCAACGACCGACGACTGTCAACAACGACAGACGACAGACGACAACGACAGACGACAGACGACAGACGACAACGACAGATGACCAACGACCGACGACAGCCGACAGACGACAACGTCAGACGACAGACGACAACGTCAGACGACAGACGACAGACGACAATGACAGACGACAACGACAGACGACAGGCAACAGACGACAGACGACAGACGACCAACGACCGACGACCAACGACCGACGACCAACGACCGACGACAGACGACCGACGACAGACGACAGGCGACAGACGACAGACGACAGACGACAGACGACAGACGACAGACGACAGACGACAGACGACAGACGACAGACGACAGTAGACAGACGACAGACGACAGACGATAGACGACAGACGACAGACGACAGACGACAGACGACAGACGACCAACGACCGACGACCAACGACAGACGACAAAGAAAGCTGTTCGAATTTGCAGCAGCCATTTTGTGACTTAGCAGGGAAATAAAGGAGGGTCAACAGTCCTCTAACTTTGGCAGAGCCTTGATGGACTGATTAGCGTTAACAGACGTTTATGAATCATGTTTTTTAGCATCGGGCCTTCAAGGAGACTTCAAGGAGGCTCTAACTTTTTACGAATAAGGCTCCGATGATACAATTGAGTTTAACATTTCCAGGTAATTTCAAGACACCGGGATTAACAAAACGCTGGAGTACGAGTTCTTACTACACCGTTTGCGCTCCCAAAACTGCAGTTTATTTCATGTGTGCTCGTAATTTGTGTATTGTTATGGCAGCTTGACACCCTCAGACATAGCACGTGTTTATGAGTGTGGCGTTATATCTCAAGTATTCATAAATTCACCCCTCCTTCCTCGTTCACTCAGCTCGTCAGGGACTCAGTTAAACTTCCTAAACAAATATCATAATATAGATGTTCAAATTGTTCACCTACATCCTTTAAAACTTTTTGCGTCACATACATAACTCTCTAGTGATTAATTTAGGGGTATGAAGAACCAGGTCTAAACTTGTTCATTGAATTAGTTCATACCGCGTCGTCAACTATGTGGTTGACTGGTTGTCACACTTTTGGGCTGCTGACTACCTGTAACGACTATCAAAGATCTACAAATGACAGACAGGACCAACAGTGGAAACTCACTAAGTATGTAATGGATGGTCACCTGTTCATGGACCGACCTAAGGAAGCGCGGCTTAACTTTGAAGATCTATCGGCTATATTATTATTTAGCGACGAGCTCTGAATGACACGAACATCACGAAAAAGAAACCCATCCAAATTTTGAAATTAGTTCCAAAATATTAAAGAACTGAAAGTTATGAAACTAGAATTCAGCGTTTTTATCGTCGTTCCGTCAATCCCAGTTGGTACGATAGTTATCAAAATAAATTCCCCGCTGGAAAAAGTTGGATACAACAGTAAAATTGAAACAGTTAGAGCGTATATAGTTTGTGCAAATAGTTGGAGGATTCATTTCACGTCGATCGGCACGTATAGTTTGAGCTGAAGTTGAACGTATGCTGAAAACTATGACGGACTAAACTATGAGTTACAACCTAAATCACCAGGCTATGTGGACTGTTCGTCAAACTTAGTTTTTATAATTTGCTGTTGAGAATGAGAAAAATAGGAGGAAATCAGAATGAGAATTCAGCAGAAAACCGCATTCAGCAGCAGAGCAAGAAGCAACTACAATAATAATAAAGTATTTGAGTTTCACAACTCACCAAGTAGAAAAACATGAACAAAACTTTTGTAGTTGTTAATAAATTGTTCTGAAATGAACTTTTTATTACTGAGGATCTTACCCTGAATAAGGATAGCAGATCCAAAAACTAAAGGTAGTCCCAGTTTTTAAGATTCTCAGACATCATACCACACCAAAACAACCTACTTAAACCGAAGCTAAACCTTCTATTATCACCTGTACCTTGAGATAAATCAACCAAGTAGCTCTAATTCTGTTTGCTCAGCAAGCGAGATGTCTTGCAATCCTGCACCTTTGTTGAACTTACCCGCATCTCTTGCGTCTTACGAGTACACCGGCGGCTGTGGTGCTACCCTGATTATTGTCACGTGATCTGATGAGGAAGTTGGTTTATGAACACTTCTCACGAATTTTATTGTTGACAGTACGAAAGTTTCTACATGATTATTGAGTCTTGATTTCGTCGAAGAAGGATGAAAAATATTATGTGCTTACTTTTGTGATTTTTTGAGGGTTGGAAGTTGTTCCACAGAAACGTGCTGCCGAGATGAATGGGCAAGGGATGCTATGTCCTATCCTAGGGTATGATCTATTCGTACGCCTAATTTGATCCAAATCCCTTCAACCGTTAAGGAAAAGGTAACAGACAGAAAGGTGACTGACAGTTTTACTTTTGCACTTAATACTAACTGTTGCTTGCGTACTTTTACGTACTTTTTATCCTAGATTGGAGACTAGATTGAGGACTATTCGAAAGAGATACCGTGGCCCCGGAAGACAAAGGGCGATTAAGGAACATGGATGGGTTTTAGTCAGTAAAAGTCTGACACTCCGTCCTGCTCCGCCCAGACCGGAAGGAGTCATTTGATGATTACCCATCCGAAAAAAAAAGATCTAAGTACTAGTTAATACAAAAGCCAATAGATGGCGCTTAACTCTTCTGCTAATCGATAACGATGTTTGTAATAATCATACTGCCAAGCAGAGAAGGCACGTTCATCAATATTATCATGGAATAGAATTATGAGTGTAATTAATTAGATTAAATCTTAGCAGATAGAGACTCTTGCGGCGACATATATAATATATGTATTTGTCGCGTGTCTTGTCTCGTCGCACGTCTCCTTATAAATCAGCATGCTTATCCGCCGCGCGACGCGACTAGACGCGGTAGACGCGGCGCGGCGTCGCGCGAACACAGCGTGGCCTAATCTAATACGTGACACTCATAACAACCCACCCACCTCCAACACACTTAAAACTCAACTTTGTGCTAAGAAAAATAGTGTATATTTTACAACGTGTCACATGTTAAACTTTGCTTTCTTTTTACAGTTTAGAAAATAAACTTTGGCTTGTAAAAAACAAGGTTGGGTTTACTTTGGGGGATTATTAAAAACGAATGCAGAAATATTTGAAAATTTGAACACGGTGGAAATGAAAAACGTTTCAAATGTAGGACAGAGTTATCTTGCGAGTTATTAATCTCCATGTAGTTATGGGACATGTATTAAACAATAAATACTAATAAACAATGTGTGTTTTGTTTTGTTTTGTGCTTACTCTGTTTATTGTGAAACTGTTGCTACACTGTTCATGATCACTTGCACAAAAGAATATGCTTAGATGGTTTGGTCATCATCATTGGAAGGTTCATCATAAAGACCAGGCGCGTAGTAGCGTGTATGACCAGCAGGCTTAGCCAAGTTGACAATCCACAATCGATAACGCTAGTAGAATGACATCATCTCAACGTTAAATCAAGTGATCAACACAAACGAATAGAAAATTCGTAGACAAGTTTACATCGTTCAAAGTGATAGAATAGAATGTTATCGTTTCTACAATGTTGATCGCTATACTCTTTGGTAGGAACGCTCACCATAGACTAAAGTGCAGGTTTTGTCATAAAATAACCACGTACATTAGAAAACGAGCGATCGACTCAGTCGTGTCAACTTGGCTACCAATTTAGCGCTTTCTACAATCGCTTACGCCGAGGCGTTTACGATTGTAGAAAGAGAATCGATATGAAACGTTTGTAACTTGGCTAGGCCTGCAGATGTATGTACGTGGACGAGCCGAAAGGAGTACCTACGCAGGTTCGTAGTAGGTTCAACCTTTCAACGCGAAGAAGGCGGTCACGACCGGCCATAGTGTTTGAAGTAGTGTTTATTTATGTATGTAAATCTCGGAAACGTGACGCTTTAAAAGATTTTTTCCAAAACTTGTTTGGAACTATTGATACCGGCTATCGATTAATTAAAGGTTTTATGCGTGGCCGCTGTTTTTGAAAATAAAATAAAGCGGATGTTAAGCAGTCCACGCTGCATACAAACATTGTCCAACCCCTTTACGATGGGTCACATAATGGCCGATCTTACCGCTAAAAGTAGCTTCTTAGCTTGACTTTCTTTGCTACATTTACAAAGTCAATGCCTGCACGGTAAAACTAATACTCAGTTATTTTC
This sequence comes from Xestia rhomboidea, assembly GCA_963853795.1. Classification (NCBI taxonomy): domain Eukaryota; kingdom Metazoa; phylum Arthropoda; class Insecta; order Lepidoptera; family Noctuidae; genus Xestia; species Xestia rhomboidea. The sequence continues at coordinate 231,683 of OY970782.1, read as the reverse complement.
TTCACGTATAAAACAAATAAGGTCGACAAACAAACAAAGCACAATTAAACAAAAACAAACTATTGCAAACAAATGAAATCACATAAACTTTCACAAACGTATCTCATTGGCAATAAAAAACAATGACCAGAACATTTCAAAACTAATAACACTACAAACACATTTGCGAACTCAGTAATAACAATAAAAAATGCATCCCGAAGCCATCCCGTGCCCACACGATACCCATATGATAACCATAGAGATAGATATTTCTACTCATGTTAACCAAAAGGCTATATCTCGAAACCTGTTTGTTTTGCGTCTGACAGTTAGGAACATTCAGACAAGAGAACTTCACGAGTTGATCAAAGGTTGAGCCACGCTTGCAGTGGTTGGCCGTAGGTGGGTGACTAACCGCTATATCGACCTCCTCCGTTCCTCAGAAAAGCAGGTTAAGCCGTTGGTTCCAGCTGTCATTTACAGATCATTGACAGTCGATACGAGTAGTCAGAAAGTCTAACAACCAGTCTTACCGAGTAAGTGAATTATGGAGGTCACCTAGTCAGTCACTCCATGTAAAATACTGGTATTTAGCTGCATCCGGTTAGACTGGAAGCCGATCCCAACATCGTTAGGAAAAGTTTAGGCAGATGATGGTGAGATGAGGTTCATTTTTGTATTGAAGAAGAGAGATCCACTTTCACAAATAGTCCCGTTTTCTCAAAACATAGATTAGTAGAGTTACCACTTTTTGTGTTGCGGGGCAGATTCGTCCATTCGCGTCAATATTTATTGGCGCGCGGTTATAAGTGCCATTGGCCACACGTGACGCGCGGCGCGGACGTGAGCCGCCTGTTCCACTAGGACCCGCCTATTTGTTCCATCAGTGGGACCAAATGCAATGTTTCAGGTCCCGTTTCTTATCCGTCTACTCTGAGAAGACACACCGAAAGGGACTCAGAAGTGTTCTTTAAAGTGAGACTTTTCCAGATATCTTGTTGTTTGTGAACTGAAGGAGCTCAAGGAAATGTTTACATATCCTACTAAATAATGTATTTAGTAAACTCGAGGTTATAGTTTTTGATTTCAGAGAATTTATAACATAAAATGAGAACAAAATATGGTAATTATGTCAGGTTTTGACCGGAAGCAGACTTTTCTTTACATTAGCATACTTGTCTCCTCCAAAACCTATTAGAGAAGTACAAAGTGGACAAACAACATTTAGCGCTTGATTACAACTTAGTTACCACAGAATGAAATGAAGTGTTATTATAAACTTTCGTGGTATGACATCACTGATAAACGGTTTTAGATTTTGGTCCAAATGCTCATGGCTACTTTGTCTTACTGCTGCACTGAGGAATGAATCGGTGGTGCAGAGTGGAACAACCCTGTGAGCCTTTAAATTTCCTCGCGTTATGAAGGGATAATGCATTTGTGAGAATGGCGGCGTTAGATTATGTCTGGGTTCTGGGGGAGAACGTGTGTTTTATTTGTTCTTGAGGTACTCACTCTCTTAAAGGAGAGGTTATAGAGGACTAGCTAGATTTGTTCCGTTAATGCCATTTATCTACAAGAGCGGAATTCCTGATAGTCGCAGACGAGGACTGAATATTTGTCCACGATATCGATGCCATATACTAAAGTGTACGTGTGTAAGGTACTTTTGAAGACTAACTTACTAGCCCGTATTGTCCTATCGCTGTTAAAAGAACTCTCTCTCTCTCTCTCTGTTCACACAAGTCTCTTTTTTGCCAATTCCCTCTGTAGGAGTCATGTCGTAGGAGTCCCGCCGTAGTGCTCGAAGGTTCTATTTGCCCATTTTTCGTTGGATCATTTTATCCAAATTCACCAAACACTGACAGTTTTATTGCCGATTTTTCAAAATAGCTTTCTAACGTAAAAAAATATTTGTCTGTTTATCAAGCGAATAAATATTTTAATATTTTAAATTTTTCAATCGTATATTATCTAGAGAATAGCTATCCAGTGGTTTAAGCTAGCCAACTTCACACTACTAAATCATGATCTGTCAAATGACTAATTTGGTCGAGACGCCATTGTTTAACTATTGTGTCTACTTCGTGGACAGATCATGGGTTAATAGCAACAAAACGTGTATTTGACATTTGTCGTCATTTGCATTCATAGGGTCCATACCGTGTTGTTTATTGTTAAACATTTTGGATTTGTGTTCTTTTGTGGCATAAAAAATGGAACAGTGCTACAAATTTTAGTAGTTGAGAAGTACGATAGAGTATATATTAATAGTTACTGTATTGTATTTATAGTATTGTTATATGTTTTTATGAGTAGGTATGTATGTATGTATTGTATATTATATTTAAAATAGTTATCTGTTTTATGTATTCCATTTTCTTTTTCGTTTTTACACACTATGTCTACATCTCTTTTTAGTATCTCCTTTCGCAGGTATGCTGGAAGAGATTTCTTTAGAAATAAGCATCACCTTTTTTTTTTCTGTTCCTCTCTACTTTTTTATATTCAGTGTGTACATAAATTTTTAAATACTTAAATAAATAAATAATACGATTATGCATGGAATTAGTGATCAAATATCGATCAGTTATAGAAAATAAAAAAGCCGTTGCTATGACTAGCAAAAAAGTTACAGTATACCTAACGTTAAATACAATGAAATTAAGTAGGCTATATGGAATCTGTTTTCAAACGAAATCTTATCCAAAATTCATTGTAGAAGTCAAATGATTTTAACACATGGGTTAAAATTATTTGGCGTCGCTTGTGTAAGGTGGTTAAATAATTAAATTACACGTTCTTCCTGGATTTTTAAGTCATCAATTGTTTTAAATACATCAATTAATCACCGAACCTATGTCGTTTTACCAAAACGCATAAAACGAATGAAACTCAAACAGAACCTAAAACGCCACACTTATTGGGGAGATAAAACCCTAACTGGTCCTAACTAGGTAACTATATTCCTCCGTTAGACGCTTTATTCAACGGTTAACTACTATCTGACTATTGAAAAACCAAGAATATTGCTATCCAATGAATAAAGGTTTTCTGGTTGTTTATCTGAGGATTGAAAAATAGGCCTTTAATGTAATAAATACCAAACAAATAAAACCAGATCAGATTACAATATCACCAAAAAACTACCTCACAAACCTGAGCTAAATTGCCCAATAGATCACGGTGCGTAGTCGCGCGCGTCTTACAAATGGTGGGTAGACGGCAATGAAGCCGCTGACGGATGGAGTGTCAGGCGCCGCGTCGATCGCCTCGATATAGACGCGCGTAAATCGCACGCCGTGATTTACGTGTCGCAATTTTGGTTGTTAGTTTTACAATCACTTTCAATACAAGAAGTGTTAGGGGTTTTTGCATCGTCTATTGAAATAATTTAGTTTACTCCAAGTAATTGAATATTTTACAGTCAATAGTAGGAAAAATCAAGAGTACCATCATGTAACCTTGCAACTTTTATAAAAGACTTTCTCCTACTTCCCAATTTCATATTGTTACAAGCATGTTATTGTTGAAGCCAATTTCATATTGTTATAAAATTAATGTTACCTCAAAGTTGCAATCGTTATCCACGAGAAAATCGCTTTTGAATTGGTGCCATCCACCTTCAGCAGTACTAACTTACCTGCAAATGGTTACAATGATTGATTTTGACAGCGTTGCGATTTTGTAGCGATAAAACTGGTAGCTCAAGTCTTGTTATGCTGTTGACTGTATTCTTGTGATAAGAGTAAGTTAATTTCAAATACTTCTAAATAAAACGTGGTTTTAGCGTTTTATGACATCAAATAAAAATACATTATACAGAATATTCGTATGCGCTGTCGCAAATAAAATAGCTAAAGATATGTGAGAAAACTTTATATAAATGCTAATGTGATCCAAATACTCGCACTCACAGTAAATGGAAGGATTTTTATATAAATAACACAACTTTATATTTTCCGTTTAAATAATCTTCTGTATTTCGCAGTCAAAACAAGTTGTAGTTCTATTAGAGTGGAATTTCTTTGTTACTAAATGAGAACTCATGCAGAACTAAACGGTTGTCTGTAACTAGAGAATTACTGGTCTGTATATTAATTATGGATCAAAATGGATCGAATCGAAATGGATAAATATGGATAGTAAATTGTATTTGTAAGAATTAATTAAAATTAATGACAGGTGCTTAGAATATAATAAATATTGTTACAGTCCATGAAAAACTCTCAAAAACCCATAAAAAAACGATATCAAAGAAAAAAGCGCTCAATTACAAAATAATATCCTCTTTTCCTATTTAAAACCCGATTTGTACGTTTTCAACGGTTTTCCGTCCCGGTGCGTCCGCCGGGGCTCACAGGCAGGGGCCCAGGGGCCCGGGGGCCGCGGCCGGGGCCTGGGTATCGTCCGCAAATAATAAAATATTCCCAGGAAATAACCGGCACGCTGCGAGCGATCCTTTTGAACGACCAGTGAACCTGACCTTTGATTTGCAACCTTTAACTTGGAATCAGAGACCAAGTTACACTGGAGTATTTGAACGCTAACCAGATTATTATGACCTTCGGACCAGATCTTTTGTTGCTTCGAAACCGCCAGTTTAACAAAACCTATCGAGACCAAATAATAGTTCGTAATAAGGGGTCAAGAGATCCTGGTCCTCCAATACATAAACCAGTTTACTTTGATCCTTCAACACCATGTTTAGGTTAAAGTCTGAGGGTCTTGGTATCTGGCGGTTTGGTCTGAAGCTTATTGACTGGGATACCTGCGAAGTGCTGACAGGACCGCTCGACCGGCGGCAATCATTCTATCTCGACAAATGCTTTAGTAAAGCGTAGTCTACATCATATGAATGGAATCTAGATAACGTAATGTGGGAGGGGTGAGAGGACCTACCTAGGGTGTTACTTGATGTGTTAATACTGGCATTTTGTTGAACTGTCTATCAGACAGTTTTTAAGGTTATCAGTGACTAACAGTTAGTAGTTAGTGTCGTAACTTTTCAAACCACTGCTGAGACCACTTATTGGCAACAAAAATAAATAACTGAACTTTAAAAAAAACTGAACATTTGAGTTTTGTCTCTGTGGAGGCAACGTAACTGCGAGGTCTTTGGTATTGGAGGTAGTGACCTCATGGCTTCCAGCTTGTTATTCAACTAGCATTAGCTAGAACATTCCCGCTGAGAGGAAGTGGCTTGTAACCCACCATACGGGCTCAAGGATGTCCTAATTGTTCGAATTTGTGGTTCTAGCAAATGGCAGCTTCTTTTCGATCTTATCTTTTACCGTTTTTAAAAGTAACGGTGATAAAATAATTTAAACAAAGTAAATTGGTTGTCTAGCTTTGAATTGACAACTCACATGTCGTGGTCGCTGTTTTAGGTTAGTCACTGAATAAACACTCTAAGATAATTTCCATGTTTAATCTGCCAAGCGATTGCCGATAATCCACCCTCTCGATTATAATTTACTGTTGTTTTGAGTACATTCTCAAAACAACACCAACGTACAACGTACGTCAGTTCACACAGTCGGGTTAGTACATAGAAGGATTTACAGCAACAGTTTATTGTTGTTAGTAGCTAAGCTACTGCACACTCGAGTCATAGTCACCTTCAAAGAGAAACGGCACCTAGCTACATAATTTCTCATCATGGACCACAAAAGCTACAAAAAGAAAAAAACGTAAAAATATCTTTATCTTTTGAAAGAAAGCTGTTGCCTCGAGCTTTATTCGCACGGAAATAATTTAGACATGTAATTTAGAATGGCGGCTTATTCGCCCCTTTTCTTTTCTTAGAGGAAAATCCTTCCTTTGCCTGCGCGCTCCGAGCTCCGAGCCTCCAAACAATGCTTACACCCTGGTACTTTCGATCTGTTGGGAGAGAGTTAAGAAAAGCGATTCGAGTATTTGTGTTTGTTTTTCTATCTCTGTGATGTAATAAAGTTAAGGCTGCTGCTGATTGTGCGGTCCATGTCATTTACCAGGCCATAAAAGTATCCAGGTTAGAAATTACCCAGTACTATATTTTAGTGGATCTAACTGGAAACCTGGGTAGAAAACGTGAATCAGAAGCGCTATCGTTTAATGTTAAAATCCGCTAAAACAAATAGAGTGTATTTGTTAAAATTTACTTTTCATTATATACAAACGGTACCTGTCTTGCTTTCACAACAAATCTATTAAGTCATCAAGAAATTCACCATGACGTATTTGGATCGCGTTGTTAATATTTCTTTTTCCATCGACATATTATTATGTCGTTTTTAGGGTTCCGTACAAAAAATGAAAAATCGGAACCCATTTATGATCACTCATGCGTCTGTCTGTACTCAAACTCAAACTCAAATAATTTATTTCAATTAGACCATTACGGCACTTTTGAATGTCGAAAATACAAAAAAAGCATAGCTACAGTCACAGTCACAAGGCATAATAACTTGAGACAGTACTGTAGTTGCACATTCCCTAACGTAGATCTCTATGGAGAAGAACGGGCAAGAAACTCCATGTACTCCACGTACATCCGTCTGTCACAGCCAATTTGCTCCAAATCTACTGGATCAAATCAGGTGAAATTTGGTAGGATGGTGTATCCTGTTTAATTTTTTTTTATGACCTAATAACAGGTATGCAAAGTTAATATATATTTTTTTTAAATAAGGGATTTTCAGGGGACATATTAGGTAATAAAAAAATAAATTTTGCAAACCATACTGTGTTATGTACCAAATGAAAGGGCTCGTTATGAGGATCTCAAATGTATTTTTTTTATTATTGTAAAATAAATAGTTTTGATTGTATTCATGAAAGAAGACGAAAATTGACCATTACCCCCCCCCCCTGATCTCCGAAACTAATAAGCCTAAAATGTTGAAAAAAATACAAAATATGGTTCATTGCTTTTAGATTACAGGAAAATTTATAAGAATTCTATCAATTGAAGTAAAGTGGTAAACTCAATATAATACAACAGGGAAAATTTGACTTTGGCATTGTACGGAACCCTCTCCACGCGAGTTCAACTCGCACTTGGCCGGTTTTTTTTCAATCAAAGGTTTCTCAGTTACAGCCCCAGGGCTAGATTGGTTCCCGGTTAATGGAAATTGTCTTCCTCCTGTTTCCCTCACATAATACACGAAACTGACACAACTGGCTACGCGTGGGTTACTTCTGCCTATCCTTTCGGGGAATACAATCGTGAAGTTACACGCTCTGTGTGCCACCGTAAACTGAGCTCACAAAGAACAAGGTATTGGTAGACAATGTTATAATTATGCTCATATAACATTGTAATACAAAGCGCGGTTGACAAGCCATCAAATATGTCAGTTCACAAGGTTCTGTCACAGCGCCCAGCGCCCAGCGCCGCGTCACCGCAGGTACGCCGGCGGTGGTGCCGCTTTGGAAACTCTTATTTACAAAATGTTCTTGATCCATACGTTTGTTCCCCGAAGGTATATACAGAGGTATGTTATGTACACACTCATTTCGCCTGTCCTATGTAAAAGCCTATTTCTATATAATCGGGATCCAAATCCAAAAGCCAGACTATTATTATTATAAACTTTGGCAAACCCGGGGATCGAACCCTACGCTCAGCAGCCTCGCCTAGCAGACCAACAAGCTCGTGTAACAAGTAATACGTACAAATCGGCACAACATGCGCATGTGTCCCTGTGTCCAGCCGTGCGCGTCGCTCCCTTGACCGCGTCGCGGCCTTGTTTCCAATCACGATCAACCGTGGTGGTCAAATGTTCACCCTTTAGGATGTTAGCGAGTTATCGAGTCATTTGTTTACAATATTGACTTTGAGGTCATCATCATCTACTTTTCTCAACTATGTTATGGTCGACTTCCAGTCTAACAGGATGCATCTGAATACCAGTATTTTACATGGAGTGAATGCTAATCTGACCTTCACAACCCAGTGAGTACTGTGTAATACTTACAACACAGTACTCATCACTGGGTTGTAAGACTGCTTGTCAGAGGATTTTTCCGCTTGGTGGAAACAGACCCTTATGCGGAGATGATACGGCAAATTTTTTGTTGACTAACTACTCACAAATTATTTTCAAATTCTAGTTTTAATACTTGACCTTCTTGTACCCAGAGGACCGTAAAAACGTGCAGAACTAAAGCTGCAAAATACAGAAACATTTTATAAATTTCCTCTGAGCTGCAGATTGGAACATTTTCTGTATTCTAGAATTCTAACTAGCATGCAGAACACCACAGATGGTTTTTCTCTTTTTCTTCATTTGTAGAAAAAAATATGAATCCGTAATACAAGCAAGTACGGACTGCGTTTTAATGTTGTCACACATTTTGCAAATTAAAATGCATAAAATAGAGACGCGGGAATAAACGAGGAATTCTAATTCACTCGCATGTTGTGGGCGCAGAGTAAATATGCACAGAAGGAACACTTTGATATTGGTTTATCTCGTTATCAGGCCGTGGAAAAGTGTTCAGTTTGAAACTGTCTTTCAGTCTAGTATTCACAAGGGGGTAATATGGAGATTCCATTCTCAGGCCAGGCAAAGTATTATTTTATTTAAGAACAAAATAATACTTTAAACAAAGAATAATAATACTAGAAACGTCTGATTAAGAAATCAGACGTTTCTTTAAAAGCCAGGAATCTGGATGTATAAAAATGCTCGTTATCTATGACCATGGGATTAAATGATATCGAAATGTAGGTTACGTTATGTTATGGCTCAACCCATTCTGTTCAACCTCGCACTGTGGACTGAGTGTCTTCTCTTCTTTTCGTATCGTTGGAATTTTGGTTAGACGGTAACATTGTTTGAGTACAGCAGGTGCAGGGGGGCACGTTGTTTGAGGCATCAGGCATTACGCATCACGTCACTCTAGGCACTGGTTTTATCAGAAGCACCGCACTCGCACAGGGTGCTGGAAGGAGCATTGATCCCCCATTTCGTCTAAGTAGTTGTGTTTGTATGACGGAAGTGTTTACTAGTATTTTATTATTTCCTCGGTACCAACGCGTGTGTGTTTACCTTGTTATCTCACACGGATGCTATAAAACTGTTCTTCTGAACGCCGCCATTTCGCTCATAAAGTGTCACCATGCGAGGGGCGAGTAATCCGGGATCGGCGCGATAAACCCCGGACTACGGGACGAGAGGCCGGGACGCCCGACGAGACAATGCGCTATTGTTCTCAGTGTATCGAATAGTGGAGTCTGCAGTAGCACAACGGTTGTGTTGCTTTGAGAGGAAGGATTTAATTGGTCACTCATTCCTATTTAGTGTCACTGCAGACACCTGTTTAAGCTACGTTAAACTGACTTGTGACCGTATAGTAGTTATCAAGTATAACGTTGTGATTAAGTAAGCTTAAAATACTAACTTTGTTAAGGTCGTCGACCTTGTCAATGTCACGGGATGTGATATGTACAGGGCCGCTTGTTGTAGCGATGCTTTGGGCTTTTTTGGCTGAATTATGATGATTTGTAACAGAAAGTGGTCCTTTTCTACTAGTCCCGGTTCTGTTAACTTAAATTTCATCTACTGTAGGACACTGCTGCTGCATTATGGCTCGCTCTCTCATAAAGAGGAAGCTTGAGTCCCAGCAGTGGGATCATTATGATCATAGGTTCTGACCATGTTGACTTACTGCTTCGTCCTGCACTAGGTGTCACATCGACACAACACTCCGCGTCTCAGTTAAAAACACGGCTCTGGTGTATCGTCGCACGTTTTTGTCGGGAGTCGAGTCCACAATGACACCTTCTGCCAATGTGTTTAAAACCTTATCTTTCGAAATTAAGGTTAATAATCACTTGGCATGGAAGTGATATTTTTATTAAAGTAATTTGGAAAAGACTACATGAATAACACCTCTATCGTAAAGGAATAAGGTTGAAAGTCGGGTAGCAGGAATTGTTGCAAGTAATATGTTTGTCAGTTGTAATTCAGAAAGCTATTATTAATATCTGCGATGATCTGCTAGAAGAAATACAGCGCTGTAAGCCGCTTAGCGGTATAATGGGAGTCAAGAGCACAAGAAGCGGGTTGTGTCGCTGGTGGCAAGAATTTGACGTCAGCTGTAGTGACAGTGGCAGGAATACTTTTATTCTTTGTGATCAAGAGTACTTCTAGATTTTCCAGTGAAAACTACACTTAACAGGTAAAAAAACCATTTTTCAATTTATCTCGGTTTCACGTGCATAAAATACTTGTTTACAAAATGTTACTATATTTCAAACTAAAGTATTTATTTTAATTTAATCATTTAAATAGTGCATCTACTGAATTGTCAAAAAGTCGGTCAGTTAGAAAGTTTTTTAAATTGCACGTTCCAAAACGTACATCTCTATGGAGCAGAACGGGCAAATAACTCCATGGACGTGATTTTAAATCAAGTTAGGTAATACTAAATTCTGGGTTCATTATTCTTTTTGCTTCTTCTTTGGATATGTACGAGTATGTGAGGACATTTTTTTCTTGTTAGTTCCAATTTTCGTGCAAAAAATACGTCGTTTGAGTGAGGGTATTGTAAAAGCGGTTGATTCGTGTATGTGTCGTGTATGTACCTCCAGCGATGCTTTGTGCAATCAAACTCGTTGCGGTTTTTATATTCCCCTTTGTGGGTACCAGGGCAACAGCGGAGGTGAGGCGGTAGGACTAGTCCTCGCAATAGTACAGAAAACGTTTATTTACAGGTAAGGAATGGATAAAGTAAATAATTGTTAGTTGGTAAAGATGTGACTGTACTGATCTAATTTAAAATAAGTGGTTTGACTTTGGCTTAACTTAACTAGCATTTTCATCCTTGTTTCACTCACTGCTACGTACAGGCCTGCTTTTTTTCTGCCATGCTTTTCTGGTCTGCGCAACTCAACAGCTCTCATGCAAGTCTACCACCCAGTTATTGATTGATTTTCTGATCTATTTTTGGTGTGATGATGGATGTAAGGGGCGGGGAAGTGCCAATCAGCGATAGCTTTGTCGGCGCTCAATCAGTCGTATCAAAAGGTGGAACAATTTACACAACGCGGCTTGTATTAATTCTGTTTCACAACTATTGTACGTTGTTCTCTGTAAAAATATTTGATCAAATTGCCTTGTTTTTTATTTTCGGCATTTTAAATATTTAGGGATGGCATTTTTTATGTATCAGCAAATTGCAGATATTTTCGTTTACTAGCATCGGAGAAACTTTTGTATTTTTACACTACGGATTTTTCAGTAGCAGCTTGAGTGGCTTTATGTGTGGTCGCTGGTAGGTATTACCTACGAGCCAGATTCACCTCAGTGGACTTGCATAAAACTTAAATGTAACTAGCAAAATGTAAGTAAGTATGTAAAACAGCTCTGCCTAACCCTTCGAGAAATACAAGCTTGATATTCTGTCATGCGATCCGTATTTGCCATTAAGGACGTCCCGTTTCACCTCCATTTACTTAGTTCATATTCATTTAAATGAGCATAGTTTTGAATCGAGCGCTATTAACTAGCACCCTCGCTAGTATAGTAGTACAGTACTAGTATGCTAGTGAGTCAGTAGGGAAGTTAGTTGCCAGTTGTTTGGACCGCAGACCGCTTGCTGCTCAGCTTTATATTATTTGTGATGCTCAACTGTGCGCTATGAATGACGACTTTCATATAAACAGGTTTTAAGGATCTAAGGTTAGAATTATTCGTGAAATTGCTTTCTACTTTAGTGCATTGGTTTATTCTGAAATTGAAATGTGCAGTTTCCAAATGCTCAAAAAGCAAAGCCAAGTTATAGGTCTGAAATAAAGACATATATTTTTTTTAAAGGTCGCTGGTTGTACTAAGAAATATACAGACAAAACATTTTTGTGAAAGGAGCTCAGAGTCCAATCTTAAAATGATTTTATTCAATTGCACAAAATGGTTTGAATCCGAAGCACCAAAAACACTTTTTTTTTCATATAAATTTTTTCGTAATACTCGTATGTGTTCACCACAAAGTAAGTAACAGTTTACTGTTTAACCAAAGCTTCCTCTTGTCAGTTATACCGAACACGTAACACTGAATTAGAGGACCTCTTTATTAAACTGCCTAGCAAATACTTACGTTAACCAAGTAACGATGTAATAGTGACATAATTTCGGTTCTTATACGGCTTAATGGTTGTAAGCATCATAGTCGTGCAGTTTAGTCATTAACGTAACTGTTACTTGTTAGTACTATTACACTAATTGGTGGCAGGAAACTAGGTTAGAAATGATATTCAAGGGTCTTTGGCAGAATTCTAGCACATAGGCTTTTTAGTTGGTCTTGCTAGGGAAAAGAAAGAGCCAATGTGCATAAAACTCAACAATTATTTAAACACTTGTTTTTTTACTAACTGGTAAAATATAATGAAGGCTTTACCAAGCAGTTTCAAACTGATGTTTATTTTAAAAAGTTCAGTACCTCACTGCCCTAAATATGTCACGCCATAATCACGAGCAGTTTTATTTTAAAATCCACATAAAAGACCCCTTTCTGTATACTCTTGCCTCGTTTATTAAATAGCAAAATGCCAACAAAAGCAGCAAAGGTGGCTAAACACACGTAATTTGAACATCACTACGCTTGGCTACGCGGTGCTACGAGCTATCGCTACGACTGCTACGAGCTACGCTCTCGTAGCGCTACACGAAATCCCTCCGTTCATAAAATGACGCTGTTCTTTTTATTCAGACTAATAAACGCTACATGTTTTTATTATTAAGTGAAATTTGAAATGAATAGATGAATTCTTTTCTTTACAAAAGTGCCAAGTAAAAGTGATCGATTTTATCGCCATTAACTGGGCAAACACCCAGTTTTCTAAACCAGTAAAACTTTATCCGACCAAGGAATCTAACGAAGGGCTTCATGTTCAACGGTTGTTATCACCATGCTGACCAACAAGGCAACTATAAAGTTTAGTTTCCACAATACTATTGCAACTAAACTATATATGATTGTGTTCAGTATTTCAGGGCCGGTCTTGTGCCATAATTGTCAATTTTCTAACAAACAAACTCAATTTAACTTGTGTTTGTCTTGGGACTCGAACCGGCGACCGTAACATTACAGTGCCTGTTCTGACACCAGTTTATTACTTTACAGACAATCGAGGCTGTATTCTGAGTTCCTCATAATTGTTAATTGTTTAGTTTGACTAGTGCTCACACGTGAACCTGCTGAACATGGGGTCCTGGCTTCGATTTCCGAGTGGGACAAAGAGTTATTCGATTTTATCATCAGGCTTTTAACAGTAGCAGCCTTTAGTTATCTAAACTTCCTTTCTTTACCCAGGTTATTGGCAACAGGCTTGTTTTCTATATTTATGAGATGGGATTTGCATACCTGCCCGCGTAGCATGGCGATTCTATCTCTATTCTACAAGACGCGACAAAGCTCTTTTCTATACAACTTGACATGTCTTAATGTCTTGACATGCCCGAGCATGCGGCGACCCATTGACTCGAGTTTGTACGAAGATAAAGACATAGAATGTCTTTCCATAGCAACGGACAAGAGTGTGACAAGTGACTTTGAGGATTTTGCACTCAGCATCCGATCTAGAAGTAATATTATATTTTTTTAGATTGTTTGTTGATATTATGTTCATCACCATAAAAGAGATCACAGGATTCTTGCTTCCCTGCAATCTCATATAATTTTAACAATCTCATGATTCTTATAATATCCATCAATGTTCAGTAGGTAAAAAAATAGTTTCTTACTATGTTTTTTAAAAATAATGTTACACGGGCGGTGGTTAATATCAGGCAAGGTGGACGATGACATTACAATTAGTTTGAAAGGACAAAGATGCACCCTCCAGAGTATTACAGCTATCATAGGACGCATCGTGTGATTGCCATTACTTTTATTGAAGGCGTTAAGGCCTGAATATATTCCCGGTCAGCTAGACCACCTACATGGTAAAGCTGTAGGTTACAGATATACCCTACAATTTTGTCAATGGTGTTCTGACATGTCCGCTTTGTGCTCGGAGTTTTTAAGTTGCGTATTATTTTTCGGTCCAAAAATATAAAAAACCCGCCTTTTTAACCTGTATCCTGCCAACAATGACCTACTACGGTGCCGAGACATGGACGCTAACAAAGGAGACTGTCCACCGAGTACAAGTGGCACAAAGGGCCATGGAGCGAGCCATGCTCGGCATAACCCTCTTAGATCGAGCCGTCATCGGACGAAAGTCTACGACGTCAGGGACCGGGCGGTGCTCTTCAAGTGGACCTGGGTAGAACTTCTACACCCGGAGATGGCCGATAGAGCAAGGCTTTGACTGAGTGTGGCAATGGTTTGGCCAAAGACACCAAGGCCGTCCTTAAGCTCGTTGGGTTGACGATAAAGTCGCGGGAAACACCTGGATCAGGGACGCACAGAACCGGGAAATGTGGCAGAAGAAAGGGGAAGCCTAACCAGCAGTGGGTGATTCCGGGCTGATATGATGATTGATGATGATGTATGCTAGCCACTTGAGAGCACATGAAAGTGCAGCACACCAAAGCACTCGACAACCACCCTAGAAAGCCATCGAATGCAGTCGCTGTGGCCGAAATCGACTAGATGGCATTATCATCAAAGAACTCGTTTTCCGGGATATCGAAAGCCCCGGTTAAAGCTCGTACAGCGTTTCTTTTGGCATAAAAACTGAGGAAGTGGCGACGGTAGGACCCCGACATGTTTTTAAAAACAAAATGGCTTACAAACACAATTTTTATTTATAAAAATAATCTTGTCTAGGTCTGATGTGTTGTAGACTTTTTGACATTCGTTGCCAAGAAACGATTCCTACAACCAGTGTCAAAAGTAGACAAAAAATTGTAGCCATGCTTGACGTTGAAGACTTTTATCGCTAAAGAATAGAAACCTTTCTTTTCCACATGTCAAACATCGCCATGCTTAGGACGATAGAAGTCTTTCGAAAATCTGTCATTTTGTCGATTGTCAGTCGACAAAACCCGTTTCCACGGCGGCCATGCTACGCGGGCTGGATAAATGTGACTCTAGTTTATATACTGGGACAGAGCGGCGTAATTCAATGTGAAGCCAAAGCCCGCATGATGTTTTAAATTGGAAAACTAACATTGGCTTGATTGTACTTGTCAACTTTCAGCTCCCAATTTGGTACTTAAACACGTTTGGGTCTCTACAACAATTAAAACCCTATAACATTAATTTATCCGATTTAAACAAAACAATACTTAAGTACAAACTTAACGGTATAATCCCACCTCTATTAACTTTAATATTCCCGTAATCGTTGGAATAGCTCAGTAACACCTCTAGTTATAACTATGCGCATAGTACCACGAGAATGACCGAAAATTTGATAATTATCGCATAAAATAATACCAGTTTATAATACGAAAATGGCCCGTCAAGTTGGTTGTTTAATTGGCTTACGTGAGCGGCCATGTTTAATTGTTCAGAGCACTTTGCGTGCTGGACTAATTGATGGTGATATAATTGATTTGGACTTTAAAGTCTTGTTTCAGCCATTTTGTAGTCAGTTTTCAGACCATGTCTGAATGCGACCTCTGCAATCCAATTACTTAGTACCAAAGCTTGGCTGGTGTACTTTTGTGTTCTTCGTCCACGTTGTTTAGATATACTTTTGCTCATTGTCTGTCACTTTTGTTAAATAATCAGAAACATAGTTCTGACGTTACTATGCAAAAACGGATAATTATTCATTAAAGATTACATATACCATCATTTCATTGCCCTTATTCTAACTAACTTAGCTCAGCGCAGCATGTCTCCTTCGTCCATACTCATCCACCTTATAAATCTGTAATTTCCTATTTAACCACGAACCCCTCAACAATTACCTCCTATACAAGTCAATGTCCAATTGTTCGTCATACATTATCGGCAGTTCTGATCACCCCCGTACGATTACTATCATTATACCAGCGAGCGCGGAAATGGAATTTGATTAATTTTATACGTCGCTGCTAGCGTGTAGCGTGGTGCCACGGAGTAGAACGATTTCAGAAAGACCACATCAGTTGCTTTCATTTGCGCTAAAGTTTTTTTTGTTAGTAGGTTCAAGGATCAATAAGTTATAGTAGAAATAGTCTGAAAGGGTAAAATACCCCCTTTGATGTTGAGGCTGGTAACTAAATTACCACCATGAATAGGTTATCTCATCTATAAACAAATGCAGCGTGGGAGAACCACGGACCCAAATACATTTTACTAGTACAGTCGTAAAGTAAAACTTCTGAATGTTTGTTTAATAGTACACTGACCATGCAGCACTTGTAAAAATTAAATCCGAAACGGTCTTTTTGTTCGCAAAAGTTTTTATTGGAGGATTCTGTCCATCCTTTGTCGTAATATATTCCAGCTCTGTCATATCGTACTAATGATGGAATCGACGGAATTTCAATCGAAGCAGAAAGGGACGGAATCTTTTTGACCGTCGCGACGCTTTCTGCTGGCTAGACTAATAAAATTTATTACAAACTCTCTGGTATTACAAAGACGGTTACAATTGAAATATTTTAATGGAAATTATTTCAGATTTTATAGCTATCTAAATTATGTGAGTGTCATTTCAATAACTAGCCTTTGTTAGAACGATACAACAATAAAAAAGTCTAGAGCTTTACTTGATTTTTTTTTAATGTTCCCCAACATTTTATCAACTTTTGTTAAGTCTTTCACGATTTTAAGATCCAAGATTTTATTTATATACGAGATACCGATTTTAATCACTGTCATGTCTTAATACGAATCTTATGATCAAAATACAGGAACTAAATTAGTCATATTATACTGATAATAATTAGTCGCAACGCCCATTTCAACATGTCATTCCACAGTCTACATTACACAATAACATAACCAGTATAACATCATACATTACGTTACTGACGAAGCGAGTGCGTCCCGTGGGCTCTCCGACTATTATACACGGCTACAATCGAGCTCCCGCACTATTATGTCATTTGCTAAATTAACTACGCCGTCCAGCTGCTGTGCACATACTCGCTGTGCCTGCGACTATGTCCCGAGGGCAGGAAACTCGCTACTTGTGACCTACTGAACTTTGTTTTATATGGAGATGTGTATCAGTGGCGAAGGGTCCATGCAACTCGATGCCTACCGGATTCCCTTTGGAAAATGGCGCAGTCAGTATTCTACACACAAATAATATAATCACATTAAAGATATGTACTCCGGCTCACCTTTTACAAATGATGACCATTCGGTACGCTCGCTGATGTGTATGTCTTTGTATTTTAGCCTGTCGAGTCATGGCGTATTGCCATCCCTTTGGACTATGAGAGTGAGAGAAAAGAGAGTGCATCTACTCGTATGTTCACATGTAATACACACCTGTGCACAATATTATGTGCAGCGCCGATGGCTAGACTCCGCTGAGCTTAGCCGCCATGATCGAAATACAGTCTTGGATTTTTTATGTGGAGGATTATTTATGTTGAGCCGAGTACAGTTTAGTAGTATTTTAGGATAAAAGTTAAACCGCGAGCTTGTGTGTAGTTCAGTAGAATGAGATAGATAAAATATCGCGATAGAAGTCTACAAAGTGGGACGCCGAAGTACAATGCCCGTAACAAAAAAAAATCTAACTTGATTTAGTAACCGTTACTAAATCATGCCATATTTAGAAAAAGTTCTCTCTCGTTCGCTGTTACTCAGCATTTTCATCGATGATTCAATGCAATCTAATTAAAACACAGAAATATTTCAACATTCAAGCACCAGCAGACAATTATACGGCCCAAATTTTATCGCACTATAGATTTATATGTGCGAACGCAATTACATACGTTTGGTCAGACAGTGGCCGATAAAATGGGCTCCCTATGGACCGATATTACGAACCGATTTGTGAGATAATACCGTGATGGGTTGTTAATGTATAGGTGAACAATATATTACCTATTTATGTGTACATGTATGTATCAGTTTCACCTGGCGATACTCCAGGGACGATGGGAGAGGATCTGATAACCGCGGGATATGCGGTTGTACTACGGGTTGATTTAATCGGGGAAGTGACTCATCGGTTACAAGTGCGGATGACGAAAATCAAGTTTTGAGAACAATTCTTGTTCTGGTCTCGATCAAGTTGTGTAATTACCTACTTGCAATCAGAGTGTAAATATTCTACCCAATGATGACGTCACTACATTCCATAATCAATTATTAGTTTCCTGCCCTTTTCCCAGTTTATTTGGGGCCCGCGCAGCATGTTTACTTCTTCCAGACTTTTCCATTATCTCAAAAGTCACCCAACTTTTTAGCCAAAATACCTTTCTAGCCATGTCCTACCGGATAACATAGAACCTTTTTCAATGAAAGAAATCTTGGATTCTTCTAGTATTTTCAGTAATCTATACATATAATAAAATCGTTGAGACCAAAAAATCTGTTCATTGAAGATTAAAAAAAAAAAACCAGACAGGTCTATACATATAATAAAATCGTTGAGACCAAAAAATCTGTTCATTGAAGATTTAAAAAAAAACCAGCCAGGGTGACTTAAAATAAGTAACAGATTCATATTAAATCCATTTTAAAAATGTTTGTTTGTTTGTTTGACCGCGCATCACGTAAAAACAACTGAACCGATATTGTTGAAATCTTCACAAATCTATTTAAATAAATTCAGAATAACATATAGGCTATAGAAATTTTGTTTTTTTTTTGGAAAAAGGGGGTGAAAAGGTAAAGTTTGTATGAAAAAAAAATTTTTGATTGTTCTAGAATCATGAAACTCAGAGTAAATACTTATTAATAAAAATAAAGAAATACCTGTTTTAGCATTTTTTTAAATCTCGTCCAGAGACGCAAAAAAGAGGGTTTTGTGTTTAAAATTAATAAACTTCAAACACCTATACAATCAAAACCAATGAAGTGTAACCTTTTAAAGTTGCTACATATACTCCATATCTAATACAGGTAAATATAATTTCTCAGTTTACTTGAAATTTGATTTTTGAGGTGAATACGCATAAAATAGCGGAACTCAAGAAAATCAGCTTTCCTCGGTTTAAGTAGTTGGTACGAAATGTTTGTGCGCGCAACACGTCAAAACTACTGCATAGATTTCTTTAAAGGCTTCTTCAATATTTAGGCTATATATTATCACGCTACTTCCTTAAGGGGGTAGGCAATTTTGCATTATGTCCGTATACTTCAATTGTTTGACGTTTCTGTCATGACGTAAGTACAGCCGTGGTCTTTTCCGCCTGATCAGTTAAATTTTTTTTCGCTTAAATCATGCGGAGGCGCCGAGCCACTCCACCTTAAACTTTAGGCCTATTAGGAAAGCGTCAACTTTGGCGCGCAAAATAACAATAACTCTCGTTTGGCATATTGTGTCGCCGATCGGTATTTTTTTCATTAATTATTTATTATAAAGTCAACGGGGCGAGGATAGAGAGCGTTTCTATGTTTTAAGTGCAAGCAAAAATTTGCTTAGTGGTGATCAGGCAGGAGTGTCCGCGATAGTACATCAGAACGGCTATTTGTAGCTTATGTCAATGAAGTAAATAGCCTAGCGGTTTCATCACCGCTTTATAAACTACGAGGTTGCAGGTTCAAACCCCCCCAACATAATTTTTCACTTTTTGTGATTTGTTTTTATTTTATTTTTATGTTGTGAGATTTCATAGATTTCTTTTTGTATTTAAATTGTTTGCATTTCTATATTTCTTTTTTTTTTCGTGGTGAAATATGTTTTTCCATAAAGTAATAGAAAACTATAGAAGAAGAATAGAATCATGCTGCGCCGACCCCAAATAAATTGGGATTAGGGCAGGAGTATGATGATTTCTCCAAAAAGTAGTTTAGCGAACATCAGAAGCCTGATAAATTCACGTGGTCTTGCCGTGCAAGAACTGTGCTGTGCTATTTGCAATAATCAATAATCCATACGCAGCTTACGTAGATTATATTTACAGCTATATTGTTATTGGCCTCATTTCATGCACCTTGGTGAGAATTTAAGACCTGCCTGGACTGTCATCGAAGGTCTAACGATGGAGACGGAAGGCAGTTGCAAGAGGTCATCAAGAGTTTACAGCATCTATATCGTGTTTGGGCTCATTTTATGCACCTTGATGAGAACTTTCGACCTAGCTGGAGTATGACTGTCATCAAGTCTAAAGATGATAACGTAAGGCTGAAGAGGCTGGCGAGGGAAGCCTTTATTTAGAAAAACAGCATATTTTAGCGATTAATGCAAATATTTCAGAGAAATTAAATTGTTACCTTCTAGATTCTATACTTTACTTAATATTAGAAAGCTGAAGTGTTTGTTTGGTTGGTTGAACACGCTAATTTCAGGAACTACTGGTTCGAGTTGAAAGTATTTATTAGTATTGGATAGCCCATTTATCGGAGAAGGCAACAACGAACAACAACGTTACCATGTTTATATAACATCACGCTACAATCAATAGGAGCAGAGCATCAATGAAAAATGTTGCAAAAAAAGGAAAAAGATATTCCTTTTGAGATCTTTCGTTGCGTGCGCTGCGTAAACGGTTAAAGTTACGCAACAATCGTGTATGATGGAATTTTTCCTCTTAAAAAGTTCTATAAATGTCCGCGATCGCGATGATGGAGAGATGATGATGATGAGACGGTTAGAGAGAGTGTGAGACACCGTTAAAAGATTTTAAGGGTGTCTCACACACTCTCTAACCATCTCTCTGTCTCTCTTATATATCGCAGACGAAGTTGCGCGGGTCAGCTAGTAAATTCAATTTTTCTGTGTTTCGTGAACGTCAGCAGTTTCGTTAGTTTCACCGGAGCCAGCTGAAAACAAGCCATTCAGCAGTAACAGGCAGTGCCCAATAACGTCGTGACGTAACGAGCCCCGAACAGCTGCCCTAATAATAACTGAGCCAATCACTACCCGCTCTGCCCAGCTACAGCTAGTGCTGAGCTATCGATCTCTAATAACAGAGGTGTCGGGATCACATATCGAGATACGAATGTACTATATTGCACGGTGTAAGGTACATCAACATATTATTTTTTAACACGGTCATCATATTAGAAACAGCTATTTTTCTATTTTATTAATCAACAAAACTCGTGTACATTATTGGCTGAAATCATGGTAAAAGTTTGTGGCACGACACTAGGTATTAATTTATTTTCCTGTTTCAATAACGTTGTTACTTAATCTGGAAAAGAAAGATATTTTGTTTCTTTACAAAAACCATAACAATTCATCTTTTAATTCCTTTCAGAAAGTAAAATCTTCATTTCAGTCAATGCAGCAGATCAATCAGGGTTGTTTAATAAATTAGGAATGTTGGCCAAATGGTGCACCGATACAAAGCTACAATGAGATTACTCTGTACAACCGAATGTCCTAGATTTTCCCTGCCGCCGGAACTCCACAATAAATGAACCAATCTGAGCCGGCCTGTGTTTTCTCTGCAATCAGAACGCCAATACGAGTGGCTTCAAGAGGACAAACAACTACCCAGTAGTAACAAGCTCGCATCATTGCTTCCTGGTAGAACACACTGATTGATCCTAAAAACGATACAGAATAATGAAATAACCAGAATAGTAAAAACGCATAGAACGCCTCATTAGCGTTAGCTCACACCGAGACGCGACGCGACGCAGCGCGACGGTACTGGACGAGGCCAGTGACTTCGCGCTGCGCCGCGCGCCGCCGCGAGACGCAGCGCAATGAAATGTGTATCTTTTCGTGTAGTGAATAAAGTTATATTTTGAGCCGCTCTATTAAAATGTGCGCGCAGCGTCGCGTCTCGGTGTGAATTGACCCTTAGTAGTATACGCGTCACATGAATACCGATATGAACGGCCAACATCAACATTCTAATATTATGCGTCGAAATAATACACATACAAAAAAACCGGCCAAGTGCGAGTTGGATTCGCGCACCGAGGGTTCCGTATAATCTTGTAGGTATTTTGTTATCAAACTACATAATTATTTACGGTTTTCAGATTTTTCCCTGTAAGACATTGGTTCTCGCCAAATTTTATGATTCTAGGTCAACGGGAACTACCATATAGGTTTTCGACCCAAAACCTATAGGGTACTTCCGGTTGACCTGGAATTGTCAATTTTGGTTAAAAGCAAGGTCTTACAGCACAAGTAAAGGGAAACTTCCGAAAAATAAAAAATAAAGTGGAAAATTTAGGTTTTTGGTACTTACATGCGAAAATTTAAATTTGCCCATATCTTTTAATCGTGTTGACTCAGGACCTTGATTTTCATACACCTACTCGCAATAGGGACTATATAGACCTCAGTATCTGTTATAAAATAATTTCAATTTGCTAGGTCCACCCGTTCCTGAGAAAATCAGTGGTGACACACGCATAGACAGACGGACAAGAGAGTGATCTTATAAGGGTTTTTTTACCTTTTGAGGTACGGAACCCTAGGTCCAATAACTTTTTTAAGCACTTCACTGAGTAAGTCTCGAAAAAAAAGCTCAAAAAGGCTAACAAACAAACCCTGTCCTGCAACGCTGGCGGGCACAATTAAGTACAAATGGCTCAATTAATATGAACGAATATTTTAATAGGACATTTTAATTCACCTATAATTGTTTATTTATTCGTGGAAAAGTAAATCGTTTACAAGTGGCACGTGTTTTATTGTTACTACAGTTAAAATTAAGTTCATTCATTCATTGGATTTCGTTTACATTTGATTAAAAGTCGTGGTACCTAATTGCTTTGTGGTTTGTAAATTAAAAATGGAAAGACGAATGTCTTTTGTTTTTCTAAATAATGAGACTTTCTACAGTTAAATTTGAAATAGTACCGAATCATAATGAAGTTTTATCTAATCTAACTAATGTTCATTTAAATAATACAAAACAATAAAAAAAATGAGCAATCATCACCTGCCTAGCTTGTTCCCAACTATGTAAGGGTCGGCTTCCAGTCTAACTAGATGCAGCTGAATACCAAATTTTACATACTACTGCTTATCTGACCTCCACAACCCAGTTAGTACCTACTGAGTAAAACAATATCCCTTGGTAAGACTGTTTGTCAGATTATCGTGCCACTGACTACCCGTAACGACTGTCAAAGATCTACAAATGACAGCCGGGACCAACGGATTTATGTGCTTTCTGAGGCGTGGAGGAAACTCGGTATGTAATAGAAGGTAGGAAGGAAGAAAATTGCAGACCTTCAAATCAAATCAACCATGATTTGATTTGATTTGAAGGTCTGCAATTGATGGCGCGGGTGGGTACTAGCTGGCTAGTGGTTGTATCTCCATAGGTTATATTTATAAAAAACAAAGAAAAGGGCAAAGAACACAAGATTGAGAAAAGCTGCTGGTCTCGCGACTAAGGGAAGAAAATTGACTAACCTTAGCACCACGGCGGGCAGTCCAGTTCTGGACCTCGCTCCACGTGCCAGCGCTGCTGCGACCTTGATGCGCTCTTCTCGGTCTTCTTGATGATGAGGACGATGTGAGGATCGTGCACGGCACGAAACAACCTCAAAGCGGTTTAATCCAAAATTGATGATATATTAAATGGAGCGGCACGGACACGACCACGCGGCGACGGTGTCAGTCGTATTCTCTCCTCAGTACAAAACCAAGCAGCGAAAATCAAAAATATAAAGTAAAAGCGGGTATAAGGAAAACTATACCTAAAATAAAGAAGCGCCAATGCAACGGCGCGAACATGCTCCCGGCTTTAAAACCATCGGTTTTAAAAATAAAAAATAAAATAAAATACATTAAACTATAAGCCGGGGAGCGGAAGAGACGCTATTGCGAAGGTAGAGGGCAGAGGCGGACGGCAGGTCTCGTATAGATCCCTGTCGCCGTCTTGACAAGAGCGACTCTGCTGATCCCATCTTTACCGGGATAGGTTTCAAGAATTATACCTAATGGCCAAGATAGAGGTCCAACGTTATCAGTAACTACAACCACGACGCTACCTATCTTGATAGGATCTGAATGAGTGTTCCATTTCCCTCTGGATTGCAGAAGGTGAAGATATTCACGTTTCCATCGTTTTGCGAATGATTGCACCAATTGATCTAACAAAGCGTATCGTTTCTTTAAATTTGTGTTATCACCGGTAGCTTCGCAAGCGGGTAAACTCTTTAGCGGCGTAGACGTCAGGAAATGCGATGGAGTCAATGCGCTTAGCTCAGACGGATCCTCACTAAGGGGCGTGAGCGGACGCGAATTCAAAACGCATTCAATTTGTGTTAAAACAGTTAACATCTCTTCGTAGGTCAGCAATTGAGAACCTATAGTCCTATGTAAATGAGTTTTGAAGCCCTTAACGAATATCTCGTAATGTCCACCGAAATGTGGAGTGCGCGGCGGATTGATTTTCCACGTTATTTTCCGTTCGGCCAACTCGTTAGTGAACGCGGTTTGATACTCTTCAGAATTGACTAAAGCATAGATGTCCGAAAGAGCGTTCTTCGCACCGACAAAGACAGTTCCTGCGTCAGAGTACATAGTTTGTACAGCACCCCGTCTCGCTAGAAATCGTTTAAACGCTGAGAGAAAGGTACTTGTACTAAGATCGGTAGTCAACTCGACATGAACAGCGCGAGTAACTAAGCACACGAAAATGCATAGATATGACTTAATAGAGCGAACGCCACGTTTACGTTGCGGGATAATACTTATAGGACCCGCGTAATCAACAGCCGTGCGTGTAAAGGCTTTAGCTTCCGTTACGCGGCACGTGGGTAAGTCCCCCATGAAAGGATGCACGGCCTTGGGTTTAGCGCGGAAACAGAAATTGCATTTATGCACGATACGACGTACGACATTACGACAAGACAGTATCCAATAACTCTGCCGCAATATTGACATAAGAGCCACCGGACCAGTATGACAGTTGTGGCGATGATAGTGCGACACGATCAAATCGGTGATACGGTCTTTATGCGGAAGCAGCAACGGATGCCGTTGTTCATTGGTCAAATCAGCGTTACGGAGTCGACCACCGACTCTCAATAAGCCTTCACTATCGATAAAGGGGAAGAGGCGTCTTAACGCGGTGCGACAATTTTTGTTTGCTTTTAATCGTGCGATTTCGTCAGAAAAGTAAAATTCTTGCAATGCGGTAATTAACATCCTTTCAGCAAAAATCATATCTGATGCGGTAATCGATTTAGATCGCGGCAGTTTACCTAAGAACTTGTAAACGTAGATAACGGAATGAAGCAGCACCGTCCACTTAGAAACGCGATGCGACAATGCAAGAAGTGGATGCGGGTCTACACATACATCTGCTACAACCGGCAATGAAACCACTTTGGTTTCCGGCAATCGTACATCGATAGCACTAGTGTCGACAGAGGTAACAGGCCACGTATCGACGCTCTGTTGAAGCCACGACGGTCCACTGAACCACATCGGGTGCGACAACAATTGCTTAGGAGACAAACCTCGCGATAAGCAGTCGCTAGGGTTGTCGGTACCGGGAACGTGAAAGAAATGTTCCGCGGGAAGGCAATCTAAAATTTTTGTAACACGCGTAGCGACGAATGTTTTTAAAGTTTGGGGATCTGAATGAATCCAATATAATGCGACCATTGAGTCGGTGAAACAAAATATATTTTCAATTTTGAGACGCGGTTTATAAGTGTTCTTAACTCGTTGCACCAGTTTAGACATAAGTAAAATGCCGCAGAGCTCAAGTCTGGCAACCGATATCGTTTTGAGCGGAGCGACTTTAGATTTCGCGCACACCAGATTGACGACCGCTGGGGAATGGGGATCCTGCTGAACTTTGACATATACGGCGGCTCCGTAAGCTCGTTCACTCGCGTCGGAAAATGCAATAATAGTGACGAGGTAATTTCTAAACACCTCAAGATGACGCTTTATCCTTAGGTCCCGTAATGCGGGCAGTTCGCGAAGGTAATTCTCCCAAAGGATCATTACATTCTGGGGCGGCTTGTCATCCCAGTCCAGCTTGAGAACAAATAGCTTTTGTAAGATTAATTTCGCATAAAGAATAGTCGGCGCGATCAAACCTAAAACATCAAACTGGCGAGCAATAACCGATAAGATGTTGCGCTTGGTACATGGATGGTTGTCAAGAGTGACAGAAAAGGTAAAAACATCTGTAGTGGGAGACCATTCCAGGCCAAGAACCTTTAGACTTTGATTAGGTTCATCGAAATTTACTTTGGAAGAATAGCGGTGAGTATCAGGCAATGACTCGAGTAACTCAGTTGAGTTACTCGACCATTTCATAAGGTTAAAGCCCCCGGCCATAAACAATCCTAACAGCTCATCCTTGAGCCGCAAGGAGTCCTGGACGGTGGGGACGGAGTAACAAATATCGTCCATGTAACAATTATGTACAACAACATCCGCGGCGAGCGGGTAAGATGCGCGTGCGTCGTCACAAAGTTGTCTTAAAACTCGCATGGCGAGGAAAGGACTACAACGCAATCCAAAGCAAACGCGGTTGAATTGATAGGTATCAAGCGGTAAAGAACGATCAAAACGGTATAAAAATTTTTGAAACATTCTGTGATCCTCTTTAACCAAAATCTGTAAAAACATCTGATGTATGTCACTGGTAAAAGCCACGGGATATAAGCGGAAGTCAAGTAAAATTAAAAACAAATCGTTTTGTAAATTCTCACCCTGATATAACAAATCATTGAGTGATTTACCCGAACTAGTTTTGGCGCTGGCGTCCATAACCATTCGCACCTTTGTAGTTACTTTATCTTGCCTAACAACGGCATGATGTGGTATATAAAAACCCGTAGGTAGCGAACCAGCATTATTAAGTAACGAGATATAACCCTTGTATAGGTATTCTTTAATAATAGCGTCATATTCCAATCGCAACTCTGGGGTAGCGGTTAACTTACGCTCCAGGTACATATAACGACGCAAAGCAGTTTTGTATGAGTCACCGAGCTCAGAGAGTTCGCGCGCAAAAGGTAACGCCACACTATAACGTCCTGTGTCATCACGTGACACGCTTGAGACAAACAGCTTCTCGCGGTTGGGCGCTATTTCTTCGAGCTGCCAGAACCTTTCTAGCATATTTGATAACGGAGGCTCATTCTGTACAAACGAGCACAAAGAAACGAACTCAGTAGACGGATTACTAATAGGACAATTTCCTAGGATTATGTAACCAAAAATAGTTTCAATACCGGTAGGTAACCCGGGCGGACCGTTTACGCGTCCGGAGAGTAAAATTTCGGCAAACTGCGGTGCACCGATGAGGATGTCAATTTCCCCAGGCGAATGGAAACTACTGTCAGCCAACTGAACGTGGTTTAAATAACTGAGCGAAGCGGGCTCGATACGAGCAGAAGGCAAATTATCCGTAATTTTATCAATGACGTAAGAGTCCAGTGTAAGTAAAATATTTTTATTATTCGAAAACAAATCAATGCTGACGGAACCCTTAATCAGATTAGGCGACGAACCGATCCCCTTTACAACAGCGCGCGTTATTCGATTAAAATTTACGTTAAGTTTTGTTAAGCATGTCGCTGCAATAAAATTGTTTTGTGATCCGGAATCAATAAGCGCGCGAGCCTTGTGCAACACACCCGCAGAGTCAGGTATTAAAACTTGAACCGTGCCTAAAAGACAGGTAATATTATTATCACGTCGGTTATTATTTTGCACAGGAGGAGGCGACGACAGGGCTGATAAGGCAGTGGTATGTACCTGCTGCGAGGTAGATGCCGGCGGCGGCGGAGTAACATTATTATGTGCGGGCGCTGCGCCGGGCGCGGGGGAAGTCAGCTGTTGTTTTCTACATAGCAGCGAGTGGTGCTTACAATCGCAATAGCGGCAACGTACTTCCGATTTACAAGCGACGTTGTTATGGGACAAACTGAGGCAGTTCGTGCATCCATTACGAGTTTTGACAAAATTAAATTTATCATCGAGCGGTAATTTTTGAAATTTAAAACATTTAAACAAGTAGAAATGATTTGCCAATTCGCAAAACGGACAAGATTTATTTTTATCCTTTGTCTGCAACGGCGCGCTAGTACCCACAAAGGAGTGGGTAGACTTAGAAACATTTCTGTTTAAGTCGGTACCGACGCGCTTCGTCGTAGTGTTAGCCGAAGTGCGGTCTAATATTTTCGATTGTTCACGCAGAAATGTGATTAAGTCCTCGTAGCTAGGCAAAGCAGTCTCTCGCTTAAACATTTCAAAAGCGCGAGCGGTCTCCGGGTCTATTTTCTTTAAAGCGAGATAAAGAAGAATAAAATCGGACATGTTGCTAAGTTTTAACGTTTTTAGACTCGACACGGCAGACGCAAAATGTTCTAAAAACGAGTCTAAATTCTTAGTGTTAGCAACGGAAAAAGATTTGAATTCGAACATTTGATCCAAATACGCGGTAGCCAAATAACGTTTATCTTCATATTTCTTGACCAGCGTGGTCCATATCAAAGTATAATTGTCAGCGTTCGGTGTAATTCCCGACACAGTAGCAAGTGCCCGGCCCGATAACTGACCCATCAAATATTGAATACGTTCGTTATTGGTAAGATCGATATTCTCGTGTATAGTAGTCCTAAATGTTTCGTAAAAAGTCGACCAATTTGCGGGTGAACCGGAAAAACTCACTAACTCTAATTTGGGCAAATACAAGTTAGATTTTTTATTACCGTTACTGGAATATGAAGATAATTTTTCATCTTTGGGACTATCACGGGTAGCAAATATTTTGTTGGCTTCATATTTACAACGACAGTATAAGTCCTCAAATGTAGACAAACTTTGATAGTTAGGTATGAAATCCGGATCTAACATCAAATTCACCATATTCAAATCATCGACAATTTTTATGAATTCGTCACGCATAGTATCAATGGTGACCATGCTACATAGAAAATTCTCCACCTTACTATCACTAGGGTCCTTAATCATTTCATTTCTTGAGTCATATATTCTCTGAAGCCTAGCATAAACTTCCTCTCGTTTCCCCCTGAGCCTTTTAATGGTTGAATTATGCTTTTCTTCTTCCTTAGAACCCGGGGCCATGATGAGATATTGTTAAAAAATATCCAAGTTATAAAATATCCGAAACAGCGATACTGACTGCAACATAGACGACTTCGAGAACAATGAACTCACGGAACGGCCGGCGATAACACGTTGTTACCTACGCTTCGTTAATTAGCTTATAACTTTCGACAAAAAATGCAACATAAATACGTTTAGTTACTTACTAAAGGGAATGCAATTTATCCGTTTGAAAATGGAACACGAATAAATGATGTAGATAAATTATAGCGGGTATGTAGGTAATTACAGCAGGTAAATTACCTTCCTAACTAGAAAAAAAATAGTTTTAAAACTAAGCGGAAGAATAACTAGTTTTGAAAACTAAGCGGAAAAACAAATAGCGGGATATAGAAAAAAAAATGTGATATACGGCTATGAGGCCGAAAAAGAATGTAGCGTGCGGCTCGAAGGCCAAAAAAATGATGGCGCGGGTGGGTACTAGCTGGCTAGTGGTTGTATCTCCATAGGTTATATTTATAAAAAACAAAGAAAAGGGCAAAGAACACAAGATTGAGAAAAGCTGCTGGTCTCGCGACTAAGGGAAGAAAATTGACTAACCTTAGCACCACGGCGGGCAGTCCAGTTCTGGACCTCGCTCCACGTGCCAGCGCTGCTGCGACCTTGATGCGCTCTTCTCGGTCTTCTTGATGATGAGGACGATGTGAGGATCGTGCACGGCACGAAACAACCTCAAAGCGGTTTAATCCAAAATTGATGATATATTAAATGGAGCGGCACGGACACGACCACGCGGCGACGGTGTCAGTCGTATTCTCTCCTCAGTACAAAACCAAGCAGCGAAAATCAAAAATATAAAGTAAAAGCGGGTATAAGGAAAACTATACCTAAAATAAAGAAGCGCCAATGCAACGGCGCGAACAGCAATTTTTAAACAGTTCTATAAAAAAAAAACGGACAGCTAAGTCTTTAAGCTAATTTGTCAGTTTTGTAGGCCGTCATTGAGAATATCCTAAGAAAAAAGTCAATAACACTGTCCGGCTCCATCCCAGGACCACTAGCTGGCACTGGTTTTTTATAGGATGTGTAGAAAAACTTATGATGCAAACAGTATGACAATAATAAAATCAATATTGACACAATTTGTAGCGAAGTACAATCGTACTTGTTCATAGTCGTAAGGCCCCATTCACGACCTCGGTTGATAGGACTGACACGCGCGCGTCACTGGTTCCCTTCACGTGAGTATCGTACCCTAAACAAGTTCTTTCATTAGTTTAATCCACAGTTGCTTGATCGTGTAGGTCGTGGCATAACTGTTACACATCAGATTAAATAATGTTACTTGGGCAAATGTGACAGCGCGTGTTGACTCGCTACGTTTACTGTTTACCTTCGAGTACGTAAGAAACGACAATATTGACATAACTGAAGAAAATATACGAACGATGGAGTATTTAGTTTTGAGAATTATTTCGTCTATAGATAAAAACAGAAAGCTTTTAATGTTATTGAATGTTTGCCATCCAATATAAAGGGAACATAAAGGAACATGTAATGTATAACGGGTGTAAACACAACCTTTACAAAGTCAAAGGCACGTGTTCTTCCCATCATCGCGATATTTTTTTTTTGAACTGGACCATAAATGGGAACGTTTTAGTAACGGAGATATTGAAGGTTAATTCCAACTTTTTCTAATTATTTTAAAACCAGCATCGTTTTTCGATCCGTAAAGGCGCTCCATCACCGGGAGCATTCGCCTGTAATGTAACAATCCAAGATTCGATTTAGTACAGAAACAAGTTAATCTGAACTGTTTGCACTGCATTACAGGAGAATGCTATAATACATATAATACAGTACAGAATGCTTGGTTGACAGCTTTATGATGGATCCTTTTACACCGTTTATTTCGAAAGCCAACGGCAAACCTGATGTGTAAGTGCCGTCACCGCAGCCTGTAGATATCTGTGCCAGCGAGTCTGTGATCCAGCGTCATCGTAGATATGTCTTCTTCTTAGCGTGTCGATGGCGTAATCGCAAGTGGTATTTCGGATGTGTAGCATCATTAGTTTTATTAAAATCTGTTTAGTAGTTTTTGCGTGTAAGAGTAACAAACAGCCATCCATTCATCCTCACAAACTTTCGCATTTATGATAGTAGAGAAGTAACACAAAACCATCAGTTCGTTTACCATCAATAAAAAGGAAATAGCAGACTTTAAGAAACTCATTCAACAATACTATAAGTGTTCTATTCGTGGAATAGAAACTCGTTTATTATCAAGCGTATCTCAATGATAGCAGAAACCATTCTAGTGCGGCACACAATAACGTTTCTTTATAGCTAACTTAGGAATGAGATCTATTTCGAGGAACACCGACTTCTTCGTGAAAGGTACCTAAACATTATCGTGTGTGATTTATAAGTGTTTCTATACAAATAAAAGGCACTAAGATGATAACATTCAAATAATTATTGGCATAGCATTATATTTGTACATGTCACATACTTTGTAGGCGTACCCATATAGTACACCTACATTTCGCCAATTGTGTTACTAAGTCCCATGGTAATGGGGGCGATCCTATTGCCATTAACCGGGCATAAATCCAAACTCCGTGGCTGCTACTGAAAAATTCCCGAAGGAAAAGTCCAGAAACAGTTTGCCCGACGCGGGGAATCGAACCCAGGGCCTCGTGTTCAGCAGACAAACTATTCAAACTCTTCGTAAAACTATCTCTCTTTATAATACTGTTCAAAGTGTAGACAGGGGAACAGCATAATAAACAACTTTAGTGGTTAGAATGAGTCAGTACCTTCTTACAATTTTACTGATAGTTTTAGAAATAGCAGCCCCTCACATCTCTAAATACCTAGTATAATATCCTGCCCTTCACCTCGTTACATCATAATATAAGCCCTAGAGCACACCGCGAGATTGATGGATCGCTGTGAACTTGAGCAGTTGAACACTCGCTCTATAGGCAATGAGTGATCGATGTGATGTAGGCCATGCTTTATGCGCACTTATTACTTGCTCAATGACGCGTCTACTTCTAAAGGGATATTAAACGGTATTTTAATAACCGATTGAAGGTTAAACTACGCTTGTCAAGGTTGCTCCGTCGATAGGTGACCGTCCACTACGTATGGAGTCCCCTCCGCGCCAGCTGTCATTTGTATATCTTTGTCAGTCGCTAGTATCCAGAAGCCCTGTTAACCAGTTTTACCAAGAGGTGTAGTATTACCCAATAACTGGGTTGTGGAGGTCAGACAGGCAGTCGCTCCATGTAAAATACCGGTATTCAGCTGTATCCGGTTAGACTGGGAGCCGAACCCAACACAGTTTTAAAAAGAATAGGCAGTTAGGCATATTGATTTGTAACTAATAAACTTTTTAAGATTCGGAGGTTCCTCAAATATTGGATTTGCTCCATTCAAAGAATGATTGTCATGATTATCATACTCCTGAAGACTTCGACAAAGTCATATTCTACCAGTGATTAAATTTATAGCTAAGTTAAGAATGTATTACAAATTGCTATACGAAACTGAACCGCTGATGTCAACCTGCTGAAAGTCAATGTGGGAATACGAAACGTTGTGACCACTTGTCACTTGTCTAGGGCCGTCATCCCTATTGATTAGCGGTTAGCAAAGCGTGGAGACTTGTTCTCACAACCAGTAGACATCAGCAGTCCTTCCTTGTAGCCACAAATCATTTTACAGAATCAGAAAGCTAGTTTTATTGACAGAACTTCTTGATGCCTGTTTTAAAGTGATCGGAAAGGCTCTACCAACCAGATACCAAATACTACTTGCTCTGTAAACGGTGAAGAAAGATACCGTTAGGAAACCAGTATGTTCTGGGAACGAAAATTCAAAGATATCAAATGTATACTGGGTCGTGGTGGATCATAGCCTAGTTCCTCTCATAAAGAGGAAGCCTTTGTCCTAATGGAACCTATCAGACAGTCTTACAATAATTTTAGATATATCTGCTCAACTACCTAAATAACTACCTTCTTGCCTCACTATAAAACCCGGCGACTTTCCCGCCAACATTTAACAGAGTCAAAGGTAAAACTAGCTGAAATGAACGTCACTACTAGGAATAGCCATTGTTGCTGGCACAAAGGAAAACTGAACACCTTTGCCACAACACTAAATCACTGACAGTTCGAAACTAAACCTTATGCGTTTCAATTTAAGAGTCATGCGTTTTGGTTGCCTGGAAATAGATGTCAATGGAATTTACACCGTATTTCTGTGGTAGTAAGAGATAAAAGGCTTGAACACTGGACCGATCGTAAAACACGTTTTGTGAGTGCGGTAACATTTCACACGTGATTTTGGAGTAAAAAGATAAAGAAAAGATACACAAGTGAAATAGTGTTCTTTTTGGTTCCAGTGCGGTTTTTAACTTCAGAAAATACTAGCAGTAAATAAAACGCTAAACTGAAGTTATTTGGAGTTATTTCACAAATATTTTTTACGGCCTTATGGTTATAAACGCGCCTGAGCATGAATAAATTTTAATATGATCCTTTGTTCGAATGATAGCAGCCTGGAGTCTAAATTAGTATGTAATTAATGGTAATAAGAGCTTCGCGGCTTAATAATAACAGCCGCATGGGGGTCGATATTCAAAGTTAAGCAGCATTTGCCTAGGTTGGTCCATGGATGGGTGACCATACATTACATACGGTACCGAGTTTCCGCTGAAATCACGTTGAGCCGTAACGTTGGTCCCGGCTGTCATTTGTAGATTTTGACAGACGTTCCAGGTACTCAGTGGCCCGGAAGTTGACAACCAGTCTTACCAAGGGATATTGGATTACCTAGTATTAACTGGATTGTGGAGGTCAGACAGGCAGTCGCTCCATGTAAAATAAAGGAAGTCTACCCCAAGAGAGTTGGGAAAAGGCTAGGCAGATGATAAGTTAAACATCGCGGACTAAAAGACCCACTCACAAATAAACAGGATTTTTGGTATTTAAGCATTTAAGCTCGCCACTCACTGGATGTATTCATAATCCAGGTGTGAAGCCGCGGTTGACGGGATTTAGGGACCTTTACAAAACCTTGTTACCTATTCATGATTATGCTTCAACGAATATGAACTTTACGTTGCTGAAAATACAATTGTTTTTAGTAGTCAATGAAAAGATTAAAGTTACAGCGCAAACTTAACTTTATATACTGTAGGAAGCTAAACTTGTTTTTACAAAAACAATTATCTGTTTGGAATCTAAACCGAAAACGCAGTATAGCCTGCGTGCCGCGGTCGGAATATTATAATGTTGCCCTCAAAATACTGTAACTAGCCACAATTCACCGCCGAATTGGATTCACTAATGTTCGTACAATTTGTCGAATAAGTTTGAGTTGGGTCCTACATTTTGTAACTTTCGAATTTTGTGTTTCAACTTGGTGTTAGCTATTGAAAATTACATACCTATATAAACCCACACCTTTTCCCCGGTGGGGTAGGCAGAAACCGCAGAACGCCACCTCCTCGTCCTACAATACTCCTTTCGCCTCATCCATACACATAAAAAGTATGAATGATTGTAAGCATGTATAATCCTGAATTCGATTTCTGGGTTATGCAAAGCGCGTTCTCCTTAAGGAAGTTCTTAACTTGTGTCCGCTTGAAGACAATGAGCTTGCTAATACGAGGGACTTCAACATAACTGATGTAAAGTGTTCTGTATACCTACAACTTTACTCAACCCTTCGGTTACGTTAAAAGTAGGTCTGATGTGATTGCTGTCACAAACGTCAATAACATGGCACGATGTGAGTTGGCGGCTTGCCACAGCTCTGTTGCCATTCCGGTCACCAATAACTGTCCGCTGAGGAGACATTATTGACGTAAAACAATAAATGCCGGAAGACTGACAATATAACAGAAAGTGGTGTTCGTTCATAATTTGTTTATAATATTAAAAGCATTACAGTTTTATTAAATGGCCCATTATGATTTGGTTAATGTTTAACGGGGTAAAAGCCAGAGTAAATTTAAATTCTCTGAAGGTGTACACAATGTTTAATTGAAATAACTAAAATCCTCTTGAAGGGTCATTCATTACAAACAACTTTTATTATAGCTACTTTCAGTTAGTTTCAGAAGGCCAAGTGCGTAGTACTATTAACCGGCGTGCGTCTATGAAAAGGAGTATGCACGGGTCGTCGCACAGTTCTGCAGTTTCTAGCTAACCCTATGGGAAAAGCTTGAGTTTATGTATGTTGCACGTATGTTACTGTAGGTACTCAAAACACAATCCTTACATCTCGATAAGAAAATGGCTGCTTGAAACACTCAAGTTCGCAAAATGTACGGAACTGTGTTTTGCGATTTGAGTCTTCCCATAGTGTCGTCGTCATAACGATGAGTACTGCAATAAGAGGTTTTCAGTTACTTCATACATCATAACGTCACGCCTGTAAGCCTCGAAGGGCTAGGCCGAGGAGTACCCACTATGCCTACGTGACGCCAGTTATGTTAATGCCCGATGTAATAGCGGGCGAACCCATTGCCATCAACCGAAACTCCTGATGGAATATTCCAATAACCCTTGGCCCGATCTGGGAATCGAACCCAGGACCTCACGTTTAGCAGTAGCTGTTACGAGGCCGAGCTACTATTACAGCTTTTACAATAATAATAAGTGGAAGTAACTTTAAGTTGTCTTCAAAATACATAATTACAGTTATGTTTCCCCCATGAAGACGTCATGATAACACTAAAGCGTATGTTCCCTAAACCGAGTTCTACAGACAATACTCTTACAGCAGTTTGTCAGTTTAACGCGAGTTTAAGCGCTTCCCTCTCGCAGGAGCGAACTAACGGGTGTTTATATAGTAACCACTTATGAACTTGTGACGAACATACAGAAGAGCGTCGAGTGTGAAGCGATATATTTGTTTAGTATACGAATGCCCCCTTCACTGGAGATGTAAATATACTGGGTTTGCAATTAGATTTCAAAAATATAAAAAAGTATACGTGCTATTGAAAACCCCCTTTAATACACACTTAAAATTTTGTTTGCTCCAAACTTCAAACATTTTCATAGCTGTTTGTAGTAGTCATTCAGAAATCGACTTAATTGCTACTAACATAAAGTTTATATTCGTTTAAGTGGAAGTAACATGAATTGAATGCAAAGATTTGGATATGCAATAGGACCTGTCGACTGAGGGATCGAAGGACCGATAGTTAAATAATAATGCAGGTTCTATTTGCAGAGGATCTATGGGTTCGAATGATGATGAGATGTTACCCACACCCGAGGCGTTAGCTCGGGTGTTCCGATTGCTTAATATTCTGCCGACAACAGCTACTAGCACCCGGTTTCACGAACACAAGGCGACACTTAATACAAACTCAAGGAACATTTTGCCATGACGTGTTCAGTTGCGACACCGATTCATAAATAAATGAAATAAAATCATGTTTATTTCGGACAATAACATCCAGAGAAGATAGGTAAAAGAAAGCGAAACTTTAAACCGATGTTAAACACAACTGATTATTTGTTTAGATACGGCTTGTTGGTCGAGATTCACGCTACCATATACGAACTATAGCCCCAAATGTCGCCCCTCCCTGCTATCGCAAGGTTGAATTAACTTTACCAGTTTCGTTTATTGACGTTAGTGAAAACCGGCGTTGTTCTAATAAAGTTTCTTCCGATACCAAGGAAGACAGTTAATCTTTCAATAATTACCATTTTATAAATAAAACATCTTGATGAACGAACAACATAACTTCGAAGTAGTTGAAAGGGATCTTCCCCTTCTTTTGAAACTTGTGAGAGCAGAGGGTCCGCAGCCTCGGTACTCCGGTTGCTTTGAAAACATTCATCAAACTATCGTCACTCCCTCTGGCAAAAATCGCTTAGAGGGTAAAACTTACCCTCAGTAGCTACCAGGGGTATTGTCGGCACTTCTCGAGTAGGTACTTTGAACACGTGGTTCTTGAGAAAGAATTGGCTATCCCTGCGATACCCTTGGGCCTTGTTGAAGATAACCGAAGAACAACCGAAGATTTAGGATAAAACTGGCAATTTAACTGACTGCCTCGTCAGTGTAGGGTCGCGAGTGACAGCGCAGCGGGGGGTCCTGTTTCGATATTCAAGTCGGTAATAGTTTTTGATAAATTTCATGAGGAACCCCCTATTTTTTTGGATTGGAAATCATCAACATCATGACTCCTCCCGCTCTGGGCGGAGCAGGAGGGAGTGTCACACTTTTACTGACTAAAACCCATCCATGTTCCGTAATCGCCCTTTGTGTTCCGGGGCCACGGTATCTCTTTCGAACAGTCCCGCAACCCCTCAGATGTAGCACTGTGTCTGAATGTCCAGGGTGTTGGAGATAGCAATAGGCTCACCTCATATTACATGGGACTACAGTACAGGCGTGATTTTAAAATAATACGTTTTGTGCGATATCATTTACTAAAATCCTCTCAGGCCTGATACTGATGCTCCTCTAGCAAACCTTCCCCTGGCCCGCGCAGGCGCCAGGCGGCTCGAGCGTCTTATTAGTTCCACCTCCTGAACATGAGGAATGCGTTTATTGCTTCACCCGGCCCTGAACGAATAGATTACTATGCCCACTGAGAACTAGGTTATTTTCACGTAAACTGTCTGTGAAAGGAAAAATACCAAAACTATACAAACATAGGATAAAAACCGATTTAGAGTGGTATGATCCATTGGTCACATTTTTAGGATTCTCTTAACAAGGGGTGAAAAGGGGATCATATTTATTAGCTCCGTCTAATGTTGTGGGTCTGTCTGTCCTCCTACCTCTCCCCGGCTGGTTTTATTTTTGTTTGTATTATAATAAAAAAAAGGTCAACGCCACCCGTAATTCACGAGTAAATGCCTGTCTTAATACATTAAAAATATATTATGTTTTAAAACAACATGGGATCAATGTTTATTACAGAGTAAATGAAAACCTACCATAATATCGCTGTAACCTCGCTTGTCAGACAATTTGTATTCTATTAATATTTTATAACCGACTTCTCTAGCCTATCTATTGCAGCACAAAAAGAAGCAGCAGGTATCCGTGCAGCGTGCCAGACTGCCAGCCGATGCCAGTGGCAGCCACTGCACTAGCACATTAAACCTATAATAAATGTTCTATCTTGATCCGGGACTTTCATTGCTGCCAGCGTCTCCTAGGGATGTGCCCGTACTATAGTATTCTTGGAAAAACTTCGATAGATAGCCGAGTGATTAATTGATTAACGTGCGATGTGCGGTCAAATCTTTGCGGATCAATTAGAGGCTTCGAATTTCATTAATTAACTGTTTCATCAATAAAAATTGAGTGCGTGTTTATTATATTATTTTGATTAAAGTTACCTTCCAAAAACATAATGTTGCATAAAGCTGTATGTCCTATATTGGACTATAAACACACTGAAATAAATCACAGCTCAATCAACTGTTCAATTTCCGGGATCGAGAGCGAATGTAGACATGACTGGACTGTATAACAGATTTAACGTGACCTTGCATTATTTTAACAACATAATATCGAATTGTTTATTTATTTATAACCGTCGTATACAGTCTAAGTCGTGATTTAAATCGGACACTCGAACCTAACGCGGGCGGCTTAGATTATGCACGGATTATCGGTTTTAAACTGATCTATTGCCGTCGCGCGAAGCTCTATGCCTCGTTATTGAGCGAATGGGACAACTGCAGCTCAGAAGGATTTTTCCTCTTAAGACGCGAGCACGATGTCCCATCCCTAGCACTCGCAGAGCCGCTTACATGCATTCCCAGTGCCAAGTTCCCGCGCTTTACAAATAAAACGAGAACACCACTTTACATCCACAAGAACATTATCATAATCTTATTTGTTTAACAGCTTTCTTACGTTTTAATACGAACAGATAAACGTTATTGACATCGGCTTGAATTAGCTCTCTTATTTAAAACGCACTGTGAGGAATTAATCCGAAAAGGGTGGCAAAGTGCACACCCTTTCCTTTGCCAATGGTTTTTATTAGTCCCATGCGATAGGAGCAAATCTGTGATATCCCTTCCATGTACAAGAATGCTGATCGGTAAACCCTAGGTCGAGTTACCAATCACAATTTAAGTCAACTAGGGGATTGAATAGCACCATAAACGAAAACTAGTACTAAAAGTGTGGAATATTTAGTTGTGACTGCATCATTGGTTTAGTAATCGCAAACTTTACTGCTGAGTATGAACTGAAGATTAATTCAATTTCTATGTCGGGCTAAATATTACAGAGTTTTCTCTGTAATGGTCCGGAGGCTGGGTCCGTGCCTAGCCGATGGCAACAGGCTCGCTTGCATAACATGGAACTTAAGCGTAGCTGGACGATTGTGAAGAATACTCATAAGTATACGTCTGCCTAACCCTTAAGGGATTACGGTCTTAATAGAAATATAGAAAATAGAAACCAATTAAAGGCATTAAATTGAAAACACTTTCCAAAACGACAACAAAAAAATCCTAAAGCAATATTGTAAAGCTCTTGAGAACACAACATTGTCGTAATATTAACGAACATTACAAGCACTTTGTTCCGCAATAACATCGTTTCTGTGTTTACAAAGATTCTGTTCGGTGTCTTTTGGTGGCTCGGTCCTCGCTCCACGGCTCCCAAGGGTAACATTTCATTTTTAAAATCTCCGCGCCGCGCGATATAAGTTAATGAGTAGAGAAAACAATCTAAATGGAGCCATTGTGAAGGGTTGCTCGTTACGTCAGAGGCATCTCCTGGGGACAGTGTGTACCAGAAATATTCAGTGTTTGGTGTACTTATGTTCCCGTTTGCTTATTAACATTTTGTGTGCTAAAACATTGCTACGTCCACGGCCCCAACGATGGCAGCGCTGAGGACCTTTTGACCGCATGTTTAGATCACAAAGAGCAGGTAAGAGCTCCGCTTATAAGTACTAGTAGTAGAGTTTTTGGAGCATGACTGCAAAAAAATAAAAAAGGTGTTCTTTTGTTTATTTTTTATTTGCCAGCTACACGGACAACCTCTTCACCATTTTCAAGTGTTTAATTGTTCGAACTGTAAGCTGTATTTCGAAAAATTAAACACGTGACAGTCGTCTACCGTTTTCAATTGTTTCAACTTGAGGTGAGTGGAACAGTAAACTCTCTGTATGCGTGAACAGAGGAAAAACGAAATAACAAATACTGTACTTTGCCATTTCTGACATTTTCACAACTCTCCCTCGCAACATTTGTGTCATCAAAATCTTAACTATTCCTTTAAACATTTCCATGTAATAAAAATTTGGATTTGTTATTACAAATCACTTTTCTATTTAAAGGTATATAAATGCTGTTGCGATAAAAATGATATTGATCACATTGTCAAGATTTTGCTTAATAACGTAGCTTAGGCAGCGGGTTGGTGAATGATTCAATGTTATTGATTAGTGAGCAAAAACACAAAAAGTTGCTGACAACCAGTCCATTCATATTGTCCCTCATCATGACACTGACGGGATGCTGATATAACAAGTCCTTGTAACAGTAGGTACATCTACACGGCCCGAAATCAACGTAAAGAAAAGCCTTTTCCTCCCAGTCCCTACAATCAAAACAAGCAATTAATTCCCCATTCTATTATTGCGATTCTTTTCATGACCGGTCCTGGGGCGCGCCGTAAATCGGACTCAAGTGTCCGCCATCGAGCGAGCCTGGACGGAACGGATGAGTGAGCAGATGGAGTGACCATGTGCAATGGTGCGTGAGCTTGGGCCTTCTTCCACCACGAACTATGCCTCTTTCAACTTCAAACGATTGACATAAATAGAATGAGTTTTCAAATTCGCTTATTGCTCAGTTTGTTTAGGTAGTGATTGGTTATACCTACAAGGACTTCGTAGGTAGTATTGCTGTATGATGAGATGGTTTTATTGAAATAAATTCTGAATTTCATATCATTAAGTTGGTGTCTTTAACTGATGTTGACTACAAATTTCAGTTTATTAAATTTTATTTCGTCGTATAGTTTCCAGGACTTACTTTACAACATGAATCTAATAAGTTCAATCAATAAGATACGATAGCATGAGTGAGTACTCCATGTTGTTACTCCTCTGCGTTCAGGACGTAGAATTACGAGACTTTGATGAGTTCCGTAAGTACTGCTCTCCTCCGTCCTCCGGCGATCCTGTGCTAGTAGGCAGTTGTTCCAATACTTCTTAAGGTAGAGGCGGTATCGCGGTGCGCACAATCAAACGTAATGGTTCTTCCTTATCATTGTAATGTCATTCTTATAGAACACTTGTGAAAGTGTAAGAATGGGTTGGCTGCATTCGAATTCGTGGGTTTTGACTATCATGATGTCACATGGATTTGTGCAACGAAGTGACAAAGAGTTCCCGCTTGCAACTTAACTTTGTACCTGTACTAAGCCTACCGCTCTGACTAACCCTTCAGATAATACAATACATGCGAGACAGTACAGGGTGTGAACGGACTCTTCACGAAGCCGTCAACCAAGCATTCTGTACATCAAACTGAGTAACACTGGTGTGAAAAATCATGGTTAATGGTAACACACTCACAACATTGTGGTGATGTATGCATTGAACAGTCAAGAAGTCATATTATGAATTATTTAAAACGTAAGTATTTAAAAAAAAAAACAAAAGGTGTGAAAAAGTTGGAACGTTGACCTTCAATATCTTCTTAACAAAAAAAAAAACACATTGACAGGAAGAGCACACACACAGCAAGTTTCTTACGGTTCAGCACTATTACTAACAAAATATGGATGTCATTCTGAAATAAAATTGAATTTGAATTTTCTTCTTTATCGTATGGTGAGTACCTTACCTGGTGACAGAGTTTCTATGCCACCTATGGGCCTAATGACTTGGCTTTACATGCCGTCAAGAAATATCTCTCAGACATGCTGATTTCTTCACCGAAGCAAGTGATAATTATACAATACGCACATGAATACGAAATAATTGAGTTAAGGGTGAATTTACATTTTTACACTATTTATATCTCCATGAAATAAATGCTTATACATATAATAGACAAATATATTACAATACCCGTTGGTATTCATATTTTATTCATATTCTATCCATCATGTCGCTGCCTAATACAATTATATTTCAAACCAATAACAGTTGGTATGAGACTAATTAGTCCACCGTATATATTTTTCTCTCATTCCAAGATTAATACTGAAGTAATTGAAGCATCAAGATGAAAAAGAAATAACCTTTTAGAGACGAAGACTTTAATTAACACTAGACAGCAGCAGCAATAATTACAAGAACAATCTCTCGTTTTTATATTCATCTCAAAAGTTCAAGTTTTCACTATACTAGGCAACACGCAAATGAATGTCTAATTAAAGTGATGGATTTTCAATGATCAACTTAGCGCTGAGTGTTGAAATTCCAACAGTACAATATAATTTAGGCATTCATTTAGATGTCGCTCATTGTTAGTGAAAACACACACAAGTCTTAATATTACAAGTTTCACAGTCCACTGAGTAAAGACGTAAGTTTAATTTAGTTGGGACTAAAAACGGCACTGAAGCCCCAAAGCCGGGATTAGGAGTGGAAGAGACCTCATGTGCCCGAGTCCCGGGATCCCGGATATCCCGCAGGATTTACCAAATTAATCCCGCGCTGTTTACTTCCTTAATCTGGACAATCTTGGACTCCACGTTGCCTTTTTTCTGAAAACTTCCGAAGTCAGTCATCGTGAATTTGGAATAGTCAAGCTAAACTAAAAGCTGTCCTTTTGTACGACACGCAGCTTGAAACTTACAATACCATTACCTACCCGGATGTCTTAGAATCAAAAGCATTTGATTGGATGAAATAATTTATCCTATCAAACGTTTATTTGCACAAGAAAGATCAACACTTCAGTCAAGTAAAGTCAAAATGTAGCATACACGGACAGGGACTAAGAGTGTTAAGAACAGAAAACCCTTTTTATTAAATTATCGTTTTGATTTTAGCTATATCACTTACACAACTAAGTTAGACAAAACGACTTTCAAATATACTTTAGGTTGATGAGACAAAGCGAACAAGACCGTTATTTACTTCCGCGTTGCCAACGGTTTGTTGTCCGTACGTTGTTACATATCAAACTTGAAATTAATTAATTTATAATTAATTTTGTTAAAATATGACCTCACATGGACCTCACTGAGATATGCGATCACAGTTTATCTATGACATTTCTCCTGATAGCCTGTCTATAGTATCTTGAATCTCTTTGAAGTTGGGCGCACACATTGATGATCGCTGTAAAGAATAGTACCAGTGATCCTATCTTGTTTTCAAGATAATGAGCTTTTTGAGAAACTCACACAAACCATCTCATATAAGAATTATTTTAAACTGAAATGGGTTGGTCGACCTCCTTCTTAATGAAATTTCTCGATGTGCTCAAGATAAGTGAAACTTTCCACCGGTCTCCATTTAAAACATTTCAGTTAAATGGAAAATTGAATTAGTGACGAAGTTATTACATTTTTATTATCATTTGATTCTACATTAGGATAATTAGCTCTCGCAGAAATTGTGCGAATTTATGAAGGTCGACTGCTTTACATCGTAAACTGTGTACAGGGGGAGTCGTGACTTGGAGATAGGGAACTAATTACTTAAAGCTTATAATTTTGTTGATATTGGTTTTATTCGGTGCCTGTGTTAGAAAATTATTAAAAACTAAGTTATTGCCCACGGCTTTGATCGTGTTATGGTAAAGAATCCCTCGGGAAAGGTTTAAATATAGCCTATGAAAGTCGGGAATAATGTAGCTTTCCATAAGTAAAATATATTTTGGATTTGAACCAGTACTTCCGAAGATTACCCCCTCCGTCCAAACTTACAAACTTTGATTCTTTATAATATTAGTATAGATAAACACAACAATAGGTAATAATATCATCACCAATCCTTGCCTCATCTGCGGTGATTACCAACAAAAACTCGTTAATTGAAACGCAAATTAATTTCAAATTCCATCAAAACTCAGAGGGTTAAAATTGCACATCATTTTCACCACAACGCCCAAAAACCTACC
Source organism: Xestia rhomboidea (assembly GCA_963853795.1). NCBI lineage: Eukaryota > Metazoa > Arthropoda > Insecta > Lepidoptera > Noctuidae > Xestia > Xestia rhomboidea. The sequence goes on along the minus strand of OY970782.1, from coordinate 187,571 downwards.
TACCTACTTAAATCTGAACCTGCAAGTCACCCTGTATAATACAAAACAAGTAGGAGGGATACACTCGTAATTCACTGACAGACGATGTCCCAATCAAATTAGCATAAAAGTACAGAACAGGTAGACACAGAAGGTTAACTTCATGCAATGAGCTAGACTAGGCTCATCAAACAAATACCGGCCGCGAGTACGCTTGCACTCGCTGTACATGAAGCATGTGTATGTGTGCGTGGGTGATCTCAAACAAAAATCGGTCACGAGTGCGCTTGCACTCGCTGTACGTGGAGCGTGTCTATGTGTGCGTGCGTGTTTACTCGTTGTATAAAGCTAACCTTCTGTATTCTTTATCCATCTCTTGTGCGATAAAAGTCCTACGCCGATGGTAGCGCAATTAGTGGGTAGGGTACCGCTCGACCCAAACCTAATGCCTTTTTAAACAAATGCCGGCGAATTCTCCAGTAGATTTAAGACTGTTTTGATTTCAGGACTGCCTTCTCCTTTGACTTCTGCAAGTGGGCTTTTCTCAAAGTCGTAAAACGGTTTTTTGTTTGAACAAAGACTACTGAGATACTTAGTAGATAAAATCCTTAATTAGGAATAGATCCTTAACCTATAAAAGTCTTTGGAATTGGAATCAGTGGCGATATAAGTCTCTATTCAAGACTGTGAATAAAACCTAAGCTTTGTTTCGTAATATAGAAAGCCGGGGTATCAAATGAAACGCCTCACAGAGCCCGTCTGTATCCTCGCAGACGTGCAATACGATACAGTTACTTGCCAAAACGTTTGTGCCAAGATTTGTGCCAAGTCTGGCACACATTTGTGCCAAATTAGGCGGCTGGCGCTGAAGAAACGACTTGACCCAGTTAGAGGCAAAAACTGAAGGATACGTGTATCGATATTGAGACGTGCGGCGATGTCCCAGATCATACCTTACCTTACCTTTACCAATAGATATTGATGTAAATGTTAGCACACGAAATGTCATAGTTGCCTCTGGTATGCATGTATGCCTAATATTGCGAACCTATAATAGGCAGCACCCACTTAGAAACCAAAAAACAATAAATTGTTACAATCAGACTGAAAATAAAGCTCTCTCTGTTTACAGCTTTTAAAGAATATTTTCGCTTAGCCCGGTTTGTGTCTTTTCCTCACCTGGGACGTCGGTCGATGGGTGAAGACTTCGGCGGGATAACAACATGGACTGGCATCTTAACACGCTGTAGTACATTGTAGTGTGGAAACAACAGACGAACGGAACTGTGCGGGAAGTCGAGCGAGTTCAACATGGATATATGGCTCTATTGTATAGTCGTGCAATAGATAATACGGAAAGAATGGAGAAATATTTGTAAGGTTTTGACGTGTTACCTTATTGATAATGGAATTAATGGCAGGTCAGAGTGGTCAGGGGCGTACTCGTGAAAGATGTGCGTATGACAAGATGTATTCATAGATATGTCGTGGACGACTCGAAAGGAGCTAAGATCATAGCAAGTGGTGTCTGTAGTTTCTGCCACAGAAAAAGCGTGAGTTTACATATCTCTGTTGACGTTTTAAGTAAATTTGGGTGATATTTTGGCCTTAGATAATTCTGGCTTGACGATTTCGATTCGTTCCTGACCGGCTAGCTGGAAAAGGCAAGCCCAGCGGCGGGACAACCAAGGTTTAATAAAAGGAATATTTATTTATTTATTTATTTAGGTTAACCAACAATTGTTTACACTATGTACATTTCTGACTTAATGACTAGAGTAACATTTACAAGTGCAACAATTAATTACAGGTTAACACCACATGCACAAAATAACGGTTTAACATAACATATTTATAAATTATAGACACTAGAAACTTATACAAACAAAGAATAATTAAAATATTAATAAAGAAACTATCAAATCATTAATTAATAACTGTTGTATACAAACTATAAAGAAAAAGATATCGGGATGTAAAATTACTGATTAAAAATTATAATTGATTAAATTGTGATTAATTGATTGGATTATGAATAAATATAACGACCATGGATTGATAAGAAAATAAAATAAAAAATTAAAAGAATAAAAAACAAACAAAGAATAAACCAAGAAATTAAAAACAGGTTCAAAATAAAATTAAAATAAAATTAACTCAAAACAAAAAAAAAAAAAAATCGGAATTAAAATTAAAATTAAATTAAAATTAGAATCAAGATTAAAATTATATCGAAATTAAAATCAAAATTAAAATCAAAAGTTTAAATTAAATTAAATCAAATTAAATCGCCATTGGATTATTTACAAAAGCTCGAAGGAATTTATTTATACTTTCGTGGTGTATATCTACTAAGTCACTGTGGCCATTAAGGATCTTGCACAATCTAGGTATCGGAGAATTCGCACCAAGCACTGACTTTCCAAATGGCGGACACAGGGGTGTTATCTTAGTCCTAGGATATCTAGAAGGCGCACGGAATCGAATAAGCTTCAGTAAACCGGGGCAGTCGATCTTATTGCGCAACAGTTTGTAAAGAAACATAACATCGCTTATATCTCTACGCATAGACAACGTCTGCATCTTGAAATGGCATAGACGGACTTTATAAGAGGGCAGACGCTTAGATTTCCCGTCACTAAAGGCTAAATGCCACACAAAACGTTTCTGGACCCTTTCCAGACGCAACATGTGAGTGGCATAGTGAGGTCTCCACACAACACTACAATATTCCATAACACTGCGTACGAGACTGTTATATAACATTATCTTGGTGCTACTTTTACGAAAGCCTTTGGTGTTACGAAGTAGGAACCCAAGCATTTTTGATGACTTTTTAATAATGTTATCAATATGAGGCACAAAAGTGACCCTCCTGTCAAAGTGTACTCCTAGATCCCTTATTGTTTCGACTTCTTGGACTTGCTCTTGGTCTATGAAGTACTCTGTGTCAATACAACAAATTTTTCTCGTATATTTAACATGGTAACATTTCTTCGGATTTAGTTGCATTTTATTATTGCGGCACCATTTTATAACTTGGTTAAGATCGCGTTGCAGAAGTTCGCAGTCTCTTTTAGTCTCTATTACTCGTGCAAATTTTAAGTCATCAGCATACATAAAAGGTTCGGAAAAACGAAAACACTCAAGAAGGTCATTAATGAACATAATAAATAGTATTGGAGCTAAGTGAGATCCTTGGGGGGCGCCCGATGTTATTTTGTGTGCAGCTGATCGAAAACCGTTTACAACGACAAAGAATTCGCGTTCAGCAAGATAGGACTTGAACCAACTTAATAAAGGCCCTGTTATACCATATGCTGCTAGTTTATATATCAGAATGGAGTGAGGCATTTTATAAAACGCCTTACTGAAGTCGGTGTACACTACGTCAAATTGTTTGCCGCCATCTACAGCCTGTATTAAGGACTCCGTGAATGACACCAAATTTGTGGCTGTAGATCTCGATGCTACGAAACCGTGTTGGTTATCATTAAGATATAACCGTAAATGTCGCTGAAAGTGTGGACATATAATAGATTCAAAAATCTTTGCGAATGTGGATAAAATTGATATTGGCCTGTAATTGCTTACGGTATCTTTTTCTTCTGACTTATGCACTGGGACTACCTTGGCCTTTTTCCATTCCGACGGGAAAGTTCCAGTAGCCAGCGATGCATTATATATTTTATTATTAGTAAAGGAGACAATAGAGCTGTGGCACAGTTATAAATAAAAACAGGTGGGATGCCATCCGGGCCAGGTCCTTTACTAATATTTACTGTTTTTAGTTTTTTTTGTAAACAGTCGCGGTCAATCACTGGAATACTCAAGCCCTGACTATTATTATGCAGTGCTTGAAGGTACTTTGTATGGCAGTTGATTTCTGTATCTTTGTCAAGCGTGTACACGGTTGCGAAATGGTTAGCAAAAAGGTCGCAGATTTCAGAACCGTTAGATGTAACAACCTGTCCATCAGTCATTGCCAAAGGGTAGCCACTAGAGCCACCGCGTTTCGCTTTTATGTAACTCCAGAGAAGTTTGGGATTATCCTTTATGTCCTTCTCAATTCTATCAATATAGTCATTATATAGATTCATGGCTAGTTTTTCACACCGCTTGGAAACCAGTTTCAGTTCAATCTTATCTAGAGGATTCTTATATTTCCTATAACGCAACCTCAACCTGTTTTTTTCCTTTAATAATTTTATTAATGCTATATCATAATGGAATAGTAACAGTACTTAAGTTTATAGCACTTAGTTTTGGTCTAGTAATTTGAATATTTCTATTGCTAAAGCGTTAAGTGACCTTTATACAGTGCTTAGGGTTAATGGTGCGTACAGTAGGTAAATGTTGGCACAGAAAATATTGACCCACATTAAAATAGTTTATGTGGCGGATCCGGGATATTAAAAGGCCCTGTCACACCGGCCAAGACCGTTGCAGCACACGTCGCGCGCGCACGCATCACGTCACGCAGGTAACTGCACGCGCGTACGAGCCACATTGCCAGCAGCCATATTGAGTTGAGAGCATTTAGCGAAAAGATGTTAGACAACAGCAGTTCTTCTGATGACGTAGCGTTATTGTTGCTACTATGCCAAGCATCTTCTGCTGCTACAAACAGACTTTAGTCCCGATTCTCTCCCATAACAATAATTTATAACTTTTATTTTTGTACTCTTTATGTTTGGTGTTGTAGATACACGCATATTTGCGAACTATTTATATTAGTTTTTCCTTTAAAATTGTCTCCATTGCGAAATAAAACACTTGTAAAGTATATTCTGTTTGTAAATAAATACAACCTGCCGTGCGTGCGTACGTGCAGCAATGACAGATGCGTGTGCGTGCGTGCCCGGTCTGGCATCTAACAGGGAGCGCCATTACAACCTCATCGTTACTGAATAAACTAGAAGCCTACGGTATTAGAGGTAACGTGCTCGAACTTATAAAATCGAATTTAGAAAATAGAACACAAATAACTGAAATTAGCCGCATTAATGTAGTTAATAAACATGAAGAGATAGCAAGATCACGAGAACGTAAAATCTCATACGGTGTACCACAAGGAACCGTTATGGGCCCGTTCTTGTTCATATTGTATGTCAATGATATGCCCATGTCCCTTGAACAACCTCTGACAATGTTTGCAGACGATAGCACAGTAACGATTCCTTGTATAAACGCAATGCCATATAAAGATGATATTAATAGTTCTCTTGACTCACTAATTAAATGGCTAGATAAAAATAATTTAAATATAAATTTAGGTAAGACAAAGATACACACTTTAGACAGCGTACTCCCGGCGTAACTAATCTTCACATACATTGCAAAAATGACAATATTATGGAAGCGGGAGATACAACATTTTTGGGTTTACAAATAGACTATAGCTTAAATTGGAAAGCACATATAGAAATGATGTGTAAAAAACTAAGTTCATCTGCATATGTTTTATATAGATTATCCTCCATAGTAGATACCAAAACACTCCTTACGGCTTACTACGGCATAGTTGAATCTCACTTGCGCTACGGCATAATTTTCTGGGGGAATTCAACTGATAGAGACATAGCATTTAAGGCCCAAAAAAGATGTCTCCGATCATTGTTTAAACTTAAAACTACTGACAGTTGCAAGCCCTATTTTAAGCAATACAATATCTTGACCCTTCCTTGTATTTATATTTTCGAAGTAGCTATGTTCGTACACCAAAATCCAAGTCGTTTTCAACGCCTTGCTGATGTTTTCCCAAGGAATAGGCGTGACAATAGCAAACTTTGTCAAGTATCTTGTCGTAATGTAAATATTAGACATAGTAACTGTAACATTGAAGAAGTTAAAATAGCAAAATTCTTAGGTTTATTCCTTGATAATCAGCTTAACTGGAAGGCCCACATAAATGACCTAAGTAAGAAAATAAATAAATCAGCATACGCACTTTTCCAAATTGCTAGGAAAATAAATATGAATGCGCTACTAGTTGCTTATCACGGCCTAGTAGCCTCAATTTTGCGATATGGTATCGTTTTTTGGGGCAATTCTACTGATAAAGATATCGTTTTTAAGGCACAAAAAAGATGCATAAGATCGATGTGTGGTCTGAAAATTGATGATAGCTGTGTACCATTCTTTAAATCGCTGAAAATACTTACCTAACCATCATTATATATTTTTGAAATTAGTGTTTTCGTCAAAACAAACATGAAGTTGTTCGAAAAAGTGTCGACTTTACGAGATGTTGCGATTCGTAGCCAATACGCAAAATCTTTATGCAATCAGCGTTGTAAGACGGCCTTAGTCAGAAAGAGCGTTTTAGGCATGGCACCGCGCATTTACAATAAATTGCCAGATGTAATGAAAAATTTGAATGTTACATAATTTAAAAAAAAAATTAAAAGTGTTATTAATTGAAAAATGTTATTATACGATTGATGAATTTCTGAATGATAAACTAATGTAGACTTAGTTATTTATTTTTGACTGGAGAATACCCGCAATAGACAATTTTTAGTAGAATATTGAGAGCAATGGTAATTTATGATATGATTATATATTTAAGCATTGACTGTAGTAATTACTTCATATTGTGACAATCTATATTTTTTTGTTTTTTTTTTTTTTATCAACATGCTATTAATTTTGATATACCTACCAAATAATTTGTGTTTCCCTCTCGCATGATTTATATTTTTTTATTTCGCATGCAACCATATATTTGTACGCCTCTTGGCATAACATAGCGACCTATCTTTAATTTAAGAACTGTATTCACTACCTATGTTACACAAATAAAATTGATTTTGATTTTGATTATGAAAAAAAAAAACCACTTTGATGCGCAGAAGTATTTATTGCATGGCTCCTAGAATTTTCAATAAATTGCCAAGTGGCTGGAAAGATTTAAATACGGTGATGTTTAGGAGTAGACTACGTAAATTGTTGACAGATAAAGTGTACTATAGCATAGACGAGTTTCTAACAGAGAAAAATATGTTTTTTTGATTAATTTGAATAATAATGATATTTTATTAATTAAATGATAATTGTAATGAAAATGGCAATTTAGTAATTTAATGATAATTTCAATGAAAATGATAATAATTTATTAACTGATTTATATGTATATTGAATGATAATTGTAATAATAATATAATCGATCTAGTCTTTATGTAAATGTTTGCATGCCAAATGGTAAAATATGGCTGAGCTTTTATACTATGTCATAACAACTATTTAATTGTATTACCCATATTTGCAAAATAAAATTCTATTCTATTCTATTCTATCACTGCAGGCGCGTGTGCGACATTCGCACACACACACACACTCTACACACGCGGGCGGACTCGGTTTGTCAGTAGATGCGGCTCTGCGTGCGTGAGTGACGCACGTGCACACGTCACGCATCTGGTCTGGCATCTTTCTTACAGTTTCATACATTACAACTGATGCGTGCACGCGTCACGACACGCTACGCCTCCTGTGTGACCGGGCCTTAAGTCGTTTGCCCGTATCTATACGTTGTCCTTTTAATAAGATGCATTTCGGTTTTAAATTGCATGACTGCAATTTCGTATTATTTAGAAACATTAGCAAAAGGAACAAACAAAGTTGTTAGTATGCCACCTCTAAGCATAATAATGAAAAGCTAATAACTTAAGACGACAACAACAAGTAATAAACGAGTACTACAACTACACTACATTCTTCTGGACTCAACTTTATGTTAAACTGCAAGACAAAGAACGTACAAGTTTAAATCGATCATATCCCCTCTGTTCTACCCCTAGACACAATCATTTACATACTATAATAAATCCCGCGGATTCACGAGCACTTTTTATTATCCGAGAGTGCACCCCGGATTAAAGGGTTGAACTCAAGAGATTGCTCACTCAAACCCTTCGTTAATTTGACGAGGGGGTGAAGTGAAGTGCGTTTGTGTTCCCGTCAAACAATCATTATGAACTTGTTCAAAATATATTATTTTCTTGTAAAATAATATAACAAATTCTGCTACTCCCAGAGTGGTAAGATAAAATAAATAAAGATTGAATATAGAATAGATTTTTAGGTCGGAGCACGTCATAAGTAATCGACTAAGAGGCGAGCCTGGACTGGCTCGTGGTTTAATAATAACACCTACACAGGTTGTTGATCTGCAAGGTTAAGCAGTACCTGCCGAGGTCGGCCAATGGATGGGTGAACATCACATACCGAGTTACCTCTGACCCTCGGAAAGTATGTTAAGCCGTTGATCTCGGCTGCCATCTATAGAACTTTGGCCTTCGAAAAAAAGCCCGAAAAAACCACCACGCCTCCAAGGGGTATCGATTAAAAATAAATAAAGGTACGAGTATAATACAGTTACATCCAGTAAGATCGGAAGCTGAATAGAAATCAAACCCAGGACGCCATGCTCAGCAGTCGCGCTTACAACCAGCCAACGAGGATGATAATATATAATGTTTAGTATGTATTTCATACCATTTTTCGTATAATATTTTTATCCAAATTAATTTGTTGTCCGAGATGGAGTGATAACGTTAATACACAAGTTATGTTGATGTATGTACATAATGTTTCATCTGGTAATATAATTTAATACCGACTTTGTTCCTGTCAGACTGACTTTCATTTCAGCGTTTTTTATCTTTACATAGTACTTTGTGTGTAATTAATTTCCAACTCAGCCTGTTATAATGTTAGGAATAATTAACTAAGTTCCTAATTGCGAAAGTCACGCTATAATGTTTACATTACACCCCAGTTAGTTTTTGTTGTACAAAAGATTCTTCATTCTGCTATGCTACTAGTAGTACAGTACGATACTAGATTTTACACGCAGTTTCGCTCGCGAGGAGACCTGAAATTATCCAACTAGAACGTATTGTTGGGATGAAATAGTACATTCTGTATTATGGACGGTAAGTAAGATATTACGATCGAGGCTCTAGTAGAAGCCCGAAGTCGAAGACTGAGGGCTTTCTGAGTCGAGGTTCGTAATTCCCGTACCGTCCGTGATACATACATGCTTTTCATCACATTTGCGAGTAAATAAATAAAATTATTGGGCAGAAAAACTTATTAATTCAAAAAAAACAATTTAAATAATTATGAAATACAGCTTTACACAAGTCAACACAACTAATATTGCGAAATTGTGATTTATTTTCTAAGCTGATGGCGGGCTTTTAACCGACACCACAGATAATACAAATGTTTCGTTCAGAAACATTAAGGGCAAATACGTATACAGCCATGACGGAGTAGAAGTAATATGTAGCAAGAATGCAATAAAAAGCCTGTTTCGATAACATTTTAAGACAATTTTTTAATTTCGATCTGATGTAAACTCCTTGCTTGAACTTGAACCTGCATGACCTGTGTGCAGTGCTACAAATTAAAAAAAAGCCTTGGGCTTCTTATGAAGGTAAAGGGTCGAGGGTTTTATACGGGGCATTATGGCCAAGTTAACTTGCATGTAATGATACTGTTTACGTGTAAGTGAGATGAAAATTATTTTATGTCCTAACACTGGTCATGGTCGCCCTTTTGTACCGAAATTTTATAGAATTTTAAAAAGTAAGTAAGTAAGTAACAATTGTAAGAAACAAACAGTCAACCTCGTCAAACGTCAGGAAAAGATTCTTTTATAAGCCAGAATTCAATCAAAATCGTCGACAGATTACAAACATTAAGATGCGTGATGGTAGTTTTTATACGACTTCAATAAAAGAGATTATTGAATGGGCCATTTTCGGTGACGGATTTCAACATTAAACTAAATACCTACTTAAATTATGAAAGTGTCGCCCAATCAACACAACCATTTATCTGAACGACTCTCCAGTCTCACAAAACAATCAGCCCCCTCCTGTAGTACATTATAAATCTCTGCCAAGAGTACTCCGTCACCATAAGACGTGGCGGTGAGTGGGTGAGCACAGCTCGGGCCCATTAACTACCGGCCCCGCAGGGATCAGGGGCCCAACCGAGGGGCCCGCAGTTTGAGCAGTCTATGAGATGAGTGGTTTACACACATTGTTAGTTTTGGATTGTTTTATACGCTCACAATGGTTAACTGTGGTCGTAGTGCGTGAATTGCTGGTCATACTCTTTGGCATGTCTGATCATTTTAACTTTTGCAGCAGTTCGAGTTGGCGCGGGACAAGAGCAGGTATGCGCTAGAAACAAAAACATTGTAAGCTGTCTGAGTTGGATATGGTTTAAAGCTTTGTTGAACATGACCATACTCTAATGGTTTATTTAATAGATAAACTGTCTAGATTTGATTTGATGCCCATAAATTGAAACACAAAAATTATTCTGTTTCTCTATTTTACTCATCATACTTTAATTTTATTTGGCGTCTATTTTCCAACAGATAGGGGCCTAGTATCATACTGCAAAATAAGCTTTTATGATTGTAACGAAATAATTAAGTTCATAGTAAAGTCATTGTTATGCCATGCAGCCAAAACTGCCTCATAACCGATGCCTGCCAAACCAGACCACATCCTACATAGTTCCATAGTGGTAAAGTAATGGTGCCAAACTGTTTGTACTCATGTAGTCAGCAGTTATTTAGCATTCGCTATGAAAACTCATAAATATGATACTTCTCTGTTTTGAGTGGAAGATAAAATAGCGCAAATGAACATCTAAATCTAGCTGCTTGTAATGACTACGTGAATCTACCCTGCAACTTAGCTCTCGAGTCCGATCACGATTGCTCTCCGAATCGATACATTCCTTCCAAACGAGATATACTCGAAGAATTTAATTTACTACCTGATATAGCTTCGTTTTATTTCTGCTCGGACCTCTCCTTACTAATAGTATTTGGTACCTTCTGTATGGTTGTTCCAATAAACTAAGTATCGTGTTACCTTTTAATAGTTGACGCAAATTGTGGCAACCAATAGTTAAAGGTTTTGTGTGACTATACCAAAATCATCATAATGTTTTCATTATTAGAAATGTGTCTTATTTCAGGCAAAATACCCATATACAACACAAATAAAAGTATAGACAAATAAAATAGCACTACAATAACAAATAAAAAAAAACATCATTCAATTAATTGAATTAATCATTGTGTGATTTTCATTATGTCTCCTTGGATTCTAATTTGTTCATGTTGTCCACGTTTATTTCATGTATAGCTCAAACTCCAAACAATTTCCTTCTTGAATTGAGCAATTCACAGACAACTTTGTATTTTGAATTTTGTTTTTGTCTATTCTCAAAATAACAGAAAATAACAAGTATCCATATAAACCAGAATGATAGATACCAGAAGTAACTCTAGTCGTCTAAAATAGAAATAAAGTCGCAATAGTGATCGATCAGCCACAACAACACAACACGAGAACGGCAAGTTGTAAAACTGTCACAAGTGCCGGAGCTACATTACCTGTCTCGGGTTTTTATCTACAAGCCACTTGATACGTCTTTGTGTGTGTGTGTGTGTGAGGTACAAGCTGGCTCGCTGCCTGCGCCGCTCTGTCTAGTCGCTTTACTACGGAACTATCACTAATAATAGGTGTGTAGGCAAGGGCTGCATGTCTGCACTGAAATTCAAAACTCTATCGGGAAATTATAAATGAAACTGGGAAGTAGTTTTTGTTACCTTATTTGACTGGTAACCACTTAAATGTGATAACACTGTACTATTTTGCATCGCTCTGTCGGAAACGTCCGCTACGGCTCGGTACATTAAGCTTCGGTTCTACTACAACATGCATGTCCCCAGCTATTACATGCTGCGGAACTGCTACGCGACTGCTTACTGCTACACCTCTGCTACGACACGCTACGTACTATTACGCCACTACTACAGGATGTTACGCCTCTGCTACGAAATACTTCGTAGGCTGAAACATGTTACATTATGACACAACTCTGCTACGACATGCTACACCTCTGCTACGACATGCTACACCTCTGCTTCGACATGCTACGTAACTGCTACATCATACTACATACTATTACGCCACTACTACAGGATGTTACGCCTCTGCTACGAAATACTTCGTAGGCTAAAACATGTTACATTATGACACAACTCTACTACGACATGCTACACCTCTGCTACGACATGCTACGTAACTGCTACATCATACTACATACTATTACGCCACTAGTACAGGATGTTACGCCTCTGCTACGAAATACTTCGTAGGCTAAAACATGTTACATTATGACACAACTCTGCTACGACATGCTACACCTCTGCTACGACATGCTACACCTCTGCTACGGCATGCTACACCTCTGCTACGGCATGCTACACCTCTGCTACGACATGCTATAAAGTCCTACACCTCAGCTACGACATACTACGTAGTTACGGCATGCTAGAACATGCTACACCACGATTTTTTCATGCTACGTACTATACTGCGACTGAAACCGCTCGTGGCAGCTACCAAACCACAACAACACCGATGTTACAAATCCGCGGTTATTCGTAGCTACATCGTCATTTATCCACGTCACACTTGTTTCGAGCGCGTCTTTGTCTCGTCCATATGATACTGTGTATAAATGTACTGGAAAGAGATTACACTGTTTCATTGTTTTAGTCCAGAAATAATGTTAAATAACGTATCGTGCCTTTATTATTCGAAGGGATTCCTGAATAATTGTATTAAATGACATTATAATTTTGACATTACTTTTATTTATAATTGTATTAAACTGATTTATTGACATTAACTTTTGACATAACTATTATATATAAATTGTATTAAATTCACTTTATTGACATTTAAATTTTGAATCGAATTGTAATAACATAAAATAAGATGATAACATAATAACAATGTTTAATACATGCTAATTTAAATTAAAATTAAATATAATATGAAATTGCAATGCTCGTAAAAGGCTGCTAAGTCATAAGTACCACTAACATAACATAACACCACATTGTACACTTGGTTCGCAATAAATGTTTTGACTTTGACTTTGATATACAGAGACTTGATCTTATTGCTATGAATACAGGACACAATACTCGATTCCGGGCTGCTACTGAGATGAATATTTGACTGAAGATAACTTTGCCACCACGTCTGGAAATCAAACCCCAAAACTCAGCTGTCGCGCTTGCGACCACAGGACCAAAACGTCCCAAAATTCATACTAATTAATACCTTACCGGCTGAACGGATTTTGAATGCAGACCATGACCTGAGTTAGTATTGAAAACTATTTATCCTGGTACTACGTCCCGTGGCCGTACGTTCGGACCTCCACGTGGGCGAAAACGCGAGCAAAAGGTAGTATTCCTATGTATACATATAATGTACCACAACTTTCGTCTTTCACATCTTTCAATGTTAAATACTTAGTACTTTAACCACTTGGCTCTCTACACAAAATATTCAGCATAAAACAAATATAAAGTAGTATTCAACTCAGACGTAGTCCCTGACGCACAGATAATCTTCACAAACTCACGCGTTTCTGCCAAGTAGGTACCAACTCTTCATAACTTCAAACTCGCAAGGATTTTAATCTCACATGAATGTATATAGGGTTGTACGCATAATGTGCGTGTGGAGGAGCAAATTAAAATCACTTTTTTATTTATTTTAACGTCCTGTAGAGAAAAGTGCTCGTGGCTTAAATATAACAGCTGCACGGGTCGATATTTAAGATTAAGCAACGCTTGCATAGGTCGGTCTGAGGATGGGTGACCAGACTACCCATCACATTCGAGACTGTAATCGTAGATCTTTGGCAGTCGTTACAGGTAGTCAGAAGCCCGAAAGTCTGGCAACCAGTCTTACCAAAGTTTCGTATCGGGTTGGACCGGAAGCCGACAAACGCCAGGAAAAAGCATAAGCAAACAAATTATATACAGCCAGAGACAAACAATGTTTAGCAAAGTGACTACCATCTAAATTACCAGTCTTCATTAGTCGTATGAAATAGTACAACGTACAATGTACGTACAATGAAATTCCCATGACTGTAAAATGTTTTGACTCACATGACTGAACCAACCTTTTGATGTCAAGCCTCAGTTCTTTTCACAAAAGGTGTCCCCTGTGAACACGCTCTAAGGTTTATAGCAACTTAATAAATATTTCCATTTGAACTTATCAGAAGTAAGAAACATTTGAGCAATGACTTCCTCAAAGTTTAGAACAAAAACGGAAGAAAACTTGTAAATACAAATCCTTTGGAAACTCTCTCGAGTTTATAAGAGATGCTAATTGGCAATTAAGATCGGCTTACACTGAGCAACTGAACGCGAACAGATAAAAAGATAAAAGTGTTGATAAGATGGGAATCTTTCCCGAGGGACTGGCGACGCGATCTGTGGCCTGGCTCTTGTGTAACAGGGCGAGTAGTCCGGTCTAGTAGTAACACTTTTGAACTACGACAACGGCCGATATTGATACAAAGTAATGGCGCTGTCAGTGTCGAATTGACGCTATTGGTGTGTGGCCAATCATACCGTAAGTGCACCTATACTTGAAATTCAAGATGACAGATTCATTGCGTTTCAAATCGGTTTCGCGTATTTTTATCTACTTTTTTTTTAAATCTATTTATATGTGCAGCCGTTCTACATTTCAAAATAAATCTACTTTTCGGAAAATCCAATGATGGTCATAAATTCAGCTTGTACACATTTAATTTATGTAACACATAAAAATTGCATACAGACTGACTCATTAAGAATTTAAAAGTATTTAAAATAAAAGTTATTTATGAAATCCTTTCTTATCTTGACAGCCTCATCTAACCCTCAGATCATAAGTTGTCTGTACAAGTATTTATAACTACAGTGTAGTAGCGGTCCTCACTCACAACTCGGCACAACTAGTGAAGACGCACGTCCGCATGAATACAGTTTAATAACATCCCCCGGTTTTTGTTACGTATACGTTTGTAGTACATGTTGCTCTATACTGTACATCGGGCACTACGTTTTTGTAACATATGTACACAACTATATAGGGGGGGTGAGGCGGGACTGCGAAACTTTTGATAAATGAACAGCTATGTGAGCTCGGCTCTAGAAAACGTCAGCTCGGGAGATGTAGCCAAAAATAAACCGAGCTCCATTTTTAAATATTAAGACTAACTGTTAGGAGCATCCCCCATTTAGAATGACTGGTTATCTTGCTAAATATTCAAATAAAGGCAAAAAGTATGGGCCTCATCCTATTTAGAATACGGTTTGGGTGGTTCATGGAATCAAGTGATCAACCTAATGCAATCCCATCGGCCGCACCCTGTATACAACCCCCTTCGACTTCACATCTCTAACATCCGCACACAAACATACACATGTACATATATACTGTATGTATAGCACAGTGCTGACCGGCGCTGCGACTTACATGTGAGTTCGCACAGATTCATATTTCATACAATTTCATATATCTTACAAAAGTTTCCGGCACACACTAGGGAGCAGAAGGTTCAATGAAAGAAATATTAGAAACAAATTGTATTACTTGGTGTTAGAAGAAACAGTGTTAAAGTGTAGCAGTAGTAGTAGTAGATGATTGTAAGCCGTTGTGTTGCCGTAAATGTTGTTTAAAAAAAAAGTTATTTGGAGTTTCGATTAGAGTAGCGTGGAGAAGGTTCCGTACAATGCCAAAGTCTTATATTGAGTTGACCACTTTATTTACAATTGATAGAATTCTTACAGGTTTTCCTGTAATCTACAAGCAATGAACTATTTTTTTTTTTCAAAATTTTCGTCTGAGTAGTTTTGGAGATAAGGGGGGGGGGGAGAATGGTCAATTTTCGTCTTCTTTCATGACTATAATCAAAACTATTTATTTTACAATAATAACAAAAATATATTTGAGATCCTTCTCTCACCGAAAAATCTTTACTTTGCACATCTGTGTTTGGACCATAGGATCATCCTACCTGGCTGTGACAGACGGACGGACAGACAGACAGACGCACGAGTGATCCTATAAGGGTTACGTTTTTTTAATTTTTTTGTACGGAACCTTAAAAATTAAAATAAGCATTGGTAGTACTACCTTCTCACAAACCTATTTAACATTACTTTTGCGAAAAACACAGTTTTTTTTTCTACCTAAACTATTCGTGCATTGCTCAGTTACCAGAATTAAATCATATCGTTATCTCATTACACCGCCTATGAAGATCCAATAATAAACAGCACATTAGTCGATCGAACGAATAAAACAACTGAAATCTGCCAATACTAACTCACTAGACTACACTCTGACTACGCATGACGTTCATCAGTATACTATTTGTTACTGCCTGCTGGGCGTAGCCGTTTTGGTGGAAGCGTACTTCATATGGAAGAGGTGTCGAGCAAATTCTTCAGTCGAACTATCCCAAAGTGTGGCAAATAGTGTTGTGTTTGCGCGAAAGCAGAGTACGGCTGACCGTCAGCCAAGTGAAGTGAACATAACTAGTGCGAACACTAATTGTAAACGGGACATAGCTACGTCACCTATATCTAAAACGTGTCGCTTTAGATAAGAGGACGTGTAACATTTTTGTATCTTTTTGGCCCGGGAGCATGTACTTACGGTGAAAACATACATTCATAATGCACTAATGCTTATTCGTGCATTTTTACCTCATTTCACTAATAGATATTGGTTGAGCATTCAGTACACGATTAGCGGACATCGCGTGTGCTCCCTCGCTCCTTTGTATTACTAAACCTTTGGTCCGGACAATATATTTAATTTGACTTTATAAGCAGCAGTATCATTTAGCCAACTTCCTAGCCTCTACAATATCATTGGACGAAAAGCAAGTGACTGAAATAATAAGTATTTCAAAATGTTTAGCAGACATGTACCATGACATGGTAAACGTTTGCAGCTCTTGAAAAGGCCAGTCCACTGAAAACTAAAAAAAACACCGAAACTGATTCATTTGGTTACAACTATGACTTCTGCACTTACCTCGTATACACTCCCGATGTATGGATAGAATTCATCAAGTGTCCGGGCGAGCTAGGGGAGCGGGTCGGCTCGGCGCGGTGCGGGGGCCGGGGGAGGGGGTGACGTTCAGAACTTTTTGCCTCACGCACAGCAATATAAATCATCCGCCGATGATATCTGAAGCGCTGAAAAACTTGCGCAAACTTTCACAAGTCCTGCCTTTCAGCGGGACTTGCAGGGGGTGACGCGGGAAGAGCGGGGCGACAGGGAGGTTGGAATTAAATTCAATTGAATGTTGTATAAATATTAGGAAGTGTCGCAGAGGCGGTGATGAGCAAGTTGATAAAATAATACTGTTTTAAAAGTCATGTTATTAATTTTTTTTTAGTAATGTCACAACGGTGTAAAACGGCACAACCCTACATTAACGTGTAAAAATAGCAGAAGTATAAATATATCGCGCCATTTTTCAAGCTTACATTAACCCTCCAATTAATCGCCCGAAAACTTTGCCCAATAGCGCCTCTCTTAATATACAGTATTTTCAGCTGGAAATTACAGAAAGTGAAACATCCTTTTTTAATTATTATTTATATTTTTTTCTATGTCCAGCAGTGGACGTCTTTCGGCCTAAAATGATGATGATGATGACTTAATTAATTATTATTGTTGAAAATAAGCTTCTGGTAGACTAAAATAAGCTTTAAAACTAATCGTTTTTTTGTGTTTCGCTTACGCATACATACATAAACTCTCGCTTTTTTCTCTTAGGGTAAGCAGAAATCGCAGAAGGCCATCTGCTACGACACTTACATACTCCTTTTGCTTCGTCCACGTTTATACATCCTCTCGTAGACGCAGTTTTAAATCTCAATTTACTACTTTCCACTAACCTAACTCGAACCTAGATTTATGACAGTCTATTCACCCAGATTAAGGTCTCAAACTTTTTCCTCCCGTCTCGTTCTCACAAGGCATTATTTCAAGAGCTCTATATTCAAAGTAAATCCTTCGCGCGTCGCAACAAAACGGAACGTTCTTACATAGTCGGGTCACGTGGCAGCGACATCTCTGCTGATCCCGCATTACGGACGAGGCGACACGAACCTTGGCCGCGTACGACGTATTACTAAAGGATCAGTTCGGAATATTGTGGTTATGATGAGAAAAAGGTGTGAAACGTTGGAGACTCAGGAGGTAAACGTGACAAACCAAACTGGCGCAGCGGCGGAACTAGACAAAGTAATATTCTATCAACGAAAATGATGACCAAAGATGGTAAAGTTTAAACTGTAGTGGACTGACGTAAGCTACCGAAAAGTTTATGTCAATCCAAAACGAGAGAGATACGGAACCCTATGAAAGCGATTGTCACTTGTCTTGGCTCTCTGGTTAAGGAATGGTCAGTTCCACTCTGAGATAAGTCTGATGTGAACGAAGTCTGTAGAGTGTGTGGCTGTTGTTCCGATCTCTGGCTGTCTATAAGGAAAATAGTTCAAAGAGGTTTATCGAAACGTTTGTTGTTGAGTGATAAGCTCCTACATTGGCCTAGATGTTGGGCACCAACAGTCCGGACTCAACAATTACGCTGTCGGCCAAACATTTGCCACGAATGTTTGAGCTAGTGACTCAGTTTATGTTACCGTTTTAAATTGTGAGCGAGATGTAATCTCAGTATATTACGAAAAACTGCAAATATTTTAGCGAGCGAATTCCCAAACGGGTCGCTATATTCTATTAAAATGAAAAACTTGTATGTTACGTTTTTTAAACATCGCTCGTTTTTTACCGAAACTCTTGTTTCATTTAATCAGGACTTTTTATGTTTGTCTGCGCCATATCTACGCCTTTATTACGCTTTTTCAGTGGCATCGGTTTGCACAAGCGAGTGGTGCCATGGATTTTTTCTGTTGTTTGTGGTTTTTACTCACACCTGCATATTATTTTCATTTTATTACTTTCTTCTTCTTCTATACGTTGGGTACACGGCTGCGTCGATTACTTTTTTAGAAAACGAAATTAAATTGTAACCATCAAGAAAATCTAACATTAAAGCTGTTTTGTGAAGAAACTGAGGTTTTAATTATAAACCTCCAAATGTCCACTACTGGACAATGTTCATCGACTTGTGAAAATAATTGCTTTTATTTGGTTTTAGTTAGCTAAGGCGATCCTTAAGAGAAATGTTAAAAATTATATTAGCACTGAATTTTTACTAACGGCCGACAGACGGGACTACTTGCAACAGCCAACTGGTTGCTGTCGCTAAACGAGAAACGTTTCAAACTTAGAAATGAGATCATCATTTCAGCCGCAAGACGTCCACTGCTGGACATAGGCCTCCCCCAAGTGTCGCCACATTGACTGGCCCCGTGCGACTCGCATCCAGCGGATTCCCGTAGCCTTCACCAGGTCATCGGTCCACCTAGTGGAAGGCCTTCCACTGACGACACTGAGACGTGGAATCATTGATCATCATAGTATTTCATTGACATTAATTTTTAATGTGGTGCTGTTCCACAAACGATGGGGCACTTAATATCGTGTCCTACGTGTCCTGTTGTTTGTTCGCTGCAGGAACTGATGGACGCTACCGAAAGCGCCAAACTAGTCGCTCAGTTCTGGGCCGACACAATTTAGATTGCCATCGACACGCTCAGAAGAAGAAGAATCTTTATTAGTCTTTCAATAGTATCTTAAATCTATTGGACAGAGCTAACCTTCTGTGCCGTATCTACCTGTGGCAAGCGTCGCGGTGGGCGTACCGGCGTGTGTCGGACAGCCGCTAATCAGACGCTGAATTATTCATCGTTTCCGAGGTATCATTAACTTTCCTGATAATAATACGCCAGTTAACTTGAAAGGTCAGTCGATGTAAACGCTTGTTTTGTGGGCGGGCTAGAGGAAGAGATTATTAACATTGACCTTTGTTACAATTTGTTAGTATTTCGCTTTCTTATCGTTTTTTTTGGGAGAAAGAGGAGATTAATATTGTGAGCTCCCGATATTTCGACTGTTGCAAGCGCCATGATCGCAGATTACAAATAACGGAACAATGGCTCACGGAAGATATCTCGTAAGTAACAGTATACGTTTAGTTTTAAACCGTGAAAGCTTAAAACAGTGTAGGAATATAAATGTCGATGAATGGGGAGGGAGAGACAGGCCAGTGAAAAGATTTATTGTGTGAGGAGTGATATACAAAGGAGTAAACGATACCACTAGGGGTGACAGGGACAAGAGGGTAGCAATAAACGATTTTGATTTGATTAGGACAAGATTTTTTGCGAAATAATAATAATAAAGTGTGGTTATTTCTCACCACAAGCCAAAAATGCAGACAATATATACACTTCAGCAGTAGCCAATGATTTTTGGTTGTGGATCGCTGGTGCCTGTGGTAGGTAGTAACACCTGTAATACAGGTCACCAGGTCCCCACCTGTTTAAAGTTACACATTTGATAGCTTACATCTGGTATCACAACTAATAACAAAAGTTTCAAACAGTTAGTGAGCTTATTAAAACAAAAAAAAAAGATTCACAAGAGAGTATTAAAGTAATTTAAGTAAAACAATTAAAAAAGTTAAATTACGTTGAATGGTTTTTATGAATGTAAGTTTGTGTGTGTGTGCGTGTGTGTATGTGTGTGTGTGTGTATGTGTGTGCTGGTGAGAAAGTTTGTGGATGAGTCTGATTAGGCTAATACGTTAAAGTTTGTGGATGAGTCTGATTAGGCTAATACGTTAAAGTTTGTGGATGAGTCTGATTAGGCTAATACGTTAAAGTTTGTGGATGAGTCTGATTAGGCTAATACGTTAAAGTTTGTGGATGAGTCTGATTAGGGTAATACGTTAAAGTTTGTGGATGAGTCTGATTAGGCTAATACGTTAAAGTTTGTGGATGAGTCTGATTAGGCTAATACGTTAAAGTTTGTGGATGAGTCTGATTAGGCTAATACGTTAAAGTTTGTGGATGAGTCTGATTAGGCTAATACGTTAAAGTTTGTGGATGAGTCTGATTAGGCTAATACGTTAAAGTTTGTGGATGAGTCTGATTAGGCTAATACGTTAAAGTTTGTGGATGAGTCTGATTAGGCTAATACGTTAAAGAGAGCTTCTGTGGCAGTATATGTTTGGCTTTGTAGGCATGTAAAGCGATTTTACAAGTATGTTAGTTCAATGAGTGTAGGGAAAGAATTTGGTTTAATTTATTGTAAAGTTAAGGTCCGAGGAAAACAAAGAATCTTTGACTAAAAGAGGTTTTAAGTGGAGTAGCTAAGGCAACTATACGGTTACGGCGATTTGTTTGCTGTGAATAGTTGGAAATAGAGTGTTGCTTAATAGCAGTGGTCAGTACAAACAGTTGTCTAACCGTAAGGACAATATTCATAGAGCTTGACGGTGGGATAAAGTCTTGGCTTGAAACAGCACACCTTAAGAACCGCTCTCTGCGCACGTTAAATCTGAATATAGGTTTGGCTGCCCCGCCCCAGGACGAGATACAATAGACCAAAATTGATTGACACAGTGGCTGATATGTCATTTTCATGACAACAGCATCTGCTGAATTGCGTAGTTGTTTAAAAATGTAGAAAGGTGTATTATGTACTCTTTGAATGTAAGGTTGCAGTCAATCACTATGCCAAGATACTTTATCGAAGTGACTCGTTCAATGTTACAGTGATCATGAGTGCCACTGCCATCGCTGCTACCATTACATAGTGACAACTGGGCAGCAACATTTAGTGTGCTTGTAACTGACACATAGGTATTTCGAATCGAAAAATTTATTATTTTTCTTTTCGAAATGTTTAGGGTAAGCAAATTGTTCTTAAGCCATTCACTAACTATATCGAAACCCTTCTGAGCAAGGCGATATGCCTCTTCCCAGTTGTCCGACGCAAATACGAGTGCTGTATCGCCACTCAACCGCGCATGGCCGCTATTGCAGCCAGTAGCCGTTTTGCCAAAAGCGCATGGCCGCATTAGCGGCCAATGGAAGAATAAAATCTGTGTTTATCTGTGGATTGAATGGCTTAGGTCCGATCTCTACAATATTCCCGAACGACGTACCAAAGATCATTATCACTATTCCATCGACAAATGTCAAAATAAAAGTAAAAACTTTAGTGTAAACAAACTCCGCCATTTCTGACGTGTGGCGTCGTATTTCAATTGTTTTGTTATGTATGTTGTTATTTTCGGATAGTGTTATATATCAAATTAATCGTGAAAATCTGTGCTACTATATTATCATAAAGGAAATTTAGTTTTCGAATCTCAAAGTTGAGTATTCCGCCTCCGAAAAAGTGGTAGGTTTAAATACCTATAGTGATTGTGTTTATACAAGAAATAAGTGTTTTTGTGATTAAAACGTGTGTGTTAACGGAAAAACAGTGCATAATTAGTATTGTGAGCATATTATTAAATTGTACATACAAAAAAAACCGGACTGCATAAAAAATAACTAATAACTTTATATAAAAACTGAAAAGATAAAAACAAGTTCAAGAAACAGGACATATTGACTGCAACACATCCAATATGGGTATATTGGATGTAATGATTTTAGTCTAGATTATAATGGGTTATATATCTTTTCAGTTTTTATTTAAAGTTATTAGTTATTTTTAATGCAGTCGGGTTTTTTAATTTTTATAATATTTTTTTTTTATTTTACACTTTTTAGTTACTTAGATATACCATTTTAAAATCCTCATGATGAGCCCTTTATCGAGCCGTTCAGGCTGCAGAGCGAGCCAAACATTGGAATTTGGCGCCAAAAATCCGCCATTTTGTTTATTTTTTTATTTTGATATACCCAGTGTCACTTTCACAGTAAATACGAATCTAACGACACCTCTCAAGCTAAAATCCATCGAGCCGTTCAGGCCACAGAGCCTGCCAAACATTTGAATTTGTCGCCAAAAATCCGCCATTTTGTTTTTTTTTTTTTTGATATACCCAGTGTCACTCTCACAGTAAACACGAATCTAATGACACCTCTCGAGCTAAAATCCATCGAGCCGTTCAGGCCACAGAGCGTGCCAAACAATTATACATACATACATACGTACTCTCGAAAAATATAACCCTCCTTCTGGCGCAGTCGGGTAAAAACAAGTGGCTTCGTAAAGTTATAGGTACGTAAATAACCGTGTTCAAAAACAGTCGTTGGCGCAGGCCGCGTCAAAATAAACCGTGAGTATCCAAATTCTAATTTAATTCTAATTAGACCATCATAAATAAACTAATAAGATTATGGTCTTATTGGAAAGGAAATATAATCTTAAGTTTATTTTAAAATTATTTTAATTGAAATTTAATATTTAGAAAAATTCAAATTAATATTTTAATAGCGAAATATCCGTTTTCATCACTGTTTTTCAAGTTCTAATTTTTTTTTGAGTTTCAAATTAATATTAGATTTTATTTTTTTATATTTTTTATTTTTATATATTTTATTTTATTTTTAATATATAGATTCCAAACCTATTCAGCTATTCACTATTTAGCTATAACTCTTGTAGTTTGCGATTGTCAAGTGTCAAATTACATGCGAATATTTCGCGAAAATTCGCAATTTTTTGCGCGCTCATGCGGTCGCGTGCAGTAAAATCGCGCGCGCCACTAGCTAGTGGATCTTCCGCATAGGAAAATATTGTACCGCTTTCCAGACTTAGGCAACACAGGTCATTCATGAAAATTAAAAATAAACTGGGGCCAGGAATGCTGCCCTGTGGCACACTCAAAGCTACATTTAGATCAGAGTTTGAGTAAGTTCCAATTTTGGCACTCTGTGTTCTATTTGTAAGATAGCTCTGAAACAAGGATAGCTGGGTACCTCGTATACCCAGGCATTCAAGCTTAGATATTAAGATGGGAATCGAGGCCGTGTCGAATGCCTTCGCGAGATCCAGGAACAATGTAACACATTTCTTACCGTTGTCAAGTTTCTGAGCTATGTGATTAACCAGTTTGTGAACAGCATCCGCAGTGGATAGATTTTTTCAAAAGCCAAATTGGTTAATCGACAAAAGATTTCGTGCCTCTAAATATGCAACCAGCCTTGTATTTATGATTTTTCCAGTATCTTGGACAGCGCAGGCAGAACTGATATGGGCCTTTAGTTTTCGACACAGTCACGATCTCCAGATTTAAAAATAGGGTGAAGAATTGCCTTTTTGAACCAGTTAGGGAAGACACCAGAGTCTATGCACAGGTTGCAAACATGTGTCTGTGGAGGTACAATAACGTTTCTATGTCGTTTTAGAAAACTAGAAGAAATTAATACAGTCCCAGTCGACTGCACAATCACTCTTAAGGGCGCGTTTGCATATCAGGTAAAATTATGCTGATTTTTGGTTCAATTTTATGGCATAACCAAACAAAATCCAATATAACTAATAACTACCTCGTATTAGATTGGTTCTTCATCTTCAAATAATAGGTACTTGATCATTGAAAATTTTAGTTTTTTATAATGTAAAATCGATCTGTCGTTGCCATTTTCCATAGAATTAACGATACAGGGTTGAGTTTAGGTACATTTTTTGTGCTATTATTAACATATTTTACTATTTCTAAAAATACTGTATGTTGGCAAACATAATCAATTCTTAATGCAAGGATTTTTTTTTATCTAAATGATTTATATAGTTGCAGAAAAAATATAAAACCAAATCTTATTTTTTCACATTTTTTGCTATTCTGGTTGAATATTAATCGATTGCATTAGGGGTTATTTTATTTTTGATACCCGTCTTGATTTATTGCACAAGCACTTTGAATGAAACTTTAGACCGCAACGGCCGCCGTCGAGAGTGGACACGTAACGCCTGTTTGGAGCGGCTCGAGTTGAAAAAGATCGCTGTACAAACACAAAATATTCGATAAACCAAATTTGATACTTGACAAGGTAAGATTTTTATTAGTTATGATGAGACCTTACCTCCGGACTTGATGAAGTGATTGGTGACTGCTACTGGAACTCCTTGACGTGTTGTACTAGGTGAGCTGAGTTTGGGCTCGTTTTGTTAGTTATGATGAAACCTTACCTCCGGGCTTGATGGAGTGACTTGAAGGTGTACTTCGGTGACTGCTACTGGAACTCCTTGACGTGTTGTACTGGGTGAGCCGAGTTTGGACTCGTTTTGTTAGTAATGATGAGACCTTACCTCCGGGCTTGATGGATTGACTTGAAGGTGTACTTCTGTGACTGCTACTGAACTCCTTAACGTGTTGTACTGGGTGAGCCGAGTTTGGGCTCGTTTTGTTAGTTATGATGAGACCTTACCTCTGGACTTGAAGGAGTGACCTGAAGGTGTACTTCGGTGACTGCTACTGGAACTCTTTGACGTGTTGTACTAGGTGAGCCGACTTTGGGCTCATTTTGTTAGTTATGATGAGACCTTACCTCCAGACTTGATGGAGTGACCTGAAGGTGTACTTCGATGATTGCTACTGGAACTCCTTGACGTGTTGTACTGGGTGAGCCGAGTTTGGGCTCGTTTTGTTAGTTATGATGAGACCTTACCTCCGGACTTGATGGAGTGACCTGAAGGTGTACTTCGGTGACGGCTACTGGAACTCTTTGACATATGCAAAGAAATATTCTCACAAAAAAAAATGATAACGTTTGACTTGTTGTTTTAATAATCACAAAAGTACCTACACCTTCCAGGAGGTCTTATCATAACTATCAAAACGAGCCCAAACTCGGCTCACCTAGTACAACACGTCGAGAAGTTCCAGTGGCAGTCACTGAAGTATACCTTCAGGTCACTTCATCAAGTCCGGAGGTAATTCGTAAAAACAGCAAAAATATTTTTTTGTAGGGACCTACCATAATTTTATTTCTAAGAAATACGTAAAAATCTTTCAAAGCATCAAAATGAGTTCACTTGACTACTATTCTCGCAGTTAGTCGTGCGTACACTTGTGTGTATGACCCGTGTCAATGTAGTAGTTCGATTCTGTACCTATCAATTTTGCAAACGCGTCCTTAAGTGAAAGGATTAAGCGTTCCACCTCTTGCTCATTTGTCTTAATAAATCTGGGTGTGCTACAAGTACAGCACTACCTTTGCCTTCGGTGAATACGAGCATGCCGCGCAGTGTCGAGAACTAAGCTGCCATTCTCCTGTCTTATACCAGTCGATAGCGTAATGACACAAAATTATTTGTCAGCATGGTGTCGAACACTTCGGTCGGCGAGAGTAGCGCGTGAGACACGTGGCCACATCCGGCAACGGCGGCGGCGGTGGCGTTGAGAGCGGAGTGCGGGATGAAGTTGTTGCAACACATGGATAGGAGATCAATGATCGCTGAGATATTGAAATAAGAGATAAGGAAGCTCTTTATAAATACTCATAATAAAAACCGTTGGTATAACATCAAAAACAATGAATCACTTTGGAAAAAATCCTAGAGAATAAAAATTAAATAAATATCTGCGAAATAGTGTAATAACCCTTCTTTTGGGCTACGCCGCAGTTGGGTATTTTTTGTAGAAGGTTCTTGTCTCAATCACAAAACAATTCACTCAAAGTGAATTTCAATAATTTCCATTCAGATAAAACATTTGTTAAACAGCTATCACTAACACTTGCATCAATCCAATAATATTTCCTATCCAGTAAGCAATTTGGTGATCGACACAAACTGACCAGTCCGTCCATACCTACCTACTGTGAGTATGTGTGTGTATTGTAGGTAGGACGGCAATATCCTTATATTAGCCACGTCTCGAAGGGACGCGCATCCCGCAGCGCCCCGGGATTCGCCCCGGGACGCCGTCACGGGATAGGATTGATGTAATATTGGCGGACTGCATTTCGATTCATTTCGAATGTAATGAGATTGATTTCTTCCACTGTAAACGATGGTACAGTCCGGTATTTTCTTGTCTGTTTCTCAGAAATGAAAGTCAATTTGATTTACATAAAGGCTGTTGCGACTAAGTTTCCCTCAAAAGTTTCGCAGGATTCTGAGGTTTTTGGCTACACCGAAACGAATTAAGAAGCGGTTCAGAAAAAAGCTCTTTTGGAGAAAATAAAATGCCTCCTGCTGGTTATTGTCTGCCAGCTTTCTTTCAAATAAAATGACTGAAGTATAAAATACCCCTATTTTCATGCCAAGGCTTACTAAACTGAATGTGACCGGAACAATACTAGCTTCGACTCCGCGATAGAGGCGGCGCTTAGTCCGGTGCGCGTCCATCAGTCCGGACGTATTGCTGTCCGCATGTCCGCACTTATCGGCATCCAGACTCTACGAGTGACGAAATGAAATGAGCTTGAAACAGTACAAACGATACAGACGGACGATGCAACGTTCTGCGCTCTTGTTGTATTGAATGCAAAGAGAATATACTGAACAGCTGACGAGTAGCGAATTAGTTTTCGGTGACGGCTACAAACGGCTACGGCAACGGCAACGGTGATTAAGACATATTTTTATGTAATGAAAGTTCAGGAAATAATGTTAAGACTTGGGTGCGGCTCATACCTGTTATAAATCCCGAGTGACGTTGTTTACGGAAGTGCGCGCTGCAGGCGAGTGTATTATGCAGTACACAACTACACACAACATAGTATAATAGACACAGTCGTCTGGGAGAGCTCCTAGCAATTGTAGAAAAGCAACCGTCGTCGTTATGTGGCGCATTCAGTTTTAGGAGAAAACCAGTTGAATGAGTGTCACGAGTGTCAGATGAGAGTTTTACGAGTGACAGAGGAGAGTGTCAAGTGTGAGATGCCAGTGGATGCCAGTCGAAACACAAGAAGGTCAAATGCAAGTTTCGAGTGTCAGGTGACAGTGTCATGGCTATCAGATGCAAGTGTCGAGAGCTTCAACGAGTGACCTTTTTTTTTCCAAAACACCATTTCGGCCCTTATCACTAGTGTTGCGTTCTGTTCTGTGTATCTGCACATCACTGCAAGTAATACGTTCATACATTACTTAAGACATAGATCAACGAGTGTCAGATAACAACTTAGTTTGCTGTTCATTGCAGTTTTATGGCGCGTTTGCATTGTCAGCCGCTCGCTAATGCTGCCACGGATCCTGAATCTTACAAACTTGCGAGAAGAAGACTGAAGTGCCACAGGTTATTACGTAAACATAATTCTACCGATTAACTTTTAACGTAGGGACGTAAAATGACAATTAATTATTTTTTACTTATGTGATGCGAAGTTCGTTCGTCGTTCATTCTTAGGTCTATTACATGGGACTTGAACGTAAATGTCGAATAGTGTGTGCTCTATAGTTCTATGTCAGCCTAGCCATTCGATGATTATAGGCGTGATATTATGTTACATATAGGAAAGAGGAAGTGTCTACATATTATAAACAAAACAAACAAAAAAAAAACAGATGACAGCGAAGTGGCTACTGTGACAATAGTTTTCTTATTGATCGCCCTGACATAAAATAGCAAGGACTGGGTGAAATCTTAATGTTTGAACAGCCAGTCAATGCACGTCTCCGTCAGGCTCGCGAGCCGTTTGTCAGAGGAACGCGGCGACAAACTAGCGCAGCCGTGTCGGTTATGGCACAATAACTACGCGAGTAACGTTCCTCTGTCGGTGACTATTGAGAAATATCACTTCATTTGTCTGCTTTGCTTCATGCGAGGGTTTTACGCGAGATCAACATTATAACGTAAGATTATGTTGAGTTATATCGTGGTGATAGATGTCTTGGTTAATCTCATCATCGAATTGGTGGTTACTAAATTGCGGTTTTCTACCTTTAGGCGCCCGTCGTCGAGAAACAGCGCTTTATCAGAACTAACTCAATTGCGTTGGCACTGAGCTGACCCCCACGCGCTATAGGTAGTCCTTCGCCGGTGAGCGCTTTATCAGAACTAACTCAATTGCGTCGACACTCAGCTGACCCCCGCGCGCTATAGGTAGTCCTTCGCCGGTGAGCGCTTTATCAGAACTAACTCAATTGCGTCGGCACTCAGCTGACCCCCGCGCGCATTAGGTAGTCCTTCGCCGGTGAGCGCTTTATCAGAACTAACTCAATTGCGTCGAAAATCCCTGTAACTAACAAATTAATAATAGTACATGTATGAAAGTAACTTTATATTGCAGAGAATTTTAATATCGTATGAAATAAAACCTTATCTACATACAACGTAATAAAACAGTAAACATTTTAAGAACCTCGAATCTTACTATATATATATATAATATAGGACAAAATTTAGCAAGTGATATACTAGGGAAATGCCCGGCTGGTACAGAAAAGGGTCTTGTTGCAAACTCGGATTATGCTCCTCAATCATCTTTATTGCTCTTGCCAACATGTGAACACGAAATACGTAAAATTATACTCTCACTTAAAAATTCAACGTCGACCGGATGGCATGGCATCTCCTCTATTTTCATGAAACAGGCTATAGATAGTCTGATCAAACCAATTACTTATATGAGCAATATTTGTCTTGAGAATGGAATATTCCCGACTGAACTAAAGCAATCAATAATTGTTCCTGTATATAAATCAGGAGACAGAGACAGTGTCTCCAATTACAGACCAATTGCTCTATTACCTTGTTTGTCAAAAGTGATTGAAAAATTAATTAATATTCGCCTTCTAAACTTTCTGGAATCTCAAAATCTACTGTCTTGTAATCAATATGGATTTATAGAGAAAAAATCTACATCTGATGCAATTGAACGACTTGTCAGTCATATTAGTGCCAAATTAGATAAGAAGCAAAAATGCTTGGGAGTGTTTCTAGATATGACAAAGGCTTTCGACACTGTCTCTGTCCCTAATCTAGTAAATAAACTCAAACATATGGGAATCCGAGGAGTGCGACTTGACCTTTTCACTGATTACCTATCAAATAGAAGTCAGGCTGTAAAGATCGGTGATGTAATTAGTGATAGTGCCCCAATTTACTTTGGTGTGCCGCAAGGCTTCGTGCTAGGTCCGACACTCTTTATCATTTACATCAATGATTTATGCAGAATTAAATTAAAAAATTCAGAAATCGTAACTTTTGCAGACGATACTGTGGTTGTATTTCATGATGCTACATGGGATGATGTTAAGAATGTTGCTGAAGAAGGATTAACATCTATTTTATGAAATGACTCAATAAGAATATTCTAACATTAAACCTGGCTAAAACAAAACATATAATCTTCACTATAAAAAATAACGACCAACCTCTGCAAAATAGTCTTACTCTAAGAGCCCATGTATGTGAATCAAACTTTTTAAACTGTAACTGCCGTGTAGTAAATTGTGTCTCTTCAATAAAATATTTGGGTATCTTAATTGATCAAAATTTAAACTGGAAAATTCATATTAATAATCTCACTTCTCGACTACGAAAACTAATAACACTTTAAAAAAAATTAGACATATTAATGATAATAAAACAGTAAAGGCAGTTTATTGTGCATTGTGTCAATCTATTGCTACTTATGGTTTAATGGCATGGGGAGATGCGGCAAAAACTTACTTAATTAAAGTAGAAAGAGCGCAATGAGCAATTATAAAAATAATTAATTTTTAAAAATTCAGGTATCCTACTGTAGATTTATATAAAGAATACTCAGTACTTACCATAAGGCAATTATTCATTAGGACAATAATACTAAAACAACACACGAAACCATTACAAATATCAAATAAAAGATGACCATTTATGGTTTACACTGTTCCCTTCTGTAGAACAAGTTTTGCGCAGAAATTCTTTCGTTACCTAGGACCTTTCGTATACAATAGAATTAATCAGTCTGTATCTATATCAAAACGCAGCAAGCAAGTATGCAAAATTAATGTAGATAAATATCTCAAAAATATGGACTACGAATCAACAGAGATATTATTAATAAGTGTTGTTTGACGTAACCCTAGGGAATGTATTTTAAAATGTTATAGGCATTTACATGTATTTTTTTCTTTCTTTGTTTTTGTAATATTAATAACAAGTGTAAAATGCTAACACGCGTAGTAATGTTGTATGACGCATTTACATTTTGCTTTCATTTTTGCGTCTACAATGTCAAGTCAAACTATTTAACACCTAGTTCTAAGATTGAATAACATTATATGGCATAAATGATGTAATGTTGTGGAATTACCTACGAGTTAAGTCTAGTGAACTTATTGCACCACCTAAATTGAGTAATATTATTAAACATACACAGCATGCAGGTAATCTGTTTAGTTTGCGTATACTATGTACATTCATCGGAGACAGCAAACTGGTCGCACTATTCTGCCGTCGTACAGTTTATAACTAGTACGGAGGGTAGTTTTCTAATTTGTTTGACACAAAACTAGCCAATAAGTCTCAAATACCTACCATCATCAATTGCAAAATTGTTTTTTTTTTCTACATACTTAGATGTATGTTGTTATAAAATTGTAAACATAGGCTAAGTTTAAAGGAAATAAAGTTTATTATATATTACTATTATAAATGCGAATTTTGGATGGATGTATTGTATGGATGTTTGTTACTCAATCACGCCAGAACGGCTGAACGGATCTGGATGAAATTTGATACAGAGATATATAACAGTCTGGAATAACACAAAGGCTATATATTATTGCGCTAATAACTTAGGGGGTGAGCAATATTGCATTATGTTAATTAATTCAACAACTTTCTTCAACTGTTTGACAACACTGACAACTGTCATAACATGCCTTAAAATACGGCTATTTTAGACCATTTGTCATAGGAACAAGTAGCCTAACGGTTCAGCGGCCTGCCAGTGAATGTGTGTTCGAATCCCAGCCAGTATGGAATCTACTTTTTGTGTTTATTTTTGGTGCTGTTAAATTTCCTAAAATAATAAACCACTCCCCCCCCCCCTTTGATAATTTTGATTGTAGTATATATAGTTTAAGTCTGGAACAATTGTTTTCTTGTTTATATGGGCGTTGATAGCTGCGACACAGTTATAAACTTTTGTAGCTATCATCGTTTTCTTTGTAATTGTGCCAATTGTCTATGTTCCACAATAAACTTTTACTTTACTTTACTTTAGTTGCTAAAGGAGAGAGCGTTTAATTCCCCGTATAGGTACCCATTATTATAAACAACTTGCCATTCCAATTTAAGATGTTGCAATTTCCCGTAAAATTTGCGTTTACAGTGACTATAAACAAATCCCAGGGTACCTTAAAAGTGTTAGGCATTCATTTGGGCACTCCATTCATCTCACACGGCCAACTATATGTTGGTTGTTTACGTGTTTCAAGTGCCCAAAACGTGCTGGCGGAACATAATAAGATATTTAATGTTGTGTACAGATCAGTATTGGAATAAATAAATAACGCCCAACAAGGCGTTTGATTGTTCACTTTGAAAAGAAGTTGTATATGTAGTGCCAGAATGTTCCAGCTTGTAAGCCATCGTCGCGTCGCCTCAACCCAGGTCAGTCCTCCTGGCCAGTTTTCAACGCCATTTAAATTTTTGCCGTGAATACGTCTTTAAAATTGCTTCCATACTGGGAGGCAAGTCAAAAAAACGAATGAAAACAAAATCTGGATATACAGTTTAGTGTTTAGGACACCCTGTGGTGTGGACACTGTTAAAGCACCATAAAACATAGTTTGAATTCCCGCCCTTTCCAATCCTACCATTTTCCGGCGCACCTAGCGCCACCCAACGTTTTTGACAGGCACTAACCAGTTCCCCGCCATATCTCACCACTCAACTTAACGACTCCGAGAAATTATCGTGAAATACTGAAATACTGCAATCAAGTGATATCAAAGACAATAATTGTGTGTGCCATCAACCTATTTTCATCCAAATCAACAAGAATCAAGAATTGGGGCGCCCCATCACATCATAAAATCATCAGGTATTCGGAGCCAGCCGGCCCTCTTCAGCGAGCTTCGGTGAGTCCCTTCTACCTTTCCCGTTAGATACAGTCCACTTGCCCATCAAATAGAATCATTCCTTAACATTTTTTATGGTCCTTCTTAGCCGGATTGCTGAAATAGTATCAGTAATCTTATTTTTTCTATTGTGAAAATTGTGGGGTCAGCCATATTTGTTCGCAAAAACCAAATTGCAACACAACAATCACAACTCTAATTAACTTAATCATAACATATTTTTATCATCTAACCTCACCTTTGAACATAACTTTTGTTTTATTTACGGGTGTTAATTGTCCTACAACATAACAAGTGTATTTTATCATATTTCGAAATTAATCATAATCATCATTTATCATCGCGGGAACTCATTCGATCAAACAAACATACTATACAAAAACATAATACAAATTAATATCAAATTGTGCCAGTGTTTTGTGTTCATAATCATATTGTGGTAGGTAGTCATCATAGCAACGTACCTACCCTACCAAACGCTAACTTGTTCGCAGTCGGGAGTGAGTTGTCTCGTCATCAGCGTTTCTCAATTCGTGTTATCACATACATTTTGTGGACGGAGTTCGGCAACAAACATAGTCTGTCACCGTCATTTTCATTATAATCGTGTGTTTTTAGGTGTAAAATATAGCGCCTAAAATTATCATTTTGTGTTGGAATCCTTGGTGCAACATATAACACTAGGATTTCATTGTGTATCATTGTTTTATTCGAAACCGGTAGGTATTCAAAAAGGTATTGTACTTACATTTTCTCGTATCATTCGGGTTTATTGGGTTGGTACCACTGCCAAAATTATTGCCAACATAATAATTATCATCTTATCTAACCATAGACTATTTTGTGTTTGTAAAGCTTGTTTCAGAACTGTTATACAAGTGACATTTATCATAGTGACGTTAGTGTAACTTCAGACAGTGACACTGACAATCGAATCAGTTCAAATACAATCATTCCGTGATTTTGTTTACCAATCGAACAATCAACAATCAAACTTTTGAAAACAAGTGCTTTCATATATCAAAGTGTATCATTAATTATCAAAATGAGTGAAGCATTGATCGCACATTATGAATCTAAGCGTAACATGGCGCTTAAGCGGCTTCGTGATGCTGTAATTTGCGCGCGAAATTGCAAAACAGACCCAAATCAAATAAATAGGTTAGAAACATGGTGTTCGCGCGTAGATCAAATACTCGAAACCTTTAATGAAGCCCACATTCAATTAATGTGTGAGTACAAAAAGGCAGGTATGGACGAAAAGGAAGTGCAACAAGCTCAATTTAAGTTCCAAGAACAGGCTGATGATATGTTCTTTGAAACATTAGAGGCCAAGCGTAAATACTTGTCAGCAAAGGTTGAGACTTCTTCGTCGTCCAATGAGTCAAAAAATAAAACAGCTAAGTTACCACCTATGAAGCTGCCATTATTCACGGGGCAATTCAAAGATTTTCCAGGGTTCATTGACCTTTTCAACACATTGGTGCATAACAGAAATGACTTATCAAATGTAGAAAAGTTTCAATATTTGATTACATCCTTATCTGGGGATCCAATCAGTATCATTCGTGCGTTTCCTGTGTGTGAGGGTAACTACATCAGTGCATACAAAGCATTAGTGAATCGTTATAACAACAAGAGGTATTTGGCGTTCATGTGTTGGGAACAGATCAACTATTTGAAGGCAATGCACTCCGGTTCTGCTCAAAGCTTGCGTACAATGTTAGACCTTTATAATGAGAACTTATCAATGCTCGCATCTTTAGGGCTACCAACAACACAGTGGGATTTTGTATTATTTCACTCGTTGCTTACAAAACTAGATAAGGCATCTCAGGAAGCTTTTGAGCTGGCTAGTACCAGTAGTGATTTTCCTAGCTTCAAGGAATTATCCACATTCTTGGTAGATAGGTGTAATGCCCTTGAACGCTCAACATTAAATGTGAACAATCAATCATCATCATCAGCTGTGCAACAGCAAAATAACAAGCGTGTGGTTTCAAACAACCAATCAAAGCCTACAATGCTTTTGGCCCAAGCGCCTTATCAACCGTGTGTAGTATGTAAAGAGGATCACCCTCTCTACTTATGCTCAAAGTTTTTATCAGAACCTCCTTATGAGAGGTCTCAAGTTGTGAGACAGAACAAATTGTGTTTCAACTGTTTACGGTCAAATCATATCACAGCCAACTGTAATTCATTGCATACATGCAAATCATGTGGACAAAAGCACAACAGCCTTCTACACTTTACAAAAAGGACAGTGACAAGTGGTTCAGTCAACTCACAACATAAACAACCAGGCGTTTCTCATACAGGGAAAGGTCCAGCACCAACTTCTGATCCCAAGGACAATGTGATCACACCCGTTACATCATTATCAAACACAACTGCAGGATCAAAATCAAATACTCATTTTGTGATGCTTGCCACTGCTGAGGTGGAGGTCAAGGACGGTCGAGGCTCCTTTCAGAAGGTCCGTATCTTATTGGACCCTGGTAGTCAAAGTCACATCATCACCAAGTTATGTGTCCGTCGCTTAGGGCTGGCACAGTATAAAACTCAAACTCCTATGTCAGGGATAGGGGATGTTCCTGCATTTTCCACGGGCAAGGTCTTCTTAGAAATCCGACCAGTTGGGAAACCAGAGCCCTCTTTTACAACAGAAGCAGTGACTTTGGACAAAATTTGTGGTGACATGCCCACCCATCCAGTGGACATTAACAATTTTCAACATTTATCAAATATCAAATTGGCTGATGAGAAATATCATTCTATTGGTCCTGTGGATATCCTCATTGGTGGAGAGATATTCCCTCAAATTCTTTTACCAGGAAAAATTGATGGTGGTCCACATGCAGCAACTGCCATCAATACCATATTTGGATTTATTCTCATGGGAAAAACGTTATCAAAGTCATCATCATCCATTCCTTTAGCAATCAATCATGTATCAATAGATGCCAATCTGGATATTGCCGTTCAGAAGTTGTGGGAGTTGGAGAGCATACCGTGTGAAGACAACAAACAATCTCACTCGGTGGATGACATACATTGTGAGGAAATATTCCTATCAACACACCAGCGTGACAGTGAGGGACGATACATTGTCCAGTTACCATTCCGTGATCAATCATCAGTGGCCTTTGAGGGTGCTTACACAATTGCTCATCGGCGCTTTGTGCAGCTGGAAAAACGCCTCATGGCAAAGCCAACTTTTCATGAACAATACAATCAACATGTTATGGAGTACCTATCAAGTGGTCAAATGGAGAAGGTCCCTGCAGTTGAGTGTCAATCTCCTACAGCATTTTACTTAGCGCATCATGCCGTATCAAAATCAGATCGTAGCCTTCGTGTGGTCTACGATGCATCAATGAAGGATAAAAGAGGTGTATCCTTAAATGACACTCTTCTTATAGGCGCTAAACTTCAGACTGACATCACCAACATTCTTTTGCGTTTCAGGCTTCATGCCATTGTGTTTTGTACGGATATCCGGCAAATGTACCGGCAGATCCGAATAGCACCAGAACATCTGGATTTTCAGAGAATCCTGTTCAGGTGTTCCCCTAGTGAGCCAATACAAGAATACCGTCTCAATCGTGTGACTTTCGGTGTATCATCAGCACCATTTTTAGCAATTCGTGTGTTACATCAATTGGCCCGCGACGAAGGCAGCTCGTTTCCAGCTGCAGCTCAGGTGTTGTTGGAAGACATCTATGTCGATGATGTCGTTACTGGGTGTCGGAGCATCGAAGAGGCAGTCGCTCTTCAACAGCAGCTGATTAACATCATGGCAGCTGGAGGCTTTGAGCTGAGAAAGTGGTCCAGCAATCATGCGGCTGTATTACAAAACATGCCAGAAGAACATAAAGCAGTGCCAAATGTCAATCAAACATTCGATAGTGATGGTAATTTTGTGAAAGTTCTCGGCTTAGCCTGGAATTCCCAGGAGGACATATTCAACTTCCAAGTGAATCAAATCAATCGTGAGTGTACCAAACGTACCATGCTTTCAGAGCTGGCACGTATTTATGACCCCATTGGTCTTTTAACTCCATTAACATTTTTAGCAAAGCATTTAATTCAACGTTTGTGGTTGCTCGGTTCATCATGGGATCACCCCGTACCCGACGACATCAATCAAATTTGGACAAAGTATGTTCAGCAGCTGCCTCATCTAGCCCAGCTTAAGATACCACGCCGCATCACATCCGACGACGCTGTGACTTATCAGGTGCATGGGTTTTCAGACGCAAGTGAAGCTGGTTATGCAGCTGCTGTGTATCTTCGTGCTACCAATCAATATCATCAACACCAGGTCATCCTGGCTAGTGCGAGGTCTCGTGTCTCCCCAACGAAACGCAGAACTTTACCAAGGCTTGAGTTGTGTGGCAGTTCTTTGCTGGCAGACCTAATGAGACACATCATCAACTTGTACAGCAAACTTCTCCCCATAGAGAGTGTGCATGCGTGGACTGACTCTATGATAGTTTTGTCATGGGTCCAGTCAAATTCATCAAATTTTAAGGCGTTTGTTGGCAATCGTACATCCAATATTCAGCGTAAATTACCAGAAGCAATTTGGAATCATGTCCCAGGAAAGCAAAACCCTGCGGATGCCGCGAGTCGTGGGTTATCCCCCGACGAGCTTATCAATCATGACCTGTGGTGGAATGGCCCCCAATGGCTATCCTCAAATCAAGATCAATGGCCTAAAGTGCCTCAACATTCAAACATGACGCAGCATCCAGAGGTGAATTGTGAGCAACGTGCCTGCGTTTTGAACGTGTCAAACGCAGTAGAAACTAATCCAATCGACCATTTATTAACAAGATTTTCATCATTAAGGAAGATTCAACGTATTTTAACATATTGCAATCGTTTTATCAACGCCCTGCGCAAAAACAAGCGTACAGGTCATTTAACAGAACAAGAACTTCATCATAGCCTCATGGTACTAGTGAAACACACCCAACATTCCGAATTTAGTGAAGAAATGAAACATTTGAGATCAAATCATGTATATTCATTCAGAAAACTTAGTCCATTTTTAGATTCAAATCGAGTGTTGCGTGTGGGGGGTAGGCTCTCTCAGTCAAACCTTGATTATGAAACAAAGCATCCAGCTCTGCTTCCTCGCAAGCATCGTTTGACGCAACTTATCATCCAGTGCACACATAACGAAAATTTACATCCTGGTCTGCAAACAATGCAGTATCTGCTACTTCAAAATTTTTGGATTTTGTCACCAAGGCGAGCCATTAATCAGATCATTTCAAAATGCTATCGTTGTTTCCGTATGAAGCCACGAAATTTTCAGCCAGTAATGGCAGATTTACCACATTCTCGCGTCAATCAAATGAAACCATTTCAGGTTGTGGGTTGTGATTATGCAGGACCCTTCAACATTACGTTTCAACGTTATCGAGGTGTGCGTTCAACAAAGGCATACCTTTGTCTTTTCGTTTGTTTTTCAACAAGAGCTCTTCATCTGGAGCTTGCCAGCGATTTATCTTCCTCTTGCTTTTTGGCTGCTCTACGCAGATTCATTGCTAGACGCGGTCGTTGCAACATCATCCATAGCGATTGTGGAACCAATTTCAAAGGTCACAATTATCAGAAATCATGCGCTCAGCTTGTGAATCGGAGCGCATTGACTTCAAATTTAATGTCCCAGGATCACCACACATGGGTGGCCTTTGGGAAGCTGGGGTGAAGTCCGTAAAAACTCACCTTTATCGTGTGATAGGTGATCAAATCCTAACATATGAAGAATTAAACACACTCTTGACACAGGTCGAATCAGTTTTAAATTCGCGACCAATATCCGCATTGAGTTCAGATCCATCAGATCTAACAGCACTAACACCAGGGCACTTTTTAACATTAGCACCCCTTTTTTTTTTTTTTTTTCGGATGGGAAATCATCAAATGACTTCTCCCGCTCTGGGCTGAGCAGGAGGGAGTGTCAGACTTTTACTGACTAAAACCCATCCATGTTCCTTCATCGCCCTTTGTGTTCCGGGGCCACGGTATCTCTTTCGAATAGTCCCGCAGCCCCGGCAGGCTTCGGCCCTTGCGGACCCCTTCACTGATGCTGACTCTCTTTGAGGCGCGCGTGGAACACGAACGCGCCGTCGACACGGCCTGTCGTCATGAGACGTACGGACGGCGAGCTAGCCCATAGCTCCCCGTCCACAGGCCCGCGTCTACGGTGGCCGGAAGCCACCACGTGGCCCCCGACGCCCGGGGCGTCTCCCGCGGCGGCCGGGACGTGAGGATCTCTCCCTGTCCTGTTCCGCCACCTCCTTCGCTAGCATGACTGCTTCGCAGAAGGAGGTGACGGCGTCCCATTCCGTCTCGCTCCGGACCATGGCACGAACCAGGGCCGGGAGCGAGAGGTCGCCGCCGCCGATCGCCACCTCGAGGACACGGCGGTGCTCCACCCAAGCGGGGCACACCTCCACAGTGTGCTCCACCGTGTCCTCCGGCCTATCCTCACAATGATAGCACCCGGGCGTTTCCTCCCGCCCGATTCGGTGCAGGAACTTACCGAAACATCCGTGTCCGGTAAGAACCTGCGTCAGGCGGAAGGTGAGGACGCCGTGGCGTCTCTCCAGCCACTCCTCAAAGAGGGGACTTATCGCCACTATTGTGGCGTGCCCTGCACGGGGTTGCGATAGTCGCTCTCTCCATGTCGCCATGAGATCCCGCCGGAAGTCCGTCCCCTGAGCGACAATTTGCCGCGGCAGCGGAGTTTCCCCCCGGCGTAGCGCCTCCGCGCGCCACTCATGTAGGCGCGCGAGGACTATTGCCTCCAGATCCCATGGCGGCAATCCGGCAAGGAGGTTCGCCGCCTCGCGGGAGATTGTGCGGTAGCCCCAACATTAGCACCCCTAACATCAGTGCCTTCACCAGACTATTCCAACACAAAAATGAACAGGCTAACACGTTGGCACCTATTACAGAAAATGCACCAGGATTTCTGGACTAGATGGCATAGTGAATACCTCACAAATTTGTCACAGAGATTGAAATGGACTGTGAATTCACCTCCAGCAAAAATCAACCAGCTCGTTATTATCAGAGACGAGACTACTCACCCACTGCGATGGCGTTTAGGTAGAATCGTCGAATTACACCCGGGACGCGATGGCGTTTCTCGTTCTGCTACGGTCAGGACTGCACAAGGTATGCTCAAAAGGCCACTTGTGAAGTTGTGCCCATTACCAGATATGACTGACTAGTCATGTCTTATTTTTTCATTCATTCATATCGTGATCAAAACATTTAATTTACCTATTCTGTTTTATATATTCATCTGCATGATCATATTTATCATATCATAATATCAAAGCAATGGTTGTTGTGAACAAATATTCACTTCAGACTTCTCAGTCTCATCAAATCGCCAGCAGGGGGGGAAGATAATGTTAAAGCACCATAAAACATAGTTTGAATTCCCGCCCTTTCCAATCCTACCATTTTCCGGCGCACCTAGCGCCACCCAACGTTTTTGACAGGCACTAACCAGTTCCCCGCCATATCTCACCACTCAACTTAACGACTCCGAGAAATTATCGTGAAATACTGAAATACTGCAATCAAGTGATATCAAAGACAATAATTGTGTGTGCCATCAACCTATTTTCATCCAAATCAACAAGAATCAAGAATTGGGGCGCCCCATCACATCATAAAATCATCAGGTATTCGGAGCCAGCCGGCCCTCTTCAGCGAGCTTCGGTGAGTCCCTTCTACCTTTCCCGTTAGATACAGTCCACTTGCCCATCAAATAGAATCATTCCTTAACAGACACCCCACCACATACCTAGTAGCAGTAGCTAGATATTTTTGCCTGCCATAAGCCAGGTTTAAAGTATTAAAGGGAAAATGGATTATACCTAAAAGTCATTGACCCGCGCACGTGTTCTGCGTTAGGCGCAAGGGTGTATACACGTTGCGAGACTTTTGCGAAATTTTTGGTTTGGTTCTATATGTTATTTATTAGTGTTTTTTTTTTGTTCATAATTTTATTAGTATCATGTAAGCATGCACCATTGCGGGTTTGAATATGTCCCTCGTTTAAACTAACATACTGTATAGTCATCACCCACATTATCACATTGTGATCAGGCCGTCAGTTCTCATATTTAACGTAAAGCTGACCACTTTTTTTCTTCCGTCCTTTTGTCTTTATAAATATTTTTATGCGTTGTATGTTTATTGTTTTTTTATTTCATTTTATTGTAATTTTGTATGCACGTCATGTTTCGACAAATACATATCTTTTCTTTGTTTCTGTCTTTTAATAACATCACGCCTGTAGTCCCCGAAGGGTAAGGCAGAGGTGTACTTAATAGCAAGTCCTCATTTTGCCAGATAGGTATGTTGAAGTCCCGTGTCAAACCGGCGAGCCTGTTCCCATCAACCGAGAACAATTTCATAGGCAGTCTTACACAAATACATCAAAATTTTCACACGAACGAAGTCGCGGGTACCAGCTAGTTTGGAAATAAATTCAATTCGTGGCTGTTTTACTTTTGCATTTTTGCTCACTTTTGTATTCAATTTTTCAAATCAAAATGATAAGAGGCGGTCATTGTCGTGTTTCACCATCATTATTGCATTACTATCATGTTACTAACCCTGGAAGTATTCTCACTATGTTAGCAGAAGTCAGCAAAGTACAGCAAGAACAACAGGCGTGTCACTTTCTACAGTGCAGCGAGTCGTCCAACGACCGTGGATGGGTTACCGTTACGGTTACGTATCGAGTT
Source organism: Xestia rhomboidea (assembly GCA_963853795.1). Lineage (NCBI taxonomy): Eukaryota > Metazoa > Arthropoda > Insecta > Lepidoptera > Noctuidae > Xestia > Xestia rhomboidea. Next base: position 145,990 of record OY970782.1, on the reverse strand, counting down.
TCCTTCATATCTCGAAAAGCACGTTAAGTCATTGGTCGTGGCTGTCATTTGTAGATATTTGAAAGTCGTCGCGAGTAGTCAGCAGTATTCAGCTGCATCCGGTTAGACTGGAAGCCGACCCTAACGTAGTTTGTGTTCAACACATCATTTGGTTCATACTAATTTCACATAATTATGTTTAAAGGTACACGTATCACTAACGTCTGTGCTGTGATCTTCGAATTCTCAGGGACTCATCATGTTTAATCTAGCACATTAATATATTATTTATTTATTATCGTTATCGCGAGGCGACGGGCGCTGGTCCTTGAAGAATCAAACCTCTAAATTTTAGCAAAACATTAATTGAGTTACTGAGTATGCTCGCATCTGGCGTTATCTCTCCAATCCTTTCGCCTCTGGTTCTAGGAAAGCCTTACGCTCTGTCTTGTCATTTCCTGCGATATATATTACGTACTGAAGGTACCTACCTACACAGAATGCGAGTTTACGAGGAAACTCAATCCAACGTGATTAGTTCTGAGAATGTCTCAATCATTAATAAATCGATTTTCTAGTTTCATCGAGTTCTCTGTAACTGGAACCGATTAATTTAAACATGATTTATCGATTCGGATCGCAACTTTGCGATACAATTCAAGTATATTATCGAATGGCTTCGCTCCGATTCTCCAATTATCGGATTGTATCGTATTATCCCTAGGGTTAAGTATTCTCTTTTAGTTTCTAGGCAAAATTCTGGGAATTACATAAAACACAACTCACTACACACTGTTGTCTGTGAGTGCTTCAATGTATTTAATGAAACGTTACTTTTTTTTCCGAACTGGCCGTGAGGGGAGGGTGCAGGGGCCCCGGAGGGAGGCAAGGTTAGTGTACGTTGTTGCAAAAAACGGGCTGAGTTCTAGAATCGAACTTGTAACCAAGTATTATAATTATCAGCAAAATAAAAAAAATGCAGATTGATGTAGTGCATCTGTGTCTGCGTACACACTAAGTTAGTGTATATATATAATAATTTCAGCGCCAGCCGAGATGAGCTACCGTGACCGACAACGGTCAGGAGAACTATTATTATTATTATAATTACATCTGTTCAACCTATCGGGGAATGCAGGCTTGTGATGGGATGTCACCGTTCGATGTATTCTTAGGACAAGACTTTACTCAATACATAGAAGAAGTTTTTTTTTCCGATATTTTCGTGTTTGTGTTACAGTGAGAGAACTAACGCCTTCTCTACACGAGGACTATAAGTACGGAGTGAGGAGTGAGGAGTGAGGAGGCTCATCGCGTTGTTCCCATTCCTGTCTGTCCTCGATGGCACGCACCACTGACTCCTCACGCACCCTTACTTAAATTAATTTTATTAAAACCCCTCCTTTGTACCCTGATATCAACCATAACACCCCAAGCTTACGGCTCACTCTACATTGTACAGCGACGACCCGACGCTTCCTATCGATGCAAAGTCAAAGTGGAACGATGAAATGAAACTCCAATATTTTTATATCATTTATTTTATCCGGTATACGATTTCCATAAACACATGGCGATGAATATATGGATTCTGTACATTCAATATCAAAGTAAAGAATACAATGTATATAATAAAATGTAAATATATATTATGATCTATTAACTTATGTTGGCACCGAGATGCGACACGTAGTATCGAATGGACGCTAAGTACGAAACGAAGGAGGATGCACCGCGCCCGCGCCTACACATGACACCTCGTAACTATGGCATCAACGTACAGTCAACCACACGGCAGGAACACCACTTCCACTACGAAAACCACTCCAAAATCCAGAGGTGCATTTGACAGTACTTAGACGGTTCCAGAAAGGCTTCTCAGTAGATCTACAAACAACACGATGTCACGAGATGTCGTCAACAGCCTCCATTATTTTGAACTACGCAGTATCATGCTACTGAAAAGCTTTCTTGTAACCGAGCGTACCGATAGTGATGGTGAACAAATAACACGTGAGTTACGAGCATCATGTACACTCTACACACTGGAAGGGTTCAACACTACATCTCTTCAGTTGTTCAGTTATAACGTTACGACTACCATTCATAGATAGTTGTTATTTCAAATCTGTCTGATCTGGTGTGTTATGGTAACGGCCTCCAGCTCGATCGGCTACGAAAGCCGGTGATGCACAGACACACAGGCATACATGAACTCACGCCTTTTACCAGGGTCAGGCAAAAACCTCAAGCGGGAGGCTACGATCAGAACAACGTAGTCTGGTCGCTGTTGGCCTGTTCATATATCCATGTATGGTAGACATAACATTACACACAAATGTGTTTTCAGAGCGGCGGGCGCGGCAGCAGACGTGAGGTGCGGGGGCCGCGGAGCGAACTACCGACTGGGAGAGACTCGAGAAACACGGGGATAGTGGCGCAATATGGCCGCCGTGGCATAACTAAGTCACTGGGACAAAATGGATGGATGACACGTGGAACAAACACATAACATGCCACGAAAGACAGAATGGTTCTCCAAAGAGACACAATGATCTAAATTAGTAGACCAAAGCGGTCATAGTAGCAAAATATCCATTATGCACCTCAAAGGTCTCAAAAAACCAAAGAGACACCGTGAGTCCAAAGGGAACAAAGCCTGTGAGGGACGACGGGGGACAGAGAGAGGAAGTGCAGAAGGATGAGGAGAGAATGAGACAGAATGTCCGAGAGTGACAGATGACGACCTACTAGAATCATACAGCATGATACCACAGAGTAGACATGGTACAGAGAGCTCACTGCTAACATGGAGTGTGAAGGATTAACCACTGAGTACGTATAATATTTACACAAATAGTCAAAAAATTGCATTGCAAATTGAGCAATCAACTTAAGTTGTTTGAAAATTCAAATAAAAACATTATTATGAAATTGCTGTAAGATTTACCATTGAATCTCTTAGTTGAATGAATAAATGAGACATCTTAGAAATACTGCATATTTTTCCTGTTTTGACTGAGTTCGTTTCAGCGTTTTTCTTTGTGAAGTGAGCGCTCTGTACCACCTGGCCCTGTACAGCGAGCTAGACACGACAGAAATGGCGGGAGCGGGACACGAAGGTTCTACGTAGCTCCTTAACTAACTACATCGAATTCCGCATGGACGGATCATTATATCATCATCCAGGTACAAACGAAACAACGATTTTTTTGTTTTGACGCTATGAGAGTCCAGCGGATGTTGTCCAGAAGAATCCTCGGGCTTGAGGGCATACTGTGAACATCAACAGTACGGACACAGTGCTGAAATTTAGGTATGGTGCTTAAAACACTTTATGGATTGGTCTTAAAAAAATATGTACGAAACTGAGCAAAGGAAGGTTAAAATAGCAGCTGTTGTATGCTTTCTCCAAGATAATCATCACGCTGACAGCACAACGGAGGACGGCTCATGACAAGTTAAAATAATCGCAATGGTATTCAATATTATAGGAAAATTTGCTTATCATCCGCTAGAAGTGCATAGCGCCTTTATATTAATTAGAATTACATTACTTTTTTCCAAACTCATTGTCCAATTGACGATAAACGCTCAGACATACAAAAATACATCTCGCTACAGCTAATGAACTAACGATACTGGTTACTTGTTAAATTCTCTGACACACGGACATGCCGGACATCTAGTGGGCTCGCGACACACGGACGATGCGGTCCGCGACGCGCCCGCGCCTCTTATCACAATCTTAACAACGACTACTATATCTTTATACTCAGTGTGTGGTGAGAGACGACTTTGCGCATATCTCAAGAAACTAGATTTTTATGAATTTCATGACAGAATAACCAAGTACTTTATTGCAATAAATCTGAACAACAACAATGCAATCTATACACGAGTGACCTTAGTGCTTCTAATTTGCAAGCACTCCATTGTTTGACTAATCCGTGGCGGCGAGACAACAGTGTAGTTAAACCAGGTAAAAAGTGCAATCTGCTACAAAGTCATCTGACATCACACACAAACATGGCTACACATAGAGACAGCGTCGAGTATCAGAAGAAACAGAACGATACTAAACACAACTTAACGAACCAACCGACCAACCAACACCAACGCCGAACACTTGATAAAAACCCTTACTCTACGAGATTGTTGCAAAAATGTTGGTAGCAAATATTATTAGTATCTTGTCCATACAAAAAACGTCCGATCTAAACGAACGACTAAAATTGACATCGAAATTTACATGATTCAGTTTAAGCTATGGTACATAGTATTTATACTTTAAGAATTTGACATCTATATAAAATATATTATAGTTATTATGCTAGCCTGGGCTGATAGCGGCTGTGGCGTCGGAGACAAACTCTTCTCGATATTGTATTTATTGCTTTACATTGCTGCTTTCTTCGCTCGTCACCGCTCTGCTACGATACTTTACACGATTAGTCGTAGTGCGCATCGAGCCCCAGTCATCTGTCGATGGACCACTGTGACGCCACAGCCGCCGCCGCCGCGTATTGCTTCGCTAGCACACGACTCACGAGCTTAACTCTCACTTACTTACTTAACTTTATAATCTCATATCATTTGGTGTTCACATTGCACTAGTAATTCACATTCCATTAAAATACGAACATAACGTAATAATCGACCATATATTCATAATAATCAATATAAGAAAAATCTATGTTAAATATTAAAATATCAACAATTTGGCACATTTGATTCCTGTTTATAAATTACGTTAGAAAATAAGAAGATACAGGAAGATGGAGAGAAGATATAACTTAAGGGATACAAGGATTAGGCCGCGCACACGCTCGCTGAGACAAGAAGGAAGTAGTATCTGATACTGGCGAGAGAGAGCGAGAGAGGGGAAATAACGTCAATACGTACGAAGTCGAAACAACTAACAAATATAAAACCCCAAGACGAAGTCACTTTTCATTTTGTTTAAATGTATGAAACTCTCGTGATGGTTATAACAACTGTGACAGCTTGCTGGAACATAGATGGTTACTAACGAAGATTTGAGCCAACTGTAACTTACTTAAGATGCTAACATCAAACACCCATCTGCATAGTCTCGGCAAAATGTATAAAGTGACTTTGTCAATGACCTTTGGATTGTAGAAGAAGATAAACAGTTGTTGCTTCAGCGAACGTGCCAGTAGATACATACGAGTATAGACACGCTAGAGTAACCAATAGTGACGTAATACAGTAGGATGCTACGAAGACTAGAGTAGGAGATAGACTGACAAGTCAGCTCGTCTTGGACGAGTAACAACACATTCCCGCGAATGCTACAGTTTGTGGACAACGAGCGTAAACTTTCACATAACAGTTCGGCGCACCACAATAAGCTTTGGACACTATGATGACGTCACAATCACTTTGCTTGCTTCAATAACACTCTGATTCTGGACGTAAGTGACTTCTTTGTTCATGTATATTATTCACTACACTAAACCGGATCTTGCTCCGCATTTCGGACTCCATAGTGACGACTGTTTGTCCAATTTGTTCCATTGCAGTGGCATTCCTCTCGCCATCGGATCGTCAGAACATTCAACGAAGTCACTGCAACCCCGACACCACCAGCAGCATCAGGAGAGGAGCCACGGCCGATGCTCCTGCTCCTGCTCCGTTGTGCAGCGCGCGCACGGTGTGGCGGGCGGGCGCGGGGGAGGGGTGCGCGGTGCGGCGCGGGAACACGGCCACGGCGCCCGAGTGGCCGGCGGCCGCCACGCACCACACCTCGTCGGGCTCGACCACGTGCAGCACGGCGCGCCAGCAGTGCTGCGCCAGGTCGGGCGCCAGCGGGGCGGGCGACGCGCCGCCCGCGCGCACCCACACCACGCGCACGTTGCGGCCGCACGCGCCGCACTCCAGCCGCCAGCCGCCGTTCGCGGGCTCTGCGCTTAGAGCCGTGGCTGTGGCTCCACCTGCGTCAATGTTATGATGGGCTCCAGCTGTACTAACTCGTATGTTATCTATAGAGGCTGAGGATGACATTTACTGACTGTGACCGTCATTTTATTTTTTAGTAGCGCGACAACAGCCCGCGACCAAGGTCTTCGTGAAATTATTATAAATTTCAAGGGTTTTATTTGTTTGCACGGAACCTTTATTCATTTTCTAAAATAAAAGTTGAAGTTACTCCTTATTACATCAGTTATCTGCCAGTAAAATTCCTGCCAAAATCGGTCCAGCCGTTTCGGAGATTAGCCGGAACAAACAGACAGACAGACAAAAATTAAATTTTGTTGGAGGCACCATATACTTTCATAAGCATTCAGTAAAAAGCTGTTATTTTTTTAAATTACAAACAGAAACTTCAATTTTATTTATTTGTATAGGTTCACGTTTCAAAAAAAGAAGATAGGTATATATTGATGCAGTTAACGACAGTCTACGCCTGCCTACGAGCTTCCAATCTATAGCTTTATTTGTGTTCATAATATTTTCAAAGAGCTACTCACCAGTAACTTTGAGAGTGACTCGTTTGAGCTCTCTCAGCCGCATGAGGTCAGGCGCGCGCGCTCCCACACAGCGATACTCACCTCCCTCTTGATATAATGCGTCTTTTATACCTGTGTGCAGGAGAATCAACCCTAATGATCTAGTCTTTAGAGGGTGTTTTGCTATGGTGTACATTTTATTGATAAGTTTACCCAAGACGCCGTGAGCGTGATGCGAGCCAGCAGGAGCCCAGTTCTCGCTGGAGTTCCCCACCACGCGGCGCCACCAGCAACCAACACTGCCTGCACACAAACATACGTGATCACTACATCATAAACATTGACAGAATCTACTTGGACAGACAAAAATAATGGTACGGTAAGGGAAATTGTCCATTGAACAGTTTGGCAAACTATTTTTAATTACCCTTTCACAGCCTTTCCAGACAAAGAACGAGTTCATTTGAATTTACTAATCATTAAAGTTGATACTTAGTCAATTTGCTTATTAATTCAGTTGCCTTTACTTGCGTATGGACACGGAATCGTAAAAATGGGGTACCAAATGAAAATTACAAAAAAAAAGTAGTCCGGCGTGAACTTCCTAAGCCGGTGGACAATAACCGATGTATTGTACAACGGGCTGGTGTCCGCAACTTAACTTGAAACTTGCTTGTATTTTGCGTAATGACCATCAACATACCTTTAGGACAGTGCAGCTGCACGTTCCCTCCGAGAGGAACTTCCACCTTCTGATGATCCGGTTCCTCTGGCTCACTGTCCGGTTCCGTCACCGTCTCTGTGTTCTCTTCCGGAGCTTGGAGGAAATTACGTACTTTGTTATTAAGAGTCAACATTTTGGTGAAAAATGATCGTAACATAGTCAGCGAGAAAAGTTTGAGATCAGGAGGCATATTGGATCAACGCACTGTTGGGGACCAAACCTTTTTTTTTTTTTTTTTCGGATTGGAAATCATCATATGACTCCTCCCGCTCTGGGCGGAGCAGGAGGGAGTGTCAGACTTTTACTGGCTAAAACCCATCCATGTTCTTTCATCATCCTTTGTGTTCCGGGGCCACGATATCTCTTGCGAACAGTCCTGCAGCCCCGGCAGGCATGAACCCATTCATTTTTGCTGACTCTCTTTGAGGCGCGCGTGGAACACGAACGCGCCGTCGACGCGGCCTGTCGTCATGAGACGGACGGACGGCGAGCTAGCCCATAGCTCTTGGGGACCAACCCTGGATTGGACTTGTTTTCTGATGAATGGAAGACGATAAGATCGATTAGTCGAATGCTGTACTACATTCAAAAATATTGAATGGTTGTCTAGCAATTCACATGACAATGGTGAAAACTTACAGTAATGTTAACTGCTATGGAAAAATAGTAAATGATAATGACACAGCTGAAAGGGAAGAATGACATTCACATGACCCCTGAGATGACAAGCGAAATGAAAAAAATAAAGGCTTATGGAATGAAACAAATAAAAATAGATTTAGAAGTAAATTAAAAAGATAGGTATTATTTAGAAACATATGAATGTGTAGAGACTCACCGAGTCAAACCATTGCAACGGTTATGTGGCGCTTATAGCTTATATGATTACTTACTACTTTGGAATAATAATAAATACTCACACATGATATTGAGGTAGTAGCCAATGGAGGAGTACTCGGTGTCGAGCCAGGTGGCGCGGCAGCGGTACCAGCCCGCGTGCGAGCCCCGCAGCGCCGCCCAGCGCAGCGTGGCCGAGCCGCGCGCCGTCTCGTCGCCGGCCTCCAGCGGCGGCGGAGAACTGACACAATATGCAACCTTACAACTTGTCCCACAGTCTTCTTCTTCGTCGTGTCGATGATTCCCTTTTATAAAGTCAAATTAGCTTTCTGTTGGTGGTGGCTTCGGACAAGTCCCTCAAATTGCAGGTGGAATTGCACATAGAGCTAGGACAGGAGGTAGGCCATAGTTTGTGTTGAGGCACCACAGTTGCACCCTGCTTCGTCCCATAAGTGGTTCATAATGATAGCACAATGACCCCTTACGAGGTATAAAGTAAACAAAAAGTAAGGTAGAACACGTCATTCACACAAGTTACACGTAGAGATCACCACTGGAGTTCATAATACTAACACACTTAAATTGTGTACTTTCAGAACCATCACCACCATCACCATCATTTTCATTTTGACGATACAACAACATCAGTCTATTCATTGCGTTTTTCTTTTTTTGTCTCCAAAAAAAAAAAATACGTTTTTTAAGAACTTACACAAATTAAAGGATATTTACCTCACGTCTAAATAGGCCCAGTCTAGCATATATGTAGAGGCTTTTTTTTTTTTAGGATGGGAAATCATCAAATGACTTCTCCCGCTCTGGGCGGAGCAGGAGGGAGTGTCAGACTTTTACTGACTAAAACCCATCCATGTTCCTTCATCGCCCTTTGTGTTCCGGGGCCACGGTATCTCTTTCGAATAGTCCCGCAGCCCCGGCAGGCTTCGGCCCTTGCAAGCCCCTTCCCTATTGCTGACTCTCTTTGAGGCGCGCGTGGAACACTCCTGCGCCGTCGACACGGCCTGTCGTCATGAAACGTACGGACGGCGAGCTAGCCATAGCTCCCCGTCCACAGGCCCGCGCCTACGGTGGCCGGAAGCCACCACGTGGCCCCCGACGCCTGGGGCGTCTCCCACGGCGATATATGTAGAGCCTGACGCTGATTTCCAACTAGACCTCAACATTTAAATATCAGATACAATCGTTATTTTTTTTTTATGTGGGAAATGAAAGGATTTCTTATTCCAATTATGCTACATAATTAGAGTACAAAACATAAATCTCCTCTCGTGAAATTCTAATTAGCATTAATCCCGCAAATGATGCCATATCAAACGGATTCAGGTCAGTCGGCCAAGCCTCTAATACTGTGTCAACGCATTCGGTGGGTTTGGTACCTCCGGGCTCTGGGAACTTACTGATACATTGTTTGTGTTGAGGGCTTGTAGTAAATCAACAACTACGCAACACGAAACTGGGAAAGTTTGTTTTTTTGTTCAAACATTCCCCGAATCCTTATTTTCCGGTTCGTCGTCGGTACATTACGCACCAGTAGTCAACACACGTATTTACATACAAAAACATCCGCCAAACAAACTTTAATTAAGTCAGTATTCAAAACAATACGAACTTTCCAACAACGAAAAAACAACTTTTATTAACAAACAACGTAAACGGGCTTAAATAACTAACAAGTGATGTCCGTATTCTGTATTATTACGTAACGGGATGAGCTCGTGGAGCGATACTAACAAAAGGCACCCCCGCGGCCCCGGCCGGGCTACAGGGAATGGAGACACGCCGAATAAAAGTGGAGTGTCAGCGCCCTTTGTCTCGAATTGTTTAGTTCACTTACGACAACTTATAATCCACCCGGCCGGCGGCCGGCGGACGCGTTGCTTTCCTTCACATTGTGCATAAATTATGTTGTGAGGGAACGTCGGGGGTTTCTTTATTTTGGGGCTTTTGTTCGATGTTGTCACCTTTTTAGAGTAATATTAACGAGTGTAGGAGTTCTAGAACTATTTCTAATAATGATGTTGTGTTGGTAATTGGAGCTAGTATATGTATATAAATATTCTGTAGGATCTCGCCGTAGAAATAACACCAGTAAATTTATAATTTTCTGTGAAAACAAATAGTACTCTACGCTTATAGTTTCTTCTCAATGTTTAGTTCATTTAAAGTCATGCTTATCTCAACCAAAGGCTTATCGTGTGTCCATACCTGGTGGGACTGGCGTCGTCCCGCAGCCACCAGGCCCGAGCCGGCGGGTTGGCGTCCACGTCGCAGCGCAGCGCCGCCGCGCCGCCGGCAGACAGCGACACGCCAAACCCCGGCCAGCGAGAGATCACGAACGACGGGGGATCTACGAGGATGATATCACTAATTGTACAGGTAATATTCATGCTTACAATTCATTTAATCTTATCATAGTGCACTTACAACTAAATGACACATGACTTGAAAACCCGCTTCTACGTCGTTTTTCTTTCTCGCATATTCCTGTCCATGTAAATAACTGATATAAAAACAATTTTAAGTATAAGAAAAAACTAAGAAAGCTTCAAGTAAAAAACTACTTTATCCGTTGGCGAGGAATACGATAAAGACAAAACAATGACAAAACCATCGCTTGTAAACTCAGGAATAAGCAAAAATGATGGCGCAATACGGAGAGATATGTTCGGCGCGGCTACGTTCCCGCTCTCCCGCGGGACCGATCGAGCGGTCGGAGCGGACGGAGCGGTGTAGAGCGAGCATAATGTATATATTAGTCTATGATAATGTACTCGAATACCAGAGCTCGCATAGTCATACTAGCTAATATTTGAGTTGTGCCAACTTTAACGGCATTTACATAGATTTTCGTATTAAGGCCCAACTATCGAACCAATATTGAACATATTATTGTGTTGTGTTTGTGTACCCAGGGGCTTCCAGCATCGAACACAAGTAACTACGTAATGTTGGTGAAGTTGAGCTGTGGAACTGTGTTGTAATAGTTGCGTCAATATTGCCCAAGTCACGTCGGTTCTTTAGTTTGTAAGTAAACATAAAGATAGACTACGTTATAATATTTTCAAATTCAGAAATTCCTAGCGCTGTAGAGTATTAAACATTTTGGGACATACATCAACACAACACATCTTGAGGGAGTTAATTTATGCTGAACTTTAAATTATATTAGAACAAGTTATCTATAATATATTAAATTAAGCTTCTTTGAATGCGTTAACTAAAATCTTATGTTTTAATTTAATTACGGCTTTACGCGATAATTAAGATTTAGTCTAAATAATTTAATTCCATATAAAAAATAGTTTGTTAAATTATACACGAACACACAAAATTTCACGAGAAACAAAGAGAAAAAACTAAAAGTATTTTCGATCAGACGGCATAATTAGCCACAGACGGGTTTCAGTGCGTCGGTTGGCAACCGAGCAAACGGCACTAGAATTCAAACTGTACGCTTCTGGTTACACTTATTAAACTTGCTTCAGGGAGAGTTTTGGTTTTATTTTAAATTCTAGAAGCAGCGGTTGAATCGATTCAATATAAACACAGAGTCTATAGGAAATGAAGTGTTAATGTAACGCGAATGTAACTTAACATGAGCGTGCAGTCATAAACAGTGAGATACAGTAACTAGCTGACCTCTTCACATTCGTTTGATCTTCGCGATATTTTTCCGACTTATAAAGCGTGTACCAGAAAGGTGTGGTCAGTTTTTCCACGGGACCACCACCAAAATCGCGAAAAAAATCTGTCCAGTACAAAACTTCAATACCTACTCGAACCAAATGTATCATGCATCATAAGATATCTGGGTCACGTCATGGGACATGCAGACACCCAGATATCTTATGATCAACAGGTTGACACATTACGTCAAGTATTTCCTGTCTGTAAACAGAGATGTCGTTTGACTCACACGTGACGTGTATCTCTAGCTTGGCGGCCATGACGTGCGCGGCGGGCGCGGGCGAGGGCGCGGGGCGCGCGGGCGTGCGCTGGCGCGCCTCGCACTGCAGCGTGGCGTTGTGCAGCTCGCGCGCAGCCGTCACCACCGCGTGCGACACCGACACGCCTTCTGCACCCCACGATACCACACTAAACATCAATCCGCAGTTGGCCATATAACTTACCAAGACCGACGCTCCGCTTAACTTGCGGGTGTCTTATTTATAGATGTTTCACAGTCTCCACTCCAGAACACAACCTTCATAATTATCTAAAAGGTGTCAAAATATCCCTAACGAAGCCGAAAGGCACTTGCTCTCCCCATCATTGCGGTATTTTTTTTGTTCTAGACCATACCGGGGAACCATCTAGTTACGGAGATGTTGGACGTCAAAGTTTCAACTTTTTCAGTTTTTTTTTAACTACATTTTAAGGTTATACTTTACCATATACCTCCACGTCCCAATTACTATTCAATGCATTCATTCGCACAATATTTTGAGTTCGTTATATTGAGTTTTATCACAAAATGTGATTTTTCACCCCAAAAAAATGTACCGTGTCCCAGCAATCATTTCTGCGTAGGGTTACTTAGTTTGATGACAGAATGCTTGGTTGACGGTTTCGTGAAGGGACCGTTTACACCTTTTATACATCAGGTCGATGATTTAGATTTCGAAATTACAAAAATAGACCAAAAGACGCAATGTTTTTAGATTGTATCGTCTATGTTACGAATACAGTTCATCAAAGAGGCGTAAACGAACGTGCACTCACCGATGGAGTAGTTGGTGTGGTGTATCCGCAGATAGGGCCGGTGGTCCAGCGCGGGCTCCAGCGCCAGCAGCCGCCACGCCAGCTCGGGCGCGGGCACGCCGCCTGCACACAACTACTGTTACTGCCGTGCCACGCGCGACTCGGCTTGCGTCCACTCAAACACTCGTACGTCACTTGTTTCCTTCGCGGGAATACTACCTCGGTGATTCGTGGCATGCTCTGCCTGGTAATTTATGTTTACTGCATAGTCGCTACAGACATGGGAGTGCTATAGTCTGATTTAAACCTGAACCAAATCGCTTGCTACACAATATCATATTATATTAATGTTACTGTTCAAAGCAATTAATTATAAATTAGTTTGAGTATGTCAAAGTGCACGCAGTTAAGTGCAGCCACTCAATATCTTTAATTCTTTGTAAAAAAAATAATAGCTCGCTATTTCTTGGCTCCAGAAACTCAGTACAGAATACTTGTTATTTACTTACCTTCAGCGACGCAGCGCACTTCCAGCTCAGTCTTGTCTCTGACGGGCACCCAGGTGTTGCCGGCGTCCAGGCGCCGCCCGTCCACGGCCAGGTACACGGAGCGCACCGGCTCTATGGAAACGTACTGGTTACTTCTCATCCTTCAGGCATATCAGCCTATCATTTAGTCGTCTTCTAGGCAAGCGTGCTCTACCCTAGGACGCATCATAGCTTCACGTCAAACAAGTTGCGGCCAAACGCAAAAAAAATCTACTATCTATCAAAATCCTTTAATGTTTCCTCTAGTGGATGTGTCCCACAGAGCTCTTCTCTGCGAGAGAGAGAGTGACTGTAATCCATCACCAGCCAGCAATATTCTCACCATAGATCAGCAACTTAGTGGGCTTCCCCGACACAGTCTTCCCGTTGTGGTCGCTGTAGGTGCAGCGCCAGGCGGCGGCGTCCCCGCGGGTGGCACGCCCCACCACGATGGCGCCGCCGTCGCGCCACACACCCTCCCCGCCCGCACCCGCGGCGCCCCCCCGCGCCACCGTCAGCTCGCCGTCCTTGTACCAGCGCACCTCGCTCGAGTTGCTGACGTCACACTCGATGCGAGCACGCGCGTGCGCTTCTACCAGCAGCTCGCGGTCGTACTTTGGCGCCTGATGGACAGAAAAATAGGTTAATCAGCATACCAATCAAAAGCACGTGATCAATAATTCATCAGATCTTAGTCAACCAGCGACGAGTCGTCGGTTCGCCACAAGCTCATTGACTCCTGTTAACGAGCTGATTCTGAATCAAAGCGATACTTCTGAGTGTGTGTTGTAGAATGGAGTTTCATAGAAAGAGTCTCGAAAGGCTCGATATGAGTCAATGTTGGTCCCGTGCAATTCTTTTGCACAATGCACTGTACATACTGTGCATTAGCGTTAAAGGTGCACAACATTGGGGTCGATCGGTGACAGCGATCATTTACTTGATTGCTCTGTGCCAGACGGTCCACAATCGATTCATCGATCATTGATAGATCGATGTCGGTGAGTCGGTGACTAATTAATCAAAATGGACTATCGATTATGTTTCAAGGCGAATGATCAATGATGATAAAGTTGTCGGCGATCGACCTATATCTAGTCGTAAATTTCACCAAGCTACATCTAACAAACAATGCATAGTAATTATTATACATAGTATACATACTGTACTACAATATAAACAGTTCATGAGAACTACGATCTCTCAAGATGAGAATGAACAACAAGAGGCACCAGAGTCCTGACAAAGAACAGTCCCGCTTCTAATAGAAAACGGAAATTGTTTGTACTTCAGACAATGCGTCGCGCAACATTCATGTCAATACATTAATAATGGAATGGAAACGAGCGTCTCCTTGTGTAAACCGACTGTGTAATGACTGTACAAGATCAAGTAAAGGGTGTAAAACACCTCTTAACGAAACCGAAAGGCACTTGTTCTCCTCATCATTGCGATCATTTTTTTGTTCTACACCATGTCTGGGAACCATCTAGTTACGGAGATATTGGGGGTCAAAGTTCTAACTTTATGACAACTTTTTTTTTAAATACAAGTTTTTAATGTAAGATTTTTAAACTTTAATTTTGTAAACTTTAAACACCTCCACAACCCCCGTACTATTCGATCCATCCATCAGCACAATGTTTTGAGTGTTACATTGAGTTCTACCACAAAATATGATTTTTCACCCCAAAAATAAAAGTCGTTTCCCAGCAATAACTTTGCGTAAAGTTACTTAGTTTGATGTACAGAATGCTTTGTTGACGGCTTCGTGTTAAGGTGGTTTACACCCTGTATATAAAGACCTAAAGGGTGGAAACAGGAACCTATCAAGGCCTACGTCATCTGTCTGTTTGTCCATCCGTCCGTGAAAACAGAGTGTATGATTTACTGTGGCCTCTATCTTGCCAATAACGTTAACCAAAAGAGCTTTTCATGTAAGTGCACAAGTCCGACATTGGTTAATTTTTCTCAGCAAACAAATTAGTGGGACCACAATCACGAGTACAAAACCCGTATCTGAACGTGCTTGGTGATGTCTATGCTTGAACGAAAAATAAGCTAAATTCGAAACATAAATCAGAGAAAATTAATCTTCGAAAGAAAAACAACGAAAGTCGCGACAAACAACTGAAACAAATAACAAGATTAAAATTAAAACGATAACAAATAGAGCACAGCTGAGACAATCAGCGCGGATGTAAATCAGGCGGCACGCGGTACACAGTCACAGCCTCCCCGAGAGAGAGAGGTTGTCGCTAATTACGTTATAACTCCTAATGAAGTCCGGCCGAGACTCGCGACAAATAAGAAAAATAACAAGCTTACACGTCACGACGCCAACTTATTTACTGAACAAGGAAATAACGGAAACTAGGCACGTCGCACTGAACTGAGTGTACCTGCTGACTACTGCTTACTAATTGTTTTCATTGAGCTTCGTTACCGGATTGTGGGACGATAATTTGTATGGTATGGAAGAAGACGCTAAGCCGAGTCGACCCTAATAGGGATAAGGGCAAGAGAATGATGATGACATAATATTAAATAAGGTTTATTTCAGAATAATTACTAATACTACTGAAAAGGTTTTTGCTACGGTATTTTAAAGTTGTTTTCATAATACCTGTTGCACGGGCTGCGGCTGCGGCTGGTCATGTTGCGGCTTGCGTGGCTGTGCGTGCGCGGGGCGGATTACGAAGGTGTCGAGGCGCGAGGAGGCGCGCGGGCCCGGCGCGGCGCCTGCGTCTCCGATGGCGTCCCGCACGGCGCCGCGGATGTTCAGGATCGTGTCGCCAGTCTTCACGCGACGAGTGCCCACGCTCGACTAGGTATATCAAGTATACGGAACGTGAGTTTATGGGAGTTAGGGCAAGATCTATAAAGATGACGGTGATGAGTTTACACTTCCTTTCAAAGTTGTGTTTTCTGTTTGAATTCGCCCAAGTTAAACATATTATCAAACAACCTCGAGAAGACGATCATTAATAACAATAGGTCTTGAGGTGACGTGTTTGTTGAACATGGTTTTGTTTGGGTCCACCCCGAGACCGAAGCGTATTGAGGAATCAACTGGACCACCCAGCATCTGCTGAAAGTCGTGCAGAGATTCAGCCAGGATGACGATGTCATCTGCAAATCTCAAGTGTGAGATGTACTCGCCGTTGATGTTAATGCCACGTTCTCCCCAGTTCAGCGTCGAACATATCATCCACTGCGTTGGTGAACCATTTCGGGAAAATTACTCTTTGCAACGCAAAGACCAACGCCACAACGCAATTGAAATATTCTCATGCTCCGATGCAATTGAAAATGCTCAGTTTGCTGGTTCTGAGTTTGGACGGTCATTGTTATGCATTCCTCATGCCTTAATGGCAGGACCGCTCCATTATTTTATTAGTCGTTCTGTGGTAAGATTTATATGCCAATCAATTTTGTGGCACAACATCATATGCATCATGCGTCCAATAGACACATTAGTTACAAGCACGACACGTGAAAATAGAATATAGATATAGAGAAATAATAAATGTACTCGTAATATTCAATGATATAACTAAGTATACATATATCACGACTCACTTTAGGCGCTTTCTCCCAGTCCTGTCCGCTGCTGCGCTTGGTGCGCGCGTCGTGCGTCGGTAAGTCGGTCGCGCGCTCGTTCTCCGGGGGCGTCGTGTCGGAGGCGCTCATCGTGTCGGTCACATCCGTCGTGTCGTCGCCGCTCAGCACGGGGTACAGCTTGGCGTCGCGCACGGCGTCGGCCGCGTCCGCCGGGGCGGGCGGCGCCGGCGGGGCGGGGGGAGCGCGCTCTGAGCTCGACCATGACGCGCGCGACAAGGGGAAGCCTGTACAACAAACATCACAATTAAAATAGATCCTACCGCTTGGTCACGAGCTACTGGCTCAAGTGACGCGCGTGTAGCGAGAACGGCTGCGGAGAAGACAAATGAAAGTAATTGCTCAGAGCATGCCACGAGTCACCGTGATGCAACTTGCGCACGCGCGCGGCGAAACTCACGCGCAGGAATCAAGTGATCCGCGCGAGTGTCGCTTGACCCAAGCTCATTGCCTGATGCCGTACTCAAGGGCTAGAGTGGTGATAGTTAATTGTAGAAACAAGCAGATAAAAGTCAACATTTTCACATTGCAGTATCAAAACTAGTGTCGGCCGCATACACATTTATAGGTTACGGTGAGGATATAGGATGAACTAGATAAACTTAAGCTAATGTCACATAGCGAGTTCTAAATGCAATTTTTAAACAGCAATACTCAAAACACAAAGTTTATCGTATTCGTAGTATGATTATAAATTCAGCTTTCAAGATAATTCACGACTCAGAAACACGACAGAATTTCCCGCGGGCTTTCAACTTCATTATCTGAATGCCGTCTGACCTGTTACCGGATCACATGATTGTAACAATGCGTTACATTACGCCCGTAAGTATCATTGCGACGAGTGAACCCACGAACATAAAGCTGTAGCAAAACAAATCAACAACTCATCAATATTTCAGTAAAGACGTCTCCACGAACAAGCTGCTATGTTGGCAACAACTTGAGCGTCGAGCCCTTCCTCGCCGCGAGGGACGCCACAGATGCGACACCACTCAGTTTAGCATAATCAGCTCATAATATAGCCCACTGCTGGGACACGGGCATCGTCTGTGTGAGCGGAAGTGGGCTGTAATCCACCACGCGAGCCCAGTGCGGGTTGGTAGATGTCACATGTCTTCAAATGTTTGTTTCTAAGACATGCCGGTTCCCTCACGATGTTTTCCTTCACAGTTTTGAGAGCAGTGATGTTGGTGAGTCGAGGTCATTACCACTGGGCCACAACTCGGTTTAGTGACGCGAAAACCTCCATCAAAAAATGGTCAAGTTATTTACAAGAAGAAGTTAACAACAAGTTGGTAAAGTTTCAGTTTAATTGGAGTGGCTCGAGAGCGAAGTTACAGCATTAGTACGTCAGCACAGATCGTTGAGTACAGAGCGGTGAGGCCTGTTCATCTGAGACTGCGCGCGCTATACAAACGGTCTACTACGCGTTTTTGGTATTGAGTTAGAACACAAAAGTATTTATTGTGCAACTAGTCAATGTAATAATGAGCCAGTTCTCGTGGTTCTACAAATCATGAACATAACAGCACGCCTGTAGTAATCAAGGGTTAGGCAGGTATGTGCCTCATTAGCGACACCCACATTTCGCCAGTCCCAGGTAAAAGGAGAGAGCCTTGAGCCATCAACCATGCACAAACCCTGACTCTGGACTGCTACTGAGAGACACCTCGTGGGTAAACACAATGTACCGGCATCGCAACCACGCACAGCACAGTCGCGCTTGCGACCACAACATCAACGAAGCTCTTTCTTATTAAATGTTACTACTTCATTAACATCTTAACTCTTCTAATAATAACCTTTAAGAACAAAGGCTCTTTGTTACCTGAATGTTAAAAGTCAAAATAACATTATAAGGTAAGAATGAATAGCTCGTGGTTTTCAAGACAATAAGCTCATTTTGGGGCGTGGGCTGCTCTAAAACCCAAAAGTACCGATATTCTCAATTAGAATAATCCCATAAGGTAAGATCCGTCGTCAGACTTTCTAATTGAAAGTCTATTAATAAGTTAAGTAAACTTAAAATTCATTGTCAGTGAAACTTATCCATCTCATGACAGTCGAGGTCGGTCCTAGCTCTCAGCCACAAAAGGGTCGATGTGTAAAGCTACTGTCGATGTTAATGAGTGGCATTAATCCGTGCCCCGTGATCGGCACGTGGCCGTCACACGCCGGGGACATGTCGGGCACACGCCGCTGCGATAGGGTTAATAGTGTCAACATAGTTCGTTAATTTAAAAAGTTTTGTTCGCACACGTGGTCGTGCGACTGAGTTTGTGCGATCACCCCGCACAGGCACGCTCATAACGTCGATATTTTAATATTAGCGGCTCACTGACTCGATACTAACATTATATACTTTTGATAAGGAATATCATAAAATTGTGTGAAGCCAAAATAAAAGGGCAAACGTTTGAACCGTACTAAGAGCATTCCTCCACTAATGTTTCAAAACAGCGATGTTCAAAACTGTTTATACATAGATACATAAACTCATGCCTATGTCCCATAAGGGTGAGCAGAAACTACAGGTCGCCACCTGCAACCATTCTTCCACAATCCTTTTGTTTCATCCAAGATCATAGATCTGTCCAAAATTTATTATTTTACGTTTGCAATAATAATTGTGAATGTTGTAATACTTCACCGGCAGTCGTTGTATTCTGACTTTGTGGAACATTTTATTAGTAAAAGTGGGTGTTTTAATACAAAGGGGTCGACAGATAAGCGCGCGTGATGCATGGCTGTCCGGCTGAGGGATGGCAAGCGATTAATACGAGAGGGGGGGGAACAAAAACGAGTAATTATTCAGAACAAGGCCACAACACGGAAGTGTGCGGGGCGAGAGAGAGGAGGAGAGGAGGGGGGCTGTTCCGCTGCTATTCAACTCTATAATGTTTTAAAACAATTTTTAAAACAATAGGAATTGAATACAATTTGTTATGTGACATAAAGACGGGTAATGGATTACATTGTCAAAGGGTGGTGGTCGTGGCTGCCGGTGGCGTGCTTTAACGAGTCTTTGCGTTTGATAAGAACTGAAGCATGCGACTGACTAACTTTAAAATGAAGCCTATGCAACTGCTACAGGGACACCTAGCCCTTTGGGATTACAGGCGTGATGCTATGTTATTTTTGTTTATTACTTTGTCATTGACTATTTTCTCTCATTCCAGGACTGTACCATTACTAAAGGCCCCGCGGCAGCTACTATTAACAAATGTACTGAAGCGACTGTCGGCGACACATCACCGTCCGTCAGACACGCGGCCCGCGGGACCCATCGCGCTGTGTTTACGCACCGCACGACATGCTCACATATTATACAGGTACGAGCAGAAGGTATATTAAAAAATAAACAAATACTATGTTCGTTAAAACGTAAAAAGCTAATCAATACAATAGGAGAACATCGTTTATGAATAAGAACGTGAATACATTTTGATTATTGTATACAAGTTCCTGACAGACACGGTCACCAATAACTTAAATCGTCTAATTCAAGTCACTCTACATAGTTTCCGGCATCGAGAATGCGTTTACGGACACTCAATCATACGGAGATACGCAAAATATAACCATTTCAACAATATTTATGCTACGCGCTAAATTAGATATTGAACTTGAAAGATAGGAGTTGACCAGCACTCCAGGTCCCAGATTATAGAGAACGCACTCAATCAGTGCATCAATCACCCGCTGCTTATCGCTGGGAGCAAATCGACCGCTCCCTGTAACTACATAGTTAACTATACTACAAGTGTGTAGTGTGTGTAGGTACTCAGAGCCCCTCTGTTGTTAGTTTTATCGCCGCCGTGATTTGACGAGCCGCGAGTGAGTCGGTAAACGTGCGGCCGGTGAGCACTGTGTACATACATGTACCACACGCGCTGTGTGGAGTTAGCGAAGTAGTTTTGTGTTCACACACAAAACAATGCGGAATGTGTGGCCTGCAGGGAAACAATACACGTCATCATCTACCTGCCTCTTCCCAACGATGCTACGCTCGTCATCCAATCTAACTGGATACAGCAGAATACCAGTATTTACTGCCTATCCGACCTCCACAACCTAATCTCCCGAAAGTTTAACAACCACATGACGACAGTCAGAGATCTACGCATGATAGCAGGAAGCGATATATCTATCCACGGTCAACCAACCGCACGGCTTGTGTGCCTTCACATCTGTGCATATTGTGTGCCTCTGTGCATTTAGTGCTAACGAGCGACACTTAGCGGGCACTTGTCGCAGCCCTCTAGCCCTCTCGACCCTCTTCCATACAGTGAACAGTCCCTGCGCCCTCTGAGTGACAGAGGAACGGGCACTACGTGCGGCGTTCATTACTCTTCATCTCACCGAGAAGGCGATTAAGCGATTAGATGTGGGAAGCAGGATAATGCGTTGACAGAACTAAACAAACGAATTATTGGTTTTTTGCTTGAATCGGACTTCACTGAGATTTACGCCAAAAGACTTAAGGTCTCACTTATTATGTCTGAATCTCCACCAATCACTAAATATTTAAGAACATAACACAACATCGCGTCTGCAATCTCCGAACAGTTAGGCAGAGGTGTACCTAATAGTACACCCACATTTCGCCAGTTATGTTTAAGTCCCACGTAATAGGGGCAAGCCTATTGCCAACAACCCAGCACAAAAGCTGACCCCGTGACTACTACTGAGAAATTTCTGATAGAAAACTCAATAAAACTTTTCCCGAACTGGAAATCGAAACCTGGACCTCATGCTCAGCAGTCGTGCTTGCGACCACAGACCAACGAGGCATAGACATTAGTACTTTACTGGGTTGTGGAGGTCAGATAGGCAGTCGCACCATGTAAATACTGATATTCAGCTGCATCCCGTTAGACTGGAAGCCGACCCTAACATAGTCCGAAAAGGCAGGCAGATGACGAAACAAATTAGTATGTCAAATTATCTGGCTAGTAGAACAACGGAAACATAATCAGGGACGGTGAAGCAGCTCGTAAATCTATCAGTTTAATACGTGAGGTGGTCTGCGATAGCCAGTAGCTACAGCACGTTACCACACATACCGCTGTCGGCAAAACGTGCTCGTTTGCGTATTCCAATCAATTCCTTTGTGTTCGTGCAGTACTGTAGCGCACTAACAAGAGAACGTGGAGCGCTGAGAGGGACACCAGAACGGATTGATTGTTTGTTGCGTTCACAAATATAGACAGTCTATCATACACGGGATCCCTTCTTTTTGCATAATGTTCTTTTTCCTAATATACTTTGGCATAATTTGTTTTGCCATAATAATACTTTGCCATATTTTTTTTTGGCATACAGTTTATGTTGGCATAATGTTACTAGGCATAATGACTATTAGCATAATAGTATTTACGCATACAATTAATAGAAATAACGGAGTCAAATTTGAGTTATTTTAATTAACGTATTTATTTTTAATTAAAAATTCATTAAGTTTAGCTACAAAAGTTAGTGACAGAAACGAATCGCTGCAAAACCGACTCCACGTAGTCTTGTCTGCCCTACCCCTAGAGTGTTATTTAAAATCGCGTAGGCGCGGAGGGGCGAGGCGGCCCGCGAGCTGAGGAGCAGGTGGTTCTAACACTCCCCGCAGCGCCGGAGCCGTGACAGAAACCATGCTTGCTGCATGTTGCATACTGCATGCCTGCTGCATGCATGGTGGATGCTTGTTTGCATGCTTCTTACAGGGAAAAAAACTCACATATGTTCACAATCAATTAAGTTCAAAACAAATACATACACACACACACACACACATACACACATACACACACACACACACACACACACTTCACATACTTTAAAGTTTAGTTTTATAGTATTAGCCGTAATTCAGTTGTTTTTCTATTTTTCTGGTGTGTTTGCAAACCACTATTGTATTGGGGTCATCCTGTAAAGATAGTGTGTAAGTTTAATAAATAAATAAATAAATAATAAATATGTTAAGTATTACCTGCTTCAGGAGATATGTTTTTTTTCCAATCGTCAAAGTAAATTGGTATATCCAATCAGGGTATGTCTAACATTTTAGGAGTTCATTATTATGCTTCTTTATTATGCCTATACAAAATATGCTTTAATACATTATGCGTAAATAAATTTATGCCTAAGAATGTTATGCTTAATCATTATTATGATTAGAGAATGAATGCTTAAAAAAAATATGCGTAAGCTGTTATGCGTAAATATAATTAGGAGTAACAAAAGTATGCCAAGTTATATGAGGTCTTGAAATTTTATGCAAATGGATAGGGAACCATCATACACACGTACATACTGCGTAGACTTGTTTAGACTACGACGGGACGGGAAAGGATATAACGTCATAAAAGAATAACTTAAACCGACACAAAATGCAATGAAAAAAAAGGCAAGTGCTAGATGAAGTGATTGTTTAGAAATTACCAGCCTAATAAAATGCAGAGCCAACTACATACACAGTTGACGTAACAGTCAATCTTACGCCGGAGCTACGGTGTAGAAGCCACTGACGGAGCTACGCCATAATAGCTACGCCGTAGTAGCTACGCCGTAGTAACTATGTCGTAGCAGCTACGCCATAGCAGCTACGCAACAGTGTTAAAAAATTCCTTATTATTGTGAAGACGATTAATACCTATTTTATTGTGTACCAAATTAATGTGCGTAAAGGTAGATGATAGAAAGATTGATTTTTCGTAACAAAGTTCCGAGTTAACGTTAGAAATGGGAAGGAAAATGTACGTACACAAATACAAAAGCAACAGGCTTGAATTCATCGTTTATTGTTCGAGTGAACATTTTCAGGTATTGCTTTTTATGAGGCACCGTTACATCGCCACGATGAGGTAACGCGAAGGGACGCGCCGGACAGTGGCGTGAATAAGTAACGAACACTCTCTGCCGCCATCCATCTCCGACTACTCAATTACTGTTTCATCTGAACTGCCCGTTTAGTTTTCTTTACCAATACTGTTATGTCTAACGCAAAAGAGTTGTTTAAATCATATCGGTTTTTCTCCATCAATCGCACTAAATGGATGTAATTCGGCAACATTTAGACTATCAATCTTATTAACATCATCCATCTTGCAAACTTAACTCTTCATAATATGAATGTATAGATAGTCGGATCTAGACTCAACTAACACTAAACAGTAGTGACTAGTTAGTGGTTCGGTTTCATTCGATCCCCTCATGTTGTGATGTTGGCAGCAGCTAGTAAGTACTAATTAACTTAGACACAACTCCCCGCGCTTGCACGATCTAACCCTCACCAAACGCAGAGCGCGTTACAATTACTATCGTTTAAATAATTGATTACAATAACATTCTAGGATGTTGTTGCCACGTTAAGTTATGCTCTAATAACTGCCGGGTTCCATCTTACAAGTACTACCTAATCTGCTTTATGACGAAAAAGCTACATCATGTTTCAAAAAATCACAATTACTATATACATACATAAACTCACGCCTTTTTCGAGTTCCGTACCTTAAAAGGTAAAAAAGGAACCCTTATAAGATCACTCTCGTTGTCTGTCTGTCCGTCTGTGTGTCCGTGTGTCACCACCGATTTTTTCAGGAACGGGTGGACCTAGCAAGTTGAAATTTATACCAGATACTGAGGTCTATAGTCCCTATTAGATGTTAAAAATCAAGGTCCTAAGTCAACGCGATAAAAAGATATGGGCAAATTTAGATTTTCGCGATAACTTGTCTTAATTCACCGGAATTTTCCCTTTACTTGTGCTGTAAGACCTTGCTTTTAATCAAAATTGACAATTCTAGGTCAACTGGAAGTACCCTATAGGTTTTGTATCGAAAACCTATATGGTAGTTCCCGTTGACCTAGAATCATGATTTTTGGCGAGAAGCAATGTTTTACAGCACTTGTAAAGGGAAAAGTCTGAAAACCGTAAATATGTAGTTTAATAACAAAATACCTACAAGATTATACGGAACCCTACGTGCGCGAGTCGAACTAGCACTTGGCCGATTTTTTTCCTATGGAGGTAGGCAGAGTTACAGAATGGTGATCCTTAAATACTCCGTCCGGGTCGTCCACAATACTTTTATCTGGACCAATAATATATATATCAAAATACCTGTCGTATCAACTTGTCAACTTGTTGTTATGTCGGTTCTCCACGTCAACAACATCAAGAGGCTTCGAATACGGGTCGTCATTCTAGTGGAAACTTATTGCTCGCCACTTGCTACAGCGTGATGTGATAATACTTTCTTTTATTTACAAACAACACAATTATAATGGTGGCTGTACTCTCGCCGAGACACGCTGAGGCAGGGCGAGTGCGATAGTGTATAGAGGAGCGCACGTCTAGCCTCGGTGTTTCTCGCTTGGCTGTACACCCTCGCATTATTTGAGTCTATCGACACGCAAAGAAGTAGAAGAAGAATTGATTCCCATGTTAATGTATTGTGGAAGCTGCAGAAGATTGTTAAAATATACCTACTTGCATTGTATAGATTCCAGTTTTTAGTATTATATAATTGCATAGCACATGTGTGAGTACTTTGTACTGTTCAACCACCACTTACATTTAGTTATCTTTCATTGACTTGAATATGCCTTGGTGGCTAAGAGAGAATGTCATGCTCACTCAAATGTCTCGCTGATGGTGGCGGGTGTGTCGGGTCATTTAGTTCCCTTAAATATGGTCGAGTTGTTTGGCGCCGATACATGCGTCATGTTCGTGAACGGGCGCTCTCAGTTGGGACTGGTCATCTCTTAGCTGCCACGGTTCGCTCATTTTAATTACTTTTTTTTTTAATTTTTGATTTATTATTTTACTCTGGACGCTTTTAATGTGCACGTCTTTCTACATCGTTCTCACATATATGTATAATCTCAACATGAATGATGTTACCAAGATTTTGTAACAATATTTTGATTTAAAAGAGTGTCCATGGAGTTTCTTGCCCGTTCTTCTCCATAGAAATCTACGTTAGGGAATGGGCAACTACAGTACTTTCTCAAGTTATTATGTCTTGTGACTGTGACTGTAGCTTTGCTTTTATTGTATTTTCGACTTTCAAAAGTGCCGTAATGGTCTAATTGAAATAAATGATTTGAGTTTGAGTTTGCATTCGCTGAGTATGTCTCGGCGAGAGTGTACAGCTGCCTTTAGAATTGTTCCCTAAAAAAGTTCAACATGACTCTATGTTCTCCCAGCTTATCGTCGTGACGATGTTATCTCGTAGACTACATGACTACACGCGCGTGTAGGCACGTCGCACGTCGTCGCGTCACATCGCGAGTGATCGCACTTAACGTGTCGAACACGCTCATTAGCGCCGAGCGTTACGGCGCGCGCCTCATAACACCTCGCGGGAGATTAACGGCAGAAGGGCCACTTGATTCCATGTAAGTACTCGGTGAGATTGCATGTTAAACAGAAAGGTTGGATCTCATCATGGCGTAATTTTGAAATAGATGATGCCATATTATGTAAGTGAAGGTAAATCCTGCTTTCATAAATAAATGTATTGCAGTTCGCAGATGCATCTCGAACAACAAGGCTGTGTCTAGTAGTCTGTAAATAATTATAAATAACATAACAACTACACACTAACATAACTTATAAGTTTCTTTTACTAGTTGCTTGTCCGAAATAAAAGTTATATTATCTTTACTTTATTTTATTTTATAGTGAAGCAATCATCGAAAAGTCATTTACAAGCGTCCTCTGTACGAGTAGTCATTTACAAGCGTCCTCTGTACGAGTAGTCATTTACAAGCGTCCTCTGTACGAGTAGTCATTTACAAGCGTCCTCTGTACGAGTAGTCATTTACAAGCGTCCTCTGTACGAGTAGTCATTTACAAGCGTCCTCTGTACGAGTAGCCATTTACAAGCGTCCTCTGTACGAGTAGTCATTTACAAGCGTCCTCTGTACGAGTAGTCATTTACAAGCGTCCTCTGTACGAGTAGTCATTTACAAGCGTCCTCTGTACGAGTAGTCATTTACAAGCGTCCTCTGTACGAGTAGCCATTTACAAGCGTCCTCTGTACGAGTAGTCATTTACAAGCGTCCTCTGTACGAGTAGTCATTTACAAGCGTCCTCTGTACGAGTAGTCATTTACAAGCGTCCTCTGTACGAGTAGTCATTTACAAGCGTCCTCTGTACGAGTAGTCAATAAAATCTGCTGTTATATGTGTATATACTGGCCTGCAAAAATAAGTATCACGCTTTTAAAATTGCAATAACTTTTTAAGTATACAAGATATACTTTCGAAACAAAAAGGACTCGAAAAATTGTTTAATTTAGTCTATAATTTCAAAGAACGCTGGTAAAACTTGATTTATAACGTTTTTTTATTTTAAATCTCTAACTTCTATAGTTTAGGAAAAATTGAAATTTTAAAAGTGTAGTACTTATTTTTGTACAGTAAAGTGCCACTAGTGTAATCATTGACTCAGTAGCCCAACGTTGTGCTCTTAGACAGCGAGCGCAACAAAAGTATACATCATGTGAATGTGACGTCGAGAAACAATACACATCCCAGACAGTACGCACAGACCAGAGAATGGCTTGATGTATGCTATGCATGTTCAGACAACCCACATTCTGTAACACAGACGACGCCTCGCCTCGCCGTGGCGTTAGCTATGTATGTGAGGGCGTCACAATTAGCCCGACGTGAAAAGACGACACTTTTTCGAGGAGGCTTGAATAAAGTAGTCTTTTCGGAATGAGTTTTTACACAAAACACGCGAACAGTGCTCTGTCTCGCGTGACTCCTGTTGGACCTCCGTGTTGCCAAGTAGATAGCTTATGTTGGCACGCGAATCTATCACGGTCTATTATACAGTATCTATTTATAGTATTGATTAAAAGCAAGTTAACGGCCCACTTGCAATACCAGAGTGATTGCATACGAGTTGTCATCCCAGACTCAATTCTGAAATATCTCTTTGATCAATTTAATGACATGCGCGCCGTTAATTGGAAGCCTGTTTGTTCAGCTTCATCAACTTTTCATGACATTTCATTAATGTTAACTTCCAACACAAACATTTACAAAGTGATGGCGAACAGTGCTGCATAATGTGCTGCTATATCGTGCTGTATTCGTTCTATATATCGAAGCTTTGGGCGTGAATCTACACGTAAATCGTCAAGTTATCAGACAGACACGCCGCCATCTCCGCGGACGACTACCGCACTGACAGCAACTCGCGATGCTCACATCAAGTGCGCCGATCATATCTTAAGCTGAAACAATCAGCCAATATCCATGATATTGAGTCGAATATTGTCAATGTATACCACAACATCGCACCAGTATTCCTCGAAGGGGTATGCAGAAGAATGTTGTACGCCAACATTCTTCCATCCAGTCATTTTAAGCTGACTAAGGAATCATGCAAAGGGCTCGTGGCTATATAATAACAGCCGCAAGGATCGATCTTCGAGGTTAAGCAGTGCTTGCCGAGGTCGCCCCGTGGACTATCACCACATGAGTAATTATTAAGTTCTACCAGTCAATTAAATGTAATAACAATTCTATGTTATTAGAGAGTAGAGTGCCTGTACTACTACCGCACATGATGTTTAAATAAATTAAAAAACCAACAACACTTTGCCTGGCCTGGGGATCAAATACAGGACCTCATTTTCAGTATTATAAGTAATTCAATAATGGCTGTTTGTCCGGCAGCCGAGCTAGACGCGCTACACAATGTGTATAGTAAGCTTTGAGTCGCAGTAGTTACGTAACCTTGAGCGGGAGGAGGTCCTTGAGAATATAACATAATACGTACTTACAAAGTCTTACAGTAATAGGATCCTTAAAAGTAATATCCAGGAGATCACACCTTTAAGTTACAAGCGGCAGAAGGTTCACTCGGCTTTCTGATACAGAATATTAAGAATGATAACATAGTTACAGTCACTATTAAATAGCGTTGTTTAGTTTGACAGACTAACATAGCTATTACATACAACTAAAAAATAATTGTCTGCCCTGGCTGTACAAGTGTACCTACAGTCCCATAAAACGTGCGTACCTATAGTTAATTTATCCACATGTTACGTTCTCGCTAATTTCTGTCATAATAATGGAACAGTTCGCCTGACTTTGCGAGACTGCTATAAACATTGTGATATTCATTCAAATGGCCTACCTACAATTATTCTGTCACCTAATTGAGTTCTGTTTCGCATCCAGACTGAAACTGCCGTGTTTCTGTCTTAGACCTTCTGTCTACTAACAGTATCCTTAACGTCTCAATAGAATTAGTTGAATATGGTCGTCGGACAATTAACTAGCGGGGCGGCGGTGCGGGACGCGGGTGGCGCTGGAGGAGGCGCGGTAGTTACCCGACGTTCATAAACTGACGCACTTTATGATACCGGCTCGAGCTAGACCATGTCCGCCTACTCGTTTAGCTTATCGGAGACTCTTGAGAACTCGAGGAGGAAAGGATATTGTTATAACAGCAGATTGGAGGCGTAGCTTTAGTTTTAGTTTAGGAATAAATGTGAACGAGCGACGCGACCATTCTGTCCTAGACGACTCTTGAAGATATTGCCTATGACAGCGGTCGCGAGTGCGACTGACGATCACGAGGTTCTAGGTTCGATTTCCAAGTCAAGTAAAGAGTTTCCGCGTTTTACCCATCAGAAATAAGCTCAACCGCTATTACATGTAACCATGTTCATTTTTCTGATAGCCTCTATATATTATCTTTAATCTCTTGTCTGACTAAAAGAAAGTTCCCCAACCTAAAATAATAAACACTAATAGACATTGAGAAATTAAGGTTTGCCAACGGGCAATGGAGTTCTGCATAAGTACTATACTTATATTATACTTATTGATCGAATTAGGAACACCACACTGCGCTCCAGAACTCAAATTGCTGACGTAGGTTATGAAGCTGCAAAACTAAAATGGGACTGGGTAGGCCATGACTGCCGGATGCACAGGTGTGGGCCCGCATTCCGCTAAACTGGACAGCCCTGTGACCGAGGAGAAGGTGGTGGGATGCCTTGGATGACTTTGTCGTTAATTGGCGAGAAGAGGCGCAACACCGAGAAGAGGCGCAACACCGAGAAAATTGGAAGTAATGGGAAGCCTTTGCCCACGAATGGGACAGTTCAGGCTGACAAAAAAATGCATTGATAAAAGCAACAAAAACATTCATTTATTTCCAGGCAACTTACTTTGGCCCATAGATAATACCTTACAATCTAACATACATGCGCAATGCGATCGGTGGCCCTATTTGTTCGTCGGCTTGTGTAGAATGGGCGTTATCAGGTTAAAGCGAGAAATTTTAGTAAGTACTCGTCTATACGAGTAGTAAGACTTTAGCAGAAACTTTATATAAGCGGCTTTAATGTTACGAACACTGTTATGATACGAGCCACCATTACTTTAGACACACACTTGTTTGTATCTGTAGGTACATTATTATCATATTAAGCTAAGGTTGGCTAAGCTTTGTGTCTCTTATCTTAGGGAATTTGTAACTAAATTGATGTACAGTCAGAAGAACAGGCTGTGTCCGTAGATTAAAACGACAACTTGTGATGCTTATGTATCTGTCATATATAATGGACTAACTCGGCAGATACAAACGTAGTGACAACTCTCATCTGCTTAACTTGCAGACCTTCATATAGTGGCTGGATATTATTCTTTTCATGTTTATTCTTCTAGTTACAGCTCAAAAGACTATTGGTCGGTCACATTAGTTTTATTTCGCCAATGTTGAACCCCTGTGCACACTCAAACTTTAAACCATTCATTATTACGACCGCCAGCAGTCCGCGTGATCTTATCTTGTATGTATCGCTGGCCACGTCATCTTCACGGTGTGCACCTACACATGTCTCCCCGACTTGAGATATATTATGTCACATGTGCGCTATCGATCGCTGGCTTGTCGCTTCATCGCTGGGGAGTCCATCCATCAATCTGAGCCCATCTGTCACCGACAGTGGCGTGATGTTCCGCGTCCAATGCATGCTGAGCGTGAGGAGTGGTGTGGATTGAGGGATCTGAAGTAGCAATGTATAGCTAGGACAACGAAGTTATTCTTATAAGGTTAAATGAGGACATTGATATTTCTCTCAAGAAAACCATTTTACTCAATACTCAAAACTTTGTTGCATTCCATATTTTATCTATTACATAGATGGTGTAATCAAATAATAAAAAATCAATACGGACCCTGTCGAGCACTACTACTTTTTGTGGTAAGTATTTCAATTATAGAGGTAATCATTAAATATTAGTAAACCAGCTGAATTACCAACTGAATTGTTGTATCGAGCATCGTTTTAACAAAACACTCTGACATTTAGCTCCCCTCGGCTGTGAATAATTCAGTCAGTGGGTGGCCGCGAGTGACTCGACATTACTACCAAAACATGATAGCGGATTTATGGAATACATACACAGCGAGCCGACTGTACCCGACACTGGCCGACACTTGACGAATCGATGGCTCGTCGATCTTCGTCTTCCTTACCGCGGCACACGAAACTTTGCTCGGAAGCGTCGCGGATTCACATGAACGTTACAATCTAGCGACGTCGCGCGTCGAGACCCGCGCGCCGCTAATCCGGCGCTACACCCGATACATAGCACAAATCCGTGCTTCATGCCGCGACTAACGCGATATTAAAATTCTCGACACGATCGGATCCGACACGTCCCCTCCCCCCCCTCGCTACCCCCCGCTGGGTATTTACAAGCGCGACTATCTAAAGTGGCTAGATGTAATCTTAAGAGGTCGGCCGACGTCCGTCATGTCGCGTGAATGTGAGCGTCGCACCCGCGCCACCCCGCGCCACCCCGCGCGACCGGCGGCGGCCAAGCGGTTTGTAGAAGGACTACTGAGAACAAGATTAGTGGATTGATAGATTGTGTCTCTTAGACTTGATTGCCCATGCCTACAAATTGACGACCCGAATGGCGCAGCGGTAGCGAGGCTGCCTTACGTTCTTAGGGTCCTGGGTTCGAATCTCGGTAGGAGCATGTTTGTGTGATAAGCATGGACATTTGTTTCCGAGTCATTGATGTTTATAATTATGTATAATAAGTAGGTATGTATTTACAAACAAAAAGTATATATGTAGTATATCAACTATCTGGTGTCTACGACACAAGCCTCGTTGCTTAGTGTGGCATTAGATGGCGCTGTGTGTAATGTCTAGCGATATTTATATATTTTTTAATTTAGATAGATATAGGACCCCTATTTCTACCTCTACTAATTTCTGATGGAAATGATGTGGGACTGGAATAGCGGTATGTCCACAACAGTTCCGGTTCAAACAGTGCTGATATAAGCCGTAGCTCTGAGTGCCTCCTTCACTTTCTGTAAAGAGACACCCAGGGTCACATGCACATGTGAGTGCGGACGACGGCGGGGACTCGGGGCATGCTATAAACAACATCTTGTTGTGGTGCCGCAACACGCGTGTCTCCCGAGCGTGCACCTCGTGGCCGCCGCCGCCGGGCTATGTGTGCTACAGTAGAACATTACTGATATTGTTCGGTATGGTATTTCTGTCCGTCTTGCCACTGCGTGTCGTCCCGCCGCGCGCCGGGACCGGGGAGCGCTCGTCGGCGGCGCTCGTAAAACAAAACGCACGATATTCGACGACTATCGTAAAGTTATGGCGAATTCATTAGCGATAGCGATCCGTTTGTAACCGACTGGTCTGGCCGGAGCGGACGGGACCTTTTGTTACCAACGTGGACATTTTTATTGACGTGCCATGGCTGGCGACTTAGTTCGCTAGAAAACTTCAATTAACCCGTTTTATTCCGATCTATCTGGTTGTGGAGGGCGAGCGTTTAGGGGCACTGTTTCATGTACTTTGTTTGCAATTTGAATCGCAAGCCAAGCATTGATTCAAATTGCAATTGCAATTGCATTGGGGCGGCATTTTTCAGTTTTTGCCCCGCTTGGAAAAAAATCAAGTTCCGGGCTGGAATGTTTTAAAACGAAAATTATACAAATTGTGTCAAAGAAACGTACTTTTAGAAAAACATATAAAACTAATTGAAAATGCTCGCAAAAACTCTGATTGATGTCTGGGTAGTTAAAGTAGTGTGGGCACAAAACTAATTACTTGTAAAGGACTAAAGTTAGGGTGAGAGTGTAAGTGAGCCTCGCGTGGTATTAATTAGCATTCCTTAATTAAAAGTCCGTCCTCAAATTAATAGCCGTACCGACCACAGAGTAGATAGTAAAGAGGGTCCGCTCCGTACAACGAGCAAAAACGCACGCACATAGAGACACGTTTCACGTACAGCGAGTGCAAGGTGGTTAGCGTACTCGCGACTGACCTCAATTTGTTTGAGATTGCCGTACATACACACGCGGTTATGAGTGCGTGCGGTGGTTCCTGCTAGTTACATTGAATAATCCATTCTTCTGTATCTATCTGTAGAGTGTCCCGACTGTGGTCGTAATTAATTGTAGTCATTATCAACGAGGCTATGCCACGTCACCCGTAATGAGAAAACTTTCTATGAGCTCATATTATATTCATATACGAGATAATAGGCGCAGGCGGGCAGGCACACGGTACGTAGTTTCTATCAGTTTACTGTCTATACGAGTATTTGTACTCATTCGTCGCGTCGTCAGAAATTTTGTTAAAGGTGAGAAAACCAAAAGTTTACATTTAGCTAAATAAAACTCACACTGTTTCCGGAGCATCACGACGCGGACGGCGCGATCGCTGACCGCTCGCCGCGAGTTAGCGACCTGCCTAGTGAGGCAACGCACTCGACGACTTTAGGGCACTCGTGGTCGTGGTGTGCACACTAGCTAATTAGAACCCATAGAATCGCATTGTAGTACTCATGGGGACGTCTCATTGTTTGTTAGCTGTGACGCCTATAACGTCGGCGCTTGCATGTAATGCCGGTTGCTAACTGTTGTTAGGTGGAGGGTGGTGCTACTTACTCATCATAGATACTTGCGGAGAGCAGCAGTGGCCTAGCGTCGTCGACCCTGACTCACGAGGGATGCAGGCCATTTGTGGCTCCGAAGCCAGGCACTTTACATTGCTTCATTTACTTGATCACCTCTGCTCTCTAAATGTTGAGGGAAAACATTGTGAGGAACCTGGCAAGTCCTAGAACCAAAAGTTCGAAGACAATACAAGCACATACCGTTCGTAACGTGTCCCAAATTGACAAATTATAAAAAATTCGCCGATTCGCTGGAGGGGCTAAAGAAACCTTCATTGTCACTAGTACCATTAACAGTTCCATGATGGAACTAGTGTTGTTTTTTATAATCACTAGTTCCATTTTGAGAGAGTCTGAAAATAATGAGCCACACAAGTAGATCTTTAAGTTAAGCCACGCTTGTCTAAGTTAAGGTCCGTGGATGGATGAATTGCTGCGTTATGATACTCCCATCCGTCAGTGTCATCAGTTGATCGACCCCCCCTCACAGCTACCCCCGCGACGTAACAGTAAAGTTTGATGACGTCGCCGTTCAATCACTCGCCACTCGTCACTCTGATCTCGCCACTGCAGGGGGGGGGGGGGGGCGTCGTCCGTCAACGTTAATGAAAGGCGCGGATGTCGCTGACAGCCACTCATCTAATATTGAAAAGATTCTAAACGATATTATTATTGAATTAGAGTTCTGTACCAAAAGGTCCTTATCGGCGGAGCCGTTAGCAAAATCATTTAAACTTTTGTAAAAGATTTCAGATAAGCAGTATTTACAGCGTCTTATTCTAAACGTTTTTGAACAATCTTCATGATATGAAATGGGGTGTAGGTCTATTTTCGGCTTCGGATAATTGTCTTTACATGAAAATGAGTAGGACGAGTTGTATTCACGAAGCAATGTCAAGGATAAACACCTACCTTTGAAAATTAAACTACATGGATGATTATTTGAAATCCATGAAACTGATATCGCAAAGCTTGCACGCTAGTTACTGTTTGAAAATGAAAATGAGAAATGGTTTATTGTTTTAACAGGTAAATCTTAAAACTAGTGATTGAAGCCTCCTTTTAAGCATACAAGCCTGTGTTGGAGACTCTGCTCTTCCATAACTTAATAATTATCATTTAGGTACCTGTTTTATGCAAAATAAAGCTTTGCTTGAGCTTTGTTTATACTTTTAGATCGAGGCGTAAAGTCGCACTCAAGCCCTCACATCGTACGGAACCGCCGGCAAGCGTGTCAAACACGCACTTGACCGGAATATTTCTTGTTTCAAAGACACAGTGAAAGCTGTGACCTAATTTACGTATTTTCTTAACATTTTCATCATCTGAGCATTACACGGAATTGGCAATAGAAACGTACAGTACCTAGTAGCACAACGCAGACATTATAACATTGTAGTTAAACAAAGGAAAAACTTGTAATAATATCCCAACGCAAACCTAATACATATCAAATCATTTCGAAATGAGCTTTCCACATACATTAATGTTCTACTTGTAGTATCTCCGCACTTCTCGGCACGTTCATTAGGTTTTTATTTATAGTAAGGTATTCAACTACGCTTTGGACAGTACATCACACTAGAGCTAACCAAATGTCACCTAAGTATTCTTGTATGGAGCCATTCGTGGAAGAGATACTTTGCAGATAGTTTCATGGGACTGGGTTCTTGTTTGCCAACACAATCAAGGAGAGCCCCTAATATAGGGCACGTCTAACAACAGCGGCAGTTAAACGTCGCAAACAAAGGACGCCATCAAAAATGTATGTAAATGAGTTGAGCTCGTTTGTGCTCGTTAGCGAGGGGCTTCTGACGATTTCCCGACAGCGCGCAGCGGTAGCTACCAGCACTAATGTGGAACAAACGTCGAGCTAATGACACACACTGATATCACACTAAACAGATGTTTACAATTCACTGAATATTCAGGCTGTTCCTGTTGGAACTGTGGAGACATCCCAATAATAATCAAAACCTGTTGTGTTTAAGACACTTCAAATAGATGGCTCAAATCTTGATATTACGAGCGGGGCTATATGTGTGCGAGATCTGACTAAAATACAAAGATACATCCGGGGACATTGTTTAGTATATGCTATACTTACGCTTTATATTTATCATTCACTAGCTGTTGCCCGCGGCTTCGCCCGCGTGAAGTTCGGTAACTGTCCCACAGGATCATACTAAAGGGATAAATAGTATCCTACATGTTAATCCAGGTTTAAACTATCTATGTGCCAAATTTCATAATCATCACCATCACTATCACTATCACTATCACTATCACTATCACTATCACAATCACTATCACAATCACTATCACAATCACTATCACAATCACTATCACAATCACTATCACAATCACTATCACAATCACTATCACAATCACTATCACAATCACTATCACAATCACTATCACTATCACAATCACTATCACAATCACAATCACAATCACTATCACAATCACTATCACAATCACTATCACAATCACTATCACAATCACTATCACAATCACTATCACAATCACTATCACAATCACTATCACAATCACTATCACAATCACTATCACAATCACTATCACAATCACTATCACAATCACTATCACAATCACTATCACAATCACTATCACAATCACTATCACAATCACTATCACAATCACTATCACAATCACTATCACAATCACTATCACAATCACAATCACAATCACAATCACAATCACAATCACAATCACTATCACAATCACTATCACAATCACTATCACAATCACTATCACAATCACTATCACAATCACTATCACAATCACTATCACAATCACTATCACAATCACTATCACAATCACTATCACAATCACTATCACAATCACTATCACAATCACTATCACAATCACTATCACAATCACTATCACAATCACTATCACAATCACTATCACAATCACTATCACAATCACTATCACAATCACTATCACAATCACTATCACAATCACTATCACAATCACTATCACAATCACTATCACAATCACTATCACAATCACTATCACAATCACTATCACAATCACTATCACAATCACTATCACAATCACTATCACAATCACTATCACAATCACTATCACAATCACTATCACAATCACTATCACAATCACTATCACAATCACTATCACAATCACTATCACAATCACTATCACAATCACTATCACAATCACTATCACAATCACTATCACAATCACTATCACAATCACTATCACAATCACTATCACAATCACTATCACAATCACTATCACAATCACTATCACAATCACTATCACAATCACTATCACAATCACTATCACAATCACTATCACAATCACTATCACAATCACTATCACAATCACTATCACAATCACTATCACAATCACTATCACAATCACTATCACAATCACTATCACAATCACTATCACAATCACTATCACAATCACTATCACAATCACTATCACAATCACTATCACAATCACTATCACAATCACTATCACAATCACTATCACAATCACTATCACAATCACTATCACAATCACTATCACAATCACTATCACAATCACTATCACAATCACTATCACAATCACTATCACAATCACTATCACAATCACTATCACAATCACTATCACAATCACTATCACAATCACTATCACAATCACTATCACAATCACTATCACAATCACTATCACAATCACTATCACAATCACTATCACAATCACTATCACAATCACTATCACAATCACTATCACAATCACTATCACAATCACTATCACAATCACTATCACAATCACTATCACAATCACTATCACAATCACTATCACAATCACTATCACAATCACTATCACAATCACTATCACAATCACTATCACAATCACTATCACAATCACTATCACAATCACTATCACAATCACTATCACAATCACTATCACAATCACTATCACAATCACTATCACAATCACTATCACAATCACTATCACAATCACTATCACAATCACTATCACAATCACTATCACAATCACTATCACAATCACTATCACAATCACTATCACAATCACTATCACAATCACTATCACAATCACTATCACAATCACTATCACAATCACTATCACAATCACTATCACAATCACTATCACAATCACTATCACAATCACTATCACAATCACTATCACAATCACTATCACAATCACTATCACAATCACTATCACAATCACTATCACAATCACTATCACAATCACTATCACAATCACTATCACAATCACTATCACAATCACTATCACAATCACTATCACAATCACTATCACAATCACTATCACAATCACTATCACAATCACTATCACAATCACTATCACAATCACTATCACAATCACTATCACAATCACTATCACAATCACTATCACAATCACTATCACAATCACTATCACAATCACTATCACAATCACTATCACAATCAGCACCCTTGATAATCTCTGTATATACACTGACCTGCAAAAATAAGTACTACACTTTTAAAAATACAATTTTTCTTTAACTATAGAAGTTAGAGATTTGAAATAAAAAACGTTATTAGCAATTTTTATCCTGCAAAAATAAGTACTACACTTTTAAAAATACAATTTTTCTTTAACTATAGAAGTTAGAGATTTGAAATAAAAAACGTTATTAGCAATTTTTATCAGCTTTCTTTGAAACTATAGACAAAATTAAACTATTTTTCGAGTATTTTTTGTTTCGAAAGTATATCTTGTGTACTTAAAAAGTTATTGTAATTTTAAAAGTGTGATACTTATTTTTGCAGGCCAGTATATATTGATTTTTAGACATTTCAACCCCATCGCACCCCAATAGGGGATGATGGTATTTCATTTACGCCATTTTGAATCTTGAAATCGTTGTTTTTGTAATACACCATACAAACTATACCAAGTTGATTTTCAGACTTTTTCACCCCATTTCCCCCTCTTAGGGGTTGAATTCTGAAAAAACCCGAACCCCCTTTTATACTTATTTATCAATAGGAGCACTCCTGTGAAGTTTCGAATAAAATAGTCTAACTAATCTGGTTTTCCCATACAAATTTTGGAGCCCCGTTTAACCCCCTTAGGGGTTGAATTTTGAAAAATCCTTTCTTAGTGCACCCCTAGACCACATAAGGAACCTACTTGCCAAATTTGGAATCTGTAGACCCAGCGGTTTGGGCTGTGCGTTGATAGGTGAGTCAGTCAGTCGGTCAGTCAGGGACGCCCACGGTTTACGATATTTAATTCGTTAAAGTT
The DNA here is from genome assembly GCA_963853795.1 of Xestia rhomboidea. Classification (NCBI taxonomy): domain Eukaryota; kingdom Metazoa; phylum Arthropoda; class Insecta; order Lepidoptera; family Noctuidae; genus Xestia; species Xestia rhomboidea. The sequence goes on along the minus strand of OY970782.1, from coordinate 106,850 downwards.
TCTATACAAATACGAACTTAACACACCATTTTCACATTTTCAGCACAGATATTATTATACTAACCTGCAGAGATGTGACATTCTACATAAAAAAATCGATTATTAAATAATCGATTATTTTTTCTCAGCTAAAAAATCGATTATAAATAATCTCTCCGATTAACCGTTTGTCGTAAAAACGATGTTGAAGGTAGGAAGGTGGTGATAGGTAAGGTTAGGTTAGAACTGTGACCAACTACGTGTAACAACTACCTCGAAATTGGTCGCGAAATTTTTATAAGTCTTTTTTTCATAGTGCCCCCTATGACGACTTACTGACCAATAATCGATTATTTTATATTAATCGTTTTTTTCCTAATTTGTCAAATATAATACAAAATTATCCAAAATTATATCTTGAAAAGTCTTGCTAGCTGACAAGAGGAGCGTAGGCCGAAGGCCGGCGGAGCGACGACGACATTTGTGACAGAAAGTGGGTGTGTAATGTAAAATGCGAGCTAGCGAGCGCGCGTCGTGAAGTCGTCGAGGTTCTAGAAATAGTCTTCTCCGTCGACTACGCTTTTTGAGGAATGTCTTAAACCGTATAAAGTGTTTTGAGGTTAGGATACTATAATTTGTTTTTCTCAAGAACGGTGCATCGCCTTTACATGGGAGTGGTGCCAGGGCACAGGGGGCACCTCCCCCCTCCCTCTTCCTGCCAAACGATACTAATTTTTTACTCCTTTTCATTCTAATAACTAAATAGCGCTATTCTAACTTCAAAACTTTAACCATGGATATCTCCATAACCATGGGGCTCCGCCGGGTGGGGGTGGTACAGGGGGTTTTTTTACGCACTCATGGTTTTATGAAGGAAGTCTGATATGTTCTGGCCGACTACACTTGTAAGATGAGATGATTATGTGGCCGCAAGAAGAAAAACTAATATTCGAAAATTCGAAAGGAACACTACTTTGAAAACGAGCTGACGAACCGCAGAGACATTCTACCATTGGATTTCATATGAGAAGTATCAATAAACAGCTTGGTTTTTGAAAAGCCAACGATCAGATAGACTAGAATAATTCACACCCTTTAAAGGTGAACAGTTTTGGAGTCGCTGTTGTCCTGACGCGTACCAACACTCACCAGGTGATCCAACTAAAAGATTCACCTGGGACCTCTACTCCCGATCTTCGGAAACTGTCTTTGTGCATGCCCTGGCGTTTGTCTCGCAGAGCTGCCCTGGCGTTTGTCTCGCAGAGCTGCCCTGACGTCTGACCCTGAGAACTGCACGACGCCCTTTGTCGTGTTACTTATCCCTAACCAGTAAAAGGGGTAAGCAATTTAACAATTTAATTTAATAAGGGGTAGAAGGGTAGAAAATACAATATTATTTACAAAAGCCTACCTCTCTCACGCTCTACAGAGAGGAAGTTTAGGTTTACAGTATACTTGGAGACTTCCAGAGTCAGGGTCCAATGATGATTTTTAGTTTTTTAGACTCAAATTTAAGCTTTTGAAATCCAAAACTGTGACTGACCTGTATTTAAAACGACCTGTATTATTTAGTTAAAAACTTCCTCGAAGAATTCTGTGAGCGTGTTAGTTAATTATATAAACTTAAGATTGTAAGCTTGATTAAAATTTATGTATTTATTTCTATTAAATATGCATTTTTCAACAACATTCATTAAAAATAAGTTGTGAATTCTATCAAAACTTGTTGATATACGGAAGTTTGAATTAAGTAAAATATTAATAATTGTTCATTGCACTATAAATAATGTTGATTTTACTTGTATTTTTGGAATAATCTTTTATTTTAATTGTAATAATATTCTTACTGTTATTTTAAATTCGTAGCTCATTTTTGACTTCCGATACCGTAATGGCGGCAAAATGTCGTTGGTAGTCAGTTGAGTAGGTACTGCTGGGAAGCTTGCTTATGACCTTTCGGTGATTCCACGGCAGTCATCCTTGAGCTACGAAGCAAGTTGGTCTAGGTTATTACTGTGTAATATCAATAAACTTATTTTGAAGAAGAACAGTTTTTGAATTTTAAATAAACGTTCATCAATTCAGAAGCAGGGATAACACTAAGGATTCTGGTGCACCTATTGCTACCACCCTGGTGTGATCAAACGCCTACAATAAGGTATGTTACTAGTGTATTTGAATATTGAATATGATTTTTATTTGTGTCATTTCTTATTGCTAGTGTTGTACCATTTTTTTCTGTTGATACCAAACTGGAAAAATTTATCCGTATTGTTGCAATTCTGATGGAAGATTATTTATTCATTCGTTTTTTTTTTTGGATTTAACTGGTGTTAATGGCGCTTGGCGAGGCCGAAAGTCATGTGTTTTACCCTAAATTACGGTCATTTATGTACTGGGCCGAACTTTAGTTTAGTTTGGAGCATTCTGTTATCTTTATACTGTGATTCTGGTGAGATATTGAAGTTGACCTTCAATATCTCACCAGAATCACAGTATGTTCCATTTTTTCCACTCTTTCCCAACTATGCTTTTTGCTCAATGTGTTTACATTTAATGTACAGAATGCTCAAATGATGGCTCGGTGATGAGTTTTTTTTTATTGCACCCTGTAGGTATTAAAAAGTTGCTTAAGTGTGCTAAGATGACCCACTGACTGGGAACCATTCTAGTATGTTGTTGGGATGGTTCAAAATCAACTTTTAAACTGCGTTTATTCAATTATTTGCCTGATATTTGAATAACATGTTTGGTACATAGGACATATATATATGAAATAGATACTCGGTGTTTCAAAAAATGTTTTCAGGTTATTGGACATTCAATCGGAAGATGCCTAGTGACCGGTCCGAGAATAGACGCAAGTCTATTAGAAGTCACCACAGCGCCATGCCGGAAGAGTCCACGAGACGCAGCCGATCCCGGACACGTGCTCGAGCCTCGAGACAAAGTCATCGCTCGTCAGCAGCACCCCGCAGCGATATTCGTTGCTCCGAGCGGCGTGGATCCAGAAGATCACCTCTGCCTGTGGAGTCGCAGGCAAGAAGTTGAAGCAGGTCAGTCGTAATAACGCCACTACCGCATCATAAACCACGTGCGCCACCAACGGACCCACATAGACATGTACCGACACATAGAATTATAGATCGTAGTCGTAGTCGTAGTAGGCAGAGGCGTCGGAGATTGCAGACCCCTCAAAGTGAAAACGTTAATAGATCACGTAGTCCAGTCAGCTCTTTTACAAATGTAACCACTACATCTGCGCCGCCGCAGCCTCCATCTACCGATGCTGTTAATATTGAATTACTAATAATAATCAAAGAATCGTTGCAATCCATTTCAGCTGTAAATCCAGAACGTAAAGAAAGATTTACCAATAGTAATGTAGTTCCAGAATTTGATCCCAAATTGAAAAATCAAACAGTTGTAACTTGGTTGAATAAAGTTAAAGAATGTTCTGAGATCTACGGCTGGGATTCTAAGCAGACTGCTTATTATGCTCTCCCAAAACTAGTAGGTACTGCTAAAAAGTGGTACGAAGGACGGCCATCAATTTTACTTACATGGGATGAATGGGTCGAAAAACTTAAATCTGCTTTTCCGTCGTACGAAAATTATGGCCATTTGCTTACGGAAATGTTAGCTAAAAGGGCAAAGTTTGGAGATTATTTAGACGAGTACTATTATGAAAAATTAATTGCTTTGAATAGGTGTGGTATAGAAGGTAGGCATGCGATTGACTGCATTGTTTACGGAATAGACGATAGATCAGTTCGGTACGGAGCAGAAGCAGTAGGTTTTGAGGATGCTGATAAATTGCTGGGCTATCTGAGGGGTAACAAGCATGAGCGATTAGATAGGTTCAATAAGAAACCAGTACGTTCTGTAACCGATACGCGTAAACCTGTAAAAAATGAATTAATTAGAGTTTTGAAGTGTTTTAACTGCCATGAAACGGGTCATACTGTATCAGAATGTAAAAAACCTATTGTTAAGTGCCAAAAATGTAAGCGCATTGGTCATGATGATCCTGACTGTAGTAGAAACGTTTGGACAAAAACTGAAGTTAAGACATTATGACTAGATAATACTAGTAACTTAGGAGCGGACAGCAAATTTATCAAGGGTGTTAATGTCAATAATGTCCAGTTGACAGGGTACGTAGATTTTGGTGTCAGTGTACGTTAGTCAAGGAATCCGTAATAAAAGTAATTGTACCGCATGAAAAATGGCAGACGAATAATTTACCGTCTTTCAAAGGCTTTGGTAATACATACGTAAATGCATTAGGTAAGACTAAAATTTCATTAATAATTGATGACGCTAAAATTTCTGTTGAGGCAATTGTTGTACCCGATAGTTGTCTAAACTATGACCTACTTATTGGTCAGACGGCTACGGAACAACCCCACATATGGGTATTTAAATCTGATGCAAATTTGGTGATTAGTGACAAACGATTGCAAGGTGATAAACGACTTGTTTTGAAGTCTCACAAAACAGTTCAGGCTGAAGGTTGTATTTCTGTAAAAGTATTTACTGATTTCAAATTTAATGGAATTATTTTCGTTGAAAATGGTCATTGCTTAAACTATTGTGTAGAAATTGGCCCTTATAATATAAAAAATGGTAGTGGTTATTTCACTATTCTAAATTATAATAATAAAATAATTCAATTTAAAGAGGGGCAAGTCTTGGCACGTGCTTTTCGAATTGAAAATAATATTAAAAACATTAATAGAGTACAAGAAGTTCAAAATCATGGCGGTAAACCTTCATTAACATTGGATGATCTCAATATTGATGAAAATGTAGACTCAAATCAGAAACTTAAATTATTCAATACTTTGAACCAGTATCGCGATTGTTTTGCCAAGGATTTGTCTGAACTAGGGCAGACAATGGTTGCAGAAATGAATATTCAGCTAGTAGATACGGAGCCAATCGTTTATCGACCATACAAGTTGAGTCATTCAGAACGAGAGGAAGTTAGAATTATGGTTGACGAACTCTTGAAATATGACATCATAAGAGAGTCTCAGTCTCCATACGCGAGTCCAGTTCTGTTAGTGAAAAAGAAAACTGGAGATAAACGGCTTTGTGTGGACTATCGTGCCCTGAATAAGAAAACTATTACGCAACATTATCCGTTGCCTCGTATTGAGGACCAGATTGATCGTTTGGCTGGGAATAAGTATTTTTGTGCGTTAGACCTGGCATCTGGGTATTACCAAATTCCACTAACTGAAGAGAGCAGAAGTAAAAGCTCGTTTGTAACGCCCGATGGGCAGTTTGAATTTAATAGAATGCCCTTCGGTCTAGCCAACGCACCAGCCGTTTTCCAGCGAACTATCAATTTGGTCTTGGGCAATTTACGCATTAGCCTATATGGATGATATCTTGGTGCCGAGTAGGTAATTTGAAGAAGGCATTGAAAGATTAGAAATCGTACTTCAAAGGTTTAGAGAGGCAGGCTTAACATTAAAACCGCAAAAATGTTATTTCTTTCAAAATCATGTTGATTACTTAGGGTTTGAAATTTCCCAAGACGGTGTAAGACCGGGCTTTAAGAAAATTGAATCTGTTAAAAACTTTCCTAAGCCAAAATATGTACACAATGTTCGACAGTTTATCGGTCTAGCCAGTTTTTTCCGACGTTTTATTAGGGGTTTCGGAGAGATAGCTCGTCCCCTTACGAAATTACTAAAGAAAAACTCTGTTTGGCTTTGGTCACAAGCTCAAGAAGAAGCATTTGATAAACTTAAGAATGCACTCATTTCCAGACCCGTACTAGCATTGTATAATCCTAGTCTTGAAACGCAAATACACACAGATGCCAGCAAACACGGTATAGGTAGCGTTTTACTTCAAAAACAAATCGATGGAGTTTTCAAACCGATAGCTTACTACAGTAGACAGACCTCGCCCGAGGAGTCCCATTTTTCGTCGTATGAGTTAGAGACTCTTGCTGTTATTGCTGCCCTAGTGAAGTTCAGAACATACGTGCTTGGGTTAAACTTCACCACTGTAACAGACTGTAACTCTCTTAGGGCTACGTTTTTAAAACGAGACATGTTACCCCGAGTTGCGCGATGGTGGAGTTTGATTCAGGAGTATGACTGTAACGTGGTATATAAATCCGGCAAAGGCATGATTCACGTTGATGCATTGAGTAGAAATCCAACTAGGGAAAATGCAGGGATAATTCAGGCTATTGACACTCTTGACATTATGACAATATCTGATGATTGGTTGACGACGGTACAACTAGCGGACTCCGAAATACAACGCATCAAGAAAATCCTTTCTGACAAAGACTTTGATGACATGGTAGAAATACGTAATAATTTCGTCCTAAAGCGCGATAGAGTTTTTAAAGTAACTGAAGATGGATTAAGGTGGGTGGTGCCAAAGGGCTGTCGGTGGGAAATCCTCCAGAAAAACCATGATGAAATGGGTCACTTTGCATTCGATAAGACTTTGGATAAAATAAAAGAACATTACTGGTTTCCTCGCATGCGAAAATTTATTCAAAAATATGTAAATTCTTGTTTAGAATGTGCTCATAATAAATTGCCGGCCGGCAAAAAGCAGGGTTACTTGCATCCTATACCTAAAGTAAATACACCCTTTGACACCATTCATGTCGATCATGGTCCATTCGTAAAATCAAAAAGGAAAAATTGTTACATTTTGGTGATTGTGGAGTCGTTCACAAAATTTATTGTGTTAAAGGCAGTTATAAATACCAAGTCCACTTCCACTATTGCAGTCCTTAGGGATTATTTTGGTACGTTCGGATTACCAAAACGGCTAATCAGTGATAGGGGCACGTCGTTTACAAATTCAAAGTTTAAAAGTTTTATTACCGAAATAGGAGTACATCATATAAAAAATGCAGTGGCTTCACCTAGATCAAATGGTCAGGTGGAGCGGTATAACAGAACAATTTTGGATTCATTAGCTTCTCAAAATCATGGTAAAGATGAAAGACTTTGGGATGACAGACTATTACAGGTACAGTGGGGCCTAAACAACACCTTAAACAAAGGTACGGGTAAAACCCCTTCTGAGGTTTTGTTTGGGTTAAGGCTTACTGGGATCAATGAAGGTAGCCTAGTTTCGGAAATTGATGGTGATATAGTTAAAAAAACACGTGACGAAAATGAATTGAGCAACTGTGATAAATTACGTGAGATTAGGGATGAAGTAGACGTGCATACAAAAAAGTCGCAAGTAAAACAGAAGAATCGGTACGATAAAAAAAGAAAGAAAGCGTTAACATTTAAAATTAGACATTTATAAGTAGACTTGGTGAGAGTTGAAAGAGCAGCACATACTGTAGGGAAAAGTAGAAAGTTGTTAGCTAAATGCTCAGGGCCATACAGAGTTACTAAAGTTTTGGATCACGATAGGTATGAGGTTGAAGATACTCCTATTACTAAAAAGAGCGGGGCGTCAAAGTATAAGGGTATATTTTCTATCGACAAAATACATCCTTGGCTTTGTTTTAACAATAAAGGTAGTGAGTCATCTTCTGGCGAGAGTACAGATGATTAAAATAATATGTTTAGATAAGAAAAACCTATTTTGCAGTGTCTTAATAGTTAAATTTTATGTACAGTATTAATTAAATTTCATAATGCTGAAGTCTATTATCACTTAAGTTGATTAGTTAGTTAGTTGCTTTTATTTTATTTGTTAAATGATTTGTTAAATGTAATGAAACAATGTGATTTATACAATGATTCGGTAACAGTTTAAAAAAAAAATTCATTACTTTATTTGGCATGTTCTTTTAAGTACAATTATTAAATGTATACTTTTGTTACTTAATTGAAAACTGAGAATTACTCAACATCATTGTTAACCTAACTATAACCTACACTAATAAGAGTTTGAGTGTTGAGTACTTTGCACAACTTTATACCTAAGCCGCTATGAGCGAATGGCTACTTGTGAAGTGCAATGTGCACACAACTGTATAAGCCGCTATGAGCGAATGGCTATTTTCGAAGTGCAATGTGCACATACTACATAGGTCGCTATGAGCGAAAGGCTACTTTGAAGTGCAATGTGCACAAAACTATGACAGCCGCTATGAGCGAAAGGCTACTTTAAAGTACAAAGTGCACGATAACTGAAATAACATTATGTCAGTATTGAATGTTTGAGTAATTTCTATTATGTAATGGGTAGGTATATTTGTTGCTTTTGCTTAATGGTGTCATTCGCGGGGACGCGAAACTAATCAGGATGGACGAATTGTAAGCTTGATTAAAATTTATGTATTTATTTCTATTAAATATGCATTTTTCAACAACATTCATTAAAAATAAGTTGTGAATTCTATCAAAACTTGTTGATATACGGAAGTTTGAATTAAGTAAAATATTAATAATTGTTCATTGCACTATAAATAATGTTGATTTTACTTGTATTTTTGGAATAATCTTTTATTTTAATTGTAATAATATTCTTACTGTTTTTTAAATTCGTAGCTCATTTTTGACTTCCGATACCGTAATGGCGGCAAAATGTTGTTGGTAGTCAGTTGAGTAGGTACTGCTGGGAAGCTTGCTTATGACCTTTCGGTGATTCCACGGCAGTCATCCTTGAGCTACGAAGCAAGTTGGTCTAGGTTATTACTGTGTAATATCAATAAACTTATTTTGAAGAAGAACAGTTTTTGAATTTTAAATAAACGTTCATCAAGATAATATACTGTTATCCAGTAAACAATAGTAATTAACAATAGATTACATTATTTGAGCTAACATATTAATAAAAATAAATTACAGAAATGAAAAGTGACCTTCTTAGTCCTAACCACTAAGAAAACCTGTAACACAAAATTCGAGAAAAGTAATTGACAGCTTGACAACTGACGTAATGTCAAAAGAAAAGTAAACATTGAAAAATTATTAGATTTAATATTTTATTCCAGCAAAATCAAAGTTAATAAATCGAATAAGATCGATCGTAAGACTGCCAACAAAAATAGATGCCGCCAAGGCGCGACATAAGATGTAAAAGGACATCTTATAAACAATGAGTATGATTGATAGTAAAAGTGTAAGTACCTATAGCATTTAGATACTATATTTCCTAATAAGTATAAAGTGTCTGAAACACGAAGATACTGCCTATACCTTCCAGCGGAACTGTCTTGGCGACCGTCCTACAGAGCTACCCCAACGCCTGATCTTGCCTCTGTGCTGAACTGATTTGACACCAACTAAAATGCGTTATCTATCAAACTACCGCCTTCATACCTTCCATAGAGTGCGTGTTAGGTAGCTAGGTCTTTTTATAATCAGCTGTATTTTTTATCTCATTTGTAAATTCATAATTTTCCCCTATTTTTTAAACGTATAAGTCTGCTCATATCCTTTTATTTTGATTGGATCAAGTAGATTTAATACAATTGACCGACTCTTCTTCTTAGCGCGTCGATGGCAATCTAAGTTGTTTCGGCCCAGAATTGAGGCACGAGTTTAGCGCCTTCAGTAGCGTCACGCAAGATACAATATTAAGTGCACCATCGTCTGTGGACCAGCACCACATTTACACTCCGGAGCAAAATCATCAATAAACCTCCACAACAACAACACACTAATTTTAAAATCACTGAAGTTTGCCAACCGAAACTGCGGCGGAAGTAACGACATGAATAACATTATAATACGAAAAATATTGTAAATGTGAATGTCAGTCTGAAATGTCGGAATCTGCATAATAACGATAACAACGAGCCGGAAACACAAACATAAGGAAAACGTTTCCAAATATTATCCTAATGAGTCCTGACTGACTGCCTGACTGACCCCACTGCACGGAGACAACCGAATGTGCGAACATAACTCGACGACTGACGATAACTTGCCGTGTGGGGGTGGAGACTGGTCAGTTCAAGTTTGTTCTTCTTCTTCTTTCGTATCGATGGTACGTCTTATCAAATTACTTAACTACTAACTCGGGTATACGCAGAGTTTTGCAAATTAACATTCAACTTAAATTGTCCGTATATTTAAATAACAAATCTACAAAACAACTCTATGGTAAGGCTAATGTGTGTCAGTCTGCTAAATAACACATTTCCATTAAGAAGCGTCCGGAAGAGTGCGGCTAACCTCGGCGACCTCTCCCTGCTCATGAATATCTAACAGATGTTAACACTTGGCTCGTCATCGCCGCGTTGTTCTTCTGTTTTTGTTCACCCCTCACCCACGGCATCACCCCCCCCCCCCCCCCCACCCCGAGAGAGCCGAGAGCAGTCGGAGTTCACCACTGATTACCATTGATTACATTATCTTCCTCATTTGCGATACTTGTCTCACGGCTCAAAGACTACATTAAAACATTTTTTGGGAATTCTTTCGTAAGAAATTCGTTGAAAATTAAATCAAAAATAACTCGCAGGTACTTTTTTTGTAGAAAGTATGCTTCGTTTGGTCCGGAACGTTGTTCAAATGATTTTATTGTGGGTGTCGCCGCGGACGCGCTCCGTTTAGAGCCAATGGATCGTGAACGTGGCAATGTGGCGACCTAGCCGTTACCGTGCTATGTTTAGCAGAATTTTCACATCAACACATTAAATAACATATTGTTACAAAAAAATAATTTAGACTCTAACACTGTTCCAAGCTTTCACGGTTTAAAACTAAACTTATATTTTTTTTATTTTTTTTTATTTTTTTTTTATTTTAAGGAACAGCAAACAGTATTGTCACTTACGGGATATCTTCCGTGATTATTCACCATTCAAACCGCGATCTTGGCGCTTGTTACAGCGTCGAAATATCGGGAGCTCAAAACTTATAATAATCACGGAAGATATCCCGTAAGTGACAATATAAGTTTAAATTACTCTCTAACTCACAAGAATTTCGAGTACCTACATATAAAATGGGTGCAGTTTGTCAAGTTACTGCAAATATTAATGAAAGAAAATAAGCAGTTGACAATTAAATTTAATAAAGTAAAAAAATACAATAATAATTATTAAAAAGAATTCCTAACTAAAAGCACGCTCAACAGAGAATTTTGGATTTACTGTACTTGATTGAGTTATTCAGGGACAGGCTTAAGGTCTTGAAGTAGGTAGTGGAGAAATAACTCCCAGAATAGGTTGCGGCGTCCTCAGGAAGAATGGCGTGTCTCCAGGGCTTGTAGAGCTCCTGGAATATTGGCGTCCTCAGGAGTATGACGTGTCTCCAGGGCTTGTAGAGCTCCTGGAGTGTAAGCGTCCTCTGTGGTTCACGAGCACAGAGGGTTCATGAGTGGAACGACTTCTGGAACTTTAGGGAGACCAGGTGTCTTATGCCAGGTGACTCTCGAGGCTCAGGTTCAGCAACCAATTTTATACTGCTGGGAATGAAGCTGGCGTCCCTTTTATATAAGAATTTTCAGCGTTTTTCCATATCAACTGTTTTATTTTCTTCTTTTTAAATTTCTCGAATTTCAGTTTTTGAAAATCAAAAACTGTGATTGGCCTGTATTTAAAACAGCCTGTATTATTTAGTTCAAAACTTCCTAGAAGATTTCTGTGAGCGTGTTAATAAATTATATAAACTTAAAATAAGATACTGTTAACTAGTAAACAATAGTAATTAATAAAAGATTAAATTATTTGAGCTAAAATTAAAAATAAAAATAAATTACAGAAATCAAAAGTGACCTTCTTAGTCCTAACAACTAAGAAAAACAATGTCACAAAATTAGAGAAAAAAAGTAATTGACAGCTTGACAACTGACGTAATGTCAACAGAAAAGTAAACATTGAAAATTATTAGATTTTAAATTTAATTTCAGCAGAATCAAAGATAATAAATCGAATAAGATCGATAGTATGACTGCCAACAAAAATAGTTGTCGCCAAGGCGCGACATAAGATGTAAAAGTAAATAATATAAACAATGAGTATGATTGACAGTAAAAGTGTAAGTACCTGTAGCATTTAGATACTATATTACCTAATAAGTATACAGTGTCTGAAACACGAAGATACTATAAGTTCTAGGCAACACTAATGACATCACTACCTTGATTACGTTCTATGTTATCAGTCCTTGAGCAAACATTTAATTGCCAAGTTACCATTTTATGGGAGTGAACTTGAACAGTGGCGTAGCAAATGTGGTACGGCGTAGCCACCTGCTACGAGTTCTCGTAGCGCCGCCGTCGCATTGTAGCTTATAATTATCCTTTAGTTTGTCTACGATCGGCCGGGAAGAACCGAATGGTTATTTTTAGCCAATAATGAAACGAGCATCAATCTAGTGCATGATCCCAGAGTCGATGTCGCATGTGCCCGGTCTGCGTTATCTGTGTATTGTGCAGCAAGTCCGAGACTGCAGGCTAACTGGCGATGTGCGTGTGTGTGTGTGTAACGATGCGTCGCATGCGGATCGATACGTCACATGGCCGACTGGTGGAGGTGGAGCAGAAGGTGCAGTACTACGCGCTTTAACGTATTGATAATACACGATTCTACAGTTAATAACCAATTCATGAATACGTTGAGGTTGAGAAAAATATTCTCGGTCGAGTTATGTAATCCATGCGATGAATTTGCAAATGCACCTAAAGTACAGGAAAATTAAAGTGGAATTAAAGTGGAACAATCACTGTATACCAAGAATGGAGAAGAATCTGATAGTTGTATTAGCCTTCGTCCCTTTATTCATAGAGCTAGTAGGTATGCAATCAGTAGGTTGTCCCAGGAAGACCTTCCGTGCATCTAACTGCACAGTGGCACACACTACGACAGACATGCACAGACAGAGATGCAGTCATCTATACACAAACTCACGCTCACACACACACACGGACGAGGGACAATCGTCGCGCAGATTCGGTTTGTTTTACACTTCTGCCGCTGCTCGTGTCTAGTGTGGTTATTTAGAACTTAATGTGTTTCGCTCGTTCATAGCTATATCTCTACTCAAGTCGTTGTAGTGGCACATGGCGGCCGATCCAATCCCACTAACACGGATTAATATATCAGACATGATATCATAGTTCAAGTAGTCATGTTTAACCAGAAAGCGTTGTCTCTTTCTGACCTTCATAAAGTGGTCTGAAAGTTATCGATTCTTTCTTTATCGTGTGGTTAGTGCCTTACCCAGCGTCTATGCCGCCCGTGGGCCTCTGACTTGGCTTTACATGCCGTCGAGAAATATCTCTCAGGTATGCTGGTTTCCTCACGATGTTTTCCATCACCGAAGCAAGTCATAAAATCGATAAAATAAATAAATGTAGAACTCTTCGATATATACATAGATGAGATACTTTCTGATAAAAGAAATAATATTTGCTTACAGAGCTCTTAGTACGCCGTAAGGCCGAATTAATTAAGATAAACAAGCGAACTCTTTGTATTACATCGAGTTCAGGAGCAAGTGGGGAAGCCCACGCCGCCCACATCACCCTACGGAACACAGGAACAGTTCGCTAGACAAAAGGAACTTTTTAAAACTTGCGTTTTGTTCGTCAAGCACTCTGTCTCATCGAGTAGCGAGTTGTGCAGCGTGCGCTGTGGTGCGGGTTCTCACCCCGGCGCCGCCCGCAGTACTCCGACACAAAGAGCGCTTTGTTACCGAGGTGGATCGAACTGCTTCCATTGAAATGTAGCACCAAGTGATTGTTGATCAAAGGAATTGTCGGCGAACCGCTAACACTGAGAATACAATCAGTACGTTCTCTATTACATTATGCTCCTACTGACACAGCGACAATCTGCTGTCGTCAATCAGCAATCGAATAGTGTTGTCAAAGTGATTAGTAGGACTAGATCAGATACAATACGCGCACGTATTGCCACTTAACATAGCAGGTATACATCTCTAAATTGTCTGCTATGATAGCAAGTTATTTTTTCAGCGCAAGGCGATCAGCCGCGCTAGGGTTGCTTCCACAACTTTTCACTTTGGGCTCATTACCTCCCGCCTCCTCCTTCCCGTTCATCCCCCTCTCGCCCTTGCATGTCGTCTCTGTACGACGCAGATATCCGATCATAACCCGCTTTATTGCTTTCTATTCACATGATCGTTCAGCCGTGCATGTGCCCGCACCGCGCTGCCACAGACATTGTCATTGTACAGGAGATGCGATAGAAAGCGGCGTTTTGTTTCAGTGAGCGCTTCAATTGCTTAATTATGCGTTTATTAGCAAAGCCAATGAGCCCGTCGACCGTTAGCTACGTTACGGAGCGTCTAATATTCCAGCAGGACCGTTAGTTCCAGAGCTACGATTTCAGTTCTAACTTGCGCACGTCCTAAACCGCTGAATATTTTTGCAACATAACTTGATCGTCATTTAGGACGTACTTTAAAGTCTTTTGTGTACGTCTGCTGCAGTACTGCGAGAGTGAACCTTAATATAATGAGTAAGTAATATGCTGACATTACGGCAATATTGCAGATCTGCACAAAAAATAATTAATGATAAAGCGTCGAACATTCCGCGCAGACGACTAATAAAGTATTCCCCCGCGATCTGTGTGTGTGTGCGTGTGCGTGAGGGTCAATCGTCCAGGAGTGACGCGATGGTTGCGGATGTTTGCCGGCGGCGGAGGACACATGTAGCGACACGTGTCTTGAGGCTCCCGGGACTCATTACTGTTTGTGTCGGAAGTGGTGATGGATGCCGGCTGTGGTAACACTGTATTACTGTTGCGGTGTACACGCAGGGAAACAGGTTATTTGGCATAAGCATCTCGAATCCTTACCTATTTTAGTTTAACCCTTCATTCGTATGAAATGGGGACACTGACCGATGCAGAATCGGATTGAGCTGTGCAACACTTTTCTTTGACTGTGCTGTAATGGTACAGCACCTCGATCACTGAAGTTTGCTCCGTGACACTCACAGTAGTGAATAGTAGTAAAATTAAACTACCAAACTCATTGTCAGTATTTACTTCGTAACTTCGTAACCACTTCGTAACTTAACTTCAGTCCGTGCGCAACACAAATGTACCTACCAAATACTGCGAACATTTCTTTGATTGAGAAGCACAATATTCAATCAATAATTACAAACGAAAGCTTAATATTTGTTATTTGCTCCGACGTCGCTCACCGTGCCCTGCGCGCTCCGAGCCGGATTACTTCTTATTGCTTCGGCTTCTGTGACGTCACACCGCCACCCTTTGGGGAAGAGGCGCGAGTGGGGTTGGCAGTAAATAATATCAGTTCAGTAACAACTGTCATAACACATCAGCTGTACACGTGCAACCGACCACTGCTGAACACGGAGCTCTGATGTGCTGACACGTAATGTACTATTGTGGGACGCGGGATGGGGGTGCATCCACCAGCTATTCTTGTGTATAACATAATAAATGACAAAACAACACGAGAAACAAATGAAATGCTACCATTCACTAGTGTGCTGTACTTGGACAACATAATGTTGATGAAGCGTGCTCTGACGATCCCATAGTTGTGAGTTTAGGTGTATCCATAGGAAAGATGCTGATTATCTAGTTGTAGTTCAAAAACCACGGTACATACAATAATTTCAATAATACACTCGAGAGCAATGAATCCGGGTCACTTAAAGAATCCTACAAATCTCGGAAACTAAAAATGCTAGGTTAATGCAATAAATTATATTTAATAGACAATGTAATACTCCTTAAATGAAGGTATTAAAACTTCTTAGTTATTGTATAGTTATATCATAAAAAAATCAAATTTGAAAAAGGGCCACTTTCGAAGATGGAACTACGAAATTACAGCATTTGGTTTTGCTTTTGTTTGTAATCTGTCATTTATGTGGGTACATAAACCATGTTGATAGTGCTCTATATTCATTATTCAAGCTGAAATTATGTCGCTTACGCCTGAAGAATGCACCAGAATACTTACAATGCTGGAAACCGGCCGGAGTCAGCGCGATACAGCCAGGACTGTCGGTGTGTCGCTGTCAACAGTACAAAGAGTTCTCCGACGTTACGAAGAAACTGGTTCTAACCTACGCAGACCAGGAACGGGCAGAACCAGGTGTACCACAGCACGAGAAGACCGATACTTGGTGAACACCATGCTTCGAAATCGCTTTCTCACAGGAACTGAACTCACAAATCAGTTTCGACGCCTCGGAGGAAGTAACCCAAGTGCATGGACAGTAAGACGTCGGCTTGCTGAATCTAACTTAAAACCCCTTAGACCTGCAAACGGCCCTAAACTGGAGCGTGGGCATCGTATTTCAAGACTAAGATATGCCCAGAGCCACGTAAATTGGAGTATTGAAGATTGGTCAAAAGTTATGTTCTCCGACGAATCAAAATTTATGCTCTACAAGCACGATGGAAGACACAGAGTGTATCGAAGACCAGGGGAAAGATTCAAGCAAGCATGCATCGAAGAAAAAGTAGCCTACGGTGGTGGGTCTGTACTTGTGTGGGCCGGAATTTCTTCTGAAAGTCGCACAGAGCTGGTGATCATAGAAAACGGCTCTTTAACTAGCGTAAGATATGTGGAAGAAATCCTCAATGATCACGTTGGTCCATTTATGGTCAATTTAGGTGAGGATGCTATATTTATGCATGACAATGCCCGACCTCATACAGGTAGGATTGTGAATGACTACCTTCAAGAGATGAACATTACTCGTATGGAGTGGCCAGCGCGCAGCCCGGATATCAACCCGATCGAGCATGCTTGGGACGAGCTAGGCAGATGCGTAAAACAACGAAACCCTCCCCCAATCACGCTTCGTGAGCTCAAAATTGCTCTCACAGAGGAATGGGAGAATATTCCCCAAAATCGTATAAGGAACTTGGTGTACAGCATGCCAAACCGCGTAAACGCAGTAATGGAAGCACGAGGAGGCAATACGAAGTATTAAAATTCAAGAAAATCGTAATAAAGTTCAAAAATTTCATGTTTCCTATTTTTGTTTTAAGGAGAGATCAGCAGTTTTTTTCTTTATGTAATTTTGTGTTAATAAAATGTATGGTGACTCATATTTTTTTTACTTTCATTTAAGGAGTATTACATTGTCTATTAAATACAATTTATTGCATTAACCTATCATTTTTAGTTTCCGAGATTTTTAACATTCTTTAAGTGACCCGGATTCATTGCTCTCGAGTGTATATCAACAGGCGGTAAGTAATGAACCTTGGCAGAAGTTTTCCGCGGCAGTCGGTTGCTGTGGGCGCTGGTCACTACCGGGCGTGGGCAGGCGATGTGCGTGCGCTTCCGTTCAACTTTATAATAACACGGCGATCAACAAATAGGTAGCTCCGCGTTAATATTGATGAGCGGCCGTCCGAACTCCGTCCCGCCGGCGGCGGTAACGAGGTGACAAGAGAATCAGAAGGCTAAAGTCTGCAATTGTGCAACGTCAAATAATGTAAACCACAAGGTCCAAATGAAATTCATTCTGCAGCCTTTACGGGTTTCGTGTAGTACCCCGGAGTTTGGAAGTTGGTGGTAGTACCTACCTGCGTGTTTCGGAAAGCACGTGAGGCCGTTAGACTTGCGCCTGATCACTTGTGCACTAATCTAAAATCTGCGATGTTGGCTAGTCTCCGCTGAGGTTGGCCGCCATGACCGCAAAGAGCCTGTAAGATATGAGCAAGCGATCCTTCTGTGTTGTACCTCAGAGGTGCGCGGCAACGCTTTTAACCGCAATCTATGAATACATTAGCCGCGAATAATAACACTTTAAAATAATGCCTTTATTCGGCTTCCTTCCTTGTAAGAGTGGCGCGAGGAGGCACAGGCGCGGGGAGGGCTTGGGGGGGCACGTGTGAGCGACGAGCGAAGAGAGAGCCGCCATCGCCGACATCACGGAGCGACTGATTGTTACACTGATCACATTTCCTAGGGGAACTCGTGCCTAAATTATAAGAGCTGCTCGGGTCGATCTTCAGGTTAGGCCGCGCTTGCCTAGGTTGATCCGTGGATGGGTGACCCATTACATACCCTATGGACTCCGGTCTGAAATAAAAGCTTTCTATTCTATTCTATTCTATACCGAGTTTCCTTCGAGCCTTCCGAGTAGATTAATGTCAGTCCTTATCGGTAGTCAGTGGCCCCAAAGGGTGACAACCAGTCTGACCAAAAGGTATCGTATTAGCCAGCACTAACGCTCCACGTAAAATACACTCGAGAGCAATGAATCCGGGTCACTTAAAGAATGTTAAAAATCTCGGAAACTAAAAATGATAGGTTAATGCAATAAATTGTATTTAATAGACAATGTAATACTCCTTAAATGAAAGTAAAAAAAATATGAGTCACCATACATTTTATTAACACAAAATTACATAAAGAAAAAAACTGCTGATCTCTCCTTAAAACAAAAATAGGAAACATGAAATTTTTGAACTTTATTACGATTTTCTTGAATTTTAATACTTCGTATTGCCTCCTCGTGCTTCCATTACTGCGTTTACGCGGTTTGGCATGCTGTACACCAAGTTCCTTATACGATTTTGGGGAATATTCTCCCATTCCTCTGTGAGAGCAATTTTGAGCTCACGAAGCGTGATTGGGGGAGGGTTTCGTTGTTTTACGCATCTGCCTAGCTCGTCCCAAGCATGCTCGATCGGGTTGATATCCGGGCTGCGCGCTGGCCACTCCATACGAGTAATGTTCATCTCTTGAAGGTAGTCATTCACAATCCTACCTGTATGAGGTCGGGCATTGTCATGCATAAATATAGCATCCTCACCTAAATTGACCATAAATGGACCAACGTGATCATTGAGGATTTCTTCCACATATCTTACGCTAGTTAAAGAGCCGTTTTCTATGATCACCAGCTCTGTGCGACTTTCAGAAGAAATTCCGGCCCACACAAGTACAGACCCACCACCGTAGGCTACTTTTTCTTCGATGCATGCTTGCTTGAATCTTTCCCCTGGTCTTCGATACACTCTGTGTCTTCCATCGTGCTTGTAGAGCATAAATTTTGATTCGTCGGAGAACATAACTTTTGACCAATCTTCAATACTCCAATTTACGTGGCTCTGGGCATATCTTAGTCTTGAAATACGATGCCCACGCTCCAGTTTAGGGCCGTTTGCAGGTCTAAGGGGTTTTAAGTTAGATTCAGCAAGCCGACGTCTTACTGTCCATGCACTTGGGTTACTTCCTCCGAGGCGTCGAAACTGATTTGTGAGTTCAAAGTCAAAGTCAAAATTATTTATTTGCAATAAATGTGGTACAAAAGATGGTAAAAATAATATATAGAGCAATGACACATTTAGCCATAAAATTGGCATGCAAACATTAATAGTTTTAGATGCTAATTTAACTAAATGTGAAACAAACCTTAAATTAGGCAACTAAGGCCAGGGTGTTTCAAAGTTACACCACACAAAACAAAAAAACCAAACAAGCATATTGTCAACAGAAGGATTATAAAATATTTTTTAATAAACAAACAAATCAACATTATTATAATAGTAATTCTCTACAAATTCTACAATACATTCCGGTAATGGTAAGAATGACGGTTGGATTTTTTGAGAAATTCATTTATGGAATAAAAGCTATGTGAATTCAGTTCCTGTGAGAAAGCGATTTCGAAGCATGGTGTTCACCAAGTATCGGTCTTCTCGTGCTGTGGTACACCTGGTTCTGCCCGTTCCTGGTCTGCGTAGGTTAGAACCAGTTTCTTCGTAACGTCGGAGAACTCTTTGTACTGTTGACAGCGACACACCGACAGTCCTGGCTGTATCGCGCTGACTCCGGCCGGTTTCCAGCATTGTAAGTATTCTTGTGCATTCTTCAGGCGTAAGCGACATAATTTCAGCTTGAATAATGAATATAGAGCACTATCAACATGGTTTATGTACCCACATAAATGACAGATTACAAACAAAAGCAAAACCAAATGCTGTAATTTCGTAGTTCCATCTTCGAAAGTGGGCCTTTTTCAAATTAGATTTTTTATGATATAACTATACAATAACTAAGAAGTTTTAATACCTTCATTTAAGGAGTATTACATTGTCTATTAAATATAATTTATTGCATTAACCTAGCATTTTTAGTTTCCGAGATTTTTAGGATTCTTTAAGTGACCCGGATTCATTGCTCTCGAGTGTACATTAAGCGAATCTGTCCTTATGCTAACAAATCTAACCGTAGATACTTCGGCAACTAACTTTCCTTTGTTTATTGTGTAAGTAATATTGAATAATAACAGCCTTGTAACAGAACACACAATATATTCTCTGTGAGCAAGTTACACCGTAACCGGCCCGAGCTGCTAATGATATGTTTCATAATGTGTGTTTATTTATTGTGAAAACGTCATTACAAGGTGTTCAACCCCCCCCCCCCCCCGCCTCCCCACGCGGCGTGCTCGTGTTGTTGTTGTTACATATTTTGAACATATTTCAACGCAGAGTTATTGTTACATTATATTATTGGCTTATAATTGGCAGCATTTGACAGCCGCTGACGGCTTTGCCTCAACGGCTCGTTAATGTTTCGTTTCCTGCTCTTGTAACTGAAACCCTTGTGTTTCTTTAGCTACACTCAGCACCCTTCACCTGCCTGCGGAAACCTATCTCACCGGATGCAACTGAATGCCAGTATTTGACATGGAGCTACTGCCTATTTGACCTCCATAACTCAGTTACAGTAGCATAGATCCATTATGACTTCCGCAAAAAGATTTTTGTCCCATTTGATTCGTTTCCGAACTTGTATCAGATTGTAGCAGATATAAGTTTGGTGTATGTTGATGATTTATCAGTTGTTTGTTGTACAAACGGTTACGATATAACTACGGTGGATTCACTTATGTTCATAACACATATTGGTCGACTCAACTGCTGTTTAACTTACCTAATTTTGATTCAACTAAAATATATCGCACTAACGAACGATTAATCGAATGGTTTTTTTTCAGATATTAGCTACGACACTGATTGGATGTGACGCGCACTCGCTACGCCCGCATTTTACATTACACACCCACTTTCTGTCACAAAATATCGTCGTCGCTCCTCCGCCTTCCGGCTACGCTCCTCACGCCAGCTAGCAATGCAGGAAAGCACTAAGCAATACTGAGTTCTACTTTATTTCCTTGGTATTTTGTATATTTTTATGTATTAGAAAGGAAATGCAACTAACACGAGCGCATGTTTAAACCGTAGGTGAGTCAACTGTAGATGAATGGTCCTTTATGGATTTCATTTTCATATTACAAAAAGCTGTGAAACGTGCTTTAGGTATTTTAAACAGTAGGTCTTTGGACCGTAGTTATATCGAAAATAGTTAGGATAAACTTAAGTATTATGATACGTACTATCTCAACGAACGAAATCTTACCACCAATATGGCTCTTTTTGTTTGCAGCATCCGGCTGCTATTGAAGCGCTAAACTTTCTCTTCCTTGTCCTTTTTTATTCCTTTTAGTCAAAAAAAGTGACCAAACAATAGAATAGAAATTTTGTAAAACAAAGGTTATCGTAAAAAAGGGTCGCATATTTTTCGGCGTTTTACTACTATTGGTCCACCACTCTTTGTGCGGACCAATAGAAGTCCTTCTACTTCTTCGTGTCAATGATTCGTTAAGGGTGGTAAACAGACGTGGACATCGTGTGCACGGGATTTTATTTTGAATATGAGCAGATTTCGTTCGTTGTCATAGTACCTAAACAAAAAGCAAGAAATAAAGAAAATGATTTGTCACGTGTGGAGCAATTGTGTGAGTTCCGTTACTGATTGTGCGTCGTGTTACTCGCTCGTGCACTCTGGACAGACTTACAGACGGCTCGTTACTTGACTGTATGGCCTACTCTACTATCAAATTAGATGAAATAACTTCTGTTGTTGATAAAAAATAAGCAAACAAAGCGACAAAACAAATAATGTCTCGTTTCGGCCTTACCTTCGTTCCAACAGTTAATGTCGCGTTAATAATTTTACGAACTTTTGTGCCTTTTCTATAATTTGTGCTTCCCGAAAAAGTAAAGGTAGCACTAATCAAAAGAAACAAAACTGGATAAGCAAAGGATTGAAACAAAGTTGTAAAACCACGCACCATCGTCGAAGTAACATCTCTCCGTGACCGCAGTACTTCGTGTATTAGCGTTACATAGCGTATTCGTGTATTGTAAATATGTATCAGCTAGAAATGATGTTGGTAAAACATTATTTCCATACATTTAATTATTGTTTAAATTTTCCTGTACTATTGATTATTGCATTATATTTACAGTATATTGGTTTCTGCTATTATCAATAAAATGTAAACTGTGACTATGTGTGTTGTATCTACCTTATTGTCAATAAATATTTCTTATGATTTACTGACTGTTATTTTTCTAATAATATAAGGTAATACATATTATTTTAAGACAGTAATTATTATTAGATAATTCTGCTCACAGTAGAATTTTTATAAACTCAGTTGAAATGAATTAACTTATGTAACTCCAGTCCAGTTGTGGACGTGATAATATAATTAACATGAAACTTGTAATAACAATTATACGATTGTTAAATATTGATCTTGCAAATAAATCATCTTCTGTATTAGGCACATTTCTATTATGGAATGTCATAAAAACCTGAGGCGAGCCGCTCCATCGCGCGGTTTTTCTGTTTCTAAGTTAATTCCTAATTTGTGAGCTTTAGATGTGGCAGCATGTCGGGTGCTGTGCGCTGTAAAGATAGATATATCTATGCCACATCCTCCTAGCGCCGTCTTCACCCACCGACTCAATGTTTGTGCCGAAACTAATTTATGTGGTTTCCTCACACCGATAAATAGGCTATTTACATTACCACGAAGTGAACTAGTCAAATCGAGATAGGTAGGTACGCTATAATTGTCAGGACTGGACAGATTTCCGGTTATTCGCGGGAAAAAAGGTAAAATAAGATTTGGTTGCACGGTTCCTATTTTTGATGTTTTTATAATATCAGGTATTTTAATATTGATCTTTTCTGCATGAATTTGAATGGTATTTATATTAATTTTTCCTAACGTTTGCACTCGGTGTGCAGTAACTAATGATAATAAAGTGACTAATTTACGTGAAAGTTTATCTAAACCCAAGCTATCTAGGATACCAAGAAGACAAAATATTTAGAACTTTAGACGTATCCCAAGAAACGTTTTACAGCTTCACTATCACTGACTTGTTCAATCAGAACCGACCGACAACTGTTTAAAGTCCCTTATTGGGCACCTGAATCAAACAATGTTGTTAGAAATAAAATTGCATCATTGATTGATGCCCCGAAAATGTCGATATTTTTAGATAAACAAAAGTTATACCATTTATCTTAAGACAGGTGTCGTATTGTTTTATCGTTGTATCGGAGAGGGAAGCCAACATTATGCCAATTGCAGGTGATGGACCATTTCTTCTCAGCAACGAGTCCCCGACAAGAGACCGGCAGCCAGGGTAAACCGAGGGTCTGCATTGTTGTTGCTGAAAGGTGTTGTTTAATTAAACAAAGGTCAAAGGAAAGTCAAGAGGGAAAGTCGGTGGCCTTTGTTTGATTCATTTAGTGTTGTTGTCACCGGCTTCTGTAGCTATAGTTATTTTTCACTTTTTTGTGTTTTCTTTTTGTGTGTTTCATTTTAACAATAATATTAGAAACTTTAAGCAAATCACAATACAAACTTTCGTAAACACAAACAAAAGTAATGTCCACAGAGTAGTAATGTCGTCTATAAACTTCGTTGTATAACCACCACTATTTGAATAGGCAGTCGCTTCTATTATGAACACAAAATACGAATGTCAATTTATTTTGGCCGTTTGTTCGTTCACCAATCGTCACTTGTCACGGTGAATTAACGCGAAACGAATGCTTGTATTATTAGGATCTCACACTCGCAAGTTAACGATAGTCGACGCGAGACGTTACTCGAATTTTAGTATGACACTCGCACTAAGCATACAGAAGACAGCAATGTTCGTGAAGATTTAGAGGAATTGAATGAAATGCTTCATTTATTTACAATGCAGGTGCACCAAGTACATAGTCGTCTTTCTCGTCTGTGGTCGCTATCGTCTGCGGGAATAAACGTTGTTTCGCGCGAGTACCGTAGAAGTGCCTCATGTTGCGAGAGCTCCACATTAATACCGCGCTCACTTCTATTAGCTTTTGTATAATTAACTCCAAACTGGCTTATAATACAGCTCTATCAGTGCGCTCATAGCACTCAGTGTGCTCGCGGGTGTACACAGAACTTACTAACTTATTAGAAGCTCTGTTCTATTAAAGCGTTTGAATAAAATGGCTTTAAATTGCTGGCACGGTCTGTCGCTTTTATACATTCAGCTTCGATGAATGTTTATTGTAATGAATCATTATCTCAGCGTCCCGTTCTCCCGCGGTCACATCCATAGCTTTGAACGAACACTTGAGATGTTCGGGGTGCCCCAGGGATCTATTTCGGTCCACAATTTCTTAGACAACCCGGACAACACAGTAAATTGGAAAAAAAAATATCGGGACGGCTGCGGCCCACCCCACGTCGCGTCCCACTGCCGTCCTCGCGATTTATGACTCGACTTCTTTTTCTACACCGGTCCGCTAGACAAATTCACCACAATTTTGGTATCTACTAAATTCAGCAGTGTCTGACAACCAGTCTTACCAACAGGTATCTTATTACTCAGTGCTAACTGGGTTGTGGAGGTCAGACAGACAGCCGCTCCATGTAAAATACTGGTAGTCTGCTGCATCTGGTTTGACGCCGACCCCAACATAGTTGGGCCTTTTGCTTGGCAGATGATCATATAATATTCAATAGTGTAAAAAGGAACCAACACCTTCTGTGATTAATAAATTAACTTGACGCTTAGGTAGCTAAGCCGCAGTAAAAATGTGATCAAACAAATGCTTAAATGGATAGACATTCAGACAATCCAAATGGTAGCAAGACATAAAGCGAGTTTAACGTTCCGTCGCGATGGAAACAATAAATAGCGGCACGAGACTCATCTCGTGGCTTTAAAGTAAAGCTTTTGTAATTAAATCTCTCCATTAATTTGATGGGAACATAATGCGGATTATATGAGTGCGGCGCGGCGCGCGCCGGGGCCGTGCGGTATCGTGCGATGTCGTGTGAGCTCGTACGGTGTACTATGGTAGCGGGTTTCTGTTTGGCACTCATTGTGCATGTTCCCTCAGGGTGCCACAGCAGTACCCATCGCTTGTTGATCACAGTAATTATACGTCTCGGCAGGTTCGTGCTATTGAGTATCATTTCCTACCCTCTGATAATCCTACTCAAGGGTTACAATGTGAGATGAATGTGGCTTTAGTAGTGCAATCAAAGCAATATGGTCAATATGTAGATCGTTTTTAACTCACTACCTATTGTGATATTATTTTACTCTAGGTTTTGCCTGCGGCTTCGCCAGTGTGGAAATTTGATATTTTTCCAAAGGGAACGTAGTACTGGGATAAAAAATATCCTATGTTTTACTCCAGGATATAACCAATCTATGTGCTAAGTTTCATCTAAATCCATTCCGCATTTTGCGTGGAAGAGTAAGATCCTCAAACTTCTGCGTTTATAATACATACCTACATACACAGTAATACATGCAGTAACAAGAGACTCACCAGTAAGGAAGGCGAAGTAGAGGAGTGTGGAGAAAAGGGTGCGCGTGCGGCGCGCGGGGCGGGGCCAAGGCGCGCTCGGCCTATGAGCGCGTGGCATGGCGGGGAGCGGGGCGGGGGCGAGGGAGAGGCACGCGTGGGCGAGCGAGACAGGCGGGCGGCGGCGGCGGCGGGCGGCTCATCTCCACGGACGCAGCATCTGCAACAAGCAACCAGGATCTTTACAACTACTGCACATGGTTTGGGTTAACAAAAACTGTGGTGCGCGTGAGTAAAATGGCGATTTCAAATCAGTTGATAGTGTCTATGACCAGGAAACTATACGAAGAATGGACGGTGTGTAAGATGGCACGGTCAGAAAGGGGTTGACTCAGGAGATGACCAGTCATAGTATTATGGAAGGAAAACACATGCTGCACAGACCCCGAATAACTGAAATTGGGATAGGAACAGGAAAATGATTTTTCCCATGTCGGAAGGCTATGACATATTTAAACGTAAACGTTGTGGCTTCCTTGTTTAACATTTATAACTGATAAACCCACCTTCACTTTGAACTAACCTATCACTTTATCTTAACAAACTACAACACTTAAAGCTTGATATTGTCATCAAGGACAACAAACTTGTGCACAGTGTGGAGCAAATGAAGAAGCTGTTTAGCTCCGGTATGCATGAGTACAAAGATAAGCTGCGGAGAGCTACAGTAGGAACCATCCCTGCAAACTCCGATCTTGCTGAACTTTCGCTGGATTTATCGGAGTTTAAATCCCTCGTCTGTCAAACTTTTCTCCACTTCAAAACTCAAAAGAATTAAACTCGCATCTTTGAGTCTGTATAGACATGAGATTGCGGTGCGACGAAAGGTCTTGCTGTTTCACTTCATTAATACCTGCTCAGCTGGTCTGCAGAGGGAAAAGACATTATCGTTACATTACGCCTGACAAGTCTCGGCGGCGATATCAACTATGGTGAGCTTAAGGCATTCGTCGCGCTATTTCCCGCTTCCGCCTGATGCTCTCACTCTCAATAAAAAGTGCCTCCAGCTTCTACCTCGCCAGACTTCTTTTTCGTCACTTTGTTAATGTCACCTTTAACAAAGTGACGAAAAAGAACACAACACACAACATTACCCGTATACAAGGTGGAAAACAACTGTTTCCTTCAAAAGTGCAATACCTACACGGTCAAAATGTACGGAACAACTGTTTTTAGGGTTCCGTACCTCAAAAGGTAAAAAAAGAAACCCTTATAAGATCACTTTCTTGTCCGTCTGTCCGTCTGTCACCACCGGTTTTCTCAGGAACGGGTGGACCTAGCAAGTTGAAATTTATACCAGATACTGACGTCTATAGAAAGAAAGAAAAAGTATTAATTAACTCACACAGGACAGATTAGAAACAAAAAGATAGAATTAGGTATGACAAAATTATTTAAAGAAGTAAACATGAAAAACGTAAAAAACAATCAAATTTTATTGGTCCTGTGCAAGGTCAAAAGGCTCCTATCTCAGCAGTGTGCCGTGACATTTTTAAAAAAAGTCACAGCGATAGCTATAGTCCCTATTAGATGTATAAAGCAGCATTCTGATAAATATCAAACCAAAGATCTCCATGATAAGGTGCGATACATGACACGCCAGTTAAAACCCAAGACGTGGGCTATTGAAGACTCCATTGGGACGACGGTTACGGAGATAAAGGACATCGTGGATGTGTGGTTGCAAGTCGCTATTTTCCGGCAATTTTACACCAAGCTTCACATGTCCTACCGACCAAATACGTGACCGTGAGCCTGACATCATGCGGGATGAACTACGAGCGGCAATTAAACACCTCAAATGCAATAAAGTCATAGGACGTGATGAAATCCCAATCGAAGTCTTCAAGGCAATGGCAGAATTTGGAGTCGATGTCTTATTTACTATCTGCAGTAAGATATGGGAGACTGGCATATGGCCTGATAACTGGTCGCAATCGATCACATGTATACGTGTCACCGTGTGTAACGGATCTCTCGAACCACCCCGCACCGCATGACGAGCCTTTTTATCAGATCACCCGCGAAGAGAAGAGGATCATCTCGACCCTTTCTCTGAAATATTCAATACACTCCCACTCCGCCAAACGCGTTGTGTTTGATTACCCAGTGTAATAAGAACTAAAACTATATTCAAATATTGGTCGTGTGACCCGCGTAGTAATACTCTGCTGTGTGAAAGCCGAAGGAGATTGGACTGCGCTGGCCTGTCCCTGGTGAGTGCTACATGTCCCTTCTCGTCCTCTCTTTTCCGCCTCGACTTTTGTCACTGCTGATTCACTGTAATTAACACGTCCGCTCGTATCGAAGGTTGGTTCTAATACTTTTCAGGACCCAATTATTGTTAGCGTGACCAGTATGCTTAGTGTGTTGTGCTAGTATGTTAAAAAATGTTATGTTTTTGTTACCATCGAGTCATTCATATATTCATATATTCTTTAT
The DNA here is from genome assembly GCA_963853795.1 of Xestia rhomboidea. NCBI lineage: Eukaryota > Metazoa > Arthropoda > Insecta > Lepidoptera > Noctuidae > Xestia > Xestia rhomboidea. The sequence goes on along the minus strand of OY970782.1, from coordinate 78,819 downwards.
TGCACACAAAATTAAAAAATATACACACAAAATTCAAATATATAGCTTATGTACAACGGCGAGCTTAACCCAGAATTGGGTTTTCTTACAGCAAACCTTATTTTTGTTGCGAAATTTGCAGAAGAGGATATAACTATGTGCACAAACATTACAGTTAAAAACTTAAATTAACTTATTTTATACACTAAACTAATACATACAATATAATATAAGTAATACATACAATATATTTATGTATAGATACACTTACTTAAAAAACACTATTTACAAACTATTATCATGTTGACAGGAAATGTTCCTTTATTCTTTTCTTGAACACATCTAACGAAGGGCTATCCCGCAAGGAGTGTGGAAGCGAATTCCAAAGGCGCACAGCGCGAACAGTAAATGAACCATCATACCGACTTGAGGAGTGGGGAGGGAAACGAAGGAGAAGAGATGATGATGAGCGACAAGGTTTACCTCTAGGAACAAGATACTCGAAGCGTTCCCGAAGATACAAAGGAGCTTTAGGATTATGAAGAATAGAAAAGAGAAAAGAGAGAGTGTGTGAATCTCGACGCTGCCGAATAGGTAGCCACTTCAGCTGCTTCCGAAATTCCGACACATGGTCGAACTTACGAAGCCCGAAAATGAAGCGTATACACAAATTCTGCAGACGTTCGAGCTTATCAAGAAGTTCCTCAGTCGCATCAAGAAAACAGACATCAGCATAGTCTAGAAGAGGAAAAAGAAGAGACTGAGTGAGAGTAATTTTAGTCTGAAATGGCAGGAACTTCTGAAGACGCTTAAGTGACCGATACGAACAAAACACCCTCCTGCTTACTTCAGCAATGTGAACATGCCAAGACAGGTTACAGTCCAAGAATACACCTAAGTCTCTAACTTTCTTGGAGTAGGCTATACCGACACCATCGTACGTAACAGGCGGGAGGGACTGATGATTTAATAAATTCACGAAGTATCTGCCACCAATAATGAGAGCTTGTGATTTAGTTGGGTTAACTAATAGTCCAAAGTTTTTAGCCCATAGACTGATGTTTTGAAGATCATTATTGATGGCGTCGATGGCTCCTGGAAGCTCTTCGAGTTTAAAATGGCGATAAAGCTGCAGGTCGTCTGCATAGAGATGATAATGGGCAGTTAATATCATAGTGATAGCGTTAATAAAAACAGAGAAAAGAAGAGGAGAAAGGACGCCACCCTGAGGCACACCCGCAGAAAGATCGCACCAATCTGAGCGAGCCGACCCCGAAGATACGAATCAAACCAAGCAGTCACAGAAGGAGATACGTTTAGGGAAGAAAGGATACCTAAGAGGATGTCAAAATCCACTGAATTAAAAGCACTGCTGAAGTCCAATAAAACCAACACCGTAAGGAGCCGGTTTTCCATGGCCAATCGGATGTCGTCTGTTATTTTAAGCAAGGCTGATACAGTGCTATGGCCAGGACGAAATCCAGACTGGTAAGGGCTAAGCAGGCTATTAGAGAAAAAGTAATGAGATAGCTGATTATTGACAACGCTCTCAAGGACTTTAGACAGGATTGGAAGTATGGAAATGGGACGAAACTGGGATACTGAAGAGGGATTTGAAACTTTGGGAAGAGGCAAAACATACGCCTTCTTCCAAGCAGAAGGAAAGGAGCCAATAAAGAGGGAATAATTTACAATGTGTAAAATGATAGGAATTAGGTCATCAAGGATAGGAAGAAGCATCTGAAGTTGGAAGCCATCTTCACCCACCGCCTTTGTGGAAATAGATGTAATAGCCCGCCTAATATCCCCTTCTGTAACTGGGTGAAAAGAGAATGAAGTACATGTTGGCCGAGGAAGATTAGAGAGATCGTTAAGAGTTTGAGATTTAACGTTATTATCCAGAGTCACTGGTGATTTGGAAAAATGTAAATTAATTTCGTTCAAGTCAATATTAGGCGAGCTGTCATCCGCATTTTTGCCGATTCCCAGAGATTTCAGAAATTGCCATACTTGTGCTGTGTTGGAGTTTTGAATTGTGTTGTGTATGTGGCGCCTTTTAGCATCCCTACACATACGACCGCAGCGATTACGTAGTTTCTTATAGAGGGACCAGTTCTCATCAGTAGGGTCCTTTTTGTAACGCCTCTTCGCCTTGTCCCTTTTCGACATCGCGTTTTTAATTGCATCAGACAACCAGGGAGCTGGAAGGTGCTTCACTCTGACCTTTTTAAGTGGAGCATGCACATCAAAAAGCTTCAACACTATCTTGGTAAACTCAGTCACCTTAGTGTCCAAGTCATTGCTATCGTAAACAGGAGACCAGTCAATATTGCCCGCATCAGCTCCCAAACGCTCCAGATCAATGTTCTTGAAACTGCGAAGCAATAGGTATTTAGATTTGTGTTTGGGAGGGCGAATTTTATACGAGATAAACAAATGGTCGTGGTAGGAGAAGGAAGCAGAAAGTTGCCCATACGTGGCTACTTTGTTTGGGTCAGAAACCAGAATAAGGTCTAGAAGTGAGGGGCTGCAGTGAGGGGCATGATGAGTAGCATTAAGGGGAAGGATGTGCATGTTGACAGAAGAGACAAGGGACCTGAGTTTACGGCTGCGCACATCATATTTCACCAGACAGGTGTTGAAGTCTCCGAGTATTAGAGTGTGGTCATATAAGGAAGAAAAGTATTCAAGTTCTGTTTCGAAAGAAGCGAAATAATCAATATGACAGGACGGACTATAGTAGACACCTAAAAGTAGTTTTGTGTGATTAAACGTAATTTCAATAAAAAGGTGTTCAGCAGATTTAGAATAATTACTCGGAGACTGATCAATAACTTTGTAAACAATATCTCCACGCAGATACATGGCAACACCCCCACCCCCCTTGCCTGTTCTGTCATTACGCACAAGCTTGTAGCCGGGCAGTGAATACTGCGTTGATGGAAGAGAGATGGAGTTGATGGAGGTTTCAGGAAAGTTTCAGAGACCAGCACAGCATGAATAAGATCTGAGTCAAATGAGGATAATAAATCGGCATGATGGGCTGGAATGCTTTGTGCATTAATATGAACTGCATTGAAAAATTTTTTGTAGCAAGAAAAAGTAGAAGAAAGTTGGTCGAGTAAGTGTACAGAATCTTCACTGAATGCACTAGCATAGCATTCGTCAGATGAACAAGAAGAAGAACAGGAAATAAAACTGTCATCGATGTTGTCTAACATGACAGTTAAATACAAATATATAACTAAATAAATAAATATTAAACTTAATTATTCAAAGCTAATTCTAATTATATACTGAATTATTAACAAGTAATTTTCTACTCTAGATCGAAGATCCTCGAAGCACCTTGTCATTAAAACAAAGATTAAAGTCCAGGCATAAAAAAAAAAACACACTAATTGGGAAATATTTCCGAACGAACAAGCTACAGTCAATCAAAATTCATATTTCATTGTTGTCAAAACAGAATCTAAATAAAATTATGACTGACCGACACACAAAATAAAAAAAAGAGAAAATAAATCATATAAGTTGTGGGTGCGAACATTTTGCCTGCCTGCGCGATCTCTTGTCCACAGCAGGGTTGCGGTTGTTGCTGACGAAGCAACCTTCGCAGCCGAATCAGTAGATGTAGGCGCCGGGAACCGCACAACAAGTTGTTGAAGTTCAGTAGCGGATTCAATCTTTCGGCGCGACTTGTCTGGGAGCAAGATTGTAATTTTGCCCTCAGAGGTCCAACACTGCTTCACACTGAAGTGTTTGCGAGCGGCTAGAAATACATCGTGCCTAGGCTTAGTTAGAAACTCCGAGAGGACCAAACCAGAACCCTTCAGTTTCGTTTTGTTGCGCCATACTTCACTGCGCAAATTGTAGCTATGGAACCTAATAAGAAGAGGACGTGGCTTGCCTGAATCAATTCCCAAGCGATGGCAGGATGTGATGTCCGAAGAAGAGACGTTATCGATCTTCAATTCATCCGTCAAAGTTAGGACGGCCTGGGAAGTGCAATCTTCATCCTTCTGCTCAGGAAGACCGTGTAGGAGCAGAACTTGCCAGCGAGACGCCATTTCATGCCGGTCTAATCCCACAGTCAGCAACTCCATCTGAGTCTTCAGCGCGCTCATAGTTTTCCAAATAAAGCACTTGAAATCCATGAAGTCCCGAGAGAGGCTGGCTATTGTCTTGTGTGGCGCCTCATTACTGCTGACATTCTTCAAGTCCTCCTCATAGGTATCTATCCGTTTAGTCAATGTGGTTGATAGCTCCTCCATACAATTTGACAGCTTGGCATACAAGTCCATTTTTATAATTTGTGTTTGTTCCGGTTTGCTCAAAGGAATATGGTGGTTTATAAGTGCAGTGAGTGCATTCGAGGATAAACCAAAGTTTTAGTGCATATGCAACATATTAAAATTATAATAAACTATTTTTAATAATTAAATTAAATAAGAGCTCTTTTTAAGTTGTGTACACTCAAGCTACCCTCACAACAAAAAAAAGTGTCATGATTTTCTTCACATTTTTACGAACTGACCTTGTAAGATGTTGTCGTTGGGTCGACGATATCGTCAAAGTAAAATTACTGTACAATTGGCAAAGCACGACAGACACACCGTGTGCTCAGCCCTTTTTTTTTTTTTTTTTTTTTCGAACGGGAAATCATCAGATGACTCCTCCCGCTCTGGGCGGAGCAGGAGGGAGTGTCAGACTTTTACTGACTAAAACCCATCCATGTTCCTTCCTCGCCCTTTGTGTTCCGGGGCCACGGTATCTCTTTCGAATAGTCCCGCAGCCCCGGCAGGCTTCGGCCCTTGCGGGCCCCTTCCCTATTGCTGACTCTCTTTGAGGCGCACGTGGAACACAAACGCGCCATCGACGCGGCCTGTCGTCATGAGACGTACGGACGGCGAGCTAGCCCATAGCTCCCCGTCCACAGGCCCGCGCCTACGGTGGCCGGAAGCCACCACGTGTCCTCCGGTCGATCCTCGCAATGGAAACACCCGGGCGTCTCCTCCCGCCCGATTCGTTGCAGGCACTTACCGAAACAACCGTGTCCGGTAAGAACCTGCGTCAGGCGGATGGTGAGGACGCCGTGGCGTCTCTCCAGCCACTCCTCAAAGAGGACTTACCGCAACTATTGTGGCGTGCCCTGCACGGGGTTGCAACAGTCGCTCTCTCCATGTCGCCATGAGATCACGCCGGAAGTATGTCCGCTGAGCGCCAATTTGCCGCGGCAGCGGAGTTTGCCCCCGGCGTAGCGCCTCCGAGCGCCACTCGTGTAGGCGCGCGAGGACTATTGCCTCCAGATCCCATGGTGGCAATCCGGCAAGGAGGCTCGCCGCTTCGCGGGACATCGTGCGGTACCCCCGGATTAGCCTTACGGCCACCACCTTTTGGGGCGCGTTCAAATAGTTGGCAGCTCGCTGCCTCAATGAACGCGCCCACACCGGGGCCCCGTAAAGGGCCATTGACTGCACGACTCCCGCGTAGAGCCTCCGGCAGGAGGCGTTTGGACCCCCCAGGTTGGGCAGGAGCCGCCTGAAGGCAGCCCCTGTCCGTTCCAGTTTGGGGGCCAAACGTCGGAAATGTTCCACGAAGTTCCACCGGCTGTCGAGGACAAGTCCCAGGTACTTCAGCGTCGACTCGACGCCGATGGAAACCCCTCCTGCCATCACTGAGGATCCCGGAGATGGCGCATTCCGAGGCCCATGAAAGCACATGGCCTCGGACTTGTGCAATGCCACCTCGAGACCCAGTTGCCGGATCCTCTCCACGACTATCGCAACCCCGCATGTCATAGTATCGGCCGCCGCCTCGTGCGACCTCCCCTGTGCCAGCACCAGCGTATCGTCAGCGTAGCAAACTACGCTGACACCGCTAGGGATGTCGGCGCGCAGCACCCAGTCGTACCCGATGTTCCACAAGGGCGGCCCTAGAATCGATCCCTGTGGAACACCGCACAACATCTCTCGCCGGTTCCAGTCTCCGCTGCGACCGGGGTAGATGACAGCCCTATCCGTCAGGTAGTCCCCGACCACACGACGAAGGTAGGTCGGCACCCGGTGATACCGGAGTGGTGTGCCCAGCCCTGCAGATATCGCAGTGCGAAGGATCAGTGTTGTTGTGCCAGTGAGCGCTGAGCAGTGTATCGAGTTGAGTTAGGTCCCGCGTCACTACCCTCACTAAACACATGGGATAAGCTTCAGAAGGTCCACTCCTGTACCCCACAATATCAGGTATCGCACGTGCTGACCAACTGTAAAAACTAGAACGCTACGGGCGCCCAAAACCATGTTTAAGAAACAAAGTCTGTCAATATGGTGTTGACTAAGCGTAAGTAGGCAACGGCGTATAGCCGAATAATGTTAGCTGCAGTCTCTGACGTCGTCATACTACGGATTACGGAACTCAGCAGGAAAGTAGGTAAGCGCTATTTCTCGGAAACTGATTTTCTATGATTGAATTTTATGGAATTAAATGTTACAATCACTGTTATATTGTGGCGACTTTTACGAACCGATTTTCAGGTTATGAAATAACAGTCATGTCAATAATGTCAGTCAATTTAGCGCCAGTCTGAAAGCCCATCCCAACTCGGAGAAAACGCTTAATTTGTGTTCTCCTTTCAAACTAGACTATATGCTTTCGTTTTTGAAGTTCTCAGTTGCCTTTCTGATTTTAGTGTTAGTAGCCGAGTGCTAGACAGTAGTCTGTAGGTACCTAGTGCTAGACAAAAAATACTCAAAAGGTGGAACGAAGTTTATAGTGGTCGGGTTTTCATGGGACTTTTTTATTGAGTTCCTAGAGGAGTGGAGAAGAAAGTTAAAAAAAAATTGTGACTTTTTTTTTTTAATTTTCTTTGGATTTTTTTTTTTCGTTGATGACTAACTTCAAATTCGATGTATTCATATTGTAGCGTAATAGTGTGACCTGCGTGCATCCATTAAATGCTAATTTGGTGTGTTTATTTGTTCATTGTTGTCGATGTAATGCAATATTTCAAGTACTTTATGAAATGTTCCTATTTATAAGCAATTATTTTAAAATTTCGAATAAAAAAAAAAACAAGATTTTATTTTAAATTGGTAACTGATACTTTTTCACAGATAATTGGATGTACAAATATTTAAAAAAAAACATGTTTACGAGTGAAGTGACTAAAAATGTATTCACAATTATCAGGAAACCGTCTATATAAAAGTTAAAAAGGCCATATTTCTCAAAATATTTATATGACGGTCAACGTAAATATTATCCTGGAAATATCCTTATTATATCTGCTATTCACAGATAACAAAAACTAAAAAAAATGGTGGTACTGAATAAATGTTGATTATTGCTGACGAAGGCGGAATGGGGCCGCTGGTAAATTGACAAAAATATCGTAATTATAACGTAACCATTTCTCACGATTTCTATCTAAGATAAGCAATTTAATATCAATACCGATACCGATACCATTCCCACTTCTTAGCGATGGAGGCCTTTTTTTTTTTTTTGGATGAGAAATCATCAAATGACTTCTCCCGCTCTGGGCGGAGCAGGAGGGAGTGTCAGACTTTTACTGGCTAAAACCCATCCATGTTCCTTCCTCGCCCTTTGTGTTCCGGGGCCACGGTATCTCTTTCGAATAGTCCCACAGCCCCGGCAGGCTTCGGCCCTTGCGGACCCCTTCAATGTTGCTGACTCTCTTTGAGGCGCGCGTGGAACACGAACGCGCCGTCGACACGGCCTGTCGTCATGAGATGGACGGACGGCGAGCTAGCCCATAGCTCCCCGTCCACAGGCCCGCGCCTACGGTGGCCGGAAGCCACCACGTGGCCCCCGACGCCCGGGGCGTCTCCCGCGGCGGCCGGGACGTGAGGATCTCTCCCTGTCCTGTTCCGCCACCTCCTTCGCTAGCATGACTGCTTCGCAGAAGGAGGTGACGGCGTCCCATTCCGTCTCGCTCCGGACCATGGATTGAACCAAGGCCGGGAGCGAGAGGTCGCCGCCGCCAATCGCCGCTACGAGGACACGGCGGTGCTCCGCCCAAGCGGGGCACACCTCCACCGTGTGCTTCACCGTGTCCTCCGGTCGATCCTCACAATGGTGACACCCGGGCGTTTCCTCCCGCCCGATTCGGTGCAGGAACTTACCGAAGCATCCGTGTCCGGTAAGAACCTGCGTCAGGCGGAAGGTGAGGACGCCGTGGCGTCTCTCCAGCCACTCCTCAAAGAGGGGACTTATCGCCACTATTGTGGCGTGCCCTGCACGGGGTTGCGATAGTCGCTCTCTCCATGTCGCCATGAGATCCCGCCGGAAATCCGTCCGCTGAGCGACAATTTGCCGCGGCAGTGGAGTTTCCCCCCGGCGTAGCGCCTCCGCGCGCCACTCATGTAGGCGCGCGAAGACTATCGCCTCCAGATCCCATGGCGGCAATCCGGCAAGGAGGTTTGCCGCCTCGCGGGAGATCGTGCGGTACCCCCGGACCAGCCTTACGGCTACCACCTTCTGGGGCACGTTCAAATGGTGGGCGGCACGCCGCCTCAATGAACGTGCCAGCGATAGAGGCCTTTTGTCATGTTTTACTTTTCAGCAGTTACCAATATTTAACAAGTGCCTATCCTTAAATATTTTATTTTAGGTCTTCATTAATACTTTCTATATAGTTGTCTGTAAAAAAGCATCAGTTACCAATTTCGAAATTTAGAAAAAAAGTTAAAGTAAATGTAAATTAAGAAAGTTAGAAATCTTAGTCTGAAAATTCGATATTTTAGAAATAATTGCAGCAAATAGGAAATTGTCAAAAATACTTGAACTATACGTTACATCGAAAACAATGAACAAAGAATCAGACCAAATTAGAAAGAAAGAAAGAAGTCACACTATTACGCTACAATATTAAAAAGTCCGTTTTGAAGTTAGTTAGAAGCAAAAAAAATATTCCAAAGAAAATTAAAAAAAAAAGTCGCGAGTGGCGAAATTTTTTTTTAACTTTCTTTTCCACTTCTCTAGGAACTCAATAAAAAAGTCCCATGAAAATCTGACCACTATAAACTTCGTTCCACCTTATTGTCTAATTGCACTCGACTATAGTTGCACCTTCTGAGCTCCAGCCTGTGTCGTGTGTATTGCTGGCTGAGCGGGGGAGCGGGGGGCGGGGGGTACTCTGTGCGAGAACTGATCGTATTTCTCCGGATCGAGTGGAAGGAAGTGTTTAGCGAGGTTCCTCCGCTCAGCGAATACTGCGAGCGCCAAACTACGGATCGGAAGCGTTCGGGAATTGCCGAGCGTTGCCGATAACGACGCTTCCATTATGTGTGGCGAGGAACTCTTTGTGCACGCCGCCGCGGAAGTGACCCACGACACGACCCACTGCTCCAACACGCTGCGCGCTGGGGCACAACTTGGGACGGGACACGGCTTTTTCGGAATAGAAAATTCTGGAGCAATTATTATGTAGATTTAACATCAAACAACCTAGATCAGTATGTGATGTGTGTACGAGACGATGGCAGTGGAAATAAACCTCAACGTAGGTACTTAAGTAGAATAGTTGAACCGCTTTTTAAGAAAGTGGACAGTGATATAATTAACGGTTTTCCCGCCACTCCGAGCTAAATGTCCCGAAACGTCAAAAACAGCAAACTATGTACCATCTACACATATTAATGTGGGTGTGTGTGTGACGCGACGGAACGGGTTGTGGTAGCAGACGCAACAACAACCATCAGTTACAACAACAGTACAAGGTAGGAAGCACTTTGTACAGATGAAGGTACGAGTAACTCCTAAACTAGGTATCATAATAACGTTATTTTATTGCGACTATTACAGTTACATACCATGCTCAACTTGCAATGAGACATTTTCGTCGCGTGACATGGATTCATGGCTGATCACTATTTTGTGGCGAATGTACAATAACCCGGTACAATTAATCGGGAGGGGAGCCGCCCGCTATTATATGAGAAATAACATAACGTTTGAAATGTAGGTGTACTATTAGGTACACTTAAAGTACTTACGGGATGATATCCAAGTAGAAGTTTGAGTGTAGTGAAAAACCGTGAAAGTGTAAAACAGTGCAGTATTAGGTACACATCTGCCTAACCTTTCGAGGGTTACAGTCGTGATACTATGTTGTTAATTTGTTAAAATAGATGCTACATTGTCTGTGCCCACTAACTACGTATTGTAAGATGATCCATACGGGGGTATGGGTATACTTGTAGATAGGATACGCTCCCTCCTTGATGCTCAGTTGTTAGAGCAATATGTAAGCTTGTAGCGCTTGCTTGAAGCGCAATTGAATCAGTTTGAAACTTCTTGGGGGGGGAGGCAATGATCGTTCATGTTCAGTGATACGCCGCGCGAGACATACTACACGGTAAGAGGTGTTATACCTGTGGTCCTGCCTGATCAATGAACTGCAGAGAGTTTAACTTGGGAAAGTGAAAGTAATATCATAATAGTTAGTTTGTTATTTAGGCTGTGATTGTCAGGGTCGTACGATTACTACCTAATAGATACAGCAGGCACCTGCAGGCACCAATACAACGTTACATGCAAACAAACGAGCCAGCCAGTCTTTTGGTAGAAGTACCTTCACTGACACTTGATGAAACGATGATTTGACAAACAACTCGGGGCATTCGTACGAACAGTGAACAGTAACCCCGTAACTGCGGAGCACATTATGAAGCTGAACTTGTTACACTTGCTGTTCGCCAACTTGTAATAAGTGTTCAGGTGAGCTCTCCACCCCTGTCGCACCCCCCGCACCTCTCTCAACAAACACAAGCAATTACCCGTGAAGTTAGCTCGTAAACACACATCCACTGGGGCTCGTTCTCACCGCGATTATCGAGAACTCATTATTCACTCGCGATAACTTAGCGCTACGTATCCAAATAATGAGTGTTATTGACTTAACTTTACTTCGACACTTATAGGTTCACGGGATCGCTTCTTGTTCAATAAGTTGTCGTGAACTTTATCGTGTCTGAGATGGTATATGATGTGGTGAGCTTACAGCCTAGGACTTCACTACCAGACCAGTACCTACAGTTATTTCTTAAGATCTAGGACATTGTTCAGTAAGTCTTGAAATTAATCCGTGATGATAACAGCATCATATTGCGGCAAATTCATAATCGTAGAGCTCGTGGTGCAGCGTGCAATATATCACGACAAACACAATTCGCGCAGCGTTTGTGCGTTTAGTGGAGTCCCCTCACGTCGGGTGAACAGATCCTGATTACTGCGCGGCGGCGGATTATGTGCAGCATGACAGCACATATTGATGTCTCCTTAGTGATGGTAGCGCTCACGAATCGACTTCACAATTCCTGCCTCAATGTTATGCACCCCTCGCGATTAGTTTGTTATTTCTCTGTCGGCTCCCGCAGTTGCCTCGCGAGGATGTCAGCGGGGTGCAGGGCGCGGGAGCGGGGGTCGTGCTCGCTCTTGATAAATGTCAACGACAGCGCTCAAGAAAAATTCTAGCAATAACAAGTTGCGACAAGCTGGAGCGAGGGCGTTACAAACGAGTATTAGGAATTTATCGTTCTACTTTACCCAATTTTATTGTTTCGCAGCAACTTTCGCTCTCCAGTTTTCATATTCGTTTCGATCCGCCGCCGCCAGCGCCCGCAGGCCGGCTCCTGACTAATGTGCTGCTACAAGTTGCGCCGCGAACACAAAACTCCCACTTATCGTAAACTTTCAGGTACATGAATGTATTGCAAGCAATAAACACGCAGTTACTATGGCACAGCCACCGAGCACTCAGGGGACAGGGGACGGGGCATCAGCTCGCTTGTGTTCTCACGTGGGTACTTGTAACACTTTGAGTTGAGATGAAGAAGACCACACAGCCAACACAAATATTATACTGTATCCTTGAGTTTCTTGAACCAGGATATCATTTAATGATTTCAAAATAGTCAGGTCTCTTTGTTCACTTTATTCTGACACAGTAAGTGAGAAATTATAAGCTGGAATACTGTCTGTATTCCAGCTTATTAGTTGGACCTACTGTCTGTTGGCAAATAACAAGATGAACAAGATCAGCTAACATGCTGCTGTGACGACAATTATTGGAATACCAATCTCAAGTTTAGAATCAAATGTCAGAGCTACAACATCGGAACTTAGATGAGCTTGTCTGCTGTACAGATCTGTCATAAAGTGATTTGTACAAGAAAGTGGGAACTTACCTATGTGCTACTTACAATGAAGATGCATAACAATAATGTTAGGTTTTAGTTGTTATGTGACAAAGACACATTGAAAGGATTGTATGGTTTTCTGAACACACATTCACCTTTGATGAAGATGAAATATTAATGAAGTTTACTCCAAGTGGGAAAGTTAAACTAAAATCCAGGCAAATGAAGTCGCGCTATATTACTCGCCCGTCTGTCATCATCATCTGCCGGCCTGCTCCCAACTCTGGTGGGATCGGATGATGATGTAGAGACGTACTCCCAAGTCTCCACTAACATGGAAAATGGTGGTTGCCAGCAAAAATATTATTGACAATTGACAATTGACTGTCGGAATACTATTGAGAATTGACTGTCTATTTTAATTGTTTATTCCAAGATACAATATCTTGGAATAAACAATCAAACCAATAAGAATATTGCCGGTTATTAGGTATTGTTTTGAAGGCTAACAACAGGTATTTCGCGACGGGACCGGTGCACGCCGCACCGGCCAGTCTCGAACTCGAACTTCGTCATACAGCATTACAGTTTTCAAGATCATCGTTTGAGAACCGAGGACGACGCCCATCACTTGTTAGTCGAGCCACCATTGCTGCTGGTTTAGAGCAGTGCCCCTTGTCCGGGCAGGGTCATACTGTGTGCCTGTTTTATTTTTATATCATTTTAGTAGATCTACGTTTCTTTAAAGTGTTGAAAGTCTTCGTTCTCGCTTGCTCAGCTGCACTTTTCATGTTCATGCATAGCACTTCCCATAGTTGAAGGATTAGCAGGAATACTAACGCCTGGTGACCGAGCTGTTCAGAACAACTCCCTATGGATTTTGAATCGACAGTCGTCAGAACTGACACTCGCTGTTGATCCAACAGCAACTTCGGATCCAGTTTTGCACAAACGGAGCATTTTTACTCGAATTAATAAAATAAAAGTCTACGGGGTGTTTGTCAAACAATTGTGATGATAGCTAATGTCACGGCCAGCAGGCATGAGAGACAATCGGATGTATTTAAACAATACACAACCAAGAAGAAACTTACATACAAGTAGAATAATTTGTATTATTGTAACTACCTATAGCGTCGTGTCTCGTGACTATCTCCATTACACAGGGGGTGACATCTTGACATGGCATTATTGACACGTTTTTGATATTGGCTTGATTAATTATTTAGTTTATAGTATATTTGCCACTAAGGTAGCTAAAACGCTCTGGTATATCTTTGTAACAGTTCAGTGATACTATGTACTAGTAACTGTTACTACTTACGTGCCCATTTCCGATGAGCACTCAAGCAATGTTTCAGAATCGTGATGAAAAGAAGTTTCATCTTCCTTATTTGCTTTCTCAAATGTAATATTCATAATTATGAATGGTGGATAGACCAGACATATTTCAAAGAATCTTATTTTAAAGATATTTTAATAGATGTTGTGAGCATTGACAAAGATATGAGTTTTCTAAAAAGTAACGATGAGATTTACAGAAAATGAATGTGGAGAAAACAAACTTGGAACCGCCGAACTTAAGTCATGAGTATCGCCAGATATGTGTTGAGTTCACTGCAGCACTGTGTTGTCATCGTGTAACACTCACCGATGTCGGGACACGGAGCCTATTGACACTAACACACACACGCGGGACGTCCTCTCTTGCCAGGCGCCGCGAGCACACTGCCACCCCCCGCGCACGACCCTTCACTCCACCCATCCCCCGGCGCACGGGAGCACACCCGGCACCCCGCACCCCGCACCCTACGCCTCGCACCCGGCGTCAAGCTACGCGACGCACAAAGAGGGGATCAGCCGCTCCCGAATCCCGATACCGACGATACTCATCTCCACACGCCACCACACTGACATGCTACATGATGGCGACTGCAGCACAGTGCCGTCACGGAAAATCTGAAACTCTAAACTCATTACAGAGATCGCATTTCAACCACGACCTGTATAACGCACGTTAGTTGTACAAAAGAATCACGGAATGTTCCCGCGCATCATGATCTAGTTCACAGAGCAGCCTTCGCCTACAAGCGTCGTGGACGTGTGACATTGTGCCGCCGCCAGCGTGACCAAGCATTGTGCACGAGTAATCGACGGCCGTGAACTGACTTGTAACGGTAACGTGCTCATCTCACGCGCAGCTACAGAAGATCCACTCCTCACAGGTCATCTCTTGTCAGTTCACACATTCATGAATCATCTGGTCGCTCTGATTAGGTTTGAAACCAGACAAACAATTAATTGACTCCTTTTTCAGTTTTAATGGTATGACGAGAAATATCGGAACTAATCAGACAATTCAAACGGATGACAATCGTACTACTTCCTGATATGAACTCTGATTAGGTATGTATGTACACAGTCATAGCAGCAGTATCCTACCCGTGGTGAGTGGCTCTTGTGTGTGTTGTATAGTGCGTGTGTGATGCGCCTTAGGTCATGTAGCGCACGCGTCTCTTTGAGATGGTAATCCGCGCGTGATATATACTGGCCGCTCCGCACTCGCTCGCCACTCACTGTCCACTGCACCCCAGGGCACTCTTAGCTACTGCTCCTTGTCGCTGTCCCTACATCACACCATGTGGCGCTGCTCGTATGTCGCGGTCCTGCTGCCCGTACTGGTGCTGCTTGTGAGTCACCTAACGTACTGTTCGCTACTAGTCTCGGCTTCAACACCAAGACGACAACACGATGTTGTTATCCAGGTTTGACACAGTAATGATCAGAAGCTCACCGCTCTCGTATACTAACGCGTTGCTTGTCCGCAGTGGAATGGCGGTGCGGACGCGGCGCCGCTGTTCGGCCTGCTCTCCCTCCTCAGCTCGTGAGTACCCACTACACCACATATAACATCCGTACCTTCAGCCCCAGCACTTGCCATGACGATGTGTTACGTGTTGCAGGAACGGCACTGATTTACTGTCGACGTTGCTGCTGGACCACGTGCAGGACAAGATCAACAAGCTGGAGATCCTCGCCGACCTCATCGCCATCGCCACCAACGGCACCGGTCAGTACCTACACACACATACCTACCCGTAACTAACAGAGGTCACAAGATGGACCCTTGGAGAACACCTATTACTACATTTAGACAAATTAAACCTATGTCACTATTATTTCTGTCTGATGGGTTCATTACATATTACTGATGTAATTATAATTTGTAATATTTAATAGTGATAAAGTAAATTGCGTTTAATGCTATTGTGTAGATGTACTCTGTTAGAAGCCTTTGACAAAGCAATATTTTATTTTTTTGTATCAGGGTCCTAAAGCAGATCTCACGTCGACCGTCCACTGGATCACCGGACACACGCGCATTACAATCATCTTAGAAGTAACCTAGGCTATTATTGTTATTTATTATTTATCTTCCAGAAGATTTTGTTGTTCAATAAATGTTGTTATTCTAACTAGATGCTTTTCTTACTTAAATCATAAATTATAATTATTTGTCGAATCAGTTGTTTCAACAAGATGATCTGCGAGCAAAAGAGAGACAAATTTAGAGTTCTAGCTCGTCTAAGGGGTTCCTATATACAAACCGAACAAGATTAAATTGTGTTAATTGTAAATAGATTTTGAGATAATTAAGTGGTTCCAAATGGTTCGTGTAATTATAACATACGGCAGCGTCGCCAGTTCCGTCTTGGCTTGAAATTGGCTTGACGCGCTGCCTCGTGTCTAGCTATAGCTATTAAGGTGGATGCTCCAGGGTAGCCCGCAGGTGCAGGAATGAATTTGAACTTGAAAAAGTCATTCCTGCACCTTTATGCGCTTGGAGGGTTGTATTGATGATTTTGATAATTATAATTCTGTAACTACATACGTATTACAGCCCCGATTCATGACCTACAAACTGCAAAAAACGTAAGAAAATTTGAATTTCGCGGGCTACCCTGGATCATCCACCTTACGTTGCGTTATTTAATTGGTGTTCATCGACGGCAACTAAAACCTACGAAGCGAAAAGTTTTTGTAAAAACTTTCAGACTCATTTTTTATATGAGGTTCCAAATTCAAATCACATTATTGGCAGCTGCCAGTAATGAATACAATATTACTGGCAGCTGAAGCCTAGGGCAATAATGACTTGCCTTACGTTAGGTTTTAATTAAATTTATAATTTTACGCTTATGTTTGTTTAAACTGTTCAAACATTTTCGGAATACTGATTTTTTTTTTGCTTAATGTTCTCTAAGTGGTTTTTATTGAGATGGTAATGCGCGCATAGTATATTTGGCGCAGCGACCGTTGCTCCGCACTCGTTCGCCACCCGCCGTTCCCTGCGCCACACCTGACTCCACTCACAGAGCCTACTGCACTCGTCTCGTCATGTGGCGCTACTCGTGCGTCGCGTTGCTGCTGCCCGCGCTGCTGGTGCTCGTAAGTAACAACAATCTTACAGTTTCACTTGCTTTACCCGCGTCGCCGTCGCAGATCATTTAATACTTCGCCCGCGTGTATTTCAGAAACTATGTTAGGGAACGTACTGCCGATACCTATTTTCTTTTTCTAACCTAACCCACCCAGATACATACCAAGTTATTTTCGCATTTACAACAATTTTATTATTGTATGGGTTGTGAAAAAACGGATGAAAGAAAATTGCATGTTTTGGAGATGTTGATGAAACGAGTCCATTAAGCTAGGTACTTAGTTGGAAGTTAGTTAGATGGACGCTATGATGGAAGGAAGGGCAGTCGTAAGATGAGGATTGTGTTCAGAACGATATGAATGAAAAAGGAGTGAATAATATTGAGCTGATTGAGGAGAAAGAAGGAAACTTTTAGCTTTGGCTCTGTTGAACCGAATTTATGGCAAACTGTTCCTAATACAAAGCCAGTTATTGATTATTGACATCAAAAGTTAACAATGAGTTCATAATAAACGTAGGTATCATTTCGTTGATCCTTTTGTGAAAACAATCACAATGACTGTGTCAGGGAGACGTAAACATTTGGCATTTTGTGCATTAACATAATTAGGTGCGAACATTAGCGCTGCCCATGAAACGAATTCGTCTGTGAGAACAACAGCGAGGTCTCCGCTTTACATATGACTGAAATATTATCCGCTCCATTGTCGCGTTCAATTTTTACTAATGAGCCGATGAATGTTTTGCTTTCTTTACACAGCAAATAACATATTCTGTGCACCATTACTTTCATTTTTGTTGTTGTCTAAGTGTGTGTTGTGTAGAGCGTGTCCTTGCTGTGATCACAGCGAACTGAGTAGTAACGCGTTGCTTGTCCACAGTGGTGCTGCGCCGGCAGAGTGGACTCGAAGCCATTGTTCGGCTTGCTCGGTTTGTTTGGCGGGTACGTAATTACTCCTACTACTATATAAACTAAACCTCGGGAAAGCAGCCCTGACCGCCGATAGCTTAGACCCTGTTCCTGATACCATTAAAATAAATGGACAAATTTTAACACAGCGTTCAGTACGTCTAACCAAAGATATCCAAACACTGAGATAGCAAAGACATGGATGTGTTTATGCATTGGGTAACCAACATTTTTAGTGTATTTTCGTTCGTTGATTTATTTTCTTGTAAGTATTTAATGTTTTTACACGACTGCCCAAAACAGGAGTGTTATTACACGACTGCCCAAAAAAGGAGTGTTATGTTTTCAGGGTTCATGTACGTATGTACTAGCTGGTACCCGCGACTTCGTTCGTGTGAAAATTTTGATGTATTTGTGTGAGACTGCCTCTGAAATTGTGCTCGGTTGATGGGAACAGGCTTGCAATTAAGTACACCTCTGCCTAACCCTTCGGGGACTACAGGCGTGATGTTATTAAAAGACAGAAACAAAGAATAAATATGTATTTGTCGAAACATGACGTGCATACAAAATTACATTAAAATGAAATAAAAAAACAATAAACATACAACGCATAAAAATATTTATAAAGACAAAAGGACGGAAGAAAAAAAGTGGTCAGCTTTACGTTAAATATGAGGACTGACGGCCTGATCACAATGTGATAATGTGGGTGATGACTATAATATAATGTGTCGTTATGGGCGCTGTGAATTTGGACGGCAGGATTCCCTAAACACTAAACTGTATATCCAGATTTTGTTTTCATTCGTTTTTTGACTTGCCTCCCAGTATGGAAGCAATTTTAAAGACGTATTCACGGCAAAAAATTAAATGGCGTTGAAAACTGGCCAGGAGGACTGGCCTGGGTTGAGGCGACGCGACGACTGGCTTACAAGCTGGAACATTCTGGCACTATACAAATTTTTTTCAAAGTGAACCATCAAACGCCTTGTTGGGCGTTATTTACTTATTCCAATACTGATCTATACACAACATTAAATATCTTATTATTTTCCACCAGCACGTTTTGGGCACTTGAAACACGTGAACAACCAACATATAGTTGGCCGTGTGAGATGAATGGAGTGCCCAAATGAATGCCTACCACTTTTAAGGTACCCTGAGATTTGTTTATAGTCATTGTAAACGCCAATTTTACGGGAAATTGCAACATCTTAAATTAGAATGGCAAGTTGTTTGGAATAATGGGTACCTATATGGGGAATTAAAACGCTCTCTCCTTTAGTAGCTCCTGTAATAATGGTGCCCTTTATAATATTAGCCCAGCTCTGTGATACGAAGCTTGGTGCCGTTGCACAGTCTGGGAGCATCGAGGTTTCGCATCAGCAGAACTGGAACGCCAACTTTAAGCTCCAGCTTATGAGACGGCACGCCCGTTAACCCCAGGGAGTTAAGAAATTCAACTGGGTAGGCAGTAGGTACTATCGTCATTAGCTATCACAGTGCCTATGGATATGTACAATTTTGAATCGCCGACGATCATGTCTAAAAGATTTATTTATTTTTGTTGACCCACTCGTTCTTTGGCGATAGCATTGCCCTCTCACACAACCACTCTTCATTATTTACATTAACTTCCAAATTTGGAAAAACGTGCATGAATCGTTCATCCTTTGTAGCATCTGGATGGGAAAATTCTTCGGAAAATATTTTTTTGCCCTCTGCATCCGACTTCAGACGACCTCCCATTTGCAGCAGCATATTCGCAAATACACCTGAATCGTGGTCATTGTAAAGATGGACGCGCATGTTGCACGTCAGATGGAGCTTTACGACCTCGGACCACAGCGGCTACGCCTTGAGACATGCATTCATCTCATCCGCCGGTGTGCCCCTCTCAATAACTAGGAGTGTCTGTCTGAAATCGCCTGCAAGCAAAACGACAACGCCGCCCATCAGGACCTGGTTGCCGCGGATGTCCTGTGAGCTGCAGTTCAACGCCTCCAGTGCATGCTTGTGCGACATTGTGCACTCGTCCCAGACTATTAACTTACACTGCTGCAAAAGGAGTCCCCGGCCGCTGTTTTTGGTGACGTCGCATCTTAGGGTATCTTCGCTTGCAAGGTTCAAAATGAATGCGGCATTTTGAAAACGGAACGTGCAGTCTGACCACCGTTCAGCAAAGTTGCAGCAATGCCCGAGGAAGCCACAGCAAGAGCTATATTGCGGTCCTTGCGGAGTTGGGCCAGCAGCAGATTCAGCTGTCATAGTCCGAGCTTTATTATTTCTCTGCGAGAGATTAGATTTACGTTTTCCGGGCATATCGAAAAACTACCAGATAATAAGAAATCACACAATATTGAATTTAAGAACAATGTCACGCCAATGCAATGTGTCAATGCAATGTGTCAAGGCGATTTGACGGCACTGTTGGCACAGTGGTTGAGCGATAGACTGCGGCTTTGCGAGTCGCGAGTTTGATTCCCACACGGAAGTAATTTAAAACGTGGTGGGTTTTATTCATAACCAAAAAAAAATATATATTTTAATCTTTTTAGATATTTGTTTTTCGTACTGTGTAAATTGCTCAATTTTCATTTGTTAATTATTATTTTCGTTTATTCTTATTACAACATATATCTAATTTTTTAAATATTCCTAATATAAAAACAATATAAATAAATCATTTAAAAATATAAAAATAGTAGCCCACCAGCGCTGGGAGCAGGGTCCGAATTGCCGGTGGTCAGGGCTCTTGAGAGAGGAACGTCCTAACAATACATGCCGTGTCCAGAAGTACTGCTTTCTGAATCAAGCCCTTGATCCAGCTGCCCAGCGAGAGCCTCCTAAGATGTTGGTCGAGGCTCTTGGCTATTAAGCCATTGCCCGACACGACTATCGGCTGCAATGACTGCTGTACTCACGTACCACATGTCAACAACCTCGCGAGCCAGATCTAGATATTTAAATTGTTTATCTTTCTCTGCTTTCACGAGGTTCTCGTCATGCGGGACCATGATATCAACAATCATTGTGCGACGCTCCAATCGATCTATCACCACAATGTCAGGCCTATTGGCAACAACAGTCCTGTCAGTGGTGATAGGTCGATCCCAATACAACGTGATATTACCACTATCGAGAACTGGGTCGGGCGCATACTTATGTATGGCACTTCTGATTCCACAAGGTTGTACTTCAATGCAAGTTGGTGGTGGATAATCCTGGCAACAAGGTTGTGTCTATGCAAGTACTCTCCGTTAGCCAAACTAGAACACCCAGAAATAATGTGTCGGATCGATTCTCCCGGACGGTGGCATGCCCGACATGTCAACCGTGCCATCTTTCACAATGTATTTCCGGTAGTTATTCGTTATCACAACTTCGTTCATTATTGCACCGACAAAACCTTCGGTTTCCCCAAAGAGGTCACCAAAGCGCAGCCAGGATACAAACGCTAAGAAGTCTACATCGGGGCCATGTAGAGCCCGGTAAAAGCGTCCGTGAAGCTCCTTGCCCTGCCATTCCTCCTTGTCCAGTTCTCGTTAGCCAGGGAGAGCGGGATGAGGCCCTTGTCCACTGAGACCACATCTCAGTGCATCTCCCCGTCAGCTTCTAGGAAGTATTCCCTGAGACTGCATACCTCACGGTTGTGTAGGGTCTTAGCATTTAAGAAGCCATGACCCCCGCACTTCCGCGGGATATACAGTCTCATCACCAACGACCTTGGGTGATGCATTCGATTTGCAGTCAGCAGTGTGCGTACCCTCCTATCCAGGGCATCAAGTTCCCTGAGAGTCTGAGTCCATTTGAGTGTGCCGAAGCATTACATCAAAACCGGCATGACCCAACCGTTGAAGGCGCGCACCTTGTTTCCGCCTGACAAAAGACTGCCTAGCACCTTATTCAGGCGGCCAAAGCAGCGCTCCCTCAACGATTGTTTCATGTCGGTCAGGTTAATGCCTGACGCTTCCGACATACCCAAATACTTGTAGGTTTCTGTTGAGGAAAGGGATCTAAGGTGTATGGAATCCGAGAGTTCAGTTCCCTCGGATTCCATAATCTCCCCTCGCTTTACATGCATGACTGCACATTTGTCCACACCAAATTCCATCCTGATGGCGCTATTGAAAGTTTCTGTTACCTTCAGTAGCTTCATCAGTTGCAAATTGTCGGGGGCAAAGAGATTCAGATCATCCATGTAAAGAAGGTGAGATATGACCTGACCATCTTTCCTCAACAAATAGCCTAGACCTGAACGCTCCAGCAGTGTGCTGACAGGGTTCAAGGCTAGACAAAACCACAATGGACTCAGACTATCACCCTGGAAAATACCACGCTCGATCCTTATCGGTTCGCTGTTCCCTTGGATCTGTCGACATCCTGGATAGCGAAGAACCGTTCTCCAGTGCCCCATACATGACTTCAGGAAGGTACGTAGAGTTGCATCTACTTTATACAACTCCAGCACCTTCATGAGCCATGTATGAGGCACGGAATCATAGGCCTTCTTATAATCTATCCAACATGTAGACAGATTCTTTCGGGAGCGGCGAACCTGTTGGCTAATGGCCATATCAATGAGAAGCAGCTCCTTAGTGCCGCGGGACTCCTTCCTACATCCATTCTGAGAGGCAGACATGATAGATGTTAATTTATTATTACCAAACTGTTTTTTGAATGGTTATAAAAGAACTAAAATTGCAATATTTATCCCTTTTGTAATGATTTAAAAATCATCAAGCAATTAAATAAGACAAAATACCTAGTTACAAAAAGTGAAAACCGGTTTATTATTTTTGGAAATCTAACAGCACCAAAACAAAAACACAAAAAGCGGGTTCCATACTGGCTGGGATACGAACTTGCGAACCCTAGTTCACAGGCAGGCCGCTGAACCGTTAGGCTACTTATTCCTGCGACATTTAGGCTGAAATAGCCGTTCTATTCTAAAGCATGTTATGACAGTTGTCAGTTGTCAAACAGTTGAAGAATGTTGTTGAATTAATGAAAATATTGCTCACCCCCCCCCCCCCGACCCCCCCAATTATTAGCGCAATAATATATAGCCTATGTATTATTCCAGACTGTAATCTATCTCTGTATCAAATTTCATCCAGATCCGGAGTGATAGAAAAGAATGTCGTTTTGAGTCATCTTTTGATAAGTTAATATTTAAATCACCACAAATTATACATTGTTTATTGATGAAATGTTGTAACAGCTGTTCAAGTCTCTGCATAAAACTATCTATATTACTATTCTCTGGAATTCTGTAGCAACAAATTACAACAACAAACAAAGTAAGATATAAGTATGTATGTATGTATGTGAGTTTCTTTATTCCATCATAACTCTTAAACGCCTAAACCGATTTAGATATAGCTGGTATGGTTAGAATCTTTGTATTACCCCGGGTAACATAGGTTAGTAAAAAAAATGGATACTGCAAAATGGGTATCAAATTAAAGGGATAATCATGAGGATTTTTAAATTAATGGTATATTATTATCATGACCATATATTTTTTAATATGTGTTATTTATTTATCTTTACAAGATACGCAAGGATGACTAGGTTTGTGAACTTACAAGTGATAAATGTACACCAAAATAAATAAAATGCGAAATTCTCCATCAGTCAGTCGGGATCCATTAAATAATCTAACTAAAATCATTACATCCAATATGGGTCCCGACTGTTGCAGTCAAGATGTTCCGTATTAGAATTTATTAATTGTTCTTGTTTTTCTCTTTTTAGTGTTTATTTAAAGTACTTTTTTACGCAGTCGGACTATTTTTTTTTCCATTGTCCTTATTTTAGTGGTCTGAATGATTCCTAAAAGTTAGTCCGTCTTTAATGGGACCTTTATATTCAAATATTTTAAAATGTAAAAAGACTAATAAACGAACATTTAACTAAACTAATAATTAATAATGTGTCTTTACAGGGTGCACGTCCTAATACTTAAGTTTTACAAACCACTTTTGTACCGGAGTTTTGTACACGTAAACAAATAAATAACAATAAGTAAGCTGTGCCCGCAGCCCCGGAAATTCTCCGGAGAGTAAAGTATTCTTCTGTAGGTAGCCAAGAACTGCTCTGATACGAATTTGTGGTTACTTAATTACTACATTAAATCATCATCATCAGATGAATAAAGTTGTAAGCTTAAAAGCATAGTGGCTATCATGAAGTCACTGTGCTTTTTGTTATTAAAGAAAGTATCCGTACATTTTCTTACAAAGAGCGTTGAATGTGCCACAATGATGTTGTATTGATAATAGAGTCAGAAGTGCACCAATGCAACAATATTAGTATCTAATATCAAATCAAATATCTTATGACGTATTTGTCCCATATACACACTGTTAACAACTGATTTCACAAACTGATTGAATGAACACCTTCCTTAACTTCTTAGCTTCTAAATGTTTCCACCTTTACACCGCACCGGTCAGTACCACTCGGATCCGCGAATCAGACTGCTGCAACATGGCCGACCACAGTAAAGTAAGTTACGGATGGAAGTTAAAACACGAACACGTTCACGAATAAATGTTGTTATATTATTTTTAAAAAACAATCAATTTAAGATCTTGCAAATTAAAATCTTCTAAATAATATTTTCAGACGAAATAAATAACAAAACCTTACAATTGTTATTTTACACAGTTCGAACCGCACCAGTCTGGCAGGAGAGCTGCTGCAGATCCACTTGCAGCAGAAAATCTCTGCGCTCGACGCGCTCGCCAACGCCATCAGCTTCGCCGGCAACTCCACCGGTCAGTACACACCTACTACAGTACATACCAAGTATAATTACATACCTACGAACTATGCCGAGGTCGTAGGACGGCGTCTTGAGGACCACCTGTAAATAACATAAATACAATTTTGAACAACAATTCTATCATCACCGTCGTATCGTATCGACCTAAAACGTGCTAACTACTTACAAAATATTATAGTTGTTTTTTTTTATCTTTATTTATTTACGGTTTTTTTTTCTATAAAAAATATGTCACCGCGATGATCACATACAATTAGGCAGGCACAACTGGATGACACACCTTATCTTAAAGATTAAACCTGTCTTTTTGAGGTAGAAAACTTCCTTTATTCTGGCACACAACTCTTTTAAAGAAAGACATTCATCTTTACCGTCTTCATCAACGGGCAATTGCTAAACGTCTCCTACGTCTGCATCTGCAGTCCAGAACATCCAGTCTTCTTTAAGTGGGCTCTTTTTATTTTTCGGAGGCTTTCGGGTATCATTGTTCCTACTAGCCGTGGTAGAGGTCTGTATCTTGTGGACTGTGGCCTTTGTATGAACTACTTCGGCAAAGGTAGTATATCAGTTTTGTAAAGAGCTGTCTTCGGGAGTTATAGAAGACGATCGATTTTTTTAGACTACCGGAGCTTGATGAGGGACGATTGCTTCAGGGGGAGTGGGTTTTTCGGGGGGCACATAACATTCTAGAGCTTTTCTATACGTGCATCCAAACTCAGACATTATTTCTCTCAATCTTCTCTCTTTCTTGTAAACCGGACAAGACCTGCTGAGCGTTGACACAGCAGTTGACACACGAAAACATTAAGGTATCGCAATTTCCATGATACCCACCACACTTCGGACAAATCACGATTTTCGCACATTTTCCTCACGCATGGCCTAACCTCCAACATTGGGAACATTGTGAGATTTGGTGTATGTAAGGCAATACTTTAATATTTATGTCACATACACGATCGGATGCTGATAAATGTTTACCCTCAAAGCAAAGTCGAAGGGTTTCGCTGAGACACCAACCACCTTTATCACCGTTGCGACGGTCTAGCCTCTTGAAAGATAAAAGCTTTGCGGGTGTCAGACATGAAATATTTTTCTGGATGTCGTCATCCGTGAAATACGTCTACATCCTTGATTAAGCCATAGCAGATAGACAGCTCCATAGCCTTCTGGAACCTCCAACCTTTCTCCAAAATATTCTCGCACATAAGAAAGTTCTGTATTTGAAAAGGGCTTAAAATATTATTCTTCCCTAATTTTCATTATAAATTGTTTTCTCCCAAAATTCGCGCCATTGCAAACTGTTTCGGAAGGCGTTTTTTATGCGACACGTATAACTCATACTTTTCCTCTTTTTTCAGAATGTGAACTTCGGTGACAGATTCTTGTTTGCTCGTCTTAACTTTTTCCAACGTTCTTCTTCTTCAGCACTGTCCTCTCTTTCCCTCTTTTACGTTCCTGACTGCTCCTTTTTCTTATTACCGTCATCATCAATCGTATACATTTCCGAAGAATCATTCAATAAGCTCTGAATATCATTCCTGAATGCGGGTGTATCACAGTGCGGTGAAGCAATTACGTCATCATGGCGCGATCGCGAAAGGCACACGCAGCCGGTAGGTCCGGCGCAAACCTGTGACACGTGTCACTGCAATGCGTAAACAACTCTTCGCGCACTGGGGATAGTAATTACATACGCAACAAAAAACACAACCAGACTGCACGATTCGGATACTGCTATGATTCTAGTTGTATTTATGAAATATAATAGCGGAAAGCAATGAATGAAGCTAAGATTCCAAGTGACAATTGATTTATTTACATATACTCACATCTATCATTTATCAACATACACTATAATTCTAATGGCGTTGATATGCCTCATGCATTCTAAGGCCTCATGTGTACATTCTGTTCCTTGCTCTTCTCTGTCAAAAGCATGTGACGAATCTGTGGTGTGTTTTTCAGCAGGATGAAGCAGACAGCACCTCGAACTACACTGACGTACCACAGCCGCTAGACAGATATGATTTTAAGATCTCTTGGAAGTATCCTAGGTTAAGTTGTTACCGTTAAATTATTTTGTAATAAATGATTTATTTTAACTATGTGATGGTTTTACTTCAGACAGTTCCTCCTCAAACTCAAATAATTTATTTCAATTAGACCATTACGGCACTTTTGAATGTCGAAAATACAAAAAAAAAAAACAAAGCTACAGTCACAGTCACAAGGCATAATAACTTGAGAAAGTACTGTAGTTGCCCATTCCCTAACGTAGATCTCTATGGAGAAGAACGGGCAAGAAACTCCATGGACACTCTTTTAAATCAAAATATGGTTACAAAATCTTGGTTACATCATTCATGTTGAGATTATACATATTTGTGAGAACGATGTAGAAAGACGTGCACATTAAGAGCGTCCAGAGTAAAACAATAAATCAAAAATTTTAAAAATTCGTAGAGCAAATCTAATGCACTTAGTTTTTTTCCCATTTAGTACTAAATTATTAGCGGTAAACCAATTATGGACCTGCAGTAGGGCGTTATTTACGTCGTCAAGATCAGTGGCACGTCTGTTTATCTTAAATATTAAAGAAGTATCGTCAGCAAACAACACCATATGCGGATGGTTGTTAAATAAACGGGGTAGGTCATTAATATATACTAAAAAGAGGAAGGGACCCAATATTGAACCTTGTGATACACCCATTTTTACTTTTAAACCCATTGAATTGACACCATTTATTTGTACCTGCTGCTGTCTATCATTCAAATACGATTTTACTAAACTGAGCGCAAGTTTACCTAAGCCATAATGCTCAAGTTTCAAGATCAGGGTTTCGTGATTTACGCAATCAAATGCCTTCGAAAGGTCACAGAAGATTCCTATGGCATCTTGTGCCTCTTCCCACGCAGTAAATGTGTGCTTTAATAAAGTGACACCGGCGTCAGTTGTACAACGTCCTTTGGTGAAACCATACTGTTGCTCGTGCAATATTATATTGGTGTTAAAATGATTAAGCATTTGATTGAGCATTATCTTTTCAAACACCTTGCTGAAAACCGGCAACACGGATACGGGCCTATAGTTATTGGTGTCTTAAGTATCCCCAGATTTAAAAAGCAGTATTACCTTACTGAATTTAATTAGATTCGGGAAGACCCCTTTGTAGTAATATATAAGAGGATAAATGAAAGACCTTGTTCAAGTAGTGAGAAACAACTGATTTTATTAGGCATACCCCACACTTTTGATAATCTTATGATGTAGTACCTACCTACATTTAAGCTATTATAACACCCTTGATCCACGCACAAATTAAATATTAAGGCTAAATACGGTGCTACAGTCTCAATAATTGAGGTACAAGCTTTGATAGACATACCCCATAGATCTTCCGTTAATTTGATCTTGATTTGCTTCAAAGCTTTTATGACTATTATGGGGCTTATATGCTGAAATTCAAACTCATTTGGACAGGCTGAAACGTTCGCTTTCAATAAATCAATAGAGAGCAAGGGAGAGGATTTTAAGGTTTCTGTAGTTTTAAGTGGGATACTGGTAAAGAAATTTACAAATTTTTGAGCAACTTCATTGTTGGAGCTCACAAGGCCACGTGATATCTCTAGTGTGAAATCATTGTTTAGTTTTTTATTTCTATTTGTTTCACTGTTGATAATTTTCCAAACCGTCTTTATTTTATTATCGGCTTTTTTTTTAGGATGGGAAATCATCAAATGACTTCTTCCGCTCTGGGCGGAGCAGGAGGGAGTGTCAGACTTTTACTGACTAAAACCCATCCATGTTCCTTCATCGCCGTTTGTGTTCCGGGGCAACGGTATCTCTTTCGAATAGTCCCGCAGTCCCAGCAGGCTTCGGCCCTTGCGAACCCCTTCCCTATTGCTGACTATCTTTGAGGCGCGAGTGGATACGAACGCGCCGTCGACACGGCCTGTCGTCATGAGACGGAACGACGGCGAGCTAGCCCATAGCTCCCCGTCCACAGGCCCGCGCCTACGGTGGCCGGAAGCCACCACGTGGCCCCCGACGCCCGGGGCGTCTCCCGCGGCGGCCGGGACGTGAGGATATCTCCCTCTCACGTTCCGCCACCTCCTTCGCTAGCATGACTGCTTCGCAGAAGGAGGTGACGGCGTCCCATTCCGTCTCGCTCCGGACCATGGCACGAACCAGGACCGGAAGCGAGAGGTCGCCGCCGCCGATCGCCACTTCGAGGACACGGCGGTGCTCCACCCAAGCAGGGCACACCTCCACAATGTCCTCCGGTCGATCCTCACAATGGAAACACCCGGGCGTCTCCTCCCGCCCGATTCGGTGCAGGAACTTACCGAAACATCCGTGTCCGGTAAGAACCTGCGTCAGGCGGAAGGTGAGGACGCCGTGGCGTCTCTCCAGCCACTCCTCAAAGTATTTTATTATCGGCTGATTTAATCTTGTTGCTAATGAATAAGGATTTGGCTACCTTGCAAGAGTTTTTAAAAAAAATCGAATAAGTAACAATATATTTATTAAAAGATTCTGTGTTGATGTAAGGCTTAAGGCCGTACAGCTCAAACAATCGATCCCTACTTTTCCTAATACCCTGTGTTGCCCAGTTACTGAAAATAAACTTTGGGCCAATAGTATAAAATTTCTTTTTTAAAGTATTATTGAACTCGGTGTGCACTACCGAAAAGAATTCTTCATAAAATTCATTTACATTGTTTCTAATATGGCCCGGTATACTTAACTTGCTAATTAAATTATTATTAAACTTGTCTAAATTGCTGGGTGTTATTTGTCTAGATTGAATCTGAATTCTTTGTAATTGTATATTAGACACGAAAGCAACAGTCTGACCGCTGTGATCAGAAGGAAGGTAATTTACGATGGATTTTTCTAAGTACTCACAGCAACAAAAAACATTATCAATACATGTAGTAGTATTTGTAGTAATCCGTGTTGGTTCTGAAAACACATTTGACAAATTAAATGATCTAAAGAGACTAAAAATCTACTGCTATTTACATTATTCTCTAAGATATTAATATTAAACTCACCACAGATAATTATTGGTTTATTACCAGTTACAAGCTTTGCTAAAGCATCTTCCATTACTGACTCAAAGATAGAGTAGTTAAGGTAATTGGGGGTCTGTAAACGCACACTATTACATGCTTATCTAGCTCAACACAAGATAATTCAATGCTATTTACAACCGATAGATCGACTATATCATTACGAGACTTAGATTTAATACAATTTTTAACTAAGATCAATGAACCGGAAATCTTAGATTTCCGGTTATAGCAACTGCCCACCTTGTAATTCTCATAATTTATTTGCATTAATTCATAATATTTCATCCAATGTTCATTATAGCAGATAATATCAAACTTGTTTTTTTCTAAAAATAGTTCTATTTCTAATTGTTTGGATGAAAATCTCTGAATATTTTGGTGAAACAATTTCAAGGAATTCTGCTCAGCCCCTGTAATACAATTAATTGATTGAGAGCTAGAAGATACCCCATAGTTGACACTGACAGGTTTAACTAAATTGTCATTCGTACCTTCTATTGTCCTAATGACTAGTTTAAATCTAATTATGTGTATAATTACAATTAGTATAATTACTAATTTCCGTAGACCTACTTACAAAAAACTGCGACATACCACATATGTCTGAGTTTATATTAAAAGCTAATAGCCGTGCTATTTGACGTCTAATTAAAACTAATAGGCAGGTACGCATCATTCCTAGTTGACTTCAATTTCTGAACGAAACTGTTGATGTCGAAAAATAAATCCGTATTAAATGAACTGCAATATAATACGACGTTTCACTTTGTCGGTCGAATTCAGCGGCCCTGTAACATTCGAAAGTGTTCGGTCTTCGTTGGTGTCGTCGTCGTCATCGGTGCTTGTTGGGTCTAATTTAATTTAATTTATTCACTTAATTCAGACACAATGATCCATCATTTTGTTAGTAGGCACATTTATACATAATGTTAGTAATAAAAAATCAGTGACAAATAAAAAAAAAATGACTATGACTAATATACACTACACAATACCTACGAATTTTTAAAATGCCCAAAATGTATCTATACATATAATAAAATCGTTGAGACCAAAAAATCAGTAAATTGAAGATTTTAAAAAAAACCGACCAGGGTAGTTACCCTGGTCGGTTTTTTTTTTAATAAGTAACTGAACATATTATAACCATTTTTTAAATTTTTGTTTGTTTGTTTGTTTGACCGCGCATCACGTAAAAACTACTGAACCGATATTGTTGAAATGTTCACAAATCTATTTAAATGAATTCAGAATAACATTTAGGCTATAGAAATTTTGAAAATTGCAACATCTTAAATTGGAATGGCAAGTTGTTTGGAATAATGGGTAGGTACGATAGATACGGGGAATTAAAACGCTCTCTCCTTTAACAGCTCCTGTAATAATGGTGCCTTTTATAATATTAGCCCAGCTCTGTGATACGAAGCTTGGTGCCGTTGCACAGTCTGGGAGCATCGAGGTTTCGCATCAGCAGAACTGGAACGCCAACTTTAAGCTCCAGCTTATGAGACGGCACGCCCGTTAACCCCAGGGAGTTAAGAAATTCAACTGGGTAGACAGTAGGTACTATCGTCATTAGCCATCACAGTGCCTATGGACATGTGAAAACGTGGTGGGTTTTTTTCATAACCAAAAAAATATATATATTTTAATCTTTTTAGATATTTGTTTTTCGTACTGTGTAAATTGCTCAATTTTCATTTGTTAATTTATTATTACCAAACTGTTTTTTGAATGGTTATAAAATAACTAAAAGTGTAATATTTATCCCTTTTGTAATGATTTGAAAATCATCAAGCAATTAAATAAAACAAAATACCTAGTTATAAAAAGTGAAAACCGGTTTATTATTTTTGGAAATCTAACAGCACCAAAAAAAAACAAAAGAAGTGGGTTCCATATTGGCTGGGATACGAACTTGCGAACCCTAGTTCACAATCAGGCCGCTAGACCGTTAGGTTACTTATTATTCCTGTGACAATTGGTTTGAAATAGCCGTTCTATTCTAAAGCATGTTATGACAGTTGTCAGTTGTCAAACAGTTGAATAATGTTGTTGAATTAATGAACATAATGCAATATTGCTCACCCCCCTAAGTTATTAACGCGATAATATAAGCCTATGTGTTATTCCAGACTGTAATCTATCTCTGTATAAAATTTCATCCAGATCCGTTTAGCCGTTCTGGTGTGATTGAGTAACAAACATCCATACATCCAAACTTTCGCATTTATAATAAGTAGTACATATAATATATATATAATAGTAGTATATAGTATATATAATATGAGATCAAACGAACTTCTTGAAGTGAAGTTCGATCATTATTATATGAGTCGCTTCATTCGAAGATACAAATAACCATGTAGTGCCTTTATTCTACAAGGCTCTATTCGCACGTTTAAAGAATCGACTTTTAGTCGATTGTCATTTTTTTTTTTATCTGTGCCCGCACTAGCGTGGCGCGATGTTCGTGCTGTGAACTTCATTCTTGTTTAGAGATCAGTTTTCTACGATGGGTTTGGGTGGGTGAGGACTTTGTATCTTCGAATGAAGCGACTCATATAATAATGATCAAACTTCACTTCAAGAAGTTCGTTTGATCTCATATTATATTTCGTCGCTTTATTCTTCAGACTAGCTGACCCGCGCAACTTCGTCTGCGTCATATAAGAGAGACAGAGAGATGGTGGAAGAAAACTGAGAAATTATATTTATTTGCATTAGATATGAAGTATATGTAGCAACTTTAAAAGGTTACACTTGATTGGTTTTGATTGTATAGGTGTTTGAAGTTTATTAATTTTAAACACAAAACCCTCTTTTTTGCGCCTCTGGATGAAATTTAAAAAAAATGCTTAGACAGGTATTTCTTTATTTTTATTAATAAGTATTTATTCTGAGTTTCATGATTCTAGAACAATCTAATTTTTTTTTTCATACAAACTTTACCCCCTCTTTTCACCCCCTTTTTCCAAAAAAATCCAAAATTTCTATAGCCTATATGTTATTCTGAATGTATTTAAACAGATTTGTGAACATTTCAACAAAATCGGTTCAGCAGTTTTTACGTGATGCGCGGTCAAACAAACAAACAAACAAATTTTTTTTAATGGTTTTAATATATTCAGTTACTTATTTCAAGTCACCCTGGCTGGTTTTTTTTTTTAATCTTCAATGAACAGATTTTTTGGTCTCAACGATTTTATTATATGTATAGATACAAATAACCATGTAGATGTTTAGAGATAAGTTCCCAGATTAGTAAATAAAACTTTACTTATCAGTAGAAAACTTTAATTTGAATAACAAAAACAATTTATTCTTAATTGTAAATAATTCTAAATTATGGACCTAACCATTATTAGAATAACAGAAAAAAATACCTAAATATATTTTGATTTAATAAGTTTTAAACTTACATATTACATATACCTATATAGTAATTTATTACTCTAGATTTAAATTACTTAAGGCGCAGACAGATCGAGCAAATATTCCATCATCAATTAATGGTCGGTTATAGAACCGAGCAAACGTCTGAGACGAGCTAGCCCAACCAGCCGTCTTCCTGATGGTGTCAACGCAGACTCCAGCGGAGGCCGCCGCCGAGGTGGAGGCGTGGCGCGTGCTGTGAGCACTGAACACTGTGACGTCGACGCCGCTCTCCGCTAGGGTCTGCTTGATCCACCTACTGATTGTTTGTGACGATGCTTTTTTATGTGGTCTTTTAACTGTTAGCAAAAGACTATCGGTGCCTTCGGGTCGTGAAGCAGACGTTACCTCGAGGTAATCATCGCGAGTTTTTGCAGGGCATATCCTCGGGTTTTCTACGAAATACGGTAAACATAAAACAGGTTGTTCTCGATTTGCTGCAGAAGTCTTTATCATGTCAGTTATGTTTATCTTTATACCAGTGGGGGATCTATTTATATTTTGCATTCTTATAAGGGAGAAAGTTTGTACTCGGTGGGAAGTACATAAGGCTAATAAAATTGTCAATTTTTTTGTTATTTTAGTAAGGTCAAGATTGGTATTAGGGTACCATTGGGAAACGTAGTCCCAAGTTGTGTTATATTTCGGAAGAGATGGCTTTTGCCTGTAAATACCTTTGAGTAGACGTTTTATTCTCTCGTCTGCTCCAATGTTATTCCCGAGGAGTAATGAAAGGGCAGATCGATGGCTATTGATAGCACCGTATGATGCTCCCTTGTGAAAGAGATCCACCAGAAAGGCTATGACCGACGATACTGAAGCTTCAAAGGTATTAAGGTTATTTTCGAGACAATATTGCCACCAATATTTATAAGTGACGTAATATTGTTTCATAGTATTATCCGAGATGGAATCTAGCATCAAGTCTAGCGCTACGTCTGGGGTATTCAGTCTCGTCAATGCTGCCCTGAGAGCGTCGCGGCCCCCAGTGTAAGGCTGCTGCGAAGCGGGTGGCAAGATCTGTAATTTGAATGCAAAAGGTCCTCATTAGGATCAAAGAAAACAATATCTGACATGAGCATTCTTTTCAGCAATGGAAACCAAGGTTGGCCAGGCCAATAAGGGAAAACTAGGATACCGGTGGCTGAGTCATCAATAATTTTTATCAAACATTTTAGAATTAAAGCAAACGGTGGAAAAGCGTAGAAAAAGCTGATTGCCAACTAACTGTAAAAGCGTCAACTGTTATAGAATCAGGGTCCGGTCTCCATGAAATGTACTGGCTACATTTGGTATTGGTGCGGAAAGCGAATAGATCGATTATTGGTTTACCTAAAGTTTGAACTATCGTTTGGAAGGCCCAATCCGATAGTTCCCATTCTATGTCAGCATTAATTTTCCGAGATTCTTCATCGGCTTGTATATTGTCATGTGTATTAATATACGACGCAAATAGAAATATATTTCGCTTTTCACACCATTGCCAAATGGTTTTGGTCAGTTCATTTAAATGTGGGAACCGAACTCCTCCCATACGATTAATATAGCTGATAGCAGTTGTATTATCCACACGAAGCAATACGGAACAGTTAGAATGCAAGCTTGCAAAGCACTTCAAACCTAGAAAAACCGCTAGCAGTTCGAGGTAATTTATGTGGAAAGATAATTCCTGGTTTTTCCAGCCACCGTTTGCTCGATTACTATTGCAGACTGCCCCCCAGCCGGTCCTAGAAGCATCAGTGTAGATTTCTAAATCGAAATGTTCATCTCTTCTCAACGCGTTGTATGTTAAGTTGATGTTCCGTCTCCACCATTCTAAGTCAGGTGAGATGACTTCCGACAGTCTTATTTTTGCTTCAAATACACCGTACTTTTGAAGGGCTAAATATTTCTGACGTTCAAGAGTTTTGGTGTATAACCAACCATATCTAACTGCAGGGCAGGCTGCAGTAAGCACTCCGATCAACTGTGATAGTTCCCTAATGGAACACTTAGGAAGAGAAGAGAACTTAATGACCAATTGCATAATCCCTGTTCGTTTGTCATCTGGCAGGCCTAGTGACATATCGACGCTATTAAATATAAAACCGAAAAATTTACAAATTTGTCGAGGTACAAGACAACTTTTTTCGTAATTAATGACAAAACCTAAGCATTTGAGCAATGTTATTGTTTCATTAACGTTGTCACGACATTCATCATAAGTATTACCGATGCAAAAAATGTCATCGAGATATATTACTGACCTATAACCCCTGTGTCTTAGATGGTTAATGACCTCCTTCATTAACTTCGTGAAAACTCTAGGAGCAACAGATAGACCATAGGGCATTGCGTTGAACTCGTATGTTTGATCAAACTGGAAACGTATTTACGATGCTCTTTGCAAATAGGGACTAAAAGGTATGCTTCCTTTAGGTCAATATTTG
Source organism: Xestia rhomboidea (assembly GCA_963853795.1). Taxonomy (NCBI): domain Eukaryota; kingdom Metazoa; phylum Arthropoda; class Insecta; order Lepidoptera; family Noctuidae; genus Xestia; species Xestia rhomboidea. The sequence goes on along the minus strand of OY970782.1, from coordinate 43,587 downwards.
CCATGAAACCATCTTTAGGTAAAAGTCTAGCTGCAGTCCTATGGTCCTCCATTTTAAAGTGAGCAGTGGAAACAAACTTATTTAAAGCTTTTAAATTTAAAATAAACCTTTTGCCCCCATTAGGTTTAGGAGTTAAAAATATTTTGGAAACGAAATCATTTTTGGATCTATTACAAGGGGATATGTCGTGTTACTGCTAATATAAATGAAAGTAAATAAGCAGTTGACAATTAAATTTAATGAAGAGTAAAATACAATAATAATAAAAAAAGAATTCCTAACTAAAAAACACGCTCAACAGAATTTAGGATTTTACTGTACTTGATTGACCAGGGACAGGCTTATGGTCTTGAAGTAGGTAGTGGAGAAATCAACTCCCAGAATAGGTTGCGGCGTCCGCAGGAAGAATGGCGTGTCTCCAGGGCTTGTATAACTCCTGGAATATAGGCGGCGTCAGGAGTATGACGTGTCTCCAGGGCTTGTATAACTCCTGGAATATAGGCGGCGTCAGGAGTATGACGTGTCTCCAGGTCCTCTGTGGTTCACGATCACAGAGGGTTCAAGTTAGGAACGACAACTGTAACTGAAGGGAGATCAGGTGTCCTATGCCAGGTGACTCTGCAGGCTCAGGTTCAGCAACCAATTTTATACTGCCGGGAATGAAGCTGGCGTCCCTTTTATATCCGAAATTTTCAGCGGTTTTCATAACAACTGTTTTATTTTCTTCTTTTTAAATTTCTCGAATTCCAGTTTTTGAAAATCAAAAACTGTGATTGGCCTGTATTTAAAACAGCCTGTATTATTTAGTTCAAAACTTCCTAAAAGATTTCTGTGAGCGTGTTAATAAATTATATAAACTTAAAATAAGATACTGTTAACTAGTAAACAATAGTAATTAATAAAAGATTAAATTATTAGAGCTAACATATTAATAAAAATAAAAATAAATTACAGAAATCAAAGATGACCTTCTTAGTCCTAACCACTAAGAAAAACTATGACACAAAATTAGAGAAAAAAGTAATTGACAGCTTGACAACTGACGTTATGTCAACCGAAAAGTAAACATTGAAAATTATTAGATTTTAAATTTAATTTCAGCATAATCAAAGATTATAAATCGAATAAGATCGATAGTAAGACTGCCAACAAAAATAGTTGTCGCCGAGGCGCGACATAAGATGTAAAAGTAAATAATATAAACAATGAGTATGATTGACAGTAAAAGTGTAAGTACCTATAGCATTTAGATACTATATTACCTAATAAGTATACAGTGTCTGAAACACGAAGATACTATATTTCCCCAACGACCCCGAGAAAATTTTTGGTCTAGAACAAAAATTTTGAAAGGTTAAAGTATAACAGCATTCACAAAACGTACATACTTCATTCAAACACACCGACATCTTACGAAGTTAGGTCAGGTAGGATTCACATTCAATGATCACTACTCAACCTGATAAGTTAATAACTTTAAGGCTTATTTTCGGAGTTGTAATCCGCTCTCGTCTAAAACCCATTAATGAAAACATTTTTAACAAAGGCTTATTTTTAATGGAGTTGTTATCCGCTCCTAATCAACTTTAGTTGATAAACAACACCGCAGTCAGTAAACTCCGAGTTAACGTCAAGGCAGCTCCCGCAATAGTAGTCGGTAAGCTCCGAGTAAAACGTCAAGGGCAGTTCCTGCAGGATATGGTAGTAGTAAGCTCCGAGTTAACGTCAGGGCAGCTCCCGCAATAGTAGTCGGTATGCTCCGAGTAAACGTCAAGGGCAATAGCCTACTTGTCAACTGTTCCAAACGACTTTTAGAGTCAATAGTTAGAAACAAGAATCCAACTAACTTGTAGAGTTAGTTGAAACGAAAATTAGATAATTTGTACATAAAAGCACATCATAGAGTTATCTGTTAAGGACAGATATGAAGAAAGATTAAAGTAATCTTATAATGGTTTAAAAACCGATGAATGAATTATAAAATAAATAGAGTTCTAATAAGCCGAAAAGAACTCTACACTAGAAGAGGGAAAGAAGAAAGAGATGAGTAATGAGTAAAATATGAAGAAAAAAATTATTTACATAATTACATACATTATATTTTAAAATCTTTTATATGCCATTTGGCTTGGTTGCCATTAGGATCCTCAAGTATATAAACTAACGGGGATAGTTTTTGCAATACAGTGGACTTCACATATTTTGGCGCTAGTTTTGCGCTGAAATAAATCCCAGCCTGACTATGAACATAGTTTCTTCGCCAGACTGTATCTCCTACGTTATATTCTTTAAAGGAACGACTTTCGTTATAACGAGAAGAGTTACGAGTATGAGCAATATAAAGGGCTATCTGAACTTTATCGAAAATTGCAGATAATAAACCTATGTTAGTAGCATAGATGTCTCTAGGTAGAAAAACGATTTCATCAAGGTTTTTAGTTGGCGTATAAAGTGAGCCAGTAGTAACTGTCTCTCGTCCAAAGAGTAAAAAGTTAGGTGAGAAACCAGTGGTAGCATTAGTTGTGCTGTTCATAACGTATTGAACTTTAGGAAGGTGGATGTCCCAAGATCTATGGTCATCACCGACCAAAGATGACAAAGCTGTGATTATAGTACGATTGTATCTTTCAGTGGGATTAACTTGAGGGCAATAGTGAGGAGAGAAAAAAATGTGTGGGATGTTATATCTGCCCAGAAAGTTACGGAATTCATGGGATTGGAAGTAAGATCCATTATCCATAATAATAGTCTGAGGAACTCCATGAACAAGAAAAACTAAATTTTCTAAATTTGAAATGATGTTAGCACTAGTAGCCCGTTTTAGTGGAAAGATTAGGGAATATTTAGTAAAACAACAGTTAACTACTAAAATAAATTGATTTCTACGTCTAGTCATTGGTAAAGGACCCATTAGATCCAAAGAAATAGTTTGAAAAGGCCTGGAACAAATTTTTGGTTTACCCATAAGGCCAAAGGGAGAGTGATTTGCGTGTTTGTAAGTTAAGCAATTATCACAGATAGAAATTATTTTAGCGATATCTTTAAACATAGCTGGCCAGTAATATAGAAGTGATAATTTTTTATAAGTTTTAAAGATTCCTAGATGAGGATGATCTGAGGACCCATGGTTATCTTTGACAAGGGTTTCCCGGAGATCAGGATGAGGAACTTCTTTCCACGCGAAATCTTCAGTTAACGCGTAGGGAGATTGAGAATAGCGAAATAATTTATTTTCCCGAATAGTATAATTGGGATATTGATCAGGAATGTTACGACATTCCAAAAGTATTTTATTATAGTGTTCCAATGCTGGAGATACGGGTTGAGGATTAATAGGATTAACGCCAAGTGTACGTGTACGGGAGAGTAAATCAGGGACTAAGTTATCTTTACCTCTTTTGTGTTTCAGAATAAAATTAAAAGATGACAACCTAAGAGCCCACCGCGCGAGTCTACCAGATGGATTTGACAATTTTAGAAACCATTTAAGTGCCGCGTGATCTGTATAAACAGTGAATTGTTTACCATTATCGATATAACAACGCCAATGTTCTAAAGCTGAAATTACCGCAAGAGTTTCTCTTTCTGTAGTTGAGTAATTTCGTTCGTTTTTATTAAGAGATTTGCTCATATAAGCTATGACTACTTCTTTTTCATCTTTTATTTGTGTTGACATACCTCCGATGCCGAAATTAGAAGCATCGCAATGTACAGAGAAAGGGAGATCGTAGTCGGGACAAGCTAGTATAGGAGTAGTTACAAGAGCTTCTTTTAATTTATTAAAAGCCTGAGTAGCATCTTTATCCCAAATGAATTTAGGGGCATTTTTACCGGAAGAAGTTAATTTATTTAGTGGAGTTGCAATTGTGCTGAAGTTAGAAATAAAACGACGAAACCAACTACAAGTTCCAATAAATTTTCTCACTTCTTTACGAGTAGTGGGAGTAGGAAATTCGAGTATTGCTTTAATTTTAGCCGGATCTGAGCGTAAACCGTTTTCATCTACAATATATCCTAAGTATTTAAGTTCATTTTTAAAGAATTGACTTTTATCGAAGTTAATAGTCAATTTAGCAAAAGTTAATTTCTCAAGAACTTTAACTAGGTAAGAGATATGCTCTTCAAATGATTCAGAGATTATTATTATGTCATCAAGGTAACAAAATACCTTATTATCAAATTCAGGAGTGAAAAGCATGTCCATAAGTCTTTGCTGTGTAGCTGGAGCATTAGTTAAACCAAAGGGCATAATAACAAAGCGATACATGCCTCGACCAGGGACATAAAAAGCTGTTTTATCTTTATCCGTTTCATCTTTCAAAGGAATCTCCCAAAATGCTTTAGCAATATCGATGCTTGAAAGAAATTTAGCGTTTTTAAGATTATCTAAAATTTCGTTAATAAATGGAAGACTGTACGCGTCTCTACGAGTAACTGAATTTAGTTTACGACTATCAACACAGAATCGCCATTCGCCATTCTTTTTAGGTGTAATGATAACCGGAGAAAGCCAAGGACTTTCGCATTTTTCAATAACGCCCCATTCTAACATTTTATCGACTTCTAAAATGAGAGCTCTCTGTTTTTCAGGAGAAAGACGATAACATCGTTGTTTAATTGGAAGAGTATCACCGGTATCAATATGATGACTTATAAGATGAGTACGACCGAGTATTCCTCTACTTTCAAAGGATATAGCTTTAAATCGTTTAATCATGTCATCAGCAATAGTTTTTTGCTCTAAAGAGAGGTGATTATAAGGAAGTACTTGTTTAGTAGTTTCAGTAACCACTGAACATTTAGTTTTTGGCTTAAAAGCCGAAGAAAGTATGTGTGGAACAAGGTTAAACTTTTTCCAAAAGTCGACTCCCAAAATAATTGAAGGAGATATATTTGGAAATACGAAGGCTCGGATTAGATGAGTTTGATTATTGTATCTAATCGGAATGTCAATTGAGCCAAGAGATTTACTTTTATTATTACTGGCAGTAGTAATCGTCATTGAAAAAGACTTGGATAACGTGAAGCCTAATTTTAAAATTTCTAGATGAGAGTTATTACCAAGTATTGTAATAGAACTACCGCTATCTAGTAAACCGGAAAATATTTTGTTATTGATAGAAATATCAATAAAAGGCCGATTAAAATCTTTTTCATTATCATATAGTGAAGTTATTTTGTAACAATGAAAGAAATTTTTTAAAGTTTGTAACCAATCATGCCAGTCTGATTGATTAAAGTTTTTATTACCCAAGTCGTTGTTTAGTTTTTTGAGTTGTTAGTTTTATTACAGTTAGGGCAATCGGTAAATTTAACATCTTTTAAACCACATCTATAACAAATTATTAATGTACGCGGTTGCGAGCAATTAGTTAATGTATGACCATTAGTGCGACAGCGTACACAAAAATCATTATAATTATGCTTATTAATTGTATTAACTTGAGGTTTATTGTTAAAACGATTAAAATTTGTTCTAGGAGGGAACGCGTTAGAGGTTGAGGGTTTTGATGTTAAATTTGATGATTTATAGTTAAATTCAACAGTTAAAGGATTATTTGTAGTTTCAGGTTCCCTGAAACGTTTTTCTTTGTCCAAAAATTCTTCATATTTTTGACAACATGAAATAAGCGCAAGAATTGAATTGATATTATTATTCGCGATATAAGGTGAATAGCATGGTCGGATGTTACGGATAATAATTTGTAGTTTTTTAGTTTCCGATAATTTTTCCGATAGTCTGGAAAACATGCCAGTCAGTATGGAAATAAAAATAACTATAGGTTCATCCTTGCCTTGAGTTCGACTATTAATAGCCTCTAGTAATTTATAGTCATAGTCAAAACCGCTAAAGTCTGAAATCAAAGCTTCGCAAAGTTCGTTCCATGAAAACAAAGAATCACGTTTGAAACGGTACCAATGTAAAGCGTTATCGGTAAATAATTCGAACGCGTGATCTAATAATTTGTTTGATAAAATATTCCTAGAGATACTAAATTCCTGAATTTTCTGGATAAATGACCGTGGACAAGAATTCCCGTCGTATTTTATTCTTTTTAATTCGTTAAGAGAATTATTAGGAATTAAGTTTTGAGATTGAGATTGAATATCAGGAAGCATAGTATGAAACATTGTCTCATTGGGACTATTAGGAGTTGAAGAGGGAGGGTTAATTATTAGAGGTTGAGGGTTGATATCATTAGAAACAGTAGTTAAAGAGTTAAATTTTGATTCTAAGTTTAGAAATCTCTCTTTAGTTTGAGATAATCGATTTATCTCTGAGGAATCCGAATCTATATCAATCCTCTCTAGTCGATGAAATAAATGATTAATAAAAGTTTTAATTTTTTTTAATAGTCTAAGGTTTCCCTGTTCCAACGATAGTATTTTTGGTTCAATATAATTTAAAGTAGTGGTAAGTTCATCCAAATCCGTTTTAACTTCCAATATCGAGTCAACAATTTCTTCAGAGGGAGTACGAGGTGCGAGTTGAAGAATTTGTTTTTTAAGCTGTATAACAGTATCTTTAGGTTCTTCTAATCTTATTTTAATTTCGTATTCTAGCTCAGCTTTGTTTAGAAGTTCATAGGAAATATTTCTATCCATGATTAAGTAAAAGTTTAAGAGGACTCGAAGTGTTAAAGAAGACTCAAGTGTATAAGAAGACTCAAGTGTTTAAGAAGACTCAAGTGTTTAAGAAGACTCAAGTGTTTAAGAAGACTCAAGTTTTAGAGGACTCAAGTTTTAGAGGACTCAAGTTTTAGAGGACTCAAGTTTTAGAGGACTCAAGTTTTAGAGGACTCAAGTTTTAGAGGACTCAAGTTTTAGAGGACTCACGATCCGATAAAACGATAAGAAAAAACAAAAGAAAGCAAATTTTTAAGTTCCTACTACGATTCTATGACGTGCGTCGTATGTTGTATATGTGTATGTTAGTGAGTATTTGTAATAGGTATAATATAGATATATAGATTCGTATAAACGACCACAGGATATTGTCCTGCGGCTGTCGTGAAGTAACCAATCTCCAACCTTGGTAGTGCCCACCAGTGGGTTAACACAACCAAGAGGCCGAAAGGGTGCCAATTACCAGAGGTAAAAGGTATGTGTGTGGGGGTGTAGTGTAAATGTAAGTTTAGTACTGAAGAGTAGATTGATGAAGTGATGAAGTTTGATGAAATAATAATTACCAAATTAGATTGCTTGTGTAAGTTTTTTTAGAATTTAGAGATGATTTGAGGGAGTGAGTCTTGATTTTACGTATGGGCGCCAAACTGTCGTGTTACTGCTAATATAAATGAAAGTAAATAAGCAGTTGACAATTAAATTTAATGAAGAGTAAAATACAATAATAATAAAAAAAGAATTCCTAACTAAAAAACACGCTCAACAGAATTTAGGATTTTACTGTACTTGATTGACCAGGGACAGGCTTATGGTCTTGAAGTAGGTAGTGGAGAAATCAACTCCCAGAATAGGTTGCGGCGTCCGCAGGAAGAATGGCGTGTCTCCAGGGCTTGTATAACTCCTGGAATATAGGCGGCGTCAGGAGTATGACGTGTCTCCAGGGCTTGTATAACTCCTGGAATATAGGCGGCGTCAGGAGTATGACGTGTCTCCAGGTCCTCTGTGGTTCACGATCACAGAGGGTTCAAGTTAGGAACGACAACTGTAACTGAAGGGAGATCAGGTGTCCTATGCCAGGTGACTCTGCAGGCTCAGGTTCAGCAACCAATTTTATACTGCCGGGAATGAAGCTGGCGTCCCTTTTATATCCGAAATTTTCAGCGTTTTTCATAACAACTGTTTTATTTTCTTCTTTTTAAATTTCTCGAATTCCAGTTTTTGAAAATCAAAAACTGTGATTGGCCTGTATTTAAAACAGCCTGTATTATTTAGTTCAAAACTTCCTAAAAGATTTCTGTGAGCGTGTTAATAAATTATATAAACTTAAAATAAGATACTGTTAACTAGTAAACAATAGTAATTAATAAAAGATTAAATTATTAGAGCTAACATATTAATAAAAATAAAAATAAATTACAGAAATCAAAGATGACCTTCTTAGTCCTAACCACTAAGAAAAACTATGACACAAAATTAGAGAAAAAAGTAATTGACAGCTTGACAACTGACGTTATGTCAACCGAAAAGTAAACATTGAAAATTATTAGATTTTAAATTTAATTTCAGCATAATCAAAGATTATAAATCGAATAAGATCGATAGTATGACTGCCAACAAAAATAGTTGTCGCCAAGGCGCGACATAAGATGTAAAAGTAAATAATATGAACAATGAGTATGATTGATAGTAAAAGTGTAAGTACCTATAGCATTTAGATACTATATTTCCTAAAAAGTATACAGCGTCTGAAACACGAAGATACTATAGATATAGCTCCTAACTCTAATAATTTTTGATAGCCTGTAACATATGCGGTTGGTCGCTCGGAGATACCGAATTAGGCATGATTGATACATGTTTTACCTTTTTTAGAAATGGAATAGAATATCCTTCTGATATCCATTTAAGAATTAATGGATTACCAGTAATCTTAAGCCAACAATTATAAAAATGCTGGATTCTCCCAGCGTGTACCTCTATTGTTGAGCTGCCGCACGCTGTTTGCTCTGGGCAGATGACTTCTGTTGAGCTGCACCTTTGTGGGGGTTGCGAGGTGCTGGGGCAGTCCTCTTCGGCCCTCCCCTCCCCCCTCTGTGTGACGAGAAGCGAGGAGGGCCTCCCCAGTTTCCCTGGGAGCCCGGCCGGTTCAATGTTGGCTGGTATGAAGTAGAAGGTGTTTTGGGAATCGGTGCGGGCTTCTTGATTTGCAAGCAGTGTTTTTCAATTACTTTCGTAGCCTTTATTTTTTCCGAAAGTTTGCTTCCAAAAAGCAATTCATCACGATCACTATCTTGCATGATATTTAAAAAAGATTTATCCAGGCCCGGAGTGACGAACTTCTTTCTCGCCTCCGTTTCTTCGAAGTGCAGGTCGCACAGTAAGCAACAGCTGTCGCTTAAAAATTTAATGGCCAGAACTTTGTCTGTGCCGTCGTCAAGAAGCAAGTCTACCCTTTATGAAGCGCGGCTATACCGTGACCTAATTGCTGCTGTACTCCTTCTACTCTTTTGTCACGAACACGGGTACCTTCATTCACTGCGGCCGAAATTTCTGGGTTTAATTTAGGCGCTTGTAATAACGGGCAATTTTCTGGAATTAGGCACTCTTTGTGAAGCCTCTCCTTTGTCTCCTTATTCATCCCTTTACGGAGAATAGGTAGCCAAAGCCGCGATAGGTTTTCATGAATTTTGGAGCCAAATTTTGGCGTGTCTTCCGTGGTCTCACCTAAGGCGGAGTGAATATCAGGATCCAATTCTGGTATCGGGGTTGATTCCTGATCGCCATCAGGATTGGTCTGCTCATCGGGTGATATGACGTTCAGCGCCTGATCTATTAACCCTATGGGGTCTGGATCGGCGTCATTACGACGTGTGTCGTCTATAACAATAAAATAATAAAAGTTAAAAAATTGAGGGTAGACGTAATTTTTTATTTTTTATTTCTTACCTTGTATTAACACGCGGTTAATCTCTTAGGTAATATTACAACGCTAACGCGGTACAATAAGTAACCGTCGTGAGGATACACGATCCACCTCCAGGCATTTTATTTATTTTTACGTAATCGTCAAACAATTACAGATTACCTTTGTGTTAACACGCGGTTAACCTCTAGGCTGTATAGCAAGTTACCTTCGTGATGACACACGGTCAACCTCCAGGCATTATAATTATTAAAGATATTATTTCTCTAAAATAATTTGCCACCAACGCACATATCACTTAATAAATAACGATTTACTAACCTAAATTTTCATCGGAGTCTTCCGATGACGAATAAATAATTCTTTTATATTGTTTGCTGATTTTCCAGTTTTTTTTATTTTACGTTGATAACGTTCAATTCTATCCTGGTTTCTTCTTTTCGGCATTTTAATGACGATTGTTGAACACGAAATATTCACTAATTATAAGGCACGTGCGAACGATGCCTCGCAAGAAAAAAGGAATGAAGTTCACAGCACGAACATCGCGCCACGCTAGTGCGGGTACAGATAAAAAAAAATGACAATCGACTAAAAGTCGATTCTTTAAACGTGCGAATAGAGCCTTGTAGAATAAAGGCACTACATGGTTATTTGTATCTGAAGATTGAAGCGACGAAATATAATAGTGTATAGTTATGGATATACCTCGCCCGTCTGCTCTAGATTAGGCTAAGTACATATTATGTCTGTCTCCATGCTAGTACCTAGATATCGTTGCAAGCTCAGCGGTCTATGCCCGTTGGAAACTCGCCTCCAAATCGGCAGTACGTGTTCTCATTTTTATCCTCAGTAAAAATCCTGAGTATTTAGTTTATTGTTAAAAAGGTTTCTCCCGCTCTGAAACCAAGAGTACCTACCGTCAAGGTTTACTATCATACGATCGGAAAGCATAATCACAAAATACTCGTAGTTTTGGGAAAAGTCAAGATGTAGGGTAGGAGAGCCCCCTATTTATGTAAACACCTATGTTTCACAAATAAACTGATTGATTGAGATTAGATACAAAGTCGTGAGCAATGCAGACGTCATACCAGTATTTATTTCCTTGTTAGTGAAATGAATACACAATAAACGTGTTTATGCTGATTGTTTGACCCCATGCGCCGCGTGCGAGGGGTCGTGTCACGTGGCGCTTTGAAATGGTAATGCGCGCGCGGTATATCCGCCGCGCCGCCGCCGCTGCGCACTCGTCCTCCACCAGTGCTCGCTGCTCCGTTGACACTCTCTGCGACCTGTCCCACTGTTACTGCATCCATCTCGTCATGTTGCGCTTTCCGTGTGTCGTGTTGTTGCTGGCTGCGATGCTGATGCTCGTAAGTGACACCTTCAAATTCAAAGAGTAGGTGCCTTCTATGAACCGCTTCACAAATATGATGTGACACCATGGAAAATACATAAATTGGGTTGGCCCTCCATCCATGTAACAGAGGGTTGGATAAAAATATATACGTAAGTACATAGGTAATATATATCTGTGTGGAGTGCCTATCGATAGCTCTTAAAAATGATGATTCGTTTCTTAAGTTTCTTTTTTTTTCTTAAGTCAATGATTGTGAAATATTTGCTTCTAAAGACGTAAAACTTATAACTTAAAAAATCTGAATAAAAATTGGGCTTGTAGAACGTTAAAAGAACTTTCAACTAAAATATTATTAGTTAAGCTATTAACTTTTGAGATTGGGACTTTTTGGTAAAACTGCAACATTATTTTTCATTAACATACTATGCAAAACTAATTTGATTTTGCTGTTGAGTGCAAGTTGAATTTTTTTATGAATAAGCGTTAAAAATATTGTTACTACCTAATTGTTTGGTACTATGGAAGCCTGTGTGCGCGAATCCGACTCCCGTTGGGCCGGTTTTTACTGTTTGTAAGTTCGTCCCGTGGCTGCCACAAATTAATGTTTTTAAATTTACACCACAAACGGGCAAAGAGGTCAAAGTAATGGAATGTGTAAAAGGGACTGTCCACTAGTATAGAGTGTGTGTTGTGTCGCTTGTCCGCAGTGGTGCGGCGAGGCGGAGGCGGCGCCCACCGTCGGGCTGCTGCTCAGGCTCCTCACCAAGTACGTACTCCTCACACGCTAACGTGTCACCGTGCCGTGACGCCGCGTCTTCTGCAACAAATACTCTAACGGTTGCGCCCAATCTAGTCGCATGGGAATCGCTTTTCAAGTGGGTGTGAATGGTCAAATCCGAAACTATTAGGAATAGCGAAAAATACTTAAAGTAGTCTCGAGCCTGATTTTGATGAAAACTAAAACTGCATCATTAGATATTTTTTGAAAAATGAGTATTCCTAGCCAGGAATCGAACCCATTTCGGAAAAAAAACGCAAATGTTATCTGTAATAATACACCATTCGATAATCTCGCTTATTTAAAGCATATAATTTTGGGAAATAATGATATACGTTAAACGTAGTGAATATCGATCAACCTTAGCAACATTAATACCGCTGTCGCCGTCACAATGTATTAGCATGTTTGTTTTATTAGAACCAACAGCACCTGAAGTATTTAGGAGGTATTAACTGTTCGTTTCATAAACAGCAATAACGGCCAAAACGTGCTGGCGGAGTTCGCGGAGCTGGGGCTGCAGACCAAGATCAACGCGCTCAACCAGCTCGCCGACCTCATCGCCATCGCCGCCGACTCCACCAGCTCCGGTACCAGTACACTACATACCTACATCTACCTATGTCACCGCGTCATTGAACACTCCTATATATGTTTAACTTCTTCTTCTGCTTTAGTGTCTATAGTATGACGTATCCTTGGGCCCAGTAACCACCTTAATTGCGGCGACTTTTTTTTTTGGATGGGAAATAATCAAATGACGGATGACCCCTCCCGCTCTGGGCGGAGTGGAATTTCGGACTTTTACTGACTAAAACCCAACCATGTTCTTTCTTTGCCCTTTATGTTCCGGGGCCGCGGTATCTCTTTCGAACAGTCCCGCAGCCCCGGCAGGCATCGGCCGTTGTCCCTTCTATCTGCTGACATCTCTTTGAGGCGCGCGTGGAACACTCGCGCGCCGTCGACGCGGCCCATAGCTCATCGTCCACAGGCCCGTGCCTACGGTAAGAGGGAGAGAACGTGGCCAGCCCCTCGCTCATACGTTCCGCCACCTCCTTCGCTAGCATGACGGCTTCCCATTCCGTCTCGCTCCAGACCATGGATTGGACCAGGGTTTAACTTTGGTTTTTTACTTTGTTTAGGACACAGTTTAAATTTGAAGAACAGGTGTCTATTATGAACCGCTACACAAAAGTGACGTCAAATTACGAATAATCAAAAAGGGGTTGCTCCATACATGAAACAGAAGAGTGTTTTTTTTTTCTTTGTATATAAATGTGTGAGGTGGGGTGTCTATCGACGACAGCTCTAACAAAATTATATCAAGGTTTCTCAAATACTTTTTGTCGTGAGTCAAATAGTTGGTGAGACATTTGGTTCCAAAGCCGTAAACGTTGTGCGTCTCCCCCCCCCCCCCCCCCCCCTCGAGTGCGAGCGCGTCACCGAGAGTGTGATAGGCAACATTACAGATTTGTATTTTATTTCTAGGATAAAGATGACATCACTTCACCGCCGACAGGCAGCCGCTGCACATTAAAGATTAACATATTGTAAGGATTGTATTATATAGTCAGCTGTATATTGTACTTACATAAAACGTAATATACTATTTTAAAATAAACGCAATCTTTTAAGTTCGTGCTAGTTTCATTCTGAGAGGCATCCAATTATACATTGACTGAATTACGACTCCTTTTAGAATAAGTATATAATGACGAAAGTTCTGTGGTTGACGATGACAAGACGTTGTGTTGATGTCGGTGTTTTTCTAAGTGTACGTTTGTTTCCTTCTCGGATTCCTCTGCGTTTGCGTTATAGACTTATTTTGTTATATCCATACCACACATTTTATGAAAATGTCCCTTTTTTTTTTTTTTTTTTTTTTTTTTTTAGGATGGGAAATCATCAAATGACTTCTCCCGCTCTGGGCTGAGCAGGAGGGAGTGTCAGACTTTTACTGACTAAAACCCATCCATGTTCCTTCATCGCCCTTTGTGTTCCGGGGCCACGGTATCTCTTTCGAATAGTCCCGCAGCCCCGGCAGGCTTCGGCCCTTGCGGACCCCTTCACTGTTGCTGACTCTCTTTGAGGCGCGCGTGGAACACGAACGCGCCGTCGACACGGCCTGTCGTCATGAGACGGACGGACGGCGAGCTAGCCCATAGCTCCCCGTCCACAGGCCCGCGCCTACGGTGGCCGGAAGCCACCACGTGGCCCCCGACGCCCGGGGCGTCTCCCGCGGCGGCCGGGACGTGAGGATCTCTCCCTGTCCTGTTCCGCCACCTCCTTCGCTAGCATGACTGCTTCGCAGAAGGAGGTGACGGCGTCCCATTCCGTCTCGCTCCGGACCATGGATTGAACCAAGGCCGGGAGCGAGAGGTCGCCGCCGCCAATCGCCGTTACGAGGACACGGCGGTGCTCCGCCCAAGCGGGACACACCTCCACCGTGTGCTCCACCGTGTCCTCCGGTCGATCGTCACAATGGTGACACCCGGACGTTTCCTCCCGCCCGATTCGGTGCAGGAACTTACCGAAACATCCGTGTCCGGTAAGAACCTGCGTCAGGCGGAAGGTGAGGACGCCGTGGCGTCTCTCCAGCCACTCCTCAAAGAGGGGACTTATCGCCACTATTGTGGCGTGCCCTATGAAAATGTCCCTTCAACAACGTTGTTATACTTATTATGTTCCGGATGAAAACAAAAATATAACCTCCAATTTGAAATGTCTATATAACTTATTTTTTAGAAGTTCAATGTAAAAGTGGAAATCACAAAAAAGCTTTTGACATTAAACTACACCAAAAAACGTAAGAATTTTCACTGTCCATGACAAATTAATATTGAGCCAAAGTTACTGTGGATATCTGACATTGCTCTTTTTTATGAGTTACATAATGTGCAATATAATTGTTTTATATGAAAATAGACATAATAAGGTTTGTAAAAATATATACCTGGTTTAAAAGGTTTATTTTATTATACAAATAAAACCGGCCAAGAGCGAGTCGGACTCGCGCACCGAGCGCGAGGGTTTCGTACAAACTTTTTAAAGGACAAACTTAACTTTGCTGTTCGATCGTTTGTGATAGTAAAATTGTTTTTTTTTGTTGATAATAAACTATAAATATTTACGGTTTTCAGACTTTTCCCTTTACATGTGCTGTAAGAACAGTCTTTTTGTCAATTTCGTGATTCTAGGACAACGGGAACTACCATAATTATAGGTTTTCGACCCAAAACCTACACTCGAGAGCGATGAATCCGGGTCACATAAAGAATGTTAAAAATCTCGGAAACTAAAAATGATAGGTTAATGCAATAAATTGTATTTAATAGACAATGTAATACTCCTTAAATGAAAGTAAACAAAATATGAGTCACCATACATTTTATTAACACAAAATTACATAAAGAAAAAAACTGCTGATCTCTCCTTAAAACAAAAATAGGAAACATGAAATTTTTGAACTTTATTACGATTTTCTTGAATTTTAATACTTCGTATTGCCTCCTCGTGCTTCCATTACTGCGTTTACGCGGTTTGGCATGCTGTACACCAAGTTCCTTATACGATTTTGGGGAATATTCTCTCATTCCTCTGTGAGAGCAATTTTGAGCTCACGAAGCGTGATTGGGGGAGGGTTTCGTTGTTTTACGCATCTGCCTAGCTCGTCCCAAGCATGCTCGATCGGGTTGATATCCGGGCTGCGCGCTGGCCACTCCATACGAGTAATGTTCATCTCTTGAAGGTAGTCATTCACAATCCTACCTGTATGAGGTCGGGCATTGTCATGCATAAATATAGCATCCTCACCTAAATTGACCATAAATGGACCAACGTGATCATTGAGGATTTCTTCCACATATCTTACGCTAGTTAAAGAGCCGTTTTCTATGATCACCAGCTCTGTGCGACTTTCAGAAGAAATTCCGGCCCACACAAGTACAGACCCACCACCGTAGGCTACTTTTTCTTCGATGCATGCTTGCTTGAATCTTTCCCCTGGTCTTCGATACACTCTGTGTCTTCCATCGTGCTTGTAGAGCATAAATTTTGATTCGTCGGAGAACATAACTTTTGACCAATCTTCAATACTCCAATTTACGTGGCTCTGGGCATATCTTAGTCTTGAAATACGATGCCCACGCTCCAGTTTAGGGCCGTTTGCAGGTCTAAGGGGTTTTAAGTTAGATTCAGCAAGCCGACGTCTTACTGTCCATGCACTTGGGTTACTTCCTCCGAGGCGTCGAAACTGATTTGTGAGTTCAGTTCCTGTGAGAAAGCGATTTCGAAGCATGGTGTTCACCAAGTATCGGTCTTCTCGTGCTGTGGTACACCTGGTTCTGCCCGTTCCTGGTCTGCGTAGGTTAGAACCAGTTTCTTCGTAACGTCGGAGAACTCTTTGTACTGTTGACAGCGACACACCGACAGTCCTGGCTGTATCGCGCTGACTCCGGCCGGTTTCCAGCATTGTAAGTATTCTGGTGCATTCTTCAGGCGTAAGCGACATAATTTCAGCTTGAATAATGAATATAGAGCACTATCAACATGGTTTATGTACCCACATAAATGACAGATTACAAACAAAAGCAAAACCAAATGCTGTAATTTCGTAGTTCCATCTTCGAAAGTGGCCCTTTTTCAAATTTGATTTTTTTATGATATAACTATACAATAACTAAGAAGTTTTAATACCTTCATTTAAGGAGTATTACATTGTCTATTAAATATAATTTATTGCATTAACCTAGCATTTTTAGTTTCCGAGATTTTTAGGATTCTTTAAGTGACCCGGATTCATTGCTCTCGAGTGTATATTGTACTTCCGTATGACCGAGAATTGTCAATTTTGGTTAAGGCTAGGTAGACCAAGCAAAGTAGGTATTTAACGCTACCATCCTTTACGCGAAACGAGCCGAAAATGAGGTCAAAATGAAAATCCAAGATGGCGCCGACGAAAATTTTAAGTTTTTTCTTCATGTATGTCGTTTATGTGGCTTTTGGAGTTACTGATAATGAAAATGAGGTCAAAATGAAAATCCAAGATGGCGCCGAGGAAAATTATCGGTTTTTCCTTCATGGGTGTCGTTTTCGTGGTTTTTGGTGTCGCTGATAATGAAAATGAGGTCAAAATGAAAATCCAAGATGGCGCCGAGGAAAATTATCGGTTTTTCCTTCATGGGTGTCGTTTTCGTGGTTTTTGGTGTCGCTGATAATGAAAATGAGGTCAAAATGAAAATCCAAGATGGCGCCGACGAAAATTATCGGTTCTTCCTTCATGGGTGTCGTTTTCGTGGTTTTTGGTGTCGCTGATAATGAAAATGAGGTCAAAATGAAAATCCAAGATGGCGCCGACGAAAATTATCGGTTTTTTCTTCATGGGTGTCGTTTTCGTGGTTTTTGGTGTCGCTGATAATGAAAATGAGGTCAAAATGAAAATCCAATATGGCGCCGACGAAAATTATCAGTTTTTTCTTCATGAGTGTCGTTTTCGTGGTTTTTAGTGTCGCTGATAATTAAAATGCCGTTTCACACTATCTTTTTTTTTTAAATTTGATTAATGGAAAAGTTGATTATGTCTCATGCACGAACGACTGCATTGATTTCATCAATGATCAAAATACAAGGTCTGGTTTTCTAAATCCTTTGGCGTCTCTTATTTGTTGTAGATAATGGGTCGAAAGACAGGGACGCATTAAGAATACATAAATAAAAAAAAAGGAAAGAAAATGCGGGACTGATACGTGGTAGAGCAGTACTCAAAGAACGGCAATCTGTTCAACTCGCTACGGTTTCGTTTCTAGATTACTTAAATTTTTACTTTTCATCAGCGTTAGAATGTAGAAGTGTTTACGAGTACAAACTAATATCAAATGTTGTTAATTTTAGGAAATTTTTTGATTGTTTTTTTATAACTTAATTATTAAGAATGTTACTAAAATGATTACCAAATGATAGCTAGCTAGTTAAGGTATACATTGCTTACTTACATTTCTACAAATAATGATACCTATGTTGTTTTTTACACGAGACATGATGACATTTAGATAATAATAAGAAATTTTCTTTCTTTTTTTTTTTTTTTTTTTTTATTATTATTTGTTTTTTTTTTTATATTTTTTTTTAATGCCATCCTGCAAACAGAGAAGATTAAGTTTAAGTTTATGTCCCTAATTCCTAGTCCTACCTAAATAATCAACCAATACCAAATTATTATATAGGAAAGCTATGTATTAAACGTATTTATTTTATTATTTTCAATAAATAAGAATAATAAAGACTGATTTGAAACTATAAAAAAAGCGTATTTTATTGGTTTTATTAATGCCCTAATTGAACTTGCGTTCAATACCAGACTACCGGTATTGATGTAGGTGCCATGACCTCATTTTCATTATCAGCGACTCCAAAAACCATGAAAACGACACCTATTAGGAAAACACCGAAAATTGTCGGCGGCGCCATCTTGGATTTTATTTTGACCTCATTTTCATTATTAGCGACTACAACAACCATAAAAACGACACCCATGAGGAAAATACGGAAAATTATCGTCGGCACCATCTTGGATTTTCATTTTGACCTCATTTTCATTATCAGCGACTACAAAAACCATGCAAACGACACCCATGAGGAAAAAACCGAAAATTATCGTCGGCGCCATCTTGGATTTTCATTTTGACCTCATTTTCATTATCAGTAACCCCAAAAACCACGAAAACGACATACATGAAGAAAAATCTGAAAATTTTCCTTGGCGCCATCTTGGATTTTCATTTTGATTTCATTTTCATTATCAGCGACTACAAAAACCATGAAAACGACACCCATGAGAAAAATACCGAAAATTATTGTCGGCGCCATCTTGGGTTTTCATTTTGACCTCAAATTTTCATTATCAGCGACTCCTAAAACCATAAGACCGACTCCCATGAGGAAAATACCGAAAATTGTCGTCGGCACTATTTTGGATTTTCATTTTGACCTCATTTTCAGTATCAGCGACCCCATAAACCATGAAACCGACACCCATGAGGAAAATACCGAAAATTGTCGTCGGCGCCATCTTGGATTTTCTTTTTGACCTCATTTTCATTATCAGCGACTACAAAAACCATGAAAACGCCACCCATGAGGAAAATACCGAAAATTATCGTCGGCGCTATTTTGGATTTTCATTTTGACCTCATTTTCATTATCAGCGACTCCTAAAACCATGAAACCGACACCCATGAGGAAAATACCGAAAATTGTCGTCGGCGCCATCTCGGATTTTCATTTTGACTTCATTTTCATTAGCAGTGACTCCTAAAACCATGAAACCGACACCCATGAGGAAAATACCGAAAATTGTTGTCGGCGCCATCTTGGATTTTCATTTTGACCTCATTTTCATTATCAGCAACCCCAAAAACCACGAAAACAACACCCATGAGGAAAATACCGAAAATTATTGTCGGCGCCATCTTGGATTTTCATTTTGGCCTCATTTTTATCATCAGCGACCTCAAAAACCACAAACGACACCCATGAGGAATCGGCGCCATCTTGGATTTTCTTTTTGACCTCATTTTCATTATCAGCGACTACAAAAACCATAAAAACGCCACCCATGAGGAAAATACCGAAAATTATCGTCGGCGCCATCTTGGATTTTCATTTTGACCTCATTTTCATTATCAGCGACTACAAAAACCATGAAAACGACACCCATGAGGAAAATACCGAAAAATTTTGTCGGCGCCATCTTGGATTTACATTTTGACCTTATTTTCATTATCAGCGACTCCTAAAACCATGAAACCGACACCCATGAGGAAAATACCGAAAATTGTCGTCGGCGCCATCTTGGATTTTCATTTTGACTTCATTTTCATTAGCAGTGACTCCTAAAACCATGAAACCGACACCCATGAGGAAAATACCAAAAATTGTCGTCGGCGCCATCTTGGATTTTCATTTTGACCCCATTTTCATTATCAGCAACCCCAAAAACCACGAAAACGACATACATGAAGAAAATCTGAAAATTTTCCTCGGCGCCATCTTGGATTTTCATTTTGGCCTCATTTTTATTATCAGCGACCTCAAAAACCACAAATGATATCCATGAAGAAAAATCCGAATATTTTCCTCGGCGCCATTTTGGATTTTCATTTTGACCTCATTTTCATTATCAGCGACCCCAAAAACCACGAAAACGACATCCATAAAGAAAAAACCGAAAATTTTCCTTTTTTTATTTATCGTTTTGTAAAATGTTTATGAGTCTGAATTCTTCTAATACAAAATTTATATTTTTATTGTGATAAATGTACTGTTCACACACATTCCAGACTTTTATTTCTAAGCCGTACTGACTTTATAATTATGTGTCTTATAATATTATCGTCTACACTCCACAGGATTAAAATTGTTTAAGCGATCACTACACTCGAACTTCACCCGTGTGTGCGTGTATCTTCATGAACAATGCAGGCAAACATAGGATCGCAACGACTTTGCCTAAACTCTAGCGAGTGAATATTCTGCACGGACTTTTAAAAGCAAGGTCTTACAGCACAAGTAAAGGAAAAGTCCGAAAAATAAAAAAGCGGCCAAGTGCGAGTCGGACTCGCCCATGAAGGGTTCCGTAGCAAGTAACATAATATAAAAGTTCTTGTAGTTCGTTGTAACTTTGATCAATGTTTTAATAATAGTGTATTTTTTTTTAAATTAAGTTATTGATACGTAAAATGAAAGGTTAATTGTGGTTTACGATTTAAGACGTATTCAACTAAAACTACTTATTAGATCTCGTTCAAACCAATTTTCGGTGGAAGTTTACATGGTAATGTACCACATCATTTATGTTTTTTTAGTTTTATCATTCTCTTATTTTAGAAGGTTACAGTTATACTGCGCGAGAGACACTTCCAAAGTGGTATAATACCACTTACCGGAAGTGTCTCTCGCGCAAACTATTCAGTTTAGAAAAAAAATGAAATTAGAAACCTCAATATCATTTTTGAAGACGTGTCCATAGATACCCCACACGTATGGGTTTGATGATTTTTTTTTTGAGTTTCACTTCTAAGTATGGGGAACCCCCAAAATGTATTGTTTTTTTTTTCAATTTTGTTCACAGAATACATCTACTTACCAAGTTTCAACAGCATAATTCTTATACTAGTTTCGGAAAAAAGTGGCTGCAGACAAACATTACGAATTCATAAGGGTTCTGTTTATTGCCATTTGGCTACGGAACCCTAAAAAGTTGAAAATTAAGGTAAATTTTTGCTCTCAAGTCGCAGAGCACTCAAGAGCGCGCCGCAGCCGACAACGCCCCAGGTACCGACTCGACCGGAGGGCACGAGGCCACCCAGGGTCAGTACCCCACGCTTCGAGGCTGCAGTTATTACACTGCAGCCCGAAGCCGTAAGCAGGGGAGTGACCTACAAGTCAGTCCTGGCGGAAATGAGTTTTGCACCCCGGCTGGTTTCGTCTTCAGGACGGCGGCCACGGGTGCCAAGATGCTTCAGGTGTCGAGTAACGGAAGGCAGGAGAGGGCAGACAAGTTGGCCGCCAAACTCCTTGAAGTCCTCAAGCCAGAGGACACCCAAGTGTCCAGGCCCATGGTCACGGCTGAATTGCGCGTGGAAGGGCTGGACGACTCAGTGACCCCGGAGGAAGTAGTGGCGGCCATTGCCCAAAACAAAGTTGCAGATGGCAGGCGGCTGCTGGTAGGCTGGGTGTCTGCCAGGGTCAAACTCCTGCCAAGGCGGGCTTTGCAGTGCTTCCGATGCCCCGAAAAGGGGCATGTCAAGGCACAATGCACTGCACATGTCAACCGCAGTGAACTATGTTTCCACTGCGGTCGACCCGGCCACAGGGCGGCCCAGTGCTCCAGAGCGCCAAACTGCAGCCTTTGCGCAGCTTCAGGGAAAAGCTCGGAGCACAGACTTGGTAGGAAGGCCTGCAAGGCACCCAAGTCCAAGAACAGGAGGTCTAGAGCAGTCTGGTCGGAGAATCTGCGCTTCTCCCACAGCCCGACTCCCGACCCAGGTAAGGAGGAGCCGAGAAAATGGTATGGCATTAATGGCACAATTCCGTTACCTCCAGGCGAACATCAACCACGCCGCCAGAGCTCAGGATCTATTGCTCCAGAGTATGGCAGACTGGTTGATCAATGGTTGTGATCGCCGAGCCGTATTTTGTCCCCCCCCCCCAAGATAATTGCCCAGCTACCAGAAAAACAAAAGCTTTAAGAGTGATGGTTGCATACAAGGTTTATACGTGTTCTGATTAAGTCAAAAACCCTTAATAGCCTTCCAAACAAAAGCTTGTAAGAGCTATGGTTTCGTGCTAGATGGGGTGCGGAACATATTTTGTTTATTGAGCAGATTAAATCAAAGGACCCCTGTAAAGATTTTCTGTAGAGATTATCTGTTCGTATGGAGGGTTGTACGTCAACTGGACACTGGGTACTTCTTAAAAATAAAAACGAACGTAAGTAAAAATAAAATCAAATAATCTAAAAGTACAAATTAATATTGTATAATTATTGTCAACAACTGTCAGAATAAATTAGGTACTAAATAAAATGTAAAAATAATTTCTATAAATTCGTAATAAATAATGTTCAAAATTGGTCAGGATTGTTAAAAAGAACTTTCCCTACTAAACACCAATTTATAGGCCTAAAATATCTAAAAGAAGCTAAATATGTAAAAATAAATTTTGCCGAAAATCACGTCCCACGTCTACCTTCCTAATAGACCAGAAGGCGGGTGGGTGGGCAAAAATTTTTTCGAGCTAGGGGCGCGAGCGAGGTGTCCAGAGACGCGTCTCCACGCGGGCTAGCGATATAAGGAATAAAACTTAGTGGGTAACGACCAAAAATTTGGGGTTTTGGTCAAAAAACCAGTTTTTGAACCAAAAAAATTTAGAATTTCACCCCACAACTTGGAAACTGGGACACGGGATGCGGACCAGAGTTCAGGGATGAAGGGTGAGAACTATTTAAACTATAAACTGAAGTAATTTTTGCAAAATAATTTAGAAAAACAATTAATTTTGGAAATTGACTATAAAAATTCGAAAAATTCCTGACTGTTAGTAGGGATAAAGTCCCGACGCGCGTGTAAATACGTGCGATATGGTCAGAACGTGGGCGGAGGCCTAGTTTGGTCTAAAAATGCCAAAAACAGCTTCAAAATCGCACGTCTATAAGCGGAGATAATTATCAACCCGCTAAGGTTCGCTCAGGTTAGGTTTTTTTTTTTTTTTTTTTAGTTTTGGCAGGAGTGGAAAATCCCCACGGACACCTCGACTATCTCCCAGGAATATCTCTTGTGAGGCAGTCGAGGTAGTGCCGGACTCGAACCGGCTAAACACCACTCCTGCTCTGCTCGTGTCCCCCTGACATGATCAGAGACCTTGTTTAGACTTTTTATAATTATTTTTATAGTTGTTTGTTTATATTACCATTTTAATGACAATTTACGCTAAATTAAAATTTTAAACTATTTTTCTAATTTGTTACTTGGACACTGTATTGTACTATGCTTTAGTCCTATATCTTTTCTCGTGAGAAATGTTCATGTAAAGCAAAGCACAGAGTTTACGTGTTCTTGTTTCTATTAATTACTTAAGGAGACCAGGTATCTTATGCCAGGTGACTTCCGAGGCTCAGGTTCAGCATCCAATTTTATACTGACGGGAATGAAGCTGGCGTCCCTTATATACGAAGATTTTTCAGCGTTTTTCATATCAACTGTTTTATTTTCTTCTTTTTAAATTTCTCGAATTTCAGTTTTTGAAAATCAAAAACTGTGATTGGCCTGTATTTAAAACAGCCTGTATTATTTAGTACAAAACTTCCTAGAATATTTCTGTGAGCGTGTTAATTAATTATATAAACTTAAGATAAGATACTGTTAACTAGTAAACAATAGTAATTAATAAAAGATTAAATTATTAGAGCTAACATATTAATAATAATAATAATAATCATTTATTTAACAGATCATACAATCCAATTTGTTAGTAATACATACACATCTTAAACACTAGTGTTAGTACATAAATATCTTTTGTAAAATTTTGTTAATAATTATTATCAATAATGTCAAAATAATTAATAGTAAAAATGTCAAAATCATAAAACAATAATGTCAAAATCACCACCAATCATGTCAAAATCATTAATAATACATAGTCAGGAAATAAAAAGAAATAATAAAAGACAATAATCAAAAGAAACATTATTTCAAGGCACGAGTTGAAGGTAATACTTGTGTTGTGGTCCAGTGCCTGAGTATTAGACCTTCTGCCCTATCGGCCACAGTGACCAAGAGGCTGTTGGCGCTGCCCCGCACCCGCCGCATCAAGGAGGCGACACGCTTTCGCATGATTGCATAGAAATCGTCTATACGTGCCTCTGCGAACATCCCTGATGCGCTACAGTGTCGTGGTAACCCCAACAACGCTCTGTATGCGTTATTGTACTGGACGCGTAAGGCGCTGTAAGCCTTTTGCGTGTAGTCGACCCATAGACTGCTGGTGTAAAAAGATTGGCAGTATGCCCTAAACAGAGTAGTTTTCACACCCCTCGAACACTTTGCAAACCTACGGATCAACATATTGCTCCTGACTGACAGCGCCCTACGCTCCCTCTCCATGTCAACATTGTCCATCTGCGTTGCCGTGACCCAGTGCCCCAGATATTTAAACGATTTCACCCATTGCAATTCCGTCCCACCGAGTGTGACAGGCGGCACTTCGCGATAGTCCTTAGTGCCTGCCTTGAACAACAGACACTCGCTCTTTTTCGAATTATATCTGAGACCTTGGGCCTCCGCATATCGCTCACAAACAGACACGAGCTTCCTGAGGGCGCTGATTAATAAAAATAAAAATAAATTACAGAAATCAAAAGTGACCTTCTTAGTCCTAACCACTAAGAAAAACAATGACACAAAATTCGAGAAACAAGTAATTGACAGCTTGACAACTGACGTAATGTCAACAGAAAAGTAAACATTGAAAATTATTAGATTTTAAATTTAATTTCAGCAAAATCAAAGATAATAAATCGAATAAGATCGATAGTATGACTGCCAACAAAAATAGTTGTCGCCAAGGCGCGACATAAGATGTAAAAGTAAATAATATAAACAATGAGTATGATTGATAGTAAAAGTGTAAGTACCTACAGCATTTAGATACTATATTACCTAATAAGTATACAGTGTCTGAAACACGAAGATACTATACTGGTCGGCTCGCTCATTTCCCTCCAACCCCGCGTGGGCCTTGATCCAGAACAAGGAGACACTCTTGTTCTGGAGCTTGCAGCGTCTAATGGTGTCCCTTGTTTCCACAGCCAGGGGATGGGGGGAGGAGACACTTACAACCGACTGAAGTGCCGCCTTGGAGTCGCTGAAGATGCCGAATGTTGTATCTCTACGCTTGAGCACCTCTTCTGCCGCTCTTTGTAGGGCTAGAAGCTCAGCCTGGTAGACGGTGCAGTAAGACGGCAAGGCAAGTTTGAGGGCTCTAGTTTCGGTGGCGCCATTCCACACGGATAGCGCCGCTCCGACTTTGCCCACATTCTTGCTGCCGTCTGTGAAGATCCGCACAGCGAAGTTGCTATGGTTTCTGTATTGTTCCTCGTCTACCAGGCTTCCGAACTCTAGGTTCAGCTGGTCCGCGGGGTGTGGAGCCTTTGCCGCTGGAGCCATTCGCTCGATCTCCCCACCTCCTAGCACAGGCTAAGGGAACCCCCTTCTTGGCCTCGTACAGCGCAGCCGCTTCCCGCACACGAAGGTCAAGTGGAAGTATCCCAGCCAACACCAGTGCCGAGTTTAGGGAGACCGTGCGGTAGGCTCTGCACAGCTTCTGAGCAAAACCCCTCTGGACCACGCTGAGCTGCTTAATTACTCCCACTTTTTTGGCGGCAGGTGCCCATGCGCTTGCAGCGTAGAGAATAATCGGTTCGACTACTGCCATATAGATGACGCGGATGATCTCCGGGTGAAGGCCCCAGCTCACTTTTGCCGCCCGTGCCAGCTGTTTTGTAAATATTAACAGCTTTTCTGCATACGTTGGCGACGTGGGTGTTGAAGGTGATAGACCCTTGCACACACCCTTTGTTTGTGTGCCTTAGGCACTCCGCACCCGCGTACCTAACTCGGACGCTCGCTCAGGTTAGGTTCGCTCAGGTTAGGTTCGCTCGCATGGTAGCATAGATGCAGGTCTACCTTACTGCCTCCCTCAGAAGCGGTAGGGTAGCGGGGTCTTGAGGGGGAGCGCTACGGTCGTGTAGATCCTCAAGGCAAGTCTTGTGTGTTTACCTTCACGTGGTTGCCGCCCTGTTCTTGTTCTAATTCCATAAGAAATAGACGCAACAAAAACCACCAGGCGCTTTCTGGGGGGGAGGGGGGGCATCGCACTTCGTATGATCAACTCCCGTCGTGCGAGGTGCGGTGTGCGTTCCCCTGCGTGCCCCTCTGAGCAGCGGGCGTAGCAGAGGGCATGGCAAGGGAGTGGGGTCCTCCTTTTGCGAGGTTCTCGCAGAAGGAGGAGGCGGAGCGACGCGGCAGGAGGATCATGTTGTGAGGACATGATCCTCTCGCCGCGCCACTCTGCGGGCGGAGAGGGGGGGAAGGGGCGTTTGCCCTCGCTTCTCACGGTGACGGGCGGGCGACAGGCGCGGGGTTGCCTCCGCCCGCATTGCACCCGTCACCTCGCGGGCGACTGGGCCTCCCGCTTCCCGGCGTGCGTGCGGACGGCATGCTGGGGAGCGAGGAGGCCTGGTCAGCGGTAGCCTCCTTTTGCGAGGTTCTCGCAGAAGGAGGAGGCGGAGCGGCGCGGCGAGAGGATCATGATCCTCTAGCTGCGCCGCTCCGCGGGCGGAGAGGGGGGGAAGGGGCGTTTGCCCTCCCTCCTCACGGTGACGGGCGGGCGACAGGCGCGGAGGTGCCTCCGCCCGCATTGCACCCGTCACCTCGCGGGCGACTGGGCCTCCCGCTTCCCGGCGTGCGTGCGGACGCTATGCTGGGGAGCGCGGAGGCCTGGTCAGCGGTAGCCTCCTCCTTTTGCGATTTCGCAAAAGGAGGGGGCGGAGCGCGCGCGGGGGGACGTTCCTTTCGCTGCGCTGCTCCGCGGGCGGAGAGGGGGGGAAGGGGCGTTTTTCTCCCAGCGTGAAAAAAAAAAAGTTCGGTTAGGTTCGCTCAGGTTAGGTTTTTTTTTTTTTTTTTTGTTTTGGCAGGAGTGGGAAATCCCCGCGGACACCTCGACTATCTCACAGGACTTTCTCTTGTGAGACAGTCGAGGTAGTGCCGGACTCGAACCGGCTAAAAACCACTCCTGCCCCAGCCAGTGTCCCTCTAACATGATTAGAGCCCTTGACATCTGTCTTGTTTGGCTTGTCAACGATTCTTGGTGGCCGGAGAGACCACTGATGCACGTTTTGGTTATGCGTGATAAATTACCTATTTTGAATATACTCGAAGTTTTACTTTAAAATTATTTTTTTGCTGTGTGCTTTAATTTGAACCTTATGTTTTGTTAACTTTTTTTAAAAACTATTTACTAAATACTATTTTACTTTATTGATGTTCTTTAATTTATACTATTCTAATATTTATATCTATTATTAACCCTTATATTTTATGCCCTTATTAAGATTTCTTGCTTTGTTTCTTATTTTTAACGTTTATTTATATGATATCTAAGGTTTATATACTATATTATATTATATACTATACTATATTTACTATATAATTAAATATCTTTAATTTTATAAGTTTTCATGATTATTACTATTCTTCTAAATTTTTTAATTTTGTTGCAAGACAGGTTAACGACTGTTACAGTATCACCAAGTTCAACCCAGCTTGACGTATCCACCAGCGCCGGCACCAGCTCCAGCATAAGTTGAGCTCGTTTCTCAAGAAACAGCCTCAATTTATATCTTTGTTTATTGCCAACGCTGGTGACCGTCTCAACTCGTCTGTATATCGGCTGGGCCGAATTGGTTGTTTGGGCCGTGTTGATTGTTGGCATTCGTTGCTGAATGCGTTGTGCTCGGTGGCCCCCTGTTTTGCTCTGGTGCAGTTCACGCAAGCCGCTGCTTTGCCGATCTGTCTATCCGGGCAGTCTGCCCTGAGGTGTGCTCCACCGCAATGGCTACACAGATCGGCTGGCTCCGTGCACAGGCGTTTCCCGTGCCCGTATGCCAAGCAGCGGGTGCACTGCACCAGAGGCGTCTGATCCTCGACGCGTACTCGCTGGAGGTCGATGCGGAGTTTTCCTCCTTCAATCGCCCTCCTCCAGACCATAGGGGACACACCAAGCACAACGTGATTCGCATGCGGGTTCCGGGTTTTCTTTCGGTATTTTACCACCATCCTCTGCGCCTCGTCGTCGAGCCCGTGAAATATCTCCCGGTACTGATTCTTAAGGGCTCTCAACACTTCTTCGTCACTGTGCATGAGTAATACGTCCCTAAGAATCAGAAGCGGGTCCCGATTTTTCACGTCCTCGACAACGAGGTTCTCTCCGGCCTTCTCTAATCGTGCTTTTAATTTCCTCCTCTCCTCCGTTGTTGCGCACCCCATCACTACCCTTTGGTCCTTGGCTTTTCGGACCCTCTCTACGCGCACCCAGCCCTCCTTCGCATCTACTGCCTTCCTCACTCTTTCGAGGATTTCGTCCCCCGTATCCATCTCCTGAGTTGAGGAGACAACCACAGAGTGCAGCGTCGTTCGCTCCAGGGCCTGAGCCCCGGTGTGGCTCTTACAGACGGCCGCCACACTCGCGTAGGTTGTCTCCCCCACCCCTTCCCTGCTGGCCAGACTGTCTCGGAGTCTGTCAAGCTTCTCGGAGTTGTCTCGCAACTCCGAGATGTGCTCCTTTAGACTATTAAGGAGCTCAGTCTGGCCAGCAAGAACGTCGACGGTGATAGGATGGGGACTTTGGTCAGCAGTAGGCGCGGGTTCCGGTACGGCGATGGGTGCGGTAGGCGCCTTGTCTCGTTCCGACTCCTTGACAAGCTCAAAAAGCCTGTTTATGGCCTCGAGCACCGCAGCTTTGATGTCGGTCCTGAGGTTGCGAGAATTGCCTAAATTAAGTTTTGCCTTGTTCAGGCAAGCTCTCGCCTCCTCAGTGCGACTGCGGTGCCTCGCCTCAGGCTTCTTGAGCAGTGTCAAGAAGTCCGCAGGAGCTCGGCGCGTCCCCGGAGTAGCAGGGTCCCCCGCGTGGCGGAAGGAGTGTCCTCTCCGAAGGAGATTCTCCTCCTCGCGTCAGCAGAGGAAGGTCCCGCTTTCTCCGGCGATCGCGTCGAGCCCCCGGTGCCCAGCGTTCTCAAGGTAGCAGATGGGGTGCGGAACATATTGGTCTCGAGTGGCATTGATATATTTATATACAGATAAAAACGAGCCCCTGTAAAGTGGAGGCCCGGTCGATAAAATACGCTCAAGAAAGGAGAGACTTATAATAATAATAAGGTGGACACTGGAATCTACCGTGTCCCTGTAAAGGGGGGTACACGGAAAATAATAAAATAACTAATCTGCTAAAATAACTAAAATATTAATAATTATGTCGTCAGTCAAATAATGTTAAAATGTTAAAATTCCCCTAAACACACTCCGAAAACCCTAACAAAAGTAAACCCTAACCAAATCACGACTTAAATTTTTACCAAAATCCCACGTCTACCAAAGGGTGAGTACTATTTATACTATAAACTGATGCTATTTTGGCAAAAAATTTGGAAAAAACACTAAATTTTGAGAATTTACTTTGAAAAAGTCGAAAAATTCCTAAGTGTGTTAAGGGATGAAGTCCTGACGCGCGTGTGTGCGTGCGATATGGTCAGTACGTAGGCGGAGGCCTAGTTTAGTCTAAATCCGCTGAAAACAGCTTTAAAATCGCACGTCTAGAAGTGAAGATATCGACGCTCAGGTTAGGTTCGCTCAGGTTAGGTTCGCTCAGGTTAGGTTCGCTCAGGTTAGGTTCGCTCAGGTTAGGTTCGCTCAGGTTAGGTTCGCTCAGGTTAGGTTAGGTTAGGTTAGGTTAGGTTAGGTTTTTTTTTTTTTTTTTTTTTTTTTTTTTTTGTTTTGGCAGGAGTGGGAAATCCCCGCGGACACCTCGACTATCCCACAGGAATTTCTCCTGTGAGACAGTCGAGGTAGTGCCGGACTCGAACCGGCTAAAACCACACTCCTGCCCCGCCAGTGTCCCTCTGACATGATCAGAGACCTTGTTCACTCTGTTTATTCTTGTTTTGCGACTTTTTTGGTTTAGGCCGAAGAGCCACGCTATATGCGCTTATTTTTGTCAATAAAGTTATATCTATAGTGATCAGAACCGGATTTTTAAGTTTGTATTTATATTTGTATTTATGTTTTTCAATTTTTATTTACTATGATAATTATGTATATTAACTGCTTCTATCTACTATAATTATTTTATTGTTCATCTAAATATTTCTGTATTTTTTTTTCAATGTACAATTCCACTACTATAATTTATCTAGCTACAAATGGTTTTTAATTTATTTATATAATTTTTAACTACTAATGCTTTTTATTTTATTTATATAATTATTAATTCTACGATCCCTCACAAATCTGCCCTCGTGGTGTTTCTTTTATTTCGTTTTTGTTTTACATAATGCAGTTGTTGGGTTAGATCCTTAATATCAACACTATATATTTAATATATAGTTTCATATATAATAGTTTTCCACACCAACTGCATCATGCGAACATTTTCGAGACAGATTTCCGACCAATTTGACACAGCCGTCGATCCCACTAGAGCTGACCTACAGTCTGGCATAACTCCAGCCACTTTCTCACGAAAGTGACTCAAATTACCTGCGTCCGTCAAGCCAACCCTAGTGGTTCGCTCAATGCAACTGCAATTCAGTTGTGTCAAACTGGTCGTCTCTGTGTACGCGGAAGTGGGCGCCTCGACAACTTTAGCAATATGCTATGGTTGCTCGTGCGAATGCGTCCCACTTCCTGCGTATCGGGCATTCTGTGCTGAACGCATTGTGCGAGTGCTCCCCGAGCTTGGCTCTGGTGCAGTTCACGCATGCCGCTGCCTCGCCAAGATGTTTGACTGGGCAGTCCACCCTAAGGTGTGGACCGCCGCAGTGGCTGCATAGGTCGGCCGGCTCCGTGCAGAGGCGCTTGCCGTGACCGTATGCTAGGCAGCGGGTGCACTGCACCAGAGGCGTCTGGTCTTCGACGCGCACTCTCTGGAGGTCAATGCGTAGCTTGCCTCCTTCGAGTGCCCTCTTCCAGATTGCTGGGGAAACACTCAGCACAATGCTGTTCACGTGAGGGTTGCGTGACTTTTTACGGAACTTTACTGACATTTTTTGATCCTCGTCGCCGAG